>JAJMLC010000147.1:0-679215 GCA_030569495.1 Pichia cabralensis | reverse complement strand
CTATTACACAAGGATTGATACATTTTTGACCACTTTCAGTATGAAAATGTCTTCTTAAAGCATCAGTTCTAGCAAATCTTTTCATACATCCCCAGTAATTATTATTGTTTAATGTACCTTTACATTGAAATTTTTTTGTACCTGAATGTAATTTTTCATGTCTTTTCCTATCATGAGATCTTGCAAATGCTTTATCACAAATTTTACAAATATAAGGTTTTTCATCTGTATGTGTATTTAAATGTGATTTTAAATTATATGGTCTAGCAAATGCTTTATGACAATATTTACATACATAATTAGCACTTTCAGTTTCATTATTGGATTTTTTATTAAAAGCTTCATCATCATTATCTATATCATCTAAATCTGAAACTACATCAGATGAATCATTTAAAGATGTGGGTATTCCAGAATATGGTGAAAGGCTACCTAATTCTGATCTTGAACTAATATCGGAAGTATTAGATAAAGATCTTGAACTATTAGCAGAATTACTTCTTGAATGATTTCTTGATCTTGAATGAATATTTTGTCGTCCTAATCTCATTTGATTATGAATTTTATTATTATCAACATTTGTTGGAACTGTAAGAGTTGGAGTTGTTGGTTGATTCATTAATGGTGTTAATCTATCAATATATGGAGTGTCGTCGGTTCCAAAAGGAGATGAAAATGTAGATGATGGTTTAACGTTGGAATTGTAGTAGTTATTGCTGTTATTGCTGTTATTATTATTATTATTAATATTATTAAAGTTTGGATTGTTTATGTAGTTTTGATTGTTATAATTGTTATTATTATTGTTGCTATTGCTACTATTATCACTGTACCAACTATTATCAGAATCATTACGTTTCACTTGATAAGTATTACTGTTGTTGTTGTTATTTTGATTATGGCTATGAGAGAAATATTTTTGAGGTAGTTCATTATTAGATAAATTTGTAAAATCGTCACTTACAGAAATACTAATATCAGCATTTTCTATTCTAATTGTTGGGCCTGGATTAATCAGTTCAGTTGGAAACGGTACATTATTTTGTGAAGGTTGTTGAGGTAAAAACTGTGAAATATTTGAAGTTGGTAATAAACTTGGTAAAGGTTTTGGTAAATCTATATCACCAAAACTATTAAAAATATCCAATAAATCTGTATCGTTTGATTTTAAACTTAATCTGGCATTATTAGGCATAGCAGGATATGAATCATTGTTGTGAATATTATGATTATTGTTGTGATTATTATTATGATTGACGATGGATTGATTATTAGAATTATTTATCATTGGTATGATATGATTTTTATTGTTTATATCAATAGTATTAGAATTACTGTTTGAACCGACATTTAAATTTAAACTCAAATTATTGTTGTTATTACTACTATTTTCTATTTGAGGATTTGATAAAATAGCTGTAGGATTTATATTCAAAGGGTTGATATCCAAAATATTTAAATTATTTAAATTTGAGCTTACGTAAGAATGTAAATTATTTAATAAATCTATATTAGTTGAGCTATCTGAGTTATTACTAACTATTGGTTTAATATTTTTCAAATGATCTAAAGAGTGAGAAGGTTTTGGTGAAGGTAAAGAAGTAGGTAACGGGATTTGAGGAGATTCAAGTGAAGTTGGTAACGGAATAAATATATTATTAGTTGAAGTATTGATATTGGTGTTATTATTATTTGGGATATTTTTCTGGTCACCATTATAGAAACTGTGGTTAATCTGTTGTTTCTCAATTTGATTTTCGAATTGTAAAATTTTACTAGTTTCTGAATCGGTTGTTGTAGAAACCGACGGCATAGAAATGAATGGGAAATTGTCCAATGTTGGAGCAGAGCTCAAAGTGTGTATATTATTGTCATGATGATACTGGTTATTATGAGTGTTATTATGAGTGTTATTGACTGAGTTATCGGGCAACCCTAGGTCTTCAGGGCCAAGGTTCATGAAAAAAGCTTCAACATCAGAATCTGTGTATTGAGCGTTATTAAATTTTATATTTTGAGATGATGACATTTTAGTACTAGCATTCGATATTGTATATTATACTAGGGAAACTCAAAACGGTGGGGTATATGGTATAACGAACATAGATTATACACTCAGAGCAGACGGGAGGGAGGAAGGGGAAGATAAAAGCAGATAAAGAGGAAACGGTGGGTAAAAGTTTTGTAAATGTATAGGGTTTTAAATTATATTGACAAAATTAAGGAAATTTTCTGTTTCAATAGTGAAAATAATAGTGGCTGGGAAAAAAAAGGAAAAAAAAAAGAAAAGTATAAATTCAGAAATTAAAAGATTTGCATAATGTACTTGGGAAAAACAAAAAAGAAAGTGGAAAGGAAAAAATACTTCTCCCCAAATTGAGTTGGGGGAGTTCTGCATCCAGCTAGGGAAATGTTTGCATTATATATATTTTACAGGAAACTTATTATTCATTAACCAATGTTACATTGTAATACACAAAACAAAACAGGAGCAAAAAGCTAACGAAAAATAGCTGTGTCTGGTAAAGTTTTTACAGCTGCAATTATCTTCCGATAAGAAACGCTATAATTTTTGCTGACAGTTTTCCAGCTGAAAAGTGATTGAGTAACAGCGGTTTGCAAGCTGTATCGACAACTGGATGTTGTTATAATCATGTGAATGTGTATGTATACATTTATGTTGTGTGTTTACCATACACCTGTAGGGTATCAACGCCTGTGCATGCAAAACAGCTGCATACAGTTTGTGGACTCGGAACATTGTTCACACCCGGAGGGAAAAACTGCTGGCAAACTCGGTTTCGTTTCCAAGCCACGATCTAAGCCATCTCACGTGACCCAAGCCGTGTTATTGCCGCGCGTCGCTGCCGTCGCGACCGGTTTTTTTTCTGTTCCTGGTTTCTCTGCTGGTCGATCGGCGCGTCGGCGCGTCGGTGCTGAGAAGGTGCGAAATGGCTGGATTAACTGGCTGGCTGGCTGGCTGGGTTTTACGAGTTGGTTGGGAATCACAAAAAAGAATTTGAGTATAGACGTGTACGTGTAAGACGTGCAGTGATATAAAAAGTTAAAAATAAACCGGGGAAACTTGGAAAAGGAAGACTGAAAAAGAACGTAAAAAAGGGGGTGGATGATGAATAGGAAACACTAAAAAAAATGTTTTTTTTTCATAATTCATACTAATGGTAAGACGTTTGAGTCACATTCACCGATGTAGTTACCTGCAGGATCATAAGAACATACAATATAAGTACCCCAGTATGAATCACATTGTTTGTAACCACAACCGACTTTAGTAGTAGATTTCCAAACAACTTGAGTAAAATGATCATAAACTGAACAAGTTGAACCATAATTATAGTTATCACCTTCAGAGTACCAAGCATCAACTGAACCAGTTGTTGTATAACCTAAAGCTAAATTTTCACCGTATGGACCACCTGAATGAGATAAAGAACCTGAACAATCATATTGATCAGCAAAATTTTGTGCATATTGAGCTAAAGTTGAATCCCAAGAAAGTGAATCAACACCGTGAAGAGATCTTTTAGCGTTATGTTCAGCTAAAATTTGTGATTGGAAATCACTTGATTTACCTTGTAAAGTTGCAGCTTGTGTAGTTGCAGCTTCAGTAGTTTCTGGTACATTAGTTGAAGTTTCTAATGTAGTTGGTTGAGGAGCTGGAGTTGTAACTGGTGCTTCAGTAGTTGTAGCTGGTGCTTCAGCTGTAGTAGTTGGTACTTCAGCAGTTGTAGTTGGATCAACATTTAAAATAAAATCTGGATTTGCAGTTGCTGCATCAGCTGTAGTAGTTGGAGCATCAGTAGTTGGTGGTTGAGTGAAAACTGGAGCAGAGTTAATATTTTGAGTTTCACCTGCAACAATAACGGTTGTAGTTTGAAATTCAGTGACTGTAACAACTACTGGAGCAGCATTTGCAGCAAGAGCAGAGAATAATGAAAGTAAAGCCAAATTTGAGATTTGCATTGTAAATTGTAAATTGTAAATTTTAATTTAAGGAATGTGAAATGTTAATAATTCAAGTAAGATAAGTTGTTGTGTGTTTTTTTTAAAAAGAATGATATAAAAAAAACTTGCTATCTGAGTAATTATTAGTTGATTATTTAAAATATAAAAGAGAGTGAAATGACTTATAAGTCTATTTTGAATGAATGATCTTTTAGTTGCTGAAGATAATGAAAGAATGAATGAACGACTCTTGCGAAAGGAAGGGAGCCAAGAGGGAAAAAGCAAGAAGGAAGGCAGGAAGGAAAAAGCAGAAAGCAGGAGAAGGAACAGAATGGAGAAAAAAAAAAGGGAAGGAAGAAGGGAAAGCTGTTAATATATATACAACACAGACGCAACACACACACAACCCACTGCAAGGGAACTACCCCCAAAGGGGTTCAGACACATTCGGAACTGATGGCTTCTCAGAGCAAGTTTTGGGTTTGTTGATAATTTGCACCGCAATTTAACCGGAAACGGCAATTTGCTCTGCGCACGCACAAATAAGCTGATTCGCATTATACGATAGATCCGATCTTGCCTATTCGGGACACACACAACACACCAAACACACGCGTTTCGTTCCAAAGGGGGAGGGGCCCCAGCACAGGGAAATCTAGAGCGCGCCAAACTTCTTTTTTTCTTTTTTTTTAGCTTCGTTTGGTCGCCTGCCGAATGCGGAAGTGTTATGAGATGCGTCAACACGTGTCAGCAGCTGCTGCAGTAGAAAGCAGGGTCGATTGGCGCGTCGGTCGGCTGTCTGCTGGGCCTGCAGCGGTGGCTCTCGGAGGCAGCGAGCTAGCTACGAGGAAAGCACAGCAAGCAAGCAAAGAGAAACTAGCGCGCGCGTGTGTCAGAATGAATTGTTTTTTCTTTCTTTTCTTTTCTTTTTTGCTGATTAGACACATTTTGCAGAAAGCAACGGTCAGGTTTCTAGGTTTCTAGGTTTTATTTTTACTTGTACTTTGTTTTTAGCCCCTGTTCTGGAGTCTTTATTATAAACTATGCATGCATATATTTACATGCTACTGTTACCATTATAGAAGCATATACAGGGAATAGTAACAGGAACAGGAATAGGAGAAAGAACAATGGAGTCAGGTAAAGACTCGTTTTTAAATAACTGTATAATATGCAATACCCCAATGAAAAGTAATGGCGACTACAACTGCACTTGCTTTCAGGTCCTCTTTGAAGGATCCGATTCTTATATAACTCCTCAAAGAAATGACTGCTCAATCAATAATTACAATGATAATAACTATACCAACTTTAATAATAATGCTAATATCGCTAATACAGCTAATGCTAATTTAAATAACCAATACAATTACTATTCAAATGATAATAACTTGATTAATTCAATACCTACAGTACCAACAAATATCATGAACCCGCCACTGCCACTGCCACTGCCACCACCACAGGCACCACCACAGGCACCACTGCCAACTTCAAATTTAAATATCCCTTTCCCAACAGCTGCAACTCAATCAAATGCAATGAATTCAATGTTTGATTCTAACTATAATGAAAATTCAAATTTTGAAAATAATAATTTACAAAGTATATCAGGTAATTCTTTACTTTCATTATCACCACCTATATCTTTAACATTTTCAAATTCTTCAATCGATTCAAATGATACTTATGATTCAATTAATCCTTCAAATTTATTATCAAATTCTTGTAATTCTTATAATCATTCACCTTTAATACCAAGAAATGAACTTAATAGTTTATCTTTAACTCGTTCTCATCCTTTACCTATATCATCAAATTATGATTATAATAATTGTGCAAGAAATCAAACCAGGGCAAGAAGTAGAAGTAGAAGTAAAAGTATGAGATCTCATCATCGTTCAAGATCTATTAATATTAGTAGTATTGATAATATCAATAATAACAATAATCATACTAATAATAAAATTAATTTAAATAATTCAAGATCAAGATCAAATTCAAGGTCAAGATCGAGATCAATTTCAAGACCAAATTCTTTAATGATACCTTATAATATAGCATATGAAAATAATATTAAATCAAGTAATTCATCACATTCAATTGATGCATTATTTGATAAAAAGTCAATTGATGATAATAATAGTAATAACAAATTGAAAAATAGTAAATTATCTAAAGCTTTTTCAAATATTAAAAATAAATTGACTAAAAAGGATAAAGATTTTAGAGATTATGAAGATTATGAAGATTATAATTATATTAATAGAAATGATAATAGTGGTATTAAAAATAAGATAAAAGGGCAATTAAAAAGTGCTAGTATAGGTACAAGTACATTAAATAATAATAGATTAAATGGTGGTGGTAATAATAATGGACAAAATATTACAATTCAAATTGAAAATGAAAGTGGTAATGAATATGGGAATGAAAGTGAAAGTAGTAACGGTAAAAATAAAAATACTATAGATAAAAATCAAAATACGGATAAAGAAGAAGAATTTAAATGTAATCAATGTAATAAAGCTTTTGGATCGAAATCTAAATTAAAATCTCATATGACAACACATTCAAATTTAAAACCTTTTAAATGCATGTACGAAAACTGTAATAAAGCATTTGCTAGACATCCAGATTTAAGACGTCATATAAAAACAATTCATTCATCAATTCAAGAACAAGAAAGTAGGAGAAGAAAATGTAAAGGGTGGACATACGGTATTTTAATAAATGGTCAAGAACCGAAAATCGAATTCAACGGTGGTATCGAATGGGGTTGTGGTGATGAGTTCCTTAGAATGGATGGTTTAACAAAACACTGGAAAGATAGCAGAGCTGGTCAACAATGTGTGGCGCAGTTTAAATCTTTGTTTTCTGGCAAAACAAAACTCAGCGACAGTCACGTGCTGCGGCTCGCCAAGAAAAACGTCCTGGCCAGCCGCCGGCCGACCGACGCTGCGTCGAGCGGCGCGTCGGCGACGCAGGAATAGAAGAAGATGAAGAACAAAAGAAAAAAGCAAATTTTTAGCTATTTTCAGCCAGTTTTTTCCTTTTTTTTTTGTAATACTAAACATTTATGGCGTAAACGAGGTGAAAAAAAAAGGGGGCAATTTTTCTCAGATTTTTTTGTTTTCTCGCATTTTCCCTGTTTTTTTTTGACCAAGCCGTTGTTTCTGGCGGCTCCTGATTTCTGCGCCTTCAGCAGTCCTTCTCTTCTCTTGCTTCTGCTTTTGCACTGCTGCTACACACGCTTTGCTTACTGCCATCACAGGGACCAACAACTGCACAAGATAAAAGGTTCACAGGAATCGTTACTGCATTTCTGTTTTTCTTTTCTGCTGCTGTACCCCCCTTTTTCTTTTCCTTTTTCACAGCTGTCTTTCTTTGCTGCCTTGTTCTGTGGCTTGGAATTCTCAATTCTGCATATAATATCACACCTAAATAATTAGATAATTGCTGTATATCTTCCCATTGCTTATTTACCACTTCAACTTATTCAGCTGTTTACACTTATATCAACAGTGATCTGATAATAACAATATTTAAATATAAATAAGAACCTTCAGCTTATAAAGTATGAAAACAAATATGGTTCCAAACAATCCACAAAGATTCTCAAATTTCGATAATAGGCAACTTCCGATACCTGTATTGCCTCCATTTTTAGGTTTAGATAAATCATCAAATTCTACAGGGTCTCCATCTTCATCTGCATCCTCTAATAATAATTCTAATAATACTACAAATAATAATACCAATGTTGCTGCTACTAATATTACTAATACTATTATAAATCCACCTTCTAGTACACAATCAACAAATAAATCAAATATTAATAACAACAACAATTTATCTTCTGATACTTCATATTCTATTACACCATTAAATAGTGATGATAATAATAATAAATTATTTACAAAAAAAATTCAACAAAAAAACTTAGGTTTTTTACCACAATCTTCAAATAAATTACAACCTCCTTCATCAGCTAATTCACTAAATGATTTAAATGAGTCTCAAGTATTAGAAGCTTTAACTAGATTAAGATCTTCAAGTGTTGGACCTTCAAAATGTGCATCTCCAATTTCTTTATCCCCTCAAGTATCTTTTAATAATTTACCTTCAACTGCTCCAAATTCTGCTAATAGTAATCTAGGTAATACTGAAGTTAAAATTGTTTGTTTTGGTTTAACTAAATTTGATCCTAAATCAAATTCAAATGATAGTATTGATTCTAAAAATAATGATTTAATATCTAAAATTGAAATTTCAAAATGGGGTTGTGGTAAAGAATTTGATAATATCGAACATTTAAAAGAACATTTAATTTCAAGTTTAAATTCCAAAAGTAAATGTTTAGACAATTTTATTTCAAATAATAGTTTTATAAAATTAAATCTTAATAATGAACAAATTATTCAGCTAGCTCTCGAAAATTGTTTAAATTCTCAAATTAATAACTCAAATAATTCCGATAGTTATTGGAATATTGTATTATTGAATAAAAAACTACAACAGCAGCAGCAGCAGCAACAACAGCAACAGCAACCTGGATCTAGTGGTAGTCTCTCGTATTTAGTCCAAGCTGGTATGAAAGCTGCGCAAGATGAAAAAATGGGGAATTCGAGTAACACTAAATCTGAAACCAATTCCAACATTGTTTCAGATTCCAAATTAAAATTTGAGAGTCTAAATGGTAAAATAACCAAAGTCAAACCGCCTAAGAAACCCAAAATTTTCCCATGTTTATTTTGCGATAAAACATTTACAAGGAAATCTAATCTTGATTCTCATTTAATTACTCATAGTAGTGAGAAACCATATAAATGTAGAGAATGTAATAAAGCATTTGCAAGATTATCTGATAGGACAAGACATGAAGGTACTACGCATAGAGTTGTTAAAACATATCAATGTAGAGGTGTCAAAAAAGATGGTGTAAAAGAATGGGGTTGTGGACATTTTTATTCTAGAGCAGACGGTTTAAGGAAACATTTTAAAAGTTATGCAGGTAAACAATGTCTGTATGATTATTTAAGAGATTTAGAAGGTGATACGGATGAATTATATACAAAATTTAGGGGTAAATCAAATGGTGGTAGTAGTAATAGTAGTAATAATAATATTCCTGGTAGCACATTTGATACACCTGAAATGATGAGTAAGATTGAAAGTGCTATTTGCAATGTGAGATCACATTGTGGTTGGTGAAGTATTTATTTTACTCTTGTATTTTTTGTGTTTTTTTCCTGACCCATATGCTTTTTGTGTTTCGTTAAGAAGTAAGATTACATTTAGTTTGATAATTCGATAATTTGATAATTTGATAAGTTTTTGATTATTTATCGTCTATATAAAATTGTAAGTATACAATGTACGTGTATAATAATAATAATGATTAACAATTAAGTGAAAAGGTGATGGATTGCTGATTGTACTTGGTAGCAATACTGTGGGGGGAGAAAGAGAGGATAGGGATAGCTTCTGACCATGGTTATGATATTTTTGTTTGTTTTCTGCAACTGCTAATACTAGTTCATTAGTTTAATGAACTCGTTTATATTATCGAAAGCTTCTTTTCTTAAATTTTTAATTGGTATATTATCGTTTAAGTTTCTTGCATATTTAAAACTATTTAAACACTGAACACCTTTACCGTTCCAATGTTTAACCAAAGCGTCTTTCCTTGAATAAGAGATACCGCAACCCCATTCTAAATTATTAACAATACCTTTACAAATTAATTTAAGTTTAAAATGATGAGTTTCTTTATGTCTTTCTAAATCGTTCCTCCTTTTAAAAAATTTATTACAATAATCACAAGGTATTTGATCTTCCTTGTTTAAATGACAACGTGAATGAGAAGTTAAATTTGAAATTGTTAAAAAATTTTTATTACATTGACTACATATAAATAATTTTTTAACTAGTAACTTATTATCAGATTTTGACCTAATTAATTCAAAGTTGTTCAACTGTTTGTTGATCTCGTTGGTAGTAGTGTCAGTGGCAGTGGCAGTGGCAGTGGCAGTGGTGGTAATAGCAGATTTTGAAATTTCAGTTATATAGCTGTTTGGTATAATAGGTTCTGAATTTCTTTTTAGTGAGAAGTGTTCAAAATGTCTGTGCAGCTGGTCGTATCCTTCGTTATGTATGGTTTTTTTTTTTTTGAAATTGTGCTGTATAAGGCTGTTAATTGGTGGATCGTTTATTTTTTTAAAATTTGGACTGATATTTTCATTTGGGATTAGATTATTGTTGATTGAATTACCGAAAGACAAATTAAAATCGTCGAGTTGGTTCAGGAAATTGGTGGTTTCGATTAAACTTGAATTTATCGTGCTGTCATTGTCATTGTCATTGTCATTGTCATTGTTATTGTCATTATCATTGTCAGTGTGGTTATCGTTATCGATTGAGTTTAAAATAGAAGCGGACGATAAGTCTGTGTTGAAACTATAGTTTAGTAAGTTTGGTATATCATCGAACTGGTAAATTGAGTTATTTGGACTTGCTATCCTGTTTTTCGGTGTCATATTCATTTGCTCTGTGTTAGTTAATTAAAAGTCACTTTTCGAATTAGAATTTTAGTGAAAAAAACATAGCTCTAGATAGCAGTGTAGTGGTTGTGGTTGTGGGGAGGGAAAAAATTTGGTAAAAAGATAGTATAACAGGCCAAGATACTGTCGGTGCCCTTTCCGTTTGTATCAAGTTTCCAGTGTGACCCAATGACAGTATCTGAAGAGCACAATTTAGCGTGTTGAAGATGTAAGTGAAAAATTTCAGGATCTGTTGCAAGATTTATAAAGTTTGCAGACGTTTTGGATACCAACCGCAAATAGTTACCAGTTGCGTCGATTCGTTAAGAGAATCTAAACGTACATCAATTACATGACTGAGTGCAAAGTGTACATATACATGTATATACAGCATGTATATATACTGTATTTTATGTACATAAAGTAAGTTATAGACGAGTTTTGAGGTAAAAAAATTAAAAAAAAAAGGAAAATGTGTCATCTACAATGTAGCATGTGTAGCATATATATATATATGAGTGTATGGGTGTATGGTTGTACGGGAGTATGGGAGTATGTTTCTGGAAAACAAGGATCGGTGGAACGTACGTGCAGAATAGAACAGAAACAAACTGTTTGTTCTATCGAGTTTCTGATTGTGCCAGAAGAATGGGAACTGGGGGGAAGCCAAGGGGAAACGGCACAGTGCCACGGTGCAACAATGGTATCCATTAGTGCCACTATCAGAACAACTAGTGTCAATCTCTGTGTCCCCCATACCCTATCCTACTCCCCTGCCCCCCCCCAGTTATTGTGAGCAGTATAGCCACGTAACAGCAGGATCCGGGTTCTACACAAAACGACGGACAATGTGTGCACACAATACGACGGCATGCCAAACACACAGAGTTGGCAGTGGGGGCCCTCCCTATGGCTCTACTGCCCTAAGGCCCTATCACGGACAACGAGATATCTTTGTTGCTTTTTACCTTTTATCTTGCCCACCCGTTTGCAGTTTTGCAGTGCATGTAGAGACACCTATATTCATGGCTGCTTATCTGGACGTAATGCTACCACCCAGCACAGGGTGTCGGCATTAGTGGTGCATGTGCATCCCGTTAGATAACACAGAGGGCAGTAGCCACACAGCTCTGTGCTGACCACCGCTGGCCAGTGGGGGACAGACATTTCCTGGCCAGCGGCGCAGTGGCCCTGCACGTGTGTCGGCCCTCTTCCTGCCTGCTTCCCCCAGTGGCTCTTTTCCCCCGGCAGCTGCTGTGCTCTAATCCCTCAGATATCGTTGCAGGCGGCCGGACACAGAAACAGAAGAACACCCATACAGGACTCTCTCTCCCTTTCTCCCCTCCGGTAGCAGCAGGCCCCCCCACAACACTGTGAATGCAAATAAACTTCGTATCTGCCCTATATACGAACCTACCATGCTGTCCTGCCGTGGCTGGCGTTACGTCTGCTTCACTTCTGTCTCTCACTCACACACACACTTTCTCACACGTAGATTACCGGCATGCACGCTTCTCAGCAAGATCTCTCTGCCAGATGCTAATAAACGAAGGGTAATTTCAATCCCAAAAGAGGGACTGACCTGTGGCTCACTGGCTTCAGCAGGTTGTGCTCCGTCTACACTGCTTGGGATATACACATACACATACATATACATACATATATACACATATATTATACTTGGCTGTAGTACAAACAGGAACCGTTGCACAGCAAGTGGGTTCTCTGGTCAAGACCGGCTGGACACACCAAAATGTAGGGATTTTGAAAGTTGGTAAAAGCTCGAGTGAAAGTAAAAGTAAAAGTGGAAGTGGAGGTGGAAGTGAATTGGAATTCAGACCGGAATTAAAATTAGAATTGGAAACTGCATAAGGAATCAAAAAATATTGATACATTTCCTGATGTATTTTTTTTTGTATTGTGAGATTTAGAAAAACTGCTCTCGTTTTCTTCTTTTTTTTCCTTTTTTTTGCTTTTTATTTCGATGTTTTGGTTTTTTGGCTCTTTTAAGCTCTTTTAAGCTCTTCTTTTTTTTAGCTTTTCTTCTCTCTCTTTATTCAAGGTATTTTAGTTGTCAAATCAATTATTTTTTCAACATCTTTACACTCATCATATTGATCTGTAATACCTTTAAATTTCATAAATTGTTTCAGACAATTAATTCCTTGTGGAGTTTTCCAATGTTTCCTTAATCCATCTTTCCTTGAATATAAACGTCCACATCCCCATTTACTACCTAAACATGTTCCTAAACATTTAAATGTCGTTTTTAAATGTAATGACCTTTCATGTCTATTCATATCAGATTTCCTAACAAATCCTCTACAACAAAATCTACAAACATGTGGCGTGGTTGTTAAATGCAGTCTAATATGTGAATCATGATTTGATTTCCTTGGAAATTTCTTACCACAATGTTTGCAAATAAATGGTAAAATCTCTTCTTCAGATTCTTCAATTTTCACCTCTGTATTAATATGTTTAAGTTTTTGCTTTGATTTGACAATTGGTTTACAGTTTTCTCTTTTCTTCTGTTCATTCTCTTCAATCGCTTTTGCTATTTTATTGGTTTTATTACATTCATCTAAAATTTTCTCTTTTCCTAGATTAAAATCTGCTTTTTCACTTTTTCCTGCATTTCTTGCTTTTTTACTTTGTTTACTAACATTATTATTGATATTTCTAGCAATTTTATTAGGTTTTATATTCTTTCTTTTCTTATTTATTTTATTTTTAATTTTAGATTTAAAATCAGCAACTTTATTCCCTTTTTTCTGATCACTTATCATAATTTTTCCAATTTTATTATTACTATGAATATCACAATTATCATTTTCTTCAAATTTATTAATTGCTTCAATTTCACGTAATACTGGAAATTCATTACAATTTTGACTATTATTATTACTATTATTATTAATATTATTATTAGATTCGTTCAAGACTAGAAAAGTTTGTTCACTTGAAATTGGAGATAACGATAACGTTTTATAATTCTCATGTAAATGATTTAAATTGTTATTGATTTTATTGATATTAAAATTGTGATCTTGATCTTGATCTTGATCATTACCAAGGTTTAAATCATTTAATAAATCCATATTCTCTTTATTGTTATTACTATTGTTATTATTTTCAAAATTTTCACCGATATACATATAACTTTGAAATTGATTGCTATTTGCAAAACTAATTATTGTTGGAATTTCAATACCTAAACCATATAAGTGTTCCTCTTTAGCATATAATCTTGGAGGAGCACAATCAAAATCAATTTCATTGTTATAAATATTACTATTAATATTACTATTAATATCACTGTTATTATCACTATTATGATACTTATAAATTAATTTTTTTTTATTGTCACTATTATTAATTAAATTGTCTAAATTATTGTTGTTTTCTTCATTTTTATTATTATTCAAATAATTCAATTCTAAATTCTCATTATTAAAATAATTGTTATGATCTTCAGGTAAGCTATATAAACAAATATCGATATCCGAATCAATTGAACACGGAGTACAGATATTCGAATCATCAACAATTAAAGATGAAATCGGTGTACTTAAAAATGCATTGTCGGACATAGACGATAATGCCGATGATGAAGATGACGACGATGAAGATGAAGATGACGATGAAGATGATTCACTTCTACTACGTTTTAAATTTTCACTATGAATGTTAAAATCACTCGATAAATTAATTATAGAATCGGCACTGTCGTCATAATCTACATCAAGATCAATTGCTTCAAAAGTATTTAAATATTCATATTCATACTCATTATAGCAATCCCTTGGTACAATGCATAGAGAATTAGCATTTTTGTGACTGTTCAAACTATCAGCAGCTGTCAATTTTTCAGTACCCATTGTTATTTTAAAAAAAAAAAAGTTTTTGTGTAGTGTAATTGTATTGTGCTACCACTTCAAAGCTTCTCGTGCAGCACAATTCCTTCACCGGTGTCTTGTCTGCTTCTTTCCCAATTGCACGCTTTCCAGCAGGTTTCCTCTAAAAGGCGGATATCCCTCTCTTTAAATAAACTAGTGCCCCCCTCTCCCCTTTGCCACCCATCGTGTTAAAACTAATATCAAATTCTTAAATTGGTTAATTACCCTCCTTATGATAACAGACTAGCCGTTTTGGGAATACGGCCCCCCCTCTGTGTGTGAAAAAAAAACAGAAAAAATAAAAAAAACTTGTCAATGCTTCTCGGACACTCACCGCGTGGCCAGACGGGAGCTTATGCGCCTGGCACTGCACTCACTGCACTTACTACGGTTGCTGAACTTGCTGCACTTGCTGGCTGGGTTGGTAATTATGATAATAATAATTTAAATCTTAGTACATATAGCTTTTTATATATAATAGGAAAAAATAACGGCATGCACAATATACATATATATATATGTATATAGGTCATACATACTTATTCATTCATTATAAATAATAAATAAACAATTCGAAACCATCCTCTACAAAATAATTCAACAGCCTTAGAAACATTTATGGTGAACAATTGAAGGTCCTGATTCATCATATTCTTGCTTGGAAATCCACATTTGTTGGAATGTAGATAATGAAGCTAAAATAGAACCACCAATCCAGACAGAATACTTTCTTTCAGGTGGTGCAATAATTTTAACTTTCATTGATGATGGTGCTAATGCAGTAATTTCTTTTTGCATTCTTTCAGCAATACCTGGGAACATAGTAGTACCACCAGACATAACAATATTACCATATAATTCTTTTCTAACATCAACATCACATTTCATAATAGAATTATAAGTAGTTTGATCAATACCTGCAGCTTCTAAACCTAAAACTGATGGATGGAATAAAGCTTCTGGTGCTCTAAATCTTTCATTACCAATAGTAATAACTTGACCATCAGGTAATTCATAAGATTTTTCAATTGCAGATGATTGAGAAGCAGTTTGTAATTCTTGATCATAATCTAATGCAACATAACATAATTTTTCTTTAATATCTCTAACAATTTCTCTTTCTGCAGTAGTTGAGAAAGTGTAACCTCTTTCAGATAAAATTTTCATTAAATAATCAGTTAAATCTCTACCAGCTAAATCAATTCTTAAAATAGCATGTGGTAATGAGAAACCTGCATAAATTGGAACAACGTGAGTAACACCATCACCAGAATCTAAAACAATACCAGTAGTTCTACCAGAAGAATATAATGATAAAACAGCTTGAATAGAAACATAAAATGCTGGAACATTAAAAGTTTCAAACATAATTTGAGTCATTTTTTCTCTGTTAGATTTTGGATTCATTGGAGCTTCTGTAAGTAAAACTGGATGTTCTTCTGGAGCAACTCTTAATTCATTGTAAAAAGTATGATGCCAGATTTTTTCCATATCATCCCAGTTAGTAACAATACCGTGTTCAATTGGATATCTTAAAGTTAAAATACCTCTCTTTGATTGAGCTTCATCTCCAACATATGAATCTTTTTGACCCATACCAACCATAATACCTTGATGTCTTGGTCTACCGACAATTGATGGGAATACAGCTCTTGGAGCGTCATCACCGGCAAAACCGGCTTTACACATACCTGAACCATTGTCAATAACTAACTATAATAATAAACAAGAGATAAGAAAAGTAATAAAAAAAACAAGCAAAAGGTTAGTATTTGAAATCTATAGTAAATTAATTGTATTGATCTTGCTAGATCATTATTTGCGCCTATATTAGTTTTGTGTTCTAATTATAATTCTACTTCGCGGTAAAAACTATAATTTTGCCTCCTTTTTTTTCCTCTCTTTTTTTGGTAATATAGGGATTGATTGCATCAAAAAAGGCTTGGTGTGTGTACATACTGCTGCAACTTCTTCTGTAGGGGGGTTAGTATTTGCTCAAAAAAAACAAAAAAAATTATATAGATAACCATAAAATGTAGTCTGTTTTGTAACGTAATTCATAAGTAAAAAGCCCCAATGACTTAACGAAAAACAAGGAGGGAAATGGGGGAAAAAAAGAGAAAAAGATGGCGTGGGTAAAAAAAAAATCTATATTTGATTTCGGTGGCAAAGGCAAATTAGCGGCGTAACGAGTTCCAGATATAATGGTGTACACCAACATAATGGATCCAAAGACGACAGTAGCCAGTAAGGGAAGCCCACATAATGGTAATTGAATCAAATTACTGTTCAATTGAATAGAAATCATTGGTATTTCACTCTCTTTTTTTTTAATCTCTTAGAAACAGTTTGAAACAACGGAATTTACCGGGACTCTGATTATACTAAACAGCTATCAATTTATGGGAATGCAGCAGCTAAACGCAGCAAACGACACATACCGTTGTCCATTGTGAATTAAATACTTTTACGTGCAGAAAGAGAGAACTCAAAAGCAGAAGGAAAGAGAAGAACACACATCAACTGGATAAAGCAAAGTGGCAACAACAGCCAATTTCAGAAACGCCACCTATCTTGTTTTCACCCACGCTGAGTGCTCATAACCATTTGTTTCGTCTCAAACGCGTATTTTCCTGCTGCCGTTTCCTCTCACTTACAGAAGTGTCTTGCTTGACAGTTTACACACAACGCTTATACACCACTACACTGCTATGCTGCTACACAGCTACCTGTATCTCACCTTCTCACCTCTCTTCTCAAGCTTCTGCTGTCTCTTGCTTTTCAACGGAGCACCGCTTTCGGTCTCCCCGTCCTCTCCTCTGCTGCTCTTGTTTCTTCTCGGCATAATAAATCCTAGTATCGTACCCAAGATTCCACGTAATTTCCAAAACGCAAAAGCTGGCACTGCAAGTAATATCCACCATACTTTGTTACTACCCGTTATACACATTAGTAAGTCAATTAACAATGTTAAGTAAATTATATCAAACATATATTCAGTTAACCCGCTTTGTTGTAAATCGTCACCTGGTTTAACTAAAATTTTATATCCGTCAACGTTGTGATCGAATTTTGGTCTACCAATTTTCTCAATTGTGTATTCACAGAAAAATGCAGGTATCGAATAGATCAAGTAGTATTTCTTGCTGCTTGGTCTTTTCAATACAAATAAACATAAAACTGAAACTACGTTGACTATTATTGATAACTTATGAACCGACGATAGAGTCTCAACATTTCTTTGCGCCTGTTTCTTATCAGCTGCACCTGCCATCTGCAATCAGTAACTGTCTGTTTTTATCACCTGAATTAAATTGTATATTTCTATATCCCCTCCAAGAGAAACAGAACACACACGCAGTTTTTTTTTCATAAGACTTTTCACAACTGCCTACTATACCATTCTAACACAAACTTAAATGTTCCCGTTTTTTTTCTCACATCATGGCTTACGTAACCGGTACGATCATGCATCTCTAGATATATATATATATAAGCGTGTGTATGAGGATTACAGAGAAAGTAACACTGAAGTATATTATAGAAACACAAAAGTCAAATGCACAGAATAACATATATAACGCTTATAAATTTATGTTTATTTAGAGAAATTATGGTAATAGATAATATATCCGAGTTGGTAATTGTTGAGATAAGTTTTAATTAACTAATACATAATAAGTATATTTATATAATACGTGTGGAATTTAACAACAACCACCTTGTTGAGAGCTAACAGAGGTACCTGCTAAATTGACATTAGGTTTATTACCTGCATTACCTGCAGGTTGAGAATTGGCCATTTGTTCTTTAATCTGTTTAGACATTAAAATAAATGCTTGTTCAACATTGGTTGATTCAGCCGCTGAAGTTTCTAGTAATTTAATACCTCTTGAATCTGCAAATTCTTTGGCAACTGAATAATCAACAACTTTTTTATCTGTTAAATCACATTTATTACCAACCAATAATTTTTGAACTCCACTTGTTGCAAATTTATCAATTTCTTGTAACCATTGACTAACATTATTAAAAGATTCTTGATCTGTAACATCGTAAACTATAATAATACCGTGTGCACCTCTATAATAACTCGATGTAATTGTTCTAAATCTTTCTTGTCCTGCAGTATCCCATATTTGTAATTTTATAGTCTTGCCATCTAATTCAATAGTTCTAATTTTAAAATCAACTCCAATAGTAGAAATGTAATCCTGTGTGTAAGTATTTTCGGCAAATCTGAGCAACAAGCACGACTTACCAACACCGGAATCCCCAATCAACAAAAGCTTGAACAAATAGTCGTAGTCACTGGTAGCCATCTTATTTTATCCACACACCTAGAAGCAGGCCAATAAGAAGGACCATCCGTCCTCCCAGCAACAACCCAATCAACAAAATTGCCTCTTCGCACTCGTCTCTCTCCCTCTCTCAGTGTGTGTGTGTTTGATAATCTACGTGGTGTGCACTTTCCTGCGCTTGTCTGTGTCTCTGCTACCACACGTCTGCCACGGCACGCTGGCCATGCACTCTCTGTTCGTATACTTTATCTAGGTTTCAGTGTATACAGGGAGATATGCAGTATATCACATCTGCTTCATGTCCTGCAGCTCTTAATTGTGACACCTGTACCAACCCCCCAATGCCAGAATGCAGGGAAGATTGCCCGTTTAGGAAGTGGCTGGTCTCATGAATTTCCAACTCCAGCCATCTCCGACTTTTACTCAACTGGCTTAATCCGGCAATGCTGGACTCAAATGTAGGCACTAACGTACCTGGTTTCTCTTGGAGATCTCTTTCCACTCCTATATATAGATATTCCTCCATCCACTTATCCTATCCCATGTTTCCCCCTTGCTTCTATGCTTTTGAATTGGAAAAAAAATTCTCCCATTAACCCTTTCAATCTTATTTACATTCTTTTAAAAAGTAAAGCCAAAAAAGAAGTTATAACTGACCCCCCCCTAGCTATAATATATATTTATATATAGAGATATATATAGATATATCACTTCTTCAAACCTTACTTCAACTTTAGCCATCTTCATCAGATTTCCTGTTCCATTATAAATATCTTACTCCCCATCTTCAATAGCTTTATCGAATTCAACACTTTCTTTTGCTTTGTCATTTACTGCATTTACTTTTATTTCAATTCTTGAATCGCCAGCTTCTTATTGTGCCATTTATTGTCTTTTATATACTTTTTTTCCCATCCTTCTAATTCTCTGAAGCTTTTTTATGTCAATTCATTGTTAAAAATTTATTTTTCAAAAACCAAAAAAAAAAAATTTAAATTAAATAAATTTAAAAATATATCTATTTACAGTATATTTCTACTAACTTTCAGTCACTCGTTATCAATTAAAACTAAATAATTAAACTCAATTTAATATTATAATAATACCACACAGCCAATTTCTTTTTATAATAAATAAAACAATACATAAACGCTTAAATAGTCAAACAACTAAAAAATTATGAACCACTCTAAAACTAGATCCGAACTCAAACTTTCACCATCTTCCACTTCATTACTTGGTAAAACAAGGAAAATATCATCTGAGCTGCATAGACCTCTGAAAAGGGCTTCTTCTTTAACGTATAGGGTTTTCACTCCTACTAATATGGTTATACCAACAGATTATACGGTAGAAAATTCTAATGATAATTCCAAACTGTTATCATCGCCTATATCAAGATCAAATTCATCCTCTTATGTTAATAAACTGACAAGAAGATTCAAATCTTTGAAAAAACCAAACGGCTATTCAAATGGCTATTTAAATAGCAGTAATAATAGCAATCGTATTTCAAGATCTCCTTCAATCATTAATTCAAGTTTTACCTCTAATAATTTCAATTATTCACCACCATCAAGCCCAGTTGAAAGCAACTTGGGAACAGACCATGATAGTGAAACCGATAAAGATGATATGGACTACGATAATACTTCCATCTCTTCTTTTAAAGACTCTTCATTCTTAATAACTAACAATACAACATTTCAAACATCATCTTGTGAAACATCTCCATCTTCAAATAAATCGATTCCAAATTTTAATTTTGCTTGTAAAGATTTTTTTAAATACGATTCACAAAATAATTTAAAAGATTTATTTCTAGATATTGAAAATTTCAACGATAAAGACGTTTACACGGATTATTCAACTTTTGAATTTTCAAAACCTCAAAACACTAATTTTAAAGTATCACATCCGATTTTTGAAATACCTGAAATTCTAGAAATCATTTTAAGATATGTTTCATATGATTATGTCGATAATATGCCAAATGAGCCAAAATTATCACGTAGACCTCCGCTTTCTTATAATCACTCATTAATTTTATATGGTGAAGAAAACGGTAAAAAAGTTTGGAAAAGGACTGTTTCAAACCAGTCAATATATTCAATAGATAAGTCAAATTCCAACATTAGCTATCAAAATTATAAGAGTACTACTACCACTACTGTTGCTAGTACTAGTACAAACAATAAAAGAAACCCAAATGTTTATAATTGTTTGCTAGTTAATAAATTATGGAATACTACAATGTTATCAATCATAAATGAAACATTATACTTTGAAAATGATTCAAAATTTGAAAAATTCACATCGTCTTTATTAGCCAATAACAATGATAACAATAATACATTAAGTGTGAAACCTGCACCTTATCATTTAAATTTACATAAAGTTAAATCACAACAATCAGTAATGGATTTATTTGCTAGCCAAATTTTAACTTATAGATTGAAAACGATTAATTTTTATATTTGTCCAAGTATTTTACCATCATTATCATTAATTTCAAAAGAGTTAAGAAAATTAATTTTACCAGGTTGTAAAAATTTAAATGATGATCATTTAAGAATGATAATTTCCAAAACTCCAAAATTAGTCCATTTAGATATCAGAGCGTGTGAGCAAATAACTGATACTTCAATTTATTTTATTTCACAGAAATGTTTAAATTTAGAAATTTTAAACATCGGTAGACATAAAAGGGGTGAATTAATAAGCGATGTTTCAATTGGATATATTGCAAGAAATTGTAAAAATTTGAAAACTTTTGGATTAGCAGGTTGTGGTATATCCGATTGGTCGATTTGGGAAATTGCAATTAATTGTGGTAAAAATCTAGAAAGGTTATCAATTAATAATTGTTGGAAATTAACAAATATTGGAATTTGTAATGTATTAAAAGATAAATTATTTGAGAATTTATCAGTATTAGAAATTAGAAATTTAAATTTAAATAAAATTGAAGAAATTGTTAACTGGAAAGAGCGGAGATTATTAAATGATAATTTTAAAGTTTTAATTGAAGCTTGTGAAAATATTGATCTTTTAATGAAAAATTATGAGATTTCCAAACTAAATAGCAATGATACTATCGACAATAATAATAATAATAATAACGACTTGTTCAACAATTTGAATATTTTTAGACCTTCACCTAGTGTGATGTAATAATTTTTTTATAGATTTTACGTAATTGAAACAATATTAATATTTTAAATTATACATGTGCTAATAGTGCATAGCGTGTTTACTCTTCTTCGTCTGTTTTCTTTTTATTTTATTTGTTTACAGTTATAAATATTAGATTTAGATAGTATTGTCTTTTTTCTTTATTTATTAAATGATATGAATAGTGTAATGTAATATAAATACTTAAACAAAACAAGAAAGAAAACTGGGACATCGAATAATATCAAGCCTCACAGAATGCTCTATAACAAACCAATTTGCTGTTATTTTGGGAATTCTCCAATTGAATTTCAGTATCTGGAGCAATATAGAAAACTGCACCTTCAAAAGCTTCTAATTTTTCATCTTCGTTTTTAATAGAAATGGTACCGGTACCTTCAGTAACTATTAAAATTGAGGGACCTTCAATATTTCCCATTTCAGCTAAACCTTTTTCGTTAACTTTAATTTGTAAAACTGAAAATTCATCAATTGGTGGATCATATAATGAATAAATTGCATTACCTAAACCACGATTAAATGGTGCAGGTTTCTGTTTCTGTTCTTCAACATCATTAGTTGAATAAGTTAAATTATCAACTAACACATCGACATCTTTAAATTTAGGTGTAAATCCTGCACGAATAACATTATCAGAAGCTGCCATGCATTCCATTATATCACCAGAAATATAAGCATGTGGTTCACAGGCTTGTAAAAACATTGCTTCACCAGATTTTAAAATACAATGATTTAACATTAAACAACCACAAAATAATCCAATATCATTTGGAAATTGATTATTAAGACGTTTGATTAAATCTGATAAAATTGGATCGAATAATTCAGGATTTGAATTTATTTTAGAAATTAAATTATTTGAAAATTTTTTAATTGATTCATCATTTGAATTCATAACTTTTGAAAAAATTAATTTTAAATTTTCCTTTGTAGGATTTTCAATAAATTTATCTGAAATTTCTTTACCTATTAAATCATAAAAATCACTAATGTTTTGTAAATGATCTTTAATTAATAATAATGGTTTAAAACCACAAAATGCTTCAAAGTCTGTAATTGCAATCGCCATTTCAGGTTTATGATTATCATCCGGATAATTTTTCGGGTCTTTTAAATGTAATTGATTTGCCAATTTTTTATTTGGATGAGCTTGAATTGATAAAACTTTTTCAATTGATAAAACTTTAAATAAGAAAGGTAATTCACAGTTTAAACTAAATTTTTTAATAACTTTAGAACCTAAATATTTATCTGGATTACTTTTAATTAAATCTGATAATTTTTCACCATTTTTGAAAATAATAGTTGGTACTTTGGGATGTGTACCCATCCAAAGTTCTGCATATGGTAAAGATTCATCGATTTTAAAATGTTCTGGATCATTAGCTTGTGCAAATTTAGCAACTTTGGAATTTGAACCAATCTTACCCCATGCATAGTTTTGGGCACCTCCAATGACTCTCAACAAATTGTCTGACATCTTTTCAATTCTGGTATATATATTTTTGTGTGTGAGTGTCTGTGGTTTGCAAGGTACAAGCTTTCCCCGACTCCTTGTTCCTAACAGTTTACCCAGGTAGCTAACAATAGCCCACACACCAAAAAACAACAGGGAAAACAAACAACGCGACCAACATTGTCGGAAAAACCACGTGCGCAAAACAATGCAGAATGTTTTTCCGATGAAACCTGTCACGTGACTTTGGTGCATTTTCCCTTTTTTTTATTTTTTTGCTAAGTTTTGTTACAAGTTATAAAGATTCTATGTTGCTACAGAGTATACAAGTTGTCGCCATTGTGTTCATGATGCTCATGGTGGCCGTAGGACATCAAGTCTGTGTTTGACAGCTTCATGCTTCGGAAACTTGAATTCGATAAGCTGTGGTTTCCTCTTGAAATGTTCTTGTTAAGGAAACTTGTACTCAGAGTTCTTTTCAAACTTGGTATAGGCGAAGAAATTGGAGAATTATTCCTTTTTATAGAAAAGGGCATGTCCAGGAATCTTCTTTCTGTAGTATTGTTTTGTAATAGTAAAGATTGTTCATGATTTGGATTTAAATTAGAGTGATTATTATGTTTGGTAAAAATTTTATCATATAATGGAGATGGCTCTCCGATATCTGATGTATCATCATCATAAATTTTATTATATGAAGGTACGTCTTCATTAATTAAAGGTTTATTCAAACTATTAAATGAAGACATTGATGAAAACGCTTGATAATTTGTTCCCATATTATTCAAACCTGAAGAGTTCAAAGGAGTGGTAGGTCTTGAAGTTAAAGTTGGTGATCCAGGTATTGGTGTGTTACCTTCGGACCAAACTTCGGGCTCAAACACTATATCGTTCAGACTCTCTTTATAAGATGGAGGGATTTCCCTATTACTGGTATTGTTGTTGTTGTTATTATTATTATTGTTATTATTGTTAAGAGCATCATTAAAAGGGTTATTAGAAGAAAAATTTAAAAAGTCTGGGCTATCATCCATACTGATATATTGGTCGTTAGAATCATTGAATAGGAAAGAGTCAGGGTTCAGCTCGTCGACAGGAGAAATTAAAAGCTCTGGTATATTATCATTCTCGTTAGGAGAACTAGAACTTACTTCTGTGAAAATTTTCTCATAACTACTAGCAAATTTTGGGTTACCTTCATTATTAAATTTGATTTTTTTACCATAAACTAAAGTATTTGGTTTAATGTAAAAACCTAAAGGTATTTTTGATTTAATTTGAGAAACGTGACCATCAGGGTTAACTAAACTTATAAACAAAATCAGTTTATGTTTAATTGAAATGATATTTGAATTTGTTTCAAAATCGGGTGAGCAGTTTTTCAAAATATTTGAAATTGGTAATTTTGCTTCTAATGCCCAAATATCATTAGGTAATTTATCAGATGGAATAGATGGTAAATTTTGATGATAAATAATTTTCTCTTGGTTGAAATTATGTTCGCCAAACTCATTATTTGTAAAAGAATTTAACTTAATAAATTGTGCAATTTGAATTGAAATTCTACCTAATTTTAATTTTTTCATAATCGGAATAATTAGCATATAAATTTTTAAATCTTCACCCACGTATAAAAGCTTTTTAGGTATTCGAATTTTGTATTGTAATTTCGAAGCCCAAGAATTTTCAGCTAGAAATTCTTCATTAAGAGCTAATTGCAAAGAAGATAAAGTTCTAATAACTCTAATATACTTAAAAAATTTGAATTTCTCGTTACTGGTTTTATTCTTATTGACTAGATTAATTGAAGTTTTAAAAGAATAAACAATACTGGCAGATTTTAAACTTTCAACGGTTTCAGGTAAATTCCCAGGTAATAAAACTGTGAATGGCAAAGAGTAATTACCAGGAGGTAAAATGTATAAATTATTTGAATTTTTATAATGAGGGTAGGGAGTTTCACCAACTTTAATATTATTTTCAAAATTTACAATATTGTTAAAAGAATTAAAATTATTTGATAATGGAGAGTTTGGCGGTTGTAAAGTAATATTGTAACTAGTCCTTTTATTAGGAGTAGTATTACTTCTAGCACGAGTACCGTTAGTGTTGATCTTATTATTATTATTTTGATTTAAATTAATTATATTTTTAACTATAGAACCGTTTTTATCAGTCAATAAGTTTGGCCAGTCAACTTTGAAAATTGACTCATTGTTGATAAAAGGGCAAGTAGCCAAAACCTTTCCCGAGCTGGTTTGGAAACTTTCAACAAAGTGAATGTTATAAATACCTGTAAAACTTAGAGAGATCGAAGATATAGATATTGATTTAGTAGTTGAGAAAATAATGTGTCCTTTCAGAGTAACCGAATTAGATTCATATGGTGACCCAGAGAACACCAGGATGTTTTTATATTGAGACTGAATTCTCACGTCGTGATAAGTTATTGGGCTCTCTGTATCTGCAGTGCTGCTGCCTTCGACAGCTCTGTCGTTGTCTATACGGAAAGGGTCGCAGTTGTCCATGCTATAGTCTATCCACAGTACTGGCACCCCTGCTTCTTCTTCTTCTTCTTCCACATCTTCTTCTCTGTCTTCCACCTCTTCTCTCTGCAATTCCATCACCCACAACACTCACCCACTCCGAGCTTACGTCAGCGCGCGCAAAGGTCACACACAAAGAGAAAAAAGGAGGCTTTTTTTCTAACTTTCCTCTCTTTTTCAGCTTTTTTGCCCCCCTTTTTCTCCTATTTTCCTATTTTCTTTGACAGCTTGCACCCCCACTTTCCTAATACGGGGTGAACTAGCCAGCTTTAGGCATTTTGGCATTATGGCATTCTGGCATTCTGGCATTCTGGCATTTTGGCATTTTGCTCTTAAATGCTGCTGCTCCAGTAACGGTGATGCCCGATCCAGATGGTCGAAACACCCCCACCCAGCACTACAAGGGACATCATTCCAAATATATTGAATACGCCAACTTTGTCAAATCCGATTGCATATATCATACCAAACACGATTGAACCAATTGCTGGAGCACTGAGAAACAGACCCCATGTGCTGCCTAACATTTCAATACCCCATATGTTTGCTGTCAATGTTGGATAAATTGTAAATATTGTACCGTACCCTATACCTATAAGACAGCTTATAATATCGAAATTTAGTATCTTGTTAATATAAATCATTTGAAATCCTACTATTGTTATAATCATTGCAAAATAAATTATGGTCACGTTGTTCTTAATGCTTGAGTATTTCTCATTGATTAATCCTATACTTAATCTGCTAATCGTACTGGTTATTGAGAAAATCGATATCTGTTTGCTGATATCTGTTTCATCGCCTTGGAAAACCTCTTTGACAATAGATCCAAGATTAGAAATAAAAATTTCTAGCGGTCCACTAATACAAAACAACGATATTATAACTAGCTTCATTGATGGGTCTTTTAAAAATTTCTTGAATTTATCTTCATGTATCTCTTCTTTAATTATACCACCTCCATTTATTAGTCCAACTTCTTCGATTGTTTCACCCTGTAAATTCTCAAGTAATCTATCACTCTCATCAAAATTCCTAATATTTCCACTTTCAGCCGCTTCCTCCTCTTCTTCCTTGAATAATTTGGCAAATATAATTTCTTTCTCAATACTTACAACAACACTGCTGATCCAGTTAACAAAGAAAACGATTAAATAAAGCAGACTTAAAAATTTGAAAACTTTTTCAACATCGATATTTCCCCCTTCGTCGTTTTTAAATACTTTAAAATTCAGAATCCATGCTAATAAAAACGTACTCACTCCGTAAAAACTTACAGGTAATGAAATACCCAACCCTTTCCTATCAGGGAAAACTCTAGCGCATGTGAGTAAACTACTGAAATATGAACTCGATGTACCCATACCGATAAAGAAAAAAATCGTCGCCATCAAATATGTTCCCTTAATTCTATTTCTGAATATGATCGATGCTAAATAGTATCCTGGTGTTAATAGTCCTCCAATTATAGCTAATAAAACTGGCCCATGAGCGTCAGCTAAATATCCTAATACTGGTAGTGTTAGATATAATCCAACCAGCATATATCCAGATATTATATTGATATCTATTTGTGTATAGCCCAATTCATTTATCATTGAAGTAGTGAATAGTGAAAATACAGTTACATTGGCATCAACTAAACACGTCAATAATGATAGTGTAAACGACATATAACGTATTTGATCCTCTGTAAATTTTTCTTTCAGAAATTTACGTATGTGAACTGTCAGAAAATGTTCAATCCTGGACAAACCTTTCGTGTTGCTGGACATTTTTTTTTCTTCTTGTATGCTTTTCTATACTAGTTTATATACCAGCCTGGTCTTATATATGAATGTATATAACAATATATATATACAATAATACGCCCAGTCAGAACTGTAATGACTCAAACTGGAAACTCGGTTTCTCGTTCTTGTCACCATCGTGCTCGAGAAAACTTTTCTCCGACGAAGATAACAACGTTGCTGACGTAACGTGTGGAGAAGACGCTTTATCGTCTTTAACCTGAAACAAGCTTCCCTTTAATGGGGCTATAGGCTTTACAATAGTCTCTTCTTTACAGTTGGAAAGATTGAACTTGTTACTGTTACTTGTGAGCTGGCCGTTGCCTACTTGTATCTTGAAAGAATTGCTGATAACATTGTCGAAAATTTTTGAACTGTTGCTATATTTAAATGAAAATAAATCCCTTTTGAATTTACTAGATTGTGCTATGATATTGTTAAAGTTTAATTTGTAATTTTCATCAAATGCGGGAGTTATTTTAATCGATTCCGTTTCGTCGTTTATTTTTATACACAAATTGTTCTCAGTACTCATTTCGTTGTTGTTAATAAAACAAAAACTCGATTCTAGCAAATTGATTGAATTGCTAGTCGATAACCAATTTTTTGAAACAATTTCAAAAAATAAATTTGATAGTTTTGTTTTTAGTTTATTAGTAATTGCGTATTTTTGATTGTTTATACTCGTAATCAAAACAGGCGATTTAAAATTAATCTCTTTATTGTAGTATAGAATCTGATTACTGGATTCACTTAAAAACTCTTCAAGAAAAATAGAAGAAATTTTCATGTCTTGTAAATAGTTTAACGGTATTAGCATATTGTAATCATCAATCTCGTAATCTCCTTTTATATTAAAGGGAATGGTACCAGATAAATTGTTCTGATCAATTAAAATCGGTTTGTTAAGATTAAACAAAAATACTGATTTGATATCAATTGGAAGAAATGATGGCTGGTTTACCATTTTTGACGTAGTTCCAATGATTGGTAACTTGAAAGATATTCCTTTAATACCCAACTTCTGTAATGTATTATTTCTGATGACCTTGGATGATAACAACATAGCAGTTGTTTTATCATTCTGGTAGTTAACTGAAAAATCACTTATTGTAGACTTGTACAACTCTAGAGCAGTTACTTTAAATTCTACATTATTAAAACTACTAGCATCAATAGCTTCGTTGCTATTGATAATATTATTTGAAGATTTCAATTCCATATTATTATTATTGTCAGTAAATAGATCTTGCTGTGAAGGTATTTTCAAGTTTGTTAGAATTGAAGATACGCCTTTAGGTATTACAGCTGCAAATGAGAGGAAATTCAAATTTAAAACTACAAAAATAAAGGAGAAAATCAGAAAACTTTTAAAAGTCACCATTGTCTCTGTTCTGGTCTGTATCGGAGTCTAAGCAAAGCTCTACGTGCTGCAGAGTCCCAAGGCCGAAGCAGCAAGCAAAGGGCTTCTCCCTTACTCAGCTGCACTTGCACACACAAGAGATGCTACACGCCAATTGCGCGACCTTTTTGACGTTTGGCGGGTTTCACTCGTTTTTCAGTGTGCTTTTTGGTGGCGTGTAAGAAGGGGAAGGGGAAGAGCTGTTCAGTATACTAGGGTTGCCAGGTTTATTGTTTGCAAAGGAACACCGTCCACAAACAATGTCCGTTGCGTTTGTACGTTCTTCTGTCAGATGCACTGCAGCATCTCGTGCTGGTCTGTTTGCTAGATTCAACTCAACTTCTGCAAACTCAAATTCAAATTCAAATTCAAGTTCAAGTTCAAGTTCAGATTTCACACATTTCGGTTATAAAACTATCCCAAAAAACGAAAAGGAGAAATTGGTTCATGACGTTTTCTCATCAGTCGCTTCTAACTACGATGTTATGAATGATGTTATGTCAATGGGTGTCCATAGATTATGGAAAAAACATTTAATCGAAAAACTCGATTGCGGTATGAGACCAAACTCTAATGAACCTTTAAGTTTCTTAGATGTCGCAGGTGGTACAGGTGATATAGCTTTTGGTTTATTAGACCATGCAAGATTAAAATACGGTGACAATAAATCAGTTATGACAGTTGCAGATATTAACCCGGATATGCTTAAAGAAGGTGAAAAAAGATGTCTTTCAACACCATACGCTAACTCTCCAAGAATTGAATTTTTAGAACAAAATGGTGAAACAATGGATAAAATCCCTGATAATTCAAAAGACGTTTATACTATTGCATTCGGTATTAGAAATTTTACTAATATACAAGCAGGTTTAAATACCGCTTACAGAGTTCTTAAACCAGGAGGAATATTTGCTTGTCTTGAATTTTCACAAGTTGAAGAACCAGCTTTAGATTACCTTTATCAAATCTATTCCTTTTCCCTTTTACCTATGATGGGACAATTGATTGCAAATGATAGAGATTCTTATCAATACCTTGTTGAAAGTATTCGTAAATTCCCAAACCAAGAAACTTTTGCAGGTATGATCCGTGAAGCAGGTTTCTACGTCCCTGGTAAAGGTTACGAAAACTTAACTTTCGGTGTTGCAGCTATTCACATAGGTGTCAAGCTTTAGATAGTGTATCCCCGTGTACATAGATTTCTTTATATATATTTTTATATCCATGCATACTCTATCTGATATATATATTATATACTGATTGTTATAGATTTTACTTATTTATTTACTTATAGTGCGAAAGTATAAAACGAGACAAGTTTCCCACTTTTTTTTCCTTCTTGTCTCTAACAACCTCTTCTTCTTCCTTTCTTTTACCATCCTTATGCTAGGGCATTACGTGTATCAGTGAGGATTCGTCCGAGATCATGTGTTTGCTAGTTGAAAACTTCAACATGACTGCTTTTCAGTGGGCTTGCTCACTGGGAGAATTTTTCACCTTTACAATCTTTCAAAAATTCACATCTTATGTCTTTGACAAAGATTTGAATTGCCGTAACCTTGTTTATATATTCTTCCTATCGTATCTGTGTCCTTTCACCGAGTTTGTAAGCCGCTGAAAGTATCTACCATTGCTTCACTACGTCTGCTTTTGTAGAACAAGCAACATGTAAAATATCAGGTCTTGAGAGAATGCACAGTAAAGAAAAAAAAACACAGAGAAAAATTTCAAAACCGACATTTTAAATAGTACAAGAAGTTTCTAAGAGTTCCTCTGTTTTCTGTTTCCCTCTGTTCAGCTAACCTGCCTGTGCTTCCATACAATTATCATATTCCTCTTTACTAAATCAATTTAATCATGTTTAAAAAATTTACAAGAGATGACGTTCACACACGTACAAATCTTAAATCTTCCGTTTCCAAAAATCTTAAAACTAAACTTGTACAACAGTATCCTCTTTTAGAGCCACACATTGATGACATTTTACCAAAGAAGACACCTGTCACTTTATATAAATGTGAAGATAAAATTCAACTTTATGTAGTTGACGGTAAAATATTGTTTTACCAACAATTTGATGATTTAATTCCAGAACTTAGAATAGCTCATAAATATCCTGAAGCTTTCCCAAGGGTTCAAGTTGATAGAGGTGCAATTAAATTTGTTTTGTCAGGTGCTAATATTATGTGCCCTGGATTAACTTCAAAAGGAGCAAAGTTACCTGAAGAGGATTGGCCTGTTAATAAAATTGTTGTAGTTTACGCAGAAGGTAAAGAAAATGCAATGGCCGTTGGTAAATTAGCAATGTCTATTAACGATATTAAAACTATAAATAAAGATACAGGTATTGAATTATATGAATATTTAGGTGATGGTTTGTGGCATTTTAAAACAGAATAGGTATAATTTCCTTTTCATATTATAACATTTTTAAATTATGTAATATATATATATAAATATATTAATTTCTATATATACCGTTAATTTAACTAGTACTTACATTACATGTCTACACGATTGTCTATATAGATCCTAAAGATTTCATGCTTATTTGTGATCCGTTTCCCAATTTAAAATTTAGTCGATTACTATTTGCATAGACAGAAGGATCTCTAAATGACGTAAATGTAAAAGAGTTTTTCAAAATTGGAGTATCAAACATGGGTGGTGAATCAACATTGATACTGTTACTATTAATATTATTTTCTATATTTGTATTGCTATTTACGTTACTCATTTCATGTAAATTCATTGTAGATCTGGTTCTTAATCTACCACCATCAAGTGTTTCATTACTTGCTTTATGCGATAAACTTCGACCTTCCTCTAAATTATTCAGTTCTTCCATTTCATCATTTTTATTAATACCTGTATGTTTTAAATATTTTATAAATGATTTAAATTTCCCAAATTTTCTTAATATAACTAGATATAAAAAACAGCCAAGTAATGTTATTAAACTTAATGTCAAAACTGAATTTCCAAGATTCGATATATCGTTTCTGTCATTTATTGGATCATTATTGAATATTTTGGATTCATGAATACTTTTAAGAACTTCGTCTCCTGGTATAATTCCTACAGCACCGCCACCATTTGTTTGCGAAGATGAATAAAGTACCATTTTGCCTAACGTCCATGATAATTCATTTCCATCTATACTATTAACACTTTTGAAAATTGGTTCTTCTTTATTTTCAATCAATTTGTTTTCATTTTTAAGAGAGTCATCTAGCCCTAATCTAGGAATATCAAACCCTTCATGCAGTACATTAACAATCCAACTAGCTTTGAAACAAGAAGTTCTCAATAAGTCAGCAGTTAAATTTTCCCCGTATTCACCATTTTGAAATCTTTCATAAATTGTGTCCCATTTGGTATTACAAAATTCTTTCGTTGCCTCCTCAAATGCTTCGTAATTATATTCACCGCTTAATTTGAAAACATCGTTTGCTGTGTACCAATACTCACTTACACCAACAAATTTCTCTTTGGAAAAATCTATTGAAGGTGCATGGATTCCATTGAATAAGCAGGGTTCATCTTTACATGGTAAATGTTTTAATAATAATGGATATATCGTTTTCAAACAACCTTCATATTCTCCTGATCCAGTAACTGTATAAGGTTTATTATTATATTCAACTTCAATTTTCATTCCAACAGGTGAACAAGGATCAACCAAATCATATTTCCCGTCGCCATCTCCATCATAATTGATGTTTTTAGGTAGTGCATTAATCAATGAATCCAATTGACGTCTACGTGCTTCATTTGCTCCAAATCCTAACCAACTTGAGACAAAAACTGACCAAGAATTGGTATTACCATTGTTACTTCTTAAATTGATTGTATACATATCATCCTTATGTTTATCCAGTTGTTCATTCATACTTGGTACAAATGCTAATTGAGTTGATGCTCCACCCATATCCATAAAACCATATGGCAAAATTGATTCTTCAGTATCAATATTTTTTAATCTATTTGTCAAATAATTTAATGCTAACCAACCATAAATACCTTCTGTATCACCATCTATTACTTGGACGTGTTCATTGCAGGGTTCAATAATAAAATCGGTGTTCTTTTTCAAAGTTTTACAAGTATTCTTTAAAATATTGTCCCTTTCTTTGGTTGGCAACAGTCTCATACCAGCAGTTGCCTGAACAAAAATTGGAGTTTCCTTGTGTAAATTTTTAGGTATTAGATTTTGAGCACCTTCTATTAATTTTTTGAAATGAGAATTCCATAATTCTTTACTTTTCGAATGGCCAAATGTTGATAATCCTGGTTTGATTTTAAAGTTCCAGATTTGTTTAATTATAGGTAACCCAAAAGGATCTGATTTTGAATCTGAGTAATACTCATATACCAAAGCACGAGATCCTGATGATCCCGAATCAATTATGATTGCATACTTTTTTGATTCAGCCATGATCACCTTGCACAATAGTATATATTATATATACACAGATATATATACACAGGTATATTAGTATTATTATTTTTTGAAATCATCAAATTCAGTAGAAAAAAAAGAAATTATCTATAACACAATACGTGGATAAGTGAGCGCAGGTTTTCTACAATAGCGAAACCACAACTCAATATGACTATCGATACGGCTCATGTTTAGATTGAAAGCTGCTGATGAGTCTAACTTGGTTACTCGGTTTCTCTTCTACTTACAAGGAGCAAACAATATAAGATATGGGTTTGCAATTTCCGGTGGTAAATGTAAAAATGGAAATTTTGATGGATCGCCAAAGATGATATAAATTTATTACCATAGTTACAAAAAAAATATTAAAGGTGAAAACTAATAAAGTTAATAGGAAAAAGAATATAAAGAATGTGTTATTAAAGCAGCAAGATTACCAGATTTGGAATTCGTCAAAGAAGTCAATACTTTTGTCCCAATTGGTAACATTGTTAGAAACTGTGTTTCTGATTTCGTCCATGAGTCTTGGTGGTCCACATGCCATGATACCAACATTGGATGATGTGGAGTTTCTAACACTGTCATCAATGATGTCGAAAACATTAGGTCTACCATAATGAACGTTGATGTTGGCATGTCCAACAATATGAGATTGTTCAGCTTCTTCTTTTTCTGTTTCGGAACCTGTTGATTCAGATTCAGTTGTGGTTGCAACAAGTTCAGATAATGTGTAAGTTTTGTCTGATCCAGATTCTCTTGTGATGTACACATCCATTGGAATGTTAACGTTTTGAATCAATTTAGAATATGCTTTGACGGACTCAAGAGTTTGCGCAATCCAAACAAGCTTACCGCTGGAAACAAAAGATGCAGCATCTAAAATACCTGGGATACCTGAACCACCAGCAAGAAGTAATGTTTCGTCGTATTTCTTAACTTTAGAGCAATTTTCACCACCATACGGACCTTCGATACAAACTCTGCATTGCATGGAACCACCTGCAGCGTTAACTCTGTTCCACATTCTGTAGGTAACACCCTTCTTGATTCTGACATACGCACAAATGTTATTACCTTCAATGACTGTAGTAAATGGGTGGTTTTCCCAGAAGAGCCAGCCTGCAAAATAGATATAACAGTATTGACCTGCATTGTGGAACCACCAATTTGGTTTAGAAACTTCAATTTTCATTAATTCGTCACCGACAACTGAAATGGTAGCAGTTCTGTAACCGAAAGCTGACATTCTGATAACACGTAATAATCTGTCAAAGAACCAAACACAACATGCAGCAATTAACCATTCTAACCAACCTAATGTTTTACAATGGTACCAACACATAACAATGAAACAAAGTGCAAATACAACATGAAGAGTTAAGAAGTATTCGTAATAGAAGTTTCTGAATGGGTGTGCAGCAAATAGTAAAATAACACCGGCAAAAACGGTAGCAGCAACACCACAAGCGAAATAAGTGTCATGTAAATATTCAACATAATAACCTAAAGAATTGATAGTATAAGCAACAGAATGGATCATTGCATCTAAGAACATCCAGTATGCTAAGATTTTATGGAAATGTAAAAATGTTGAGTATGACCATCCAGTGATATAAAGAAGGAAATTGTTTCTACCAGCAAATAAAATTAATAAAGGAATCTTACCGAATGACATGATACCTGTTCTATCAGCTAAAAATCTTTGCCATGCATGTTCTGGAGTACCAAACCACCAACCAGTTTTATATCTGTAACTGACACAATAGAATGCAACTTGTAAAGCAAAGATGAAGACATCTGTAATGAATTGGATTCTATTTGGGAAAAGGATTGAGAAATATTTGTATCCATACATTTGCGCAAACTTACCATTTGGTAATAAAGTTGGGAAAATGACATATTTTTGTAATGTCTTGGCCATTTTAGAATTGTTAACAGATTTTGCAATTGATGTTTGTCTCGCAAAATTGTGAAGTGCACTGATGATAATTAATAATAAGAAGTAACCGCATAAACCAACAGAGAACCAAGTACCGGAATCTAAATTGAAATAGTATGCTTTGTAACCAATATATTCAGGAATTAAAGTTTCAATATCTGGATAAGTTGGAGAATATACTGGTAAAGAAATATTTTTGACATCTGTTATAGGAACGTAATATTTAGTTGCATTTAAATATTGTTCTTGGTAAAATTCCCAACCAACGTAATAATGACAATATTCTTCACAATAATGAGCTAAGGATTTGAAAATTTTTTTTTGATAATTATGGGATTTATCGTCAGATAATTCAACGGAGCATAATAATAAAGAACCAATACCTGGAGGATATCTACAGATTGAATCGTAATAAGAAGAATAAGGACCTTCGGCAGTTGGGGTATAATCAAATAACAAAGTATCTATACCTGTATCACAAGTCCAAATTTCAGCAGCACCGGTGAATTGACCTAAAGTGGATTTGATGACAACATCAGAGGCTGTGGCTGAAACAGCAAATAAGGAAAAAATTGAAAACACCAAAGAATTCATCATTGAAGATATTTAATTTGGGTTGTGTGTTTTTTAATTTTTTTGATTGAAATTGCCTTGTCTGGTATAAATAGAAGATAAAAGAAATAAGAAGGAAGGTAAAAAAACGGATAGAAGAGGAAATAGAAAGAAGAGAAGAAGGAAATTATATTTTAATACTGGGAGTTTAGAATTCTATAAATAAATAACAGAAAAGTGAAATAAAGGGATTATGGATTACCTTTATATATCAAAAAGAAGGGTAAAGAGGGATCAAAATTTGGAATGGAAGCATAAGTATTTAAAAAGTTCAGGGACCATAATAGAGATTGACTTTGGGTAAGCAAACCAATTACAAGAAGATAAATTTGCTTTTTTTTTTGGAAATGGAATAACAGTGAAAAATATTTCTATTAATAAAATTAATAATCAATGTTTATGCACGGAAAATAACAGATGACAACGGACTGAAATGGGGGGAAGGGAGAAATAAAGCGTTTATGATGCATGTCTGTGTGAAGGTAGAAAATCCTAGTAAAAAAAAGAAACAAGGCCAAGAAAAGCAATAACGGTTCGTAACTATATTAAGCTTAAAACAAAGGATCAATAGTGAATGCCTTGCATTATAGCCAGTGATTCCACAGTCTATAGCACCAATTGCATTATTGCAAGTTATCAAGTGAGCTTAAATATGTTTTTGTGGACCCTTCATTGGGTCTGCAACAAGTTTTTGAAGGATTTATCGGTGAGTTGCGACAATGGTTGAGCCTCATTCCGATGTCAAATGGCTCTTTGCATGCGCAAATAAATTCTAGCGGTCACATTAATTAGAGTAAAAGCTAAGATTCTTTTGAGTATGATCTCTTCAGTACTTAAACAGGATAATTAACTTCATATTTAGAAATAAAGTATCGAATAATTCAGTTGTCAAGGCAAATATCTATAACCGATGGATTTACTTGTTTAAAAAAAAATTTGTGGGGAAATTCTTATCAGTGACATTTTCAATCACGTCTATAAGAGAAACCCTTCAAAGTTTGATTTTGTCTGTTTGCAGCAAACCGGTTCAACGATGTATCGCAGTGCGTGATACCTGCTGTTTACATGTCAAATGCACTCGATTTATTTAGATTTGCTGGTAATACGGCCAAATTAAGGGAAAAACTGTGGAGAAACACACAAATGCCGTGGTATGGAGTTTAATCCGTGGATTTAAACCTGGGAAAAAACAGCAGAAAAGGCAGAAGTAAAAACTGAAAAATGAAAAAAAAAAAATTTTCGCATCTAGCCACCTTTGTGGACCCCGATCAACTTCGGCGACTTAATTTAATTTTAAACTTTAAAGACCCGAGGTTACACACCTGTGCACCGCGACACGTGTTTTTGTTGCCCATGAGTTTGCGCCCGTGCACCGTGGATTTTTTTTTAAAATAAAAAAAAACAAAAAAAATTTTTTTTTTCTTTTTTATCAATTGATAAATTTTTCACACATGAAATTTTTTTTACTTGATTTGAAAAAAAAATAAAATTATTCTAATAGAGTTTTTTTTTGCTCCTGCTTTTGCTTTTTGTTTATTTCATCTGTTAATAAGCAAGCGGATTTCTTTACAGTTGAAACAATGAGAGTTAAGAAACCGACATCCAAGCGTATGACCACCCGTTTAAGGGAAGGTATTAAGAAAAAGGCCTCAGCACAACGTCGTAAAGATAAAAAGCATGCTAAAAAAGATGTTACATGGAAATCTCGTCATCCAAAAGATCCTGGTATTCCATCATCATTTCCATATAAAGATAGATTAATTGAAGAAATTGAGATGCGTAAACAAGAAAGGGAAGAACAGAAAGTTTTAATGAGACAAAGACAAAAAGAATTAAGAATGGTTAATTTAGATAATAATGATGAAATTATGGATGAAGATATGGATAATAATAGTAATAATTTAGGTAATGATATGGAAGCATTATTGAAAAGTGCACAAGAAGCTGCAAAAGATTATGATGGTACAGATAATTTTAATGATAATGGAAATGATTTAATGGATTTAGAAATTATTGATCATGAAATTAAATTTGATGAAGATTTTGATGAAGCAAGTAATAAAAGTGAAATTGAAAAATCTAGGAAACAATTTGATAAAATTTTTAAATCAGTTATTGATTCATCTGATGTTATTTTATATGTATTGGATGCACGTGATCCTGAAAATACAAGATCTAAAAAAATTGAAGAAACGATTTTACAAACACAAGGTAAAAGGTTAATTTTACTTTTAAATAAAGTTGATTTAGTACCTGATTTAATTGTTAAACAATGGTTAGATTTTTTAGGTTCAAGTTTCCCTACTATTCCAATTAAAGGAACAAATAGTGCAAATAATAGTAAAAGTTTTAATAAAAAATTAACATCAAATGTTACAGCAAATCAATTATTATTAGCATTAAAAGCTTATGCACAAAAAAGTAATTTACATAGAGCAATTACAGTTGGTGTTATAGGATATCCAAATGTTGGTAAATCATCTATTATTAATTCATTAACATCACAACATTCTAATAAATCTAAAATTGCATGTCCAGTTGGTAATCAAGCAGGTATAACGCGTACATTAAGAGAAATTAAAATTGATAATAAATTAAAAATAATTGATTCACCAGGTATTGTTTTCCCTGAAAATAGTAATAAAAAAATCAATTCATTAAAGAATAAGAAAGATTATGAAGCAAAATTAGCAATTTTAAGTGCAATACCTGAAAAGCAAATTGAAGATCCAGTTTATGCAGTTGGTTATTTATTAAAAAAAATTTCTAAAAATACAGAAATGGCAGAAAGTTTTAAATCATTTTATAAATTACCTGCAATTGGATCAATTGATTTAGATGACTTTACTAAAAAAGTTTTAATTCAAATTGCTAGAAGTCAAGGTAGATTAGGTAAAGGTGGTATACCAAATTTACATGCAAGTGCATGTATTGTTTTAAAAGATTGGAGAGATGGTAAATTCCAAGGTTGGACTGTACCAAATTCATCAAAAGATACATCATTAAGTAAAATACCTAATGGAGCAACAGGTGCAAAAGAGCCTGAAAAAGTTGAACAAACAACTGTTGTTAAAGAATGGTCAAAAGAATTTGATTTAGATAGTTTATTCTCTGACGTTTTCGGTAGTAATTAAATACTGAAATAAAAAAAAAATTGAAAAAAGGAAGGGGGGACTTTTCATAACTGTTCAAGCTTATATGTGTATATGTGTGTATGTATATATATATATGTATATATATAGTTAGATAAGAATACTATAATTCCATTAAACAAGTTTTTTTGCATATAAAATTTATATATATATAATATATATATATATTTATATACTATTAATAATTATGTAAAAGGTAAAATTAGGTTGAAAATCAAGTGGGAAATTCAGGCTGAAGGTAAAATTAAGCTAATTTATCTAAAGTTTGTTTAATAGCAGCTGGATTAGCACCGATAACTTTACCGACTAATTCACCAGATTTAAAGAATAATAAAGTTGGCATAGAGGTAACTTCATTAGTTGCAGCAACGGATGGTAATTGATCAACGTCAACTTTATAAAATTTAGCATTAGTATATTGTTGAGAGAATTTTTCTAACATTGGAGCAATCATTTTACAAGGGCCACACCATACTGCGAAAAAGTCAACGATAACTAAATTTGATTGTTGAATAACTGATTTGAATTCGTCTTCTGTTTGAATAACTTGAACCATATTGTTAGAATTTGAGTCTGTTGAATTTAATGAATTGTTATTATAACTAGAAACAGATGCTTGATTTTTAAGGAATCTGTTTATTACTACAACTATTATAATAAGGAAAAGAAAGTTTAGCATTAAAGCAGGAAAAGAGATAGATTATTCGCCACCCTAGCTGCCGCTATCGTAGGAAAGGGCCCCTCGAAAGAGAGAAGAACCGGTGGGGGGCCTTTCTGGGAAAAAAAGCGTGAAGCGAAACGCAGAGCGAAACGGAGCGAAGCGAGACTCGATGCCGCCTGCTTACTAAACGGCGATCGACGTGCACGCAGCAGGCAACGACGATCGACGATCGACGATCGACGATTGACGGGGCAGCAGATGTGCCTGGTGATGGTTAAATAAATGAGTAAATGAAAGAACGGGAGGCGGGCGGGCGAGCTGAGCGGATTTGCCCTTTGGGGGGCAAGATAGCTTGTTTGCAGGCAAGTTGCCGTGTCGGTATAGAGCAGCTCTTCCACGACTTGCTGGCACTCGGTACCACACATCCTGACGACAATTGGGGGCAAGCACTTACTGGATATTGCATACAATATAGTACAGTATAGTATAGTATAGTACAATACAATACAATACACACTTATCTTTGGGGGCTTCCATTTTCTTTTCTTTCCTTTCTTTTTCGTCTGTCCACTAGTTTCCCTTTTCTACTACTGCTTCAGTTACAACCTATACAGGATTACCCCTTTACCATAGTGAATATATATATATATATATATATATATTATTATTATAGTATTAGCATCTCAAATTTTAGATAAGGTATAAATATACATACATAGCATATAAGTTGGTGAACCGGTTGGCCGAACCTCGTTTATCATAATACCAATATTTATATTCTGCCCTGAGCTTTATTTCGTTTGTTTTTACCCATTCTCAATAAAGGATAAGAAGGAAAAGGTACCATAGATAGAAAATATATTTCAATCCGATAAAAAAAACCCCTTTTCCGATACTGTATCACAGCTACACAGATAAACTTAACCACAAAAAATTACACCCCCCTCCAGTTAACCGATATCAATTAGTCATTTAGAACCGAATTCCATAAACTTTTTTTAGTTTTTTTTGTTTTTCCGCATATAAAACCAGAAAAGCAAAAAAAAAAGAAAAAAAAGAAAAAAAAAAGGAAAAAAAAAATTTCTATTGAAAAACAGAGAGAGACAGAGAAAGAGAGAAAAAAAAATTCATTAGTGTTTAGATCCTTTTTACCAGTTTCTGTTACTCTTTTTCATTACGCAATACCTTACACACAATAGCTAGTTATATCACGGAAACTAGTTATTTGTTGATTTTCTCTCTGAATACTATAATAAACAATGTCTTTTTTGTCTTCATTGTTCTGTTGTTTTGATGGCGACGACTCTAACAAAAAAGAATCTCATAAAACAACAAATCGTCCACATTTACAAACTAATAAATCAAATATAACAACTAATACTATACCACATCCTCCAAAACTTAGTAAAACACAATCGAATTTACAAAAAGCTTTGACTCATACAAACACAAATTTAAATAATAATAATAATAATAATCCAACAGCTAATTCAAATAATACCAATAACAAGAGCGCTAATAAAGATTTAGATAATAATAATAAATCTTCAGATAAAGATAATAATAATAATAATAATAATAGTAGTAGCGATAACAGTAAAAATAAAAATAACAAAGAAATGAAAAATTCAGATTCACAATCTACTAATGCAGAAAATTCAGAATATAAAACATTAATTGATGAAATTGGAGATAAAAATTCTACAGATTCATCTAAAAATGAAGATGCTGTTAATATTCATGAAAATCAAACTCAAGATACAGATGATACAACAAAATTTAATCAAAATATAATACCTGGATATGATGATTCTCCTGATAGAGATTATTATTCAGAAGAAGAACAACAGCAACAACAATATGAAAATGATAGTAATCCAATATCATCAATTAATTCTGATTCTGATATTAATACAAATTTATTGTATGAAAATCAATTTGATTTAGATTTAACAAAAATTATAGATGGTCAAACATTCTCTCAAAGTTCTGGTAGATTATTACCTGAAAAATCTAAAAAATTTAAAGGGAAAAAATGTTTGGTTTTAGATTTAGATGAAACTTTAGTTCATTCATCATTTAAATATGTTAGACAATGTGATTTTGTTATTCCTGTTGAAATTGAAAATCAAATTCATAATGTTTACGTTATAAAAAGACCAGGAGTTGATTATTTCTTAAAAAGAGTTGGAGAATTATATGAAGTTGTAGTATTTACTGCATCAGTTTCACGTTATGGTGATCCATTATTAGATATTTTAGATAAGCATAAATCAGTTCATCATAGATTATTTAGAGAAAGTTGTTACAACTATCAAGGAAATTACATAAAAAATTTATCACAAATGGGAAGACCTTTAGAAGATTTAATTATAATTGATAATTCACCTGCTTCATACGTTTTTCATCCTCAACATGCTGTTCCAATTTCTAGTTGGTTTAGTGATTCTCATGATTGTGAATTAACAGACTTATTACCATTTTTAGAAGATTTGGCTTCAAGTGATGTAGACGATATTAGGCTAGTGTTAGATATCAATATATGATGAAATTTAGATTTTGATTAACAATAGTAATTAAAATAAATAGAAATAAGTTTTAGAAAAGAAATTGACTGGTCAATTTGTTTCTAACTTTTTTTTTTTCTTTTTGGTTTTTTATTAAAAAGAATCATAATAATCCAACAAGTCCAATTTGTAAAAGCCAATCAACAATTAGCATTACCTATCATGAAAATATATACAACTGTATTTATCGATTAATTGTAACATAATAGCAAAAAAAAAAAAGGAAAAAAAAAGAAAAAGAAAAATATTTTAAACGAATAATTTAATATAATATAAATTATATGATAATAATGGAAAATTTTACTACACGGAACACTTGATATGTTTAGAAAATTCAATTAAAAAAAGGAAAAAGAAATAGAAAAAGAAGAACCAATATAGCTATTTCTTAGTGGTATTTTTTGCTATTTCTTTTTTACAATTGAATTATTCAATTATACATTATTTTATTTTATTTTATTTTATTATAATTCATTTTACTTTATTCCATTCTATTCAACATATATAAATATATCATATTACATATTACATTCACAAAAACTGTTTTATAAAATAACTTATATATTCAAATATATATATCCCTTTTATATATATCTGCTACGTGTGGATGTTTTGCAACTTCGGCTGGACTGTAAGTTGCTGTTGCTTTATCTTTCTTTCTAGCCACTTAGCAAACACACTGGTTTTTTATATTCTTATAACTCTATAACTCTATAATAATAATAATAATAATAATGAAAATCGCAAAAAATGAAAAAAATGAAAAAATGAAAAACATGTGCTGCTGCCAATTGCGAGGCGTGTCAATTGCGAGAAACTTTTTGGGTGGCGAGCAAAGTTGAAGAGGGACGAATGTGGGAAAGAAGGGTGTTGTAACGAACATTTTGGAAAGCCGGCACAGTTGCAGTTATTAATTGAATCATTATATATTACTGGAAATACTTGAAATTCAATTTCAAGTAATTAATAAATAAATAAGAAAATAAATAACAATAACATCAACAATAACAATAACGATAACATTATTAAAAATAGAAAGGGAAATAGAAAAGAGGAAAATTTATATATATTCATATTCATATTCATATCAATAATTATAACTATATTATTTATATAACGTTAAAACAAGATGACATCGAACGAAAATTGGAAAAATACTCTTAATATACCTGTAAAGGATATACGTCCGCAAACAGATGATATTGTTGGAAGTAAAGATATTACATTTGAAAATTTTAATCTTAAAAGAGAACTTTTAATGGGATTATTTGAAGCAGGTTTTGAGAAACCATCACCAATTCAAGAAGAATCTATCCCTGTTGCTTTAACGGGTAGAGATATATTAGCTAGAGCTAAAAATGGTACAGGTAAAACAGCATCTTTTATTATTCCTGCATTAGAAAAAGTAAAACCAAATTTAGATAAAATTCAAGTTTTAATTTTAGTTCCAACAAGAGAATTAGCTTTACAAACTTCTCACGTTGTTAAAACATTTTCAAGACATATGAATATTCAAACAATGGTTACAACAGGTGGAACATCATTAAGAGATGATATTGTTAGATTATATGATCCAGTTCACGTTTTAGTTGGTTCACCTGGTAGAGTTTTAGATTTAGCTTCAAGAAATTTAGCTAAATTAGATGAATGTCATATGTTTATAATGGATGAAGCAGATAAAATGTTATCACCAGAATTTCAAATAATTGTTGATCAAATTATAAAATTTTTACCTCAACCTACAGCTTCAAATACTAAAAATTATCAAACTTTATTATTTAGTGCAACATTTCCAAGAACTGTTGAAAATTTTATGAAAAAACATTTATATAAACCTTATGAAATTAATTTAATGGATGAATTAACTCTTAAAGGTATAACTCAATATTATGCATTTGTTGAAGAGAAACAAAAATTACATTGTTTAAATACTTTATTTTCAAAATTACAAATTAATCAAGCTATTATTTTTTGTAATTCTGCAAATAGAGTTGAATTATTAGCTAAAAAAATTACAGAATTAGATTATTCATGTTATTATTCACATTCTAGAATGCCACAAACTGATAGAAATAAGGTTTTCCATGAATTTAGACAAGGTAGAGTTAGAAATTTAGTTTGTACAGATTTATTAACAAGAGGTATTGATATTCAAGCTGTTAACGTTGTTATAAATTTTGATTTCCCTAAAAATGCAGAAACTTATTTACATAGAATTGGTAGATCTGGTAGATTTGGACATTATGGTTTAGCAATTAATTTAATTAATTGGCAAGATAGATATAGTTTATACCAAATTGAACAAGAATTAGGTACAGAAATTAAACCTATACCTGCAGTAATTGATGAATCATTATACGTTGTTAAAGAACCATCAGCTGTTCCAAGACCAATGAAATCAAATCAAAAAAAAATAGAAGAACAATAATTTTAAATTAAATCATTAATAGAATTCGATTTCAATATTGTAGTATAAATACAATATGATTATCGATACATATATTTCTCTATTCTAAATTTCTGTTTTAAATTATTTTTCACATCTATTCAATTTATTTAATTTTGTTCTTCATTTTATCATAAAAATCAGATTATTTTTAGCTCTTTGCTTTTCACAAGAATCCCAAATTTATCAATTGCATTTTATCTTATCTTATCTTATTTTATTTAACTTTATTTTACTCTACTTTATCTTGTTCATTTAATTGATAAGTTAAATTATTAAACAAAATTATTCACATAGTTTTAACATTTCCTTTTTGTTTCCCATTATTATTACAGTTTATTAATTTATGACTTTTATTTTTATTTTTCTCTTTATTTTTATTATTTTTATTATTTTTTATTTTTTATCCAATATTTATCATATGACTATAATATGTATTTCATAAATTGATAATAATAACCAAATTTTAAACTATGTGAAATATATTTTAAGCTATTAATATTTAACCTAATTACTGATTTCTTACTCAATGATTATCATACACATTTAGCTTATTGCAATCATTTCATCATCATCATCCAATAATTAAATAATTTGATTTCCATATCCAACATTTCTTTTCCTCAATTTCATAACTGACCTAACCAATAAATAATCAAATTTCACCTAACCACTCAAATTTTTTCTTTTTTTTTTTTTTTTTTGATAAAAAAAAAGAACTTTTTTTTTTCCTTCATATTTATTCAAATATTTATATATAATATTTATCTATAGTGTATATATTTATATATATGCGCATATGTGTATGTGTTTATTTGTATAAACTAAAAGGTTTTTTATGCCCCTTTTTTTTTCAAACATCCTACTATTGTAATATATATATATAATATAATCATTTTGTTCCCTGTCTTTTTTTTCAAAATATAAAGTGTTTTACTAGATGTTGAAAAACAAGAAAAAATTAATTTCTTTATATTATGTTTTGCTTACGTAATGAAGCATGTGATAAATCAACTAGCACTTTTTTGAGCAAAGCAATGCCCGTGTAGCGTAATGGTTAACGCGTTTGACTTCTAATCAAAAGATTCTGGGTTCGACTCCCAGCATGGGTGCAGGCATTAGCTTAATTTTTTTGCTGCTGTTGCTTTTTTTGGGTTTACAATATAACCTAATAATGCTTCAATTAGTATACAAAATATTTATATATGCTTGTAGATAATCAAAGATAATGAGACTCGTTTAATCTTAACGTTTCTTGATTGTTATAAAAATAGAAGAACAAAGATTATGTTAGTGTTTGGAAACAAGATATATATGTATATACAAACCAGTAGAGTTTTTCCTTTGAATGCATTGTTATAAAACAAATGAATTTCAATATGTTATATATATATGTATATATTGATAACTAATTTTTCTTACCTTTCTTTTTTTGAGCTGATTTTATAATAACTGAACCTATAAAAGTTGTAATAACGCAAACGCCTAGTATTAGAGCAATAACAGGTAACGCAATTGCGTAATATCTAGGTAAAAAGAAAACTTGAATAAAATTGTCTTCTGCAAGGAATGGTGTTACAAAAGTCCACACAGTATAATATATGAATATTGAAGTTGCAATTAACAACATTACTAAACCAACCAATTGATCTTTCTGTTAAATAACACAATAATGTGCAATGTTAGTATACTTTTACTCTAATTTCTCCCTCACTCCCCTCTGCTATCAAGATTGTGAATATCGGATCAACATACCATTGTCTAGATATATAAGTTCTTGGTGTACTGCAACACAGATGTACTTCCCCTTCAACACCTTGTTGACGGGGAAATGTGTTTCATTACGTGTTCCTTGTCAAGAAAAAACAGGAAAAAATGAAAAAAAAAGTGCCCGACGCGTCGATCGGCTGCACAATTTTGCAGGCCAATTACACCGCGTGAAATGCTGCTGACAAGGAAGTGACTACAGAGACAGTGGGTGTTTTTGGGGGGGACAAGCATGGACATGGAGGGACAGCAGGAGCAATGGACAAAGGAACATGGCTGTAAGCGTGTAGCACACAGGGCCAGGTTGCAGTGCACGTCAATTGGCCAACCGGTCATTTGGTTGTGGTGTAGAGAGAGACACCTCTGCTGGAAAATCCGTTTCCGTTTCCGTTATCGGACAAGGTTTGTGTTTTTTCCATCCGAGTTCAGCAAATGGCAAACAGCTACAGTGTAACACGAGCAATTGTAAATAGACAGCATGAACGTCTGGATGGTACTAGATGTGTAGCAAGACCCCTCCATTGCACCAGAAGGAAGTGTGCAACACTGTCCGGATACGAGAGCTGGCAGGTGGTGAAGCTTAGTAAATAATAATTGCCTGGTCGAGGTTAAATAATTTTTGTCGACTCCGTTTCACACTTCCCCTTTTTTCTTCCAGCTTCCCTCCTCTTCGTCTTCTTCTTCTTCTTTTCCTGTCCAACCAATTGTTTGTCCCTTCTTAGCAACTTGTCAATCGATAAAGTACCACTGAAAAAAATATGATGTCCGCATTAAGATCTACTAGAGTCACACTCACTAAAATCAATACTCCATTTGTTACTGCAGTCAGAACTAAGGTTTCACTTCCTGAATTAAAATACAAATTTGAAGAATTAGAACCTTTTATTTCTGCTGAATTGAATACTTTACATTATACCAAACATCACCAAACTTATGTTACCGGTATTAACACTGCATTAGAACAACATGCACAAGCAGAAGCTGCAGGAGATTTAACCAAATGTGTTGATTTACAACAAAATATTAAATTCCATGGTGGTGGTTACAAAAACCATTGTTTATACTGGGAAAGTTTAGCACCTCAATCTAATGGTGGTGGTAAATTACCAGCTGAATCAACTGCTTTATATCAAGCAGTTATTAAACAATACGGTTCATTTGAAAATTTAATTAAATTATCCAATGCTGCATTAGCAGGTGTTCAAGGTTCAGGTTGGGTCTTCGTTTGTAAGAACCTTAACAATGGTGCTGTTGAAATAGTCCAAAGATACAACCACGAAACTGCTAGCGGTAACTTAAGACCTTTACTTGCATTAGATGCTTGGGAACATGCTTACTACTTACAATACAGAAATGTCAAAGTCGACTTTTTCTCTGCTATCTGGAACGTTATCAACTGGGCTGAAGCAGCTAAAAAATTCGATGCTTAAATTCCTATTCGAAGCCTAGGCAGCTTGGCTTACTTATTTTAACATCGTTTTTCCTATCCATTCTTCATTTTCAGTTTATAGCATTTTATATAAAAACTATATACATATATCTCTCTCAATATGATTAAATTATTCTTTTATCACAAGTATTCTGCAAACCTGGTAGAGCCACAAAATTACATCGACGGGGTTTGTTGATTCAGGATTATCTATTGCAAAACGTGCAGGTTTTTCCCTAAACGGGGGAAAACACCGTTTTTCCATGATAATTGTTCCACTGACTGTAGGCCATGTATACAATCCTGTATAGACCTCACATCCATATACAACTACAGCACAGTGAGCACACACAGCAGCTCAAACATCTCTACACTGTATGTGTAGAGATACTCCATGTCCTGATTAGTAAAGAAAAATAACAGTTTACCACACAAACGGGAATTTTTGAGCATATATTATTTGATGCTTTCCTGATTGGGCAGATTTGCCATACTTTGGCTTTACCGATTCTTTTACTATGGCAATACCACTGCATTACTAATTTAAATGAGTCTTACCGGTCTCATATGGGTTCGACTATACTGTAGATTTGCTTCTGTTTTGGAAGTTGAGTTGGAAATGCTTTAAAATATTACCCCTTTTTTCCCTCTTTTCTTGCTCCCATTTTTTTTTTCATCAGAAACATATTTGTAAACACTTACAACTAAATAGTATCATGTCACAATCTGAAATCCAAGTTCCTTTAATGAAAGTATCTCTTCCTGAATTAAAATACAAATTCGAAGATTTAGAACCTTTTATTTCTGCTGAATTGAATACTTTACATTACACCAAACACCATCAAACCTATGTTAATGGTTTGAACACTGCGTTAGAACAACACGCTAAAGCTTTAGCTGCTGGAGATTTTGCCAAATGTGTTGAACTACAACAAAATATTAAATTCCATGGTGGTGGTTTCATCAACCATTGCTTATATTGGGATAGTTTAGCACCACAAGCAAACGGTGGTGGTAAATTACCTGATGAATCATCATCGTTTTCAAAAGCCGTTATCGAACAATACGGTTCATTTGATAATTTAATTAAATTGGCAAACGCTTCATTAGCAGGCGTTCAAGGTTCAGGCTGGGTTTTCATATGTAAAAATATTAAAAATGGTTCAGTTGAAGTTGTGCAAACTTATAACCACGATTTACCAAACTCTCAATTCAAGTGTTTGCTTGCATTAGACGCTTGGGAACATGCTTACTATTTACAATATAGAAACGTTAAAGTTGAATTTTTCTCTGCTCTTTTCAATATCATCGATTGGTCTGCTGCTGCCAAAAAATTCGACAATTAGTTAATGCATACTTTATGTTTACATTGGCATCCAAGACCAATAAACCAATACAATTATATTCATCAATTATTATAAGTTATTCTTCTTATATATCTATATAGATCTATCTATCTATATATATATTTATAAAACTGCACCAAAGCCAAATGTTAGTTTGATAGCTTTGAAGTATTTGTCTTTAAAGTTATCTTCAACTAATTCTTCATCACCAATTGGTACTCCATTTAATGTAACATCCATTATAGTTTCACTTTGACCTTGATCAAGCTTAAATATGATTTTAACATAATGACCCGCTTTCCAACTACTTAATCTCCAAAACATTTCAATTTCTTTATTTTCAACCAATCTTAATATTTTACCTTCAACTCCACCACCGAAAAGCTTAAATTCTGATCCAACTTTTGGTTCAATACCAATTGGCGCAGATCTAGTCCACATTGCAACCCTTGAAGGATCTAACAATGTTATATATAATTGTTCTGCTGTAGTATTAAATTCAGATGTTAAATGTAATGTTGAAATATTATATTTTTGTGCATATTCAGGTAATGGAGTAGATTTATTTTTAGAATCTGATGAAGATGATACATTATTTTTGTTAAAAGTAGTTTTCTCTTTAACAACAGGTTTCATATATTTTAAATTTTGATTACCTTTAGTAAAAGTTGACATAACTTGTGAATCATCAACTTGAATATCAGATCCGTGAACGTTAATTAATGTTGGTCCAAAGTCTTCTAATACAGTTCTAATTTTTGGAACAATTTTATTTCTAATTAAAATCCTTGTAGGTTCATCAATTCGATCATCTAAATTAAATTGATATTCATCAGGTTCTGTATCATACATAATTTCAGGAATTGATATAGTACCTTTATGACCAGTTGTTGATTCATAATTTATATCTAAACTCATATCATACAATGAGATGACTTTACCTTTACGTTGACAGACTTCACAATCACCATCTAATTTTTTAACTGATGCAACTTTAACATTTATTGCATCATCAGATGCTGAAATATCTTTTAATTTTTCATTAAAATATGCTCTTGCCCATTCAATGCAGTTTTTATCAACCCAATGCCAATTATTTGGATTTTGTACAGCCATATTGTTCACTTAAATTTAGGGAAAAAAATTACCTATTGCTTTTATTACAGATAAGATAAATCTAAACAAGAATCCTGCTAAGTTTCTCTCTACTTGTCAACACAACATACCAAACCTTGAATGAATGCATCTGTAGATAGTAGTCGTCTCGTTAATCCGCGAGCAAGGGAAGTTTCTAGAAACGGCGCCATCAAAACAGGGTGGCTTTTTGTTTACCCAGGGAATGTCGATCGACGAAATGCATTGGCACTCTTACATAAATACTACATATATATATATATATATACTTGTCCATGTTGTACAGTTATACAGATTAATCAAAAGGGACAGCCATATTGACATGAACAGCTTTGTTTTCAGTGAATAAATCAAGCGCATAGGAGCCTAGCTCTCTACCGATTCCACTCATTTTAGAACCACCAAATGGGACATGGATATCGGAGTCACCATTAGAGTTTATCCATACCATACCTGCTTGTAATCTAGATGCAACATTATGCGCTTTGGTAACGTTATTTGAAAATAATGCAGCAGCTAAACCATACGTTGTATCATTTGCTCTTTCAACAACTTCATCAGTTGTAGTAAATTTAGAAATAGCAACAACTGGACCAAATATTTCTTCTTTCATAATTGTCATATTATCATTACAATCAGCGAAAATGAATGGTTCACAAAAATAACCTGGTCCATCAATAAATTTACCAGTTAATAATTTAGCACCTTCATTTTTTCCAATTTGAACATATTTTTTAACTTTATCATATTGTAAACTTGAAACTAATGGTCCAATAGTACATTTTTCATCAAATGGATCAGCTGTGATTGCTCTTTCATTTGTTAATTTAACAAAACCTTCTAAAAATTTATCATAAATATTTTCTTGAACAAAAAATCTTGAAGTTGAAGTACAAACTTCACCTTTATTATACCAAATACCCCAATAAGCCCATTCAATAGCTAAATCTAAATTACAATCATCGAATATAATAAATGGAGATTTACCACCACATTCTAATGTAACTTTTTTCAAATTACTTAATCCTGCACCTTCCATAATTTTTTTACCAGTTGCGGTTGAACCAGTAAATGCAATTTTAGCTAGTTTTGGATGACTTACCATTGCTGATCCAACATCTTTACCAAAACCTGATAAAATATTTAAAACACCTTTTGGCAATCCGGCTTCAATTGCAATTTTACCAAACCATAAAGCAGATAATGGTGTAATTTCACTAGATTTCATAACAACTGTACATCCAGTTGCCAATGCTGGTGCGATTTTCCATGCCATCATCATGAATGGGAAATTCCAAGGAACGATACCACCAACTGCACCTAATGGAACCGGTTCAACATAACAAATTTTATTCTTACCTAAAACTTGCGACCCAATCAATTGTCCTGTATGTTTATCTGACCAACCTGCATAATATTTGAAAACTTCGTACGATTCACCTAAATCACCACTTAGACATTCATTATGATAAGGTTTACCATTGTCTAATGACTCAATTGATGCAATTATATCAGCATCCCTTTTAATGATTTCTGCCATTTTATAAATAATATCACCACGTTCAGAACCGGTCAAATTGGCCCATTCATTAGATTTGAATGCAATATTTGCTGCTTCAACAGCTTTATCTACATCCGATTCGTCAGCTCTATAAACTGAACACAGTGGTTTGCCTGTAGATGGATTGATAGTTTCAAAAGTAGATTTGGTTTTCACCCATTCGTTGTTGATAAATATACCAATTGGTTGTTCAATGGTTTTACCATTTGGTGTAGAGATTGTTGTGTATAAATCAGCCATATTCGATATTATGCAACTCGGATTTTTTGTGGTCTCCTATTTGATCAGTCTATTCTGAAAAAAAAACAGCGAGAAAGAGTCAAACAGTAACTCAATGGGGGATGTCAATGCTGATATAAATACTCTTAGCAAACACAGGTCAAAGAGGAGCTGTGCAAGTTCAGCGTTAGATAATTTGTGACCAAGTCATAACCAGATAAGACACAGCAGAAGCTCTCCGTCTAAAACCCGCCAGTATTATTTACCACCCGCAATTAGGGGTCCAGGATCGGTTTTCTCGATTCGGACATCGCCTGAGATGCCGTTTTCAGCCATCATGGGAAAAATCAAAGAAAAAGAAAACGGCGCCGATCGACCGCTCACGTGACCGGTGTAGATGTAGCTTTCTTTTTCTTCTATTGTCATGTTTTGAAATTGTTAGAAAAGAAGAATGCCATCTTGAATTATCAGACATAACAACACGCCAAAAGCCAGCAATTGATCCTGGGCATTTAGAGATCAGAGTATTCTGTCAATAATTTTTTCTCAAAACAGCTGCAAAGATTCCCTGATTTGATTGCTCTGCATTACGTTTACAAATGTCACAACGAGGTACAATACAGGTGAAGACATTGAAGAAAAACACAAAACCTGTAATTTCTGAATCGGTTTTAGATATAGATTCTCAAAGATATTACATATGGGCACTGTTTACATTAATCCAAGCTTGGAAACTATACGATCTTTACATTTTGCACAATGAACCAGAAATAGATGGGAATAGTTCATTATTTCCTTCAATTTTTTTTAATATCTTACCTCCTAAGATATCATTCATTTTCAAATACTTTTTTTTTGATAGTTTGTTGATTTTAATGATTCCATTTTTGAACATCCCAAAGCTTTCATTCACACCCACCATCAGTTTAATATTGTTATGTATCATGAACACTTTAACTTTATTATTGACATGCTCTTTTTCATTCACTTTATCTTCAGTTTTATATTCAGTTTATCGTGCTATTATCCCTGAAAAAGAGTTGGCAATCATGGAAACTTATGTCGACACTGATTCAATCATTAATCAATCGGACCATTTTAAAGGTAAAAAAACAATTAGATACGCTCCGGACTCATTCATTAAAATCAATCCATATAGTCAACAATTTTGTATTAATCCTGATAATGATAATGATAATAGTATTAAAATACCCATCAAAGTTGAATCAACATACGATTTAAATTTCTTGCAAATTAATTATCATGATTTCAGCAATACCGACAATATACTAAATTATACTAAAAAGGAAATAAAGAGTTTTATTGTCAATGATTACTATGATTCTCCTTATATAAAATATGATCCTTCAGTTTTAGCAGATAACAATGTACAGATTTTAGAAGTTCCAGTTTCAAGGCCTGGTTTTTACTCAATCAAAATGGCAACTGATAAAAAAGATAAGTTCATCCGTTCTTATAGATCAGATACAATCATTCCAGTATGCCCAGAAGCCGCATTTACTTCAGAGAAATCTTTAAACGTTGACAAATGTGTTGATGATACCGTAAACGATCTTGAAATCACTTTATTAGGTGTTCCACCTTTCACTTTATATTATGAAGAAGAAATTAATGGTCAATTGTCTAAACTTCCTCCAACTGTTGTTTCCAATACTGAAAATATCGATTCTCCTTTAAATCCAAATGATAATAATAATATTAACAACAATGGTAACAATAATAACAATCATAAATACCCTTCTAAATATTTGAAAGATATTTCTTGGGCAAAAAGCTATACTATTATGATTCCAATTGGTGAAAAGAAACTCGAAAAATCTGGTAAATATATTTACACAATCAATAAAATCGTTGACGGTTTTGGAAACTCTGTTTCTTATATCCCTGACCCAAATGATCAATCCTCATTTAGATCTTTTATCTCACATCCTAAACCGATTTTAAGTTTATCCGATCCAAAACCAGATATACCTGTTTTGATTGATTCAGATAAATATATTGATGTTCAAATAAACAATTTGGATTGTAAAAAATGTGAAAGTCCTCTAAATTTGGTATATAAATTTGTTCCTGACGAACTAGACACTGATAATGAAGAACATATTTTCAATGAAACTTTTACTCCATCTTCAGGATTTGGACCCGCATTTAGAATTAAAGCAGAGAAACCAGGAACCTATATTCTTCAAGATGGTTCTACTAAATATTGTCCATGCAAAATCGGCGCATCCTCATTAACTATTGGAAGTGCAAAATTACCAAGTATGAATGTTGTTTTAGATCCAATAGTAGATAATTGTGTTGGAACAACCGGTTTTAAATTCAAGTTTGATTTTATAGGTAATGCCCCATTTGAAATAGGTTACAAAATATGCAAACTCGATCCTACAAATCCTGAACGTGTTTTGAGAGTCGAAAAAGCTAGTTTGATTAAATCAGATTCAACATCTTTAGAGTACGATTTTAAACCTTCAAGTGAAGGTTCATACTCAATAGAATTCTTAAACTTGAATGATAAATTTTACAAAAATAAGGTAAAATATAACCATGATGAACATAGATATATAACATATTTTAAACAAAGACCAAAAGCATATTTTAATAAATCAAATAAGGTCCAAAAAATAGAATGTTGTCATGGCACTTCAAAATCAGTTACTTTGAATATTGAAGGTGAAGCTCCATTTTTTGTGTCTTATGATTTAATTGCTCCTGATTATTCTATCCAATCCTATACATTAGAAGGCATTCTTGAAAATACTATCCAAATAGATACTCCTGTGTTTAATAAAGGTGGAGAGTATATTCTTGCTCTTAAAATTGTTAAAGACTCCACTAATTGTGATGTTGATTTCAGAGGTCAAGAAATTCATATTGATGTAAGACATGATACTCCTCAATTAAGCTTCCAAACCGAAGAAACTTACGAAATTGTTAAAGGAAAGAAATTTTATGCTCCATTAGCAGCCCCATCTAATGATTTAATTGATTTGATTTATTCTTATCAATCTTTTGATGGAAAAACCAATAAAGAAATATCATTAAGGAATTTTAATCCTGTTTTAGGATTTGAGCTATATGACGAAGGTATATACAAATTAGTATCTTTTAAACAAGGTGGTTGTAATGGAATTATTACAAATGATTATTCTATTACTATCAAATATATTTCATTCCCAACGTTACAAATAGTAAATACCGATAAAAAGAGCTTAATAAAGAAAACAGATACAAATTTTCAAAAACCTGACATATGTCAAAACCAAAACGATCAGATTAATCTTAAAGCTAATGGATCAGCTCCGTTTATTGTTCTCTATGATGTTAAACATCCTGATGGAAAAATTGAACAACGAGTTGAACAAATTAACAATAACTTTTTTACACTTCAAATGACAAGCCACATAAAAGGTGCATATACTTATACAATTAAAAATATTTACGATTCAGTTTATACAGAAGATATAATAGATCAATTAAAAACTAAATCTGATTATGAATTTGAAAAACTTATTTTCACTCAAGATGTTACTGCATTGCCATTAGCTAAGTTCATGAGCAACTACATAAAATATCAAATATGCATATCTTCACTTGATGATTTATCACAAGTTGATCCAATCTTTGTTGAACTTCAAGGTAGTTTCCCAATTTCTTTAAAACTTGATATTTATCATGAACATGAAGGCATTTTAGAATCTGTTGAATTCAATGGTTTAACTGAAGCAAAAAGTAACTTAAATAGTATATATGATTATTTAAGTGTTGGAAATCATATAGTTTCAATAACTGAAATAATAGATAAAAATGGATGCATTTTTGATGAAAAAGATGAAAGTATTGTAATACAGGTTAACGATGTTCCAAAAATCAGACATCTAGCCGAAGAGTCAAATCAACTTTCAGAATCAGGTTTGGTAAAAGATTTCAATTATTATTGTGTTGGTGATCAAATAACATATATGCTAAATGGTGTTTCACCATTTAAAATCAACTATGAGTTCAATTCCGTTTCTCAAGAGGTTGAAGTTCAAGGAAATTATTTCAAACGTCTCGCTCCTGGTCCAGGTCAGCTTGATATAAAATCATTAGCAGATTCATCAGCGAAAGGCTGTGAAGTAGATTTCACAGAAATGAATAGAAATGATTTAAAAGCAGTTATTTATGATTTACCATCTGTAGAGATTGTACAAGGTGATAGCATAGAAGAAGATATTCAAGAAGGTGAACAAATTGAAATTATCTTTTTATTAACGGGTACTCCACCTTTTAAATTGACCTATATCAGAAAAGAGCTTGATGATTCTTCTAAAATTGTAGAAACTGAAATTGTTGAAGATATAAGAGAAAACGAATATCGTATTATGGCAAATTTGGAAGGAACATATGAAGCCATTGAAATACAGGATAGATATTGTGTTGCTAGAAATCATAGAATTTAATTACACAGCATACTAAGCACACCAAAAATGCATTCTGTAAGTTTAGTACTATATAATACAAATTTTTTAAACAAATCGTTGATACTAATGACTGAAATATTTATGTTAATGTAAAACAACAAAATGCTCATTTGAATTGAAAAACTCCTTTATCATCAATTATCGGCATATTTGTGGATGCTGTATATGAAATGCGTTCATACAATTCGTGTAATCCATCAAGCAATATGTTTGATGGTACTCCATCACGATTATACCACTTCTCATCATCTGAAAGCATTAATGAACGTTGCTTCAAGGTTGTACTCAATTTGAAAGCTGTTTTATGATTAGATGCAAATGTATTTTGAGAACAGTTAACAATTTTAGGGAGATCGGAAAACTTTTTGGTTGGTATTTTTTTGACTTGGTCAGTAATCTGAATTGTCACGTAAGGAGAAGCAGTAATTTGCTTGTGATTGGATGATTTTAATGATGTGACTTGGTCTCTTGGTATCTCTGAATTAAATACACCTTTCCCCGATGTATGTATAGTAAAATCAAGCTTAGATTGTTCTTGATTGTGGTTTGTAGTTTTGTTTTCTTCTTTTTCATTTCTTTCATATATTTCTAATCCCCTTTCCTTATTTATATTAGAATCCCCAATCTTGTGATTACCCGCAGCCTCCGTATCTGATGTGACTTCTGTAGAGTCATAAAGCGTTTTAGACCAATCATTATCTTCATCTTCTTCGACCTCATTTTCTAATAGCATAGTTAGCTTCGATATTTCTTCTATATCTTCTTGGATATCAATTTCATTGGTTTGTTTTGGAGATAAAGTTTCAGCTGAAAACAAAACATCAGTTTTCTCAATATCTTTAACGGTATTCACAATTGTTGATCCCGTGTAATCATTTTTTAATTTTTTTATGGATAAATCTAGTTCTTGTATTAGACTTTCATCTGCTTCATTAAAATTGCTCATAATATCGCAAAAAACATTTTCTGTACTTAATGATTCTCTTTCACCATTTTTTTCAAAATCTGAGATCATGGGATTGCTCATATCTATAGTCTTTGCACTTTTTAAATTCTCGTGTTCAGCATTGACTATGCCAATGAGCTCCTCTTTAAATTTTTCAAAAAACATTTTTTCATTCTTTACAATTATATCGGATTTTGAAGGCTCAATGTTTATATCAACATCTGCCAATGGTATAGAAAGGGATACATACCAAATGATAGGCAGAATCAACATATTTTCTTTGTAAGATTCATTAATTTTATGCAATAATGATTTACCAAAATTTAGTGCTAAATTTAATGGCCTACCATTTACAACCAGTATACGGATAGACTTTTTTATTGATGGTACATCTTGTGCTCTCATTTTAGGCAATATAACATCCACATTTATCTTAAAATCTTTTACCTCCACATCAAACTTCTTTTCAAAAAACCAATCTTTTTTATGCAATTGTAATGTGTTATATAGTAATTCTGTTCTGCTTGTTTTGTTTGGATATACTTTGTTAACACCATTGATTATCTGCCCACTTTTGGAAATAGAGACATACCGTAACTGAAATCTTATATTTCTGTAAATTATAGCATATTCAAAAATAAGATCTTCAATTTCTTTTAAAAGTTTAGTTTTTTTTTGTTTCAAAAATTTATGCCTGACTGTCGTGTTTTGGAAAAGACCCTTAATTTTAATGGTTGTACCAGTGACTCCCGGTGATGAGTGATTATCTCCATTGGAAATCCCAGATCTATTTACAGTCCAGGTGTCGGCTGCTTTATCTGTGTTAGTCTTTGTGCAGATTTGCAGATTTGATGCCAGTCCAGCAATAAAATGTAGTGCCTCACCACGAAACCCACACGTAACAACACTAGTTTCAAGGTCGTGTAATGATTTAAGCTTTGATGTTGTACAATTCAGACATAGCAGACCCCTGTCTGATCGATCAATTCCCGAACCGTCATCTTTAATACTAATGTAGTCAAGTCCGGCGGTATTTTTGTCAATTTCTATAGATATTTGTCCTAAAACCGATACGTTTTTGTGGTTATCATATGAGCATATTGCGTCTATTGAGTTTTCTATCAATTCTTTCAAAACCAAAACTTGAGATAATAACGAGCTAGTGGATATTATCGACGAAGAAGCCGATTTAGAAAGTTTCCTTATTCTCATCGATGCGAGTACAATATGCAGACGATGCACTGCACCCTTGAGCACAAAACAACCGAATACGGCAATAAATGGTGATGTTCCTTTGTGCAATTCATGTCCGCGTTCTCTGTCACAGCACTCACACTTATGTTCTGATCTTATATAGCCCCATCTTGCCCTGCTTTCTATTGTGGTTACCGACAGTAAGATAAGCCAGAGGTTTATCATTAAACAGAATGATAGATATTAAAAAATTGATTAAGTTCATAGGCCCCGGGCTACTTGTTTCTTGTGCTTACATAGATCCCGGTAATTATTCAACTTCTACAGCTGCAGGTGCTCAATATCATTATAGACATCTGTTTATTATCATGATATCTAATATTTTTGCAGTTGTTTTACAGTGTTTATGCATTAAATTAGGAACCGTTACAGGTTTGGATTTAGCACAAAACTGTAGGAAGCATTTACCTTCTTGGCTTAATATGGTGAATTACATATTGGCCGAGATAGCAGTCATATTTACGGATTTAGCTGAAGTTGTTGGAAGTGCTATCGCATTCAATATTCTTTTCAACATTCCTTTGAAAGTAGGAGTGGTTTTAACAATTTTAGATGTTTTAGTAATTATATTTGCATATAATCCTGACGGATCTATGAGACATATTAGAAAATTTGAATTATTTGTTTCTGCACTAGTAATTTTAACTTTTGGTTGTTTTGTTGTTTTACTTACAAAAGTTAATATAGATTCTAAAGCAGATGTATGGAAAGGATTTTTACCATCCAAAGTCTTATTTAAGGAGAAAAGTGCCGTTTATTTGGCTTTAGGAATCATTGGTGCAACAGTCATGCCCCACTCGTTATATTTAGGCTCTAATTTAGTGAAACCTAGATTAAAGGAGTTTGATATTAAATCAGGAAGCTATAACGAAGAAATAGAAGCTGGTGATAGAGTGCATAGACCCTCATTAAGTGCCATTCATTATTGTTTAAATTACTCTTATATTGAGTTGATTTTATCTCTTTGTGTGATTGCCGTTTTTATCAATTCATCTATTTTGATTGTGTCTGCAGCAGCATTGTATGGTGAACCAGGTGCAGATGATGCAGATTTGCTTTCTATTTATGACTTACTTTGTCATTTTATTTCAAAACAGGCAGGTCTCATTTTTGCTTTAGCTATGTTTTTTTCTGCTATTGCCGCTGGTGTTATTTGTACTATGTCAGGTATGATGATTGCAGAAGGAAGTGTGAAATGGACAATGAACCCATTTTTAAGAAGATTAATTACTAGAACGATTAGTATTATTCCTTGCTTATTTATGGCTTTATTTTCAGGAAGATCGGGTGTTGCTGATATATTGAACTTGTCACAGGTTGTTTTATCGTTAATACTTCCCTTTGTCACAGCTCCGTTATTATATTTCACGGCCAATAAGACAATTATGTCAGTCAATGTTATAGATAATGAAGAACAACCAAGTGAAAGCCAAGAAAACAACGAACATACAGCATTACTGCCTTCAACTATTCATGCTAAAAAGGTAGATTTTTCAAATTCAAACTTTATGAACATTGCAGGATTTCTTTCTTGGTTTACAATAGGATTTTTAAATATTTATCTTATAACTCAATGGCTAAGAGGTGAAGATATACACTTTTAAGGCTTGAAACAAAATACCTTTGCCTTTTCGATGTGGTAATGAGCGATTCTCCTTTTTATAAAGGTTTAATTATACAATTGTATATATACATGTATATATATATATATAGATATATACTCGATGAAATTAAAATTTTATCTCTTCAAAAGTTATAAACTAACTTTTAATTATAAGAATATTATTTGCAACATTTTCTTAGTCAGTATTATCAACTTTCTTTTCCTGTTCTACATCAGTCGTCTTTTCTTTTTCTATCCCTTCTTCTTTTTCTTTTGTTTGAGATACCACAGTTTCTTCACCTATAGCGGTGTCTTTGACTGTTAGACAAGAACTGTTTTCTTCATTCTCATTACTGTTTTCTTTATCAATGCCTTTATCAACAGGTTTACAATCATCAGTAACGTTAGTATCTTGATCCGTTATTTCAGCTTCATTCTTCTTATCAGCCTCATTTTCGTTTCCATTTCCACTTTCGTTTTCATTTTTGGTTTCTGTCTCGGGAGGAACTTCTGTCTCGTCTTTAGCTCTTTCTGCTTTTTCTCTAATTCTTAATCCTTCTTCTTCATATTTTTTTAAAATTGAAGGTAGTTTTTCTTCAATTTCCTTTTGAGTTTCAAGAAAAAATGCTGTGGATGCAACTCTCTTTTTGGTTTGTGTAATCTTGCCATTAGGTGGAATTTTTGGTCTATTATTTCTCTGCTTAAGAGGTAAATCATCATCTTCTATTAAAATCAAATCATCTTCATCATTAATTTCTTCAAATTCATCAACTGGACCATCAGTTGCTTTCTGAGCTTGATATTTTTTCAAATGTTTATTATAAAACACTTTTGATTTTTCAAGAAGTTGATCATAATATGGCTGTAAAAGGCCAATTTGATTTGGTATATCTTTTTTCCTTAATTTTGGGAAACTTACTTCATCCAAATCGGAATATATACGTCTTACCATATTTTTGTTCATTTGACTGAATTGATATGATAGTTTAGATTGTAATAAGTGAAGTGGGATATTTGATGTTAATAAACCAAATTCTTTGTCTAGTCCTAATTCTTTGAAACCAAAAAAATCTTCACCAATTTCATCAGAAAAGTCACCATTTACAAATTGCTCAGAATTGTCACTGAATTGTGTTTCACTTAAATCTTGGATACTTGGTCTTAATAAATCACGTAAAAAGTTTTCTAATCCGTATTTCAAGTCTACCAATTTTTTATTTTGTTTTGTGAGTTGCTCTTTGTAAAAGGAGTAAATAATGTCTGGTTTCTCAATACCGTTGTATTTTAATACGAGTTGCAGAATATCCTTATAGTTTAATGGTTTATTATCTTTTGTTCGAATTTTATTAATAGATTTTGATTCTAAATGGAGTTTCATGGTTTTTGCCAGATTAGACATATACGATTCAGCAACTTCAGTTAACATTTTGGTACAGAATGGGGCCGTGGATTGAAATCCACTCATCATGACTAATGCAGATACTGATTTTTGTAAAGAAAGTGAAGCAATATTTTCTGTCATTTGATCTCTGGTCTTCAATTTTGACATCGGATCAATATCTTCAAATTTTATTCTAGGAAAACTAGGTGCAACAAGTTGGGATTGATGAACAAATTGAGATGATTGCATTGTTCTAATCAAGTTAATTTTAAAACATACTTTCCTGATGTCTTGCATTAACCCAATATTTTCTAATATCAACCCATTTGATCCTTTGAGTTGAACTTTAAATTTACTATCTGGTAAATTTTCCAAAGTTTTCCCTTCTGTTATCATTTTCTCCAAAATTTCCTCTTCCACTTTATCAAAGTCAATACTTTTATGTTTAATATTTGGAACACCACCAACGACATCATATTCAATCAAATAAGGATCATCACTTTCATCAAAATATTTTCTGTTTCTATGAAGAACAATCTTAGATTCATTCTCAAGGTATTTAGAAAAATTGAACATTTGACCTTTTGTTCTTAAAAGTGCTTCAACTTCAGGTTGAATTTTATTATCTTTGAATAAATTGGACCTTTCATTACACAATTTATATCTTGTATTGGAAGTTAATGTTTTCCAAGTGGACATTTCCAGATCCTCATTATCTTCATTTACTTCTTCTGTAATTATATCTCGTTGATTCACATCTTCCATATGTTCATCTTCCTCATCTTCCATATTTGAAGGAGTTTCTGTACCTTCCTCTATTAATCTTTCAGAAGCAATACTAATAGCTGATAGTGGTTGACCATCTGCAACAGATAATGCAGATGGTGTTGCAGATTCTTTAGTTTCTGTAATAGAATCTTCTTTAGGTGTGGCAACAATAGAATCAACAGATTCTTCATTTTGGGTTCCTTTCCTTCCCTTTTTGGTTTTTTTATAACCCATACCCCTGGTAGAGGTTCTCCTAGTTGTTAAATTATCGTCTTTTTCCTTTTCTTTTTCCTTTTCTTTTAGTGCCAATTCTGCTGCTTCTTTTTCTACTTCGGCTCTATCTCGTATCGTAATATCAGGTATTAATGGTGTCAACATCAATGTCTTTTTCCTCATTGCAATTGCGTCAAGTCTAATGTAATGCTTTGGATCAGAATTATAAGTTAGACAATTTTGCCAAATTAGCATTAAATCATCTACGAATTGTTTCTTATTTTGATATTGTAAAGTTTTCAGTTTTTTTAAAACTGTATTTAAATCCATCGGATGTTTGATTATTTGATAGTAGTTTGGAGCTTCTCTTTTAGAAACTCTATTTAAAAACGGCGTTGAATGTTCCGTGTATCCCCTAAGTTCAGTGACAACTTTATCACAAGCCTCGTAAAGCTCTTCTTGACCAATCTTATTATAATTTGCCCATTTTGATCTATTTTTACGTACATCCATTATTAAGTTTTTCAACTCAAGATCTGTGATCCCCAATTTATCTCTACTTTCTTCTATTTTATTTAAAAGATTTTTTAATGATAAATTCATGGCTCCACCTAATGTCATCAATTTATTTACTTGTTTTGTATCGGTATCATTACCTTCAGATTCTATATTCTTATTTTGTATATTTTCATCAGCCATTTCTAGTTGTTTGTCACTTCTTTCTAATTTTCGTCTCTTGTGAATATTAGGTAAATCATTTTCAAAGCTGTGATAAATTTTATTAAAATTCTTGATTAATTTTAATTCATTCTGCTTTTCCATGCTTGATTCAATAGCGGAAGAGGTTCCCAAAATTGGATGAACCATTTTTTCCAATGCTTCTTCATCAGCTGTTATTTCAGGGACAAAAGGATAATCTGGTTTTTGCAGTAGTTCCTCTTTACTGACTAGTAAAACGTAATCTTTGGTAATATCATCAATAATTAGAGTTTCTGGTTTTTCTCCGGTTTCTACATGAGTTTCAGCAACCTTTTTTCCTTCTTTTAATTTATCGTCATTATTTTTCTCTTTTTCTACTTCTTCTTCGTCATCATCATCGTCATAATCGTCATCGTCATCATCTTCTCTTAGATTTTTATTTGGGATTTCAGAACTTAATTTATCATGATCATTTGTCGATTTTTCATTTCCAATGTCTTTATCGTCTTCAAAATAGTTTATCTTTTCAAGTAATTGATATTCAGATGAATCCTCTATATCCTCCGAATAAAAATAGTCAATTGCTTTCTCGTATAACAAATATCGTATTGTAGAATTTAAGTTTCTTAGCGTTGGATATCCCGGTTTCATATACATATTTTCATTAGAATTCGAATCGTCACCTGCATCCTCTTTGAATCTTAAAATCAAAGAGCCCTTCATAAAAGATTTCCATATTTGTTCATCAGATTCCAAAAGATTGTGCAGTAGATTAAATTGTTGTGGTGTTAGATAACAATTGAAAAATCCAGATTCGAAGAATTCTTTGGTGACTGAATATAATTGCTTCTCGTCACCAGTTTTAAATGCCTGAAGAGTTCTTTTCTTGTTTAAAGTATTCATAGCTATTTTCAGACAACACACACAATAGCTTGTGCTTTGTTCGTTTTATTGTCTGTACCGAAACACACTTTCCTCCACACCTTGTTGAACATGTAACAGAAACATCAAGTCTTCGCAGCTTTTTTTCTAATTTTTTTGATTTTTCTTTGGTTTTAGAAAGATGGCATCATGATTCATTTAACAAAGTTTAAGTGCAATTCGTTAAAGATTTCCTTCTACAACAAAAATGCCTGACATTGTTGATAAAGTATTTGACTATTCAACCCAAGCTGCTCAAGGGACTTCTGCAGTTTTGAAAGGTGCATATTCTGTTTCTAAAGATGCGGCCCAATATTCATATGATGTATCCAAAGAAGTTGGAGGCAGAGTATTAGATGGTGCATCTAAAGTTGCCGATAAAGTCCAAGAAACAGTTCCTGATAAATTGAATTGGATCAAAGGTACTATTTCTACATCTATTTCACAACCTGCACCTGAAACTGATATTTCATTTATTGGATTGACCGGAATAGCATGTACAAATTTGAAAAGGTCATTGATAAATAATTCTACTAATATCGGTATAGGTATTTCAATACCAATTGTGGGTTATACAGCTTATCAGATGTATAGATACTACAAGCCATATGTTAGAATTGCAGAAAGATTACCTAGTAATAAACGATTTGAAGTTATTTTAGTTATAGGTTCAATGAATTCAACATTTGTTTCTAAACTTGTTGATGATTTAAATATACGTGGATATGTTGTGTTTGTTACAGTTTCTGATGAGAGTGAACTAAGAATGGTTGAAGAAATCAATGACAGTGATATTAAACCATTATTTGTTGATTATAGTAATGATACAACCATTAAAAATAGTTTATTAAAACTTGGTAAGTTTTTAGATACTAAAATTGATTCAGTTGAAACAGAAAATTATTATAATTTTAAAGGTGTATTGGTTATACCTGATTATTCTAAACTTCCAAAAATAAAGAAACTAGAAGAATTAACTGCAAAAGATTTTACAAGAGCTACGAGTACTTTTTTCTTAAAATTCAATTCATTATTATCTAATGGTATTTTAACATTTATTAGAGAGAGTAATAGACGTAGAGAAATTGTTGAAAATTTCAACTCAATGAAAATATCTGGTGGATATTCAAAATTATTATTTATTAATTTTATGGTAATTCCAAATAATGATACAAGAAGATTGGTCCATAATTTAGCATTTGATATTAACCACGTTTTTTTCAATAAATTATATGAAGAGAATAGTATTTCATTTTCACAAAGCATATCTAGATTATTAATAAAATCAGATGATTTTGATAAAGTTGATATGGCAACATTAGATGTTTTTCTGCATAAAAACCATAATTCTACAATTATCCCTGATTCTCCAATATTTGAAATGTTTGCTCCATTAAGGAAAAAGAAGTTATCACCAAAAGAAATTCATCATAAAGTTTTTGACCTCTTAAACCAATCATGGCTGTCAAAAGAATATAAGCTTGAAAACTAAAATAAAAATTAAAAAAATTTTAAATGTGTTATTATTCTTATATATTCATGAAAACCTTTCTCCCGTCCCCCCTTTTTTTGTCTTATTCTATTATAATTATGTGGTATTTTGTTTGTTTTATAAATTTTTATTGAAGGATTCAATGTACGGTTTGCATTTTTCATATATATATATATGTACTATATACTATATATAATTTTATGTATCCCTGGTAATAAAACCTTAATGTTAAACGCTGACAAAAGGTCATAATCTAGGCAATTATTTTACATCTACTGACTGTATGATCTTCAACTGTACCAGCAGTGAAGTCCGCTATTGATAGAACTCCTTTCCTATCTAAAACGTATAATTTATAACCGTCGGCATCAAATCTAATTGATGCAGCTTCTTTTGCCCTAAATGCATTACTAACTTCTAAAACGCATGCTATACGTTTATGATCATCATCACCAATTTTAGGAGCTGCTAATATATAAACGTTACCATTCCTATTAAGATAAGCAACACTATCACCTCTTGGAGAAACACAACACTTATGTATAGTTGAGCCAACTTCGTCAATCCTCATTAATAATTTTGGTTTAGCTATACCATCAGGACCAGAAATTGATGAAATATTTGAATCGATTATAATTGGTTCGGAATTATGAGAAACTGATGAAATTGTCATTAATCTATTATCTGGGAAAAATGAAATATCAGTTATACCTTCACTGTCTAATGAAGTATCTAATCTACGTTGAGATTTCATTATCATTGTTGGTTTTGAAGGATCAATCAAACTAACAATTAAAAACCTAGATTCTAAAACTGTTGCAACTGATAATAAGGTTGAATCTGATGAAAATTTCAAAATTCCTATTGGGTCTCTATAAGGTAAAGAGAAAGGGAAAGTAGAAATCTGAAATGATGATTGAACTTTATAAATTTTTATAATAATAATAACACATTGTTCAACTTGAGTATATTTGTCTTTACCTGTAATTCCCAAAGCAATATAATTTTCATCAGGTGAAACATCTAAACACCTTATTGGAAATTTACATTGATAAGTGAAAACACAACGTCCATTTTGATTTAAGTCTAGAATTCTTAAAAATCCCCTAGTTCCGGAAATTATTAATAAATTTTCAGTTATTTGACAGTATAAATGTTCCCAATTTTCTAATAATCCCATTCCTAAATCCGATGCGTTTTCTGATAAGATATTAGAATTTGAAAGAATTTGATCTTTACTCATTTTCTTTAAATGATCCATATCTGGGCCATAAGAAGCATCTGATTTTCCACAACATAAAAGTCTTGGCTGTTTAAAAGGTTTTTCTGTGTTGATTGAATAAACATGCCATTTTTTTTCACTTAAAAGTACTAGCTTAGTTAAATTTGGTGATAGTTGAGTTTGAATAAAAATTTTGGACTTTAATAAAAAATTGGTATTATAAACATTAAAAGTGTAGATTCTTCTAAAACAAGGGAAATTTTTAGAGAACAATTTCTCCTTGTTTGGATATCTTTGTTTTAAATTTGCATTATCAGCAATGTAATAATTTGAATTGTTATTATTGATATTATTACTACTACTATTATTATTGCTGTTGTTGTTGCTATTATTATTATTATTATTATTATTATTATTATAATTGTTGATATTGTTATTACTGTTATTACTATTATTTGTTAATAAGCTATTTGTAGTCATCAATTTCGTCAAATTAGATGTATTATTATTTTGAAAAGATTGCCTTGACCGTTGTAATTGCATAGAAGAGCCTAATGATGATATGACTGATGTATTAGTTGGAGAATGTTGATTTAATTGATTAGTAGCATTATTGTTGTGAGTATTGTTATTATCATTAGTTGAGAATGAGATATCATCAATGAATTGCTCTTGAGGTGAAAATTTATTATTATAACTATTTGAATTTGGAGTATCGTTAGAATCATAAGAAGATAAATTTTTAACTTCTGTAAAAGCTTCATGGAAAGCACTTAAAAATGATATATTTTTATTAGGTACAATATTCATTGGAGAATTAGATAAATCTAATGATTTTTTATTTTTCTTTAAATCGATTTTATTAAATATTGAAGAAATTTCATCATCATCAATTGAAGTTTGAATTTCATTTGATTGTTTATTTGTTGATAATCCAGTATCATTATATAACCTTGAAGATGATCTATTAAGTGGGGAATTTGAAGCAGAAGAAGAATGTCGCCTATTTGATATGATAGAAGATTTTGAATTTGTGTTTGAATTTATTCTTACCAATTCTTCATTTAATTTGAATAAATAAGTTACCAAATTCCTCATATTTATACAAGGACCTAATATATGAATGTTTTGTGAATTACATAAAGGACAAATATCCTCATTTTTAACAGTATTTAAATCGTTATTGTTTAAAAACAGTTTATTTGCAAAACTTTCAGATATTAAACAACCACAAGAGAGTGATGAAATATCTGCAACTAACGAATATTTGAGACTTGGCGTTGCAGTTATTAGATCCGAAGATTCTTCAAATCCTGACGGAACGGACAGTAGCTTTCTCAAATGCAACGAAATATCGGACGGTGTTATTGCTTCCATTAAACAATGATGATTTATTGATAGATAGTGTTCATGCGATTAGATTAAGAAGAAAGAAGTAAAGTAAAATAAATAAAAAAAGGAAGGGGAAAGTGGGTAATCAGAGATATATGTTGTAGATAAAAAGCAAGAAAGAGAGAGGGAAAAAAAATTTTTGAGAACGAAGTAAATGTGCTACGGGAAGAAAAACTTGATTGTGGACGATTTCGTAGAGAAGGAACGACAGGTGAAGAAGAAGCCAGTTTGTTGAGTGCACGACTAAAACATGTCACAGTTTCACGGGTATACGGTTGAGATAATTGGCAACGAAGGTAGTGGTCAGACTTTTAAAGGGACGATAAAAGACGCTTTGCCTGATCAAGTTGTGTTAGAGAATGCTACGATTCTTAACAAATCTGGCTCATTTGAGAAGTTGGAACCAAATCAAATCACGATTGAAGCTTCAAAGATCAAGGATTTGAAAGTTGTTGGACTACCAAAACAAAAAGAAGGTAACAGGAATGGCAGCAGTAAAAAGAAAAAGAAGAATAAGAAGGATAAGGATAAAAAGGGGAACTTTGATGTTGAGGAATGTTTGGATGAATTATCGAAACCGCTCGAATTGGAAACCAAATATGTAGACATTTATAATGAAAAACCACAGAATGTTAAGGATAGGAACACCAAGAAGAAGGATAACCAATTGCAAGAATTTGATTTCAAATCCAACTTAGAGAAATTTGACAAAGAGTCAGTTTTCAAAGATATTCAAATGCACGATAATACAGATAACGTTGACAGATTGGTGAGTTTCAATAAGGTTGATAATAGGAATAATGATAAATATGCGAATGACGAAATGATTTTGAAGATAAGAAACGATGAAAAGAAATCCAATATTTGGGATGACGATAGTAATACGTATGGATATTCGAATATTGTCAAACCTAAATTGACCTCTAGTTGTAATTCGAGTACTTCGAATGTATCAGATGTACCAAATAATAGGAAAGGTTACAAAGGATCGAACAATAGTACCGTGAATGGTAACGATACAAACAGCGGATCAAACATGTTACAATTTTTCAGTTCTAAATATGACGAAACACCGGTTCCTACATGTTCGACATTACAATTATCAGAGATATTCAATATTTGCAAAACGAAATTCGAATTAACAGATGATATCTTGATTGAGAATGCCGGTAGAAGCATATGTGAATTGATTATCAACAACATCATTGGTCCTTTCAGGGTTGGGTTCAAGAACCATAATGACCCTCCAGTTGTTTTACTGCTTGTTGGAAATAATCGTGCAGGTGCTATTGCATTATCTGCAGGTAGATATATGATTAACAGAGGGTTGAGAACCATAGCGTTTGTTCTTTACGACGAGGAAGAAATCAACGAGAACATGGACATTGAGTTGAAGAGATACAGTACGATTGGTGGAAAGCTGGTGAAGAACTTGAAACAGATGAAGGAATTGCTAGATAACGTTGATGCGCCATTAGAGTTTGTGTTGGACGGATTGCAAGGCTACGACGGAGACGTACAGGATATGCTGGAGACCGTTCAGCAGACTGTTAGAGACCTGACACAATGGCTGAACCGTCTCAGCGTTGCAGTGATGTCCATTGACATCCCCGTTGGTGTGAACTCGTCTTCGGGCACCTGCGAGGACGGGAACCTGCTCTTGCGCAGCAGATACGTCGTGTCCGTGGGAGTTCCGCTCGCTGCGTGCCTCAATCTGTACAAGTTTGGCCACTTTGCACGGGGGGAGCTTTCGCATTTTGTGGCCGACTGTGGGATTCCGCGCCGGGCGTTTGCGGCCAGGGGAAGTCTGCGTCGTTTTGACAGGCGCTGGTTTGCTGAGGGCGGGTACGTCGATCTCACAGTGGTGTAGAGTGTGTAACTTGTATAGAGATAATGTCGATGTCGATGTCAATGTGTGTGTGTGTGTGTGTTGCAACCGTTTGGTCTGGTGTCTGTGTAACTGTCTCTGCTGCCAATGTCTGCCGAAGCTGCTGGTGTCGATGTCGATGTCGATGTCGACGTTGTCCCAAGTGCCGTTTTGGGCCTGAATTTCAACAATGACGCTATCAATAACCTTTCTGTGACTTCACCAATTATTAAGCAACTACAATCACCTAGAATTTCGTTCATTTATTCGCCTCAGGAGCTGCTGCTGTTGGAAAAGCATGCTGTGCTGCCTGATGGTGTCCAACTACCTGACAAATCATTCTATCGTTTTGACGCTTCGACAATGAAAAGAATGAACCACTATTTGCAAGCTACCAAAAAGAGTAATAGTACCCGTCGGAATAAGAAAGATAAGAAAAGAGATAACGAGAGTAACGATTTGGAAGATGATGACGTTGTGCCTGAATGGATGAATGAAAACGATTTCAAAGTAGATCAAAACTTTAATCAATATATGAGTTTTGGCTCTCACACTATTGAAGATATGGAAAAGGAGAAACGTTTGTTCAAAGCGAAATTTTCAGTTGGTGATACCGACGAAAATAATAAAGTTACTGGTCAATTAAATGATGCTAATGATGGAAACTCTCTGGAGTTTGAACTAAAGAAACAATTGGAAGATCCTGAAATTTTAGGCCCAACTGAAGAAGAATATTATAAAAAATTACAACAAGAGGAGAATAAAGAAATTGCAAATGAACATGAAACTGAAACTGAAAACGAAAAAGAAAACGGAAACGAAACTGCAAAAACTAACAAGGAGAAAACTCGTATAAATTCAGGTGATTTCTTATTTGCTAAAGAAATGGATGCTAAAAAACAGAAAGATAACTTATTCTTTAATTCTTTACTAAATAAAAATTCAATAAATTCTACTGAAACTGAAACTGCAAGCATAGATAATACTTCAATTACTTCAAATAGTTCTAATCGTCTTTCAGGTTCCAATATTTTACCTCCTGGTTTAACCAATTCAATAAAATCACCTCCAATAAATGAGAATCAAAGTCAAAGTCAAAGTCAAAGTCAAAATCAACACCAACATCAAATGTTACCTCCTAATCTGAGCCAATTTCAAAATCAAATACTTAATCAACAACAATTCCAAATGCTGAAAAATCAACAGCTCCAACAACAAATAAATAATTCTCAAAATCACAATATAAATATGAATATAAATCAAATACAGAATCCTAACCAACTACAAAGTCCTAATCAAGTGCACAATCCTAACCAAATCAATAATTTACCTCCAGGTATAAGGTTACCTCCAAACATAAATCCTAATCAAATACCACCTCATATTTTACAGCAAATTATGATGCAAAATAATCAAAATAATTTACAACATTTAAATCCACAATTACCACCTTTAAATAATTTGCCCCTCCCACCACATTTAATGAAACAAAATCTAGGATTAAATACATCTCAAGCACCTGTGGTACAACCAAATATGATGAATATTTCTAATCAAATGCCAAATATTGATCCAAGGCAAATGCCTCCACATATGATACCTCCTAATAATCATCAATTCAATCCAAGGCTTGCCCCACAAAATTTCCCTCCTAATCTGCCACTGCCTGGTTCAATGGCTGGTCCAATTCCTGGGACTCCTAATTTATCTAATTTACCACCACCAGATCAACTTCCGGCTCCTTTCAAAGAAAAATTTAATCAAATACAACAATTGCTTATGATGTATCAACAATCAGGTCAACCTCCACCACCCCAATTACTAAACGCTATGATGGAATTCCAGAAACTGTTAGAATCAACATTCGGTAAAAAACATACGTCTCCACAGTTGCCTCAAAAAGAAGAATGACTGGAAACTTTTGAGAAGCTAAACTTTTTAATAACCTAATTTGCCTAGCTGTATCTTTTGATTAGTATAAATATGTAATATCAGACATATAGTGTATATTGCAAACTACACATAAATATTTAATATATATACAACCCACACCTTTCTTTAAAGATGAATCGCTCTAACATGAATTTTTTTTTTTTCATAATTTTTTTTCTACTTTCCTTTCTACTAAACATTCATTGATTTCCTATATTATTCAACCCATCAACAAACAAACCCTTGGATTACTAAGCAGCACAATGAAAATTATACAACAAAGAGATAAGCTACTGTCAAATTACGAAGTTTATGAACACCTATGCTCAGTGCAGAGTGAAAATAACTGGGCATTCACTATTCCACAATCTAAAACCAAAAATAAACGTAAATTTAATCCTCAATTGTTAGATTTAGAAATTATAACGCGAGATTTAAGTCAATATTTAACTAAAATGAACCATAATAATGAATCTGAAATAAATCGTAAAAAATTAATTGATTTAATGATAGAATTAAATAATTTCGAATTAGAGGTAATTGAAAAATTAATGATTATAAACTCTTTACCTAGATCACTAGTTAATTTATATGCAATTATTGAAGAATGTGAAGATAGATTTGATCAAAATCAATGTGAATTTATACTAGAATGTGTTGCTAAACATTTCCCTCCTCCTGAAATTGAAGATCAACAATCAGATGAAAATGTTAAAGATATAGAAATGGACGATATTGAAGAGCATAAAGACGAAGACGATGAAGATGATGAAGCTTTTGTTCAAGATGACGAATTAGAACATGAAGTTTTCGGTAAGAAGAAAAATGATGAAAAGGAGATTGATGAGGTTGATGCATAAACATCAATCAAAAAAAAAAAAAAAAACTATGGCTATTTATTATTTTACATTTTATACAAAGATTAAATAAAATAGAAATGTATATTAATTATTTTCTTTTTCCTTTCTTCTTCTTTCTTTCTCTTTTCGTTTCTTAAAATAAATTTAAAATATCACTACTTTTATTCGAAACTGTATTATTGGATCCTGATTCTTGTCCATTGTTTATTATTCCAAAAATATCATTACCTGCTGTAGATGATGGTTGTGTAGTAGGTGATGTTAATCCTGAAAATAAATCATTTAATTCATCAAGAATTTGTCCATTTGTTTGATCATTATTTATATTTTCTTCAGTTTCTTCAGTTTCTTCATCAATATCGAAATCTAATAAATTTTCAGCTTTAACTGTATTATTCATAATTTCATTCTTAGCAATTTGTTGTAATTCATCAAATCTTTTATTTTGTAAATCGGATGAATTCACAAACATTTTATCATTTTCATCTAATCTAATAAATGTTGATGCAGGTTTATAGAAAACTGAGCTTAAATTACCTAAATTATCTAATAATTCTTCCAACAATCCTGGAGTGAAAACTTCAATTGTAGATTCTAAAATTGGTAATTTATTCAAAATAATATCTTTCTGTAATTGTTTATTATCGGTTGATAATAATCTCCAATATAAATATGCTTTATCTCTAACGTCTGCATTTTCTACATCTTTAGTTGCTTTATTTAAAACGGTTTGTAATAATTGAGGTGTTTTAGGTGTTGGTTTTGTTAAACTAATTTTAACAATCGATGATAAAATTGATGATTGTACTAAAGGTTCAAAATCATCAAAATTATCAACTATTTCATTTAATTTATCTTCTAAATGAGGAATTTCTTTAACGTATTCCCCTAAAATCCACATATATGAACATAAAGATTCAGTTCTTGATATATTTTCAAGTTTTGCATCTGCAATAATTGTAATTACAGTAGATAAAAATTCTTTTGGATATTTTCTCAAAATATTTTGAACAACAATAATAATTTCTTCAACAACATAATCTCCTCTATTTATGAAAAGTTCATATAAAACTTCAACTGCTTTTTTAGAGCATTTTTCAACCTTAATTGCAACTTGTCCAATACCCATTATTGCCCTATTGACTAAATCTGTATCAACTTCCATTGCATATTCTCTTAATTCGGATAAAAGTAACATACAATTTGCATCATTTGAAATTCTAGTCATAATTTCAATTTTTTCTAACTTTAAATATAAAGGATCATTATATTTTATGAAAAAAGCACGTAATTCCTTATTTAAAATATTTGGGTATTTTTCAATTAAAATTCTAATATTTTTTAATGCGACATATTGAATTTCAGGTGTTAATGTTAGCAAAGAGCATAATGGACTTGAAAGCCTTGTTAAAACATTTTCTGTTTCATTTGATGGTAATTTATTTATTTGTTTTAATAAAACTTTAATTGAAGTCAAAACAACAGCAGGATTTTCATGTTGTAATTGAGGTGAAATTTGTTCAAGAATTTGATGAACTTCATCAATTGTATTTGCATCATACACAACTAATGCATTAAGAATAGAAACTCTACCCCATTCACTACATTCATTTAAAGTTGATAATAGTATTGATAAAATTCTAGAATCGATATTCAATACTTGTTTTTGGGTAGCTTTTGAAATTTCTAGTAAAGAAGCAACCGCATTTGCAACAACCATTTGATTTGGATCATCAAGTAATTCATACAAATAATCCAAAAATCCTTGCTCTAAACATATAGTTGCATTTAATTCAAATAATTTTGCAACACAGACAGCAGCAGTTTTACGAACATAAGGATTATCATCTTTTAAAGTTCTCTTTAAAGGAATTGCAATATAATCAACCATTTTATCAACACGAATACATCCCATTGTTCTAATGGCTAATGCTCTAATCAATGGATTGGGATCTTCAGCATCTCGCACGAAGGTATTTGTGGCCAAAATAACCAATTCAGGATGTGTTTTGGCATAATTCATTAAATATAAATATACCAATTTCTTCTGTTCTAAATCATGTGTTGCAACATTTTTTAAAACATCTGGAAAAAGTGCAGAAACATCTTTACCAGTCGTCATAGCAGCAATAACTCTTTGAATTGTATCTTTTCTTTCATCGGCATATTGTGAAACCAAACCTGATCTAAATTCATAATTCTCCCCCTTTTTAGGGATATTAAAAAATTTACGGAGCTTTAACTCTATTCTTTTGGATGCCATATTTCTTTTCAAATTCTATAAAATTCTTTTATTCTAAAGAATCAGCACTGGATAATGAACAATTGACAGCAGTCATCAAACTTTCCAACAATAAGTTAAATGTCTGTCTGAGCAACAAAAACATGTCGCCAGCGCATTGTAGATGTTAACATCTAGATTCAGTGCGGTCTGTCGACGCAATCATGAATCTTCGAAAACTTTTCTGATGTTTCTGTGTAGAATTTAAAAGTACAGGGAGTTTGCAGGCAACTGAAGAGGCAGTACTTGATGGGTCTGGATTTACAGCTGCATAGAATTGTAAAGCTATTAGAGCTGCTTAATAACCCACACCATGTTCCAAAATTTATTCACGTTGCCGGAACAAATGGAAAAGGATCTGTGTGCTCGTATATTTCACATGTTTTAACGCAATCAGGTATAACAAATGGGAAGTTTAACTCTCCACACCTGATAACAGCAAGAGACTCGATACAGATTGATAACATTCCTGTATCACAATCTGTTTATGATAACTGCAAAAAATTGATATTAGACATAGATGAAAAGCATAGAGTAGGATGTACAGAGTTTGAAATTTTAACATGTACGGCATTTCAAATATTTGCCGATCTAAAAATCCCAATAGCGATAATGGAAGTTGGTCTTGGTGGTCGAAATGATGCAACCAATGTAATACCGCCTGAAAATACTTTGGCTGTAGGTATTACGAAAATTGGACTGGATCATCAAAACTTATTAGGTAAAACGCTTGCAGAAATAGCATTTCAAAAAGTCGGAATTTTCAAAAAAAATGTTCCAGCTGTAATAGATGGATCAAACAGTGAATCTGTTTTAAATGTCGCCAAATCGGAAGCCGCCATTGTTGAATGTCCTTTGTATTTGTCTAAACGAGATAAAGATTGTTGGATAAGTCCCAAACTTTTAGGTGATTATCAATGGGATAATCTTGCAGTTGCCCTTAACATTCTCAAAATACTCCAGAAAGAAGAAAAGAAAATTGACAATGAATCAATTGAAGAAGGAATTAAGAATACAATATGGCCAGGTAGATTACAAGAATACAACTTTGACGTTGGAAAGCTTGGACTAACTGATAATAATAATTCATCTGTCACAATTTTACTTGATGGTGCACATAATACTCAAGCGTCTATTGAGCTTGGAAAATATTTAAATACTATAAGAAAAGATAGAGATTTCATTTATGTAATTGCCATTACTAAAGGGAAAATGTTAAATACATTATTCAAGCCAATAATCAATAGCAAAGATACTGTAATTTTCACACAGTTTAATGATAATATAGAAGGTATGCCATGGATTGAGCCAACACCAGTTGAAACTTTGGTTAGTGAAGTCAAATCACAAGGAATTAAATATAGTGACATGTATGCATTTGGTGAGCTAAAAACGGCATTAACAAAGGCATGTGAGTTATCGCAGGAAACAGGTAAGAAAATTGTTGTTTGCGGGAGTTTATATCTGGTAGCAGACGTGTTAAGAATGTAGATAAGACGTATAAATATATATATATATATATATATATATATTACCATTTTCGGTAAATTTTGTCTAATTATTTTTTTAGTGTGTTGTATATACTATATAATGTATAGAATGTAAAATATTTATCCATTTGACAATCACAAACCTTTAACAATAAATTTCTAGATTATTAATTTGATAAATTAATTAAGAAGCGGTTTACCTTTTTGAACCCGTCTAACATTTTTACACCATTTCTTAATATTACCACGATATAATGAGTCTATTTTGCCATTGCTGTCTACAAAGTCGCTTAAAAATGGATGATTCATTAACTCTGATGGATTAGGTCTTTGTGCTTCCTTATTTAGACATATTCCAACAAAATCTGACAACTCACTACTAAAGCCATCTTTAACTGACAAACTAGGAGGTTGTTCATTAACAATTCTTTGTAATAATTCTAAAATTGACACTTGAGTATTACCTGGTTCTGAGTCGTTTGTAAAAGCTTGCTTTCCAGAAGCCAATTCATAAAGCATTATACCTAATGACCATACATCACCTTTAACAGAATATACACCACCTTGAATACGTTCAGGAGACATATAAGTTGAAGTACCGACAAAAGTATCTGCTATTGAATTAATTAATTCTCTTGAAACTCCAAAATCGCATAATTTAATTTTACCTTTTGATGTTAGTAAGACATTGGAAGGTTTGACATCTCTATGTATAATCCTGTGTTCTTCATATAAATATATTAATCCAGATAAAACAGAATATGCTACATGTTTTAACATAAATTCAGGAAATGGACCAGTTATTTTAAATATGTGAGCTAATGATCCACAATCAGCATATTCCATACATATCACAACATTTCCTTCTTGTAGGAACGTTCCATAAAATTCGATAATAAAAGGAGAGTCACATTCATGCATAATCCTTAACTCTCTCATAATCTGTGATTGGACAACTTCTTTGGCTTCAAGATGAACAATTTTTCGTGCCATTGTTTTCTGTGATGGTAAATGTAAAACTTTAGAAACTGTACCTGATTGACCAGCACCTAATTTTTTCAATGCTACCAGCTCATCAGGATGTATTGACATTTGATACTCTATTCCTAATTCCAAATTTCTAATTTTGTTTATTAATTCATCTGTTCCAATTTTCTTTTCTGGATCTTTAAGATCCAATTGATTTGTTTGAGGAGAATTTAATGCAGTAGTATCACTTGTTGAAATTGCATCCAACGTTAGTTTTTTTAGGTTGCGTCGATTGTTTAAAGATTTTGGTTCCAATGATGGAACATCAAGACTATTATTTTTATTGTTATTTTTTTGCATACTTAAAGTTCTTGTTGAGATCATATTCGTAGACGATTGTTGGTTAATTATTATATTTTTTATTGGTAATTTTAACTTTGTAGTATTTGTTGATTTGCTTTCTATTGGTGTCATGTCACTATCCTCATTATTTAATAAAAAATTGTAGTCTTCAGTTGAACTTGCAGAAAACTGCGCAGGACTTATTATTGGCATGTTATGGGCATTAGAGTTTGAATTATCTGATGCGTTAAGAAGGTTTAATTTTAATGAAGGACCTGCTCTTCTAGTTGCAAGATTAGAACCCTGAATGTTTGTTCCTAAAAAATTTGGTTTCATTTCTGTATTTTTGAATTTGGAAGACTCATCTGTTGGTGTACATAAACCGCTAACCTTATTATCAACTATTTTTATCTGACTTGTATTTCTATCTTCATTATTGTTGTATGAGATCGACTGCAAGATTCCAGGCTTGGAGTTAAAATTTAAAGGTGGTGGCACCTTGCCTCTATTCTGATTCATTTATCACCAGTGTATTATTTAGCTTGAAATGTATATTGGCTTCACCAGACCTGTAGCTTGTCTCCCTCTGTACCCAATGATCATATGTTCCAAGGATTTGCAACCTTCCTTTCTTTTAAAACAGATGGCGCGTCTGCTTTTTTTTCCTCTCTCTCTACATGAAAAAGTAGCTTACACAACTTGAAAGCTATTTGAGAAGTAAACGGGAAGGAGTGAAATAGAAAGCAAGAAAGCAGCCGGTGTTGGAGTTGGTGTGCAACAATGGGTGATACAACGTATGATATTTCTCAGAAAGTATTGGTATATCAAGGGCCGCTTCTATATGATGCTAAAATAACGAAAAAATTTGATCCAATAAACCAAAAAGTGAGTTATTACGACGAGAAAAGGAAAGAGAGCCTTTCGGTTGCACCAGATAAAAAATTCCCCAATAAGTTCCTATCCAATGTTTGCTATATGATTCATTATAATGGTTGGAATGTTAAATGGGATGAATGGGTACTTCCTTCAAGAGTTTTGGAAGCGAATAGTGAGAATTTGATGCTAAAGGATAAATTAGAATCTGATTTTCAAGAGAAAGAACGTTTAAAACGTGAAGCAATTGAAGAATTGGAAGCATTGAAAGAGGAAGAAAAGAAAAATAAAGGGAAGGAGAAGAATATGAAATTGAAAGAAAAGAATAAGATAAAACTTGACAAGAAGTCACGACAGAAGAATGGGAATGTAATTGATGCGATTATAAATAATGGGAACACATATAGTAATGGAAATAGTAAAAAGAAAAACAGCAAAGATTCTATAGAGCTTACAACTACAAACGTCAATGGTGGAAATAATTTCTCTTTATCAAATACTTATGAAGGTAAATTCAAGCGAAGAAAAATTAATGGCAATGGTGTTGCTCTTAATACTTCTATATCTAAAATTCCAAATTCTGTTGATGGGAGTACTCATTATGAATCCAAAACGGGATTTACGCATTATGAAATTAAAAACTTGATTCCAAGTAATCTTAAAATATTATTAATCGATGATTGGGAAAATATTACAAAAAACAATAAACTGGTAACATTGCCTTCTAAATGTACTGTATCACAGACTCTCCAAGATTTTAAAAAATATATTATACAAGAATTTAATGGAGAAAGTATATTTTTAGAAATAACAGAATCGTTAAAGCAATATTTTGAGCAAGCGTTAGGTACACTTCTTTTATACAGATATGAAAGATTGCAATATAAAGAAATTATACAAAATCCATCGATTCATAATTTATACGATGTTTATGGTACGATCTATTTCTTAAGGCTAATATCAATATTTCCTAATATTTTGAATATGAATAATATTGAGCCGAATTCCAACCGCACCAGTAAAATATATTTGGATGTTTTATTGAACTGGTTGGATTTAAACAAAGACAAATATCTTATTGATTCATATGAGAATCAAACGCCTTGGGTGTCTTTAATTAATGGGTAAAATGATAAATCAACGATGAATGAGTTAGAGGTAAATCTACACTAGTGTATTAAATAGATAAAATTACTTGATAAAAATAAAAATAACAGTATTATTATATAGCATAAATTATTAAAAGAAAAATTATTTTTTTAAAAAAAATATAAAAATAAACTTTAAAAATATTTTTAATAAAAAATAGATAAAAATGATGCGATTTCCATAAAAAAATAGGTGGTAGATTTATGATCAAATCAATGATGAAACCAAAAACAAAAATAAAAGTAAAAATAAAAATAAAAGTAAAAGTAAAAATAAAAAGAGACTAAAACTAAAAATGTACACTATTGATTAAGTTATCAATTTCTCGAAGATATTCTGATACATGCGTTTTTTTGTGAATTGAATTTGGGCTGTTTAAATTTGATGTTGAATTACTTGACATTCGAAAGTCTTCCTTATAAGAATCGAAGATTTGTGAAGATTTACAGCTTTCTGAAGAACATGCACTTCCAGCAAAGGAGTATCTTTTTGATAAACTTGAAGGTTCAACAGGCTGAGTTGTATTACAAGAAATTCTTTTCATTGGTTTAGGATCTGCAAATTTATTAACTTCATGGCTACTTAGATAATTAGCGTCAAGTGCTATTATATCATCATTATTATCATTAATATATTCTAGTGATATTATTTTGTTATTCGAAATTTTCATACTATTACCATTTTCAATAGAAGGTTTCTTTGCTGATGATGAAACAGTTGTTTCAAGATTGCTAAATTTTCTTTTATTAATAACAGTACAGACTTTATCTGATAAATCATTTAAATTGGATGCGTCCCATCTTATTAAATTACCGTCATTATCACCTGTCCATATTGTATTATTCCTCCATTTAATATTAGTTACAGAATCTGTGAAACCTTTTAATTGGGTAATTGGGGACATTTTTCTAATATCCCATAATTGAACAACATCGGATTTTGCATCAATTGTTGCTAAATAATTATCATCAGTTTCACACCATTCAACTTCGGAGCAACCTAATGAACTACCATTGAGTGTTATAGGTGTATAAAGAGAAGTTTTATATTTATCGTTACCGGTACGTAAATCTAAAAGTGATACACCAAAATTTCCAACAATAGCAGCTAATGAGTCTCTTTTATAATTCAGAGACATGTTTGAAGCACCTTCGATTTTAACAATTGATATTGGAGATCTTGATCTACTAGTATCCCAAAGAAATACGTGATGGTCATAAATTGATATCATTGAATTTAAAGGAGTGGATTTCCAATTTTTATTAGTCAATTGAATTGAAGTAATTGATGTTGACATTTTACCATTATTTAAACACAATTGAGGTCTAATAAAATTAGAATCTATATGCTTTGTATGATTAAATCTTTTAATTATTTCGGCATTTTCGAAAACTGGATTATCGTTTAAAGGAATGGCAGATAGATGGGCTATACCATTAGAGTGACCTGACAGTAAGAATTTGAAATCGTAAGGAGGTTCAGATGTAGGTTTCAGGAATTTCAATGTATGGATATCTAATAAGGTAATGGAAGCCAAATGAATTAGCGAGTTGTTAGTAAGTTGATATATTTGAAGGTTTTCAGAATGGTTATTTGAACTAACAGCTATTGTATCAAGGTCTTTTGATAATGAAGTGTTTGTTGGACTTAAAGAAGTAGCTTGGTTGTCGTACTGATCTGTTTTCCAATAATTCGATTGAAGGTTTAATTGGTTCATGGATTAATTATGTTTTTTTCTTTTCTATAGAATAAATATGTTTTTGTAAAATTTTGCGAATGGCAGCTAGACGTCGAAGTGTATATGTAATGTATATTTTATAGATAAAAGAGAAGTAAAATAGAATGTTGGATTATTCAAAGGAAGGACTATAGTTAGAGGATTTTTTTTTTTTAGTTTAACTTATTTTTTTTAAAAGTATTGTTATTACTATTTGCAAATGTGAAAGCAGTAGTATAATGTGGATTACTTGAAAGGTATAAAGAAAAAAAAAGGGAGAGAAAAGCTACAAATAAATTAATTTTATGCATTTTTTACTAATTTTTTTCTGAAAATAGAATAAATCTGCTAACTTAATAGCAAAAAGTAAAGCATAAAATAAATAAAATTTGAAGGGTTAACGAAATAATGGGAACCCATTTATATAATAACGAAATTAAGTTATTGATTGTTAAAGTAGTTAGGCGCATGGCACAATAGCTTTAACGAGGTGCTGGGCGTGCAGCTGAGACAAATGGTGTCTCGTGCAAGCAGAAACAGGCATGCCAACCACCGATTGCAACCAGCCGCCTGCCTAAACAGGCAACTTATACAGCCCAGCCGTTTCACGCTCTCGCAAAGGAGGTTTACCGAAACATGTTGAGAATGTGCAGCGTTTTGCCAGGGTGCGTCGTGAATGTGGGAAGCGAGGAAAAGGGTATTGCGCAGCGAGGCCCCCCCCAGCTTGCACCGGTGCACCTGTGCACCTGCACTTTTTGCTGAATCGGGGTTGCCGGTCAGAAAGGAAACGAGGAAAAAAAGGGAAAACGATGTCTCGCCCTCCATGTTGAATGTCATATGACTGACTGCTGATTCAAGGATCTTGACCTCTCTTTTTTTTGGCAAGCTATCGGTGCATTGGTTGGACTTAGCAAACGGTTGCAGTTTATTTGTTATCTCCTTGATTGGTGTGTCGATTTTTTTTTGTCAGCTTTCAACGTTTCCTTGTTCGTCGTTTCAGGTTCCGCCCCCTTTTTTTTCATTCAAATACCAAACAAGTAATATTTACATCGTATAGAGTGATTCTCTGTTTGAAGCAAAACTTGTTCAGAACTGGATCGTTTAGGAATATCGCTAATTAGGAATTAATTAAAGGATAAAAGATAAAAAAAAATAAAAAATAAAAACAAACAAACAAACAAACAAAGTAGGAATAATTTTAATAAAAGAAAACAGGCCAAGTAATTAATTAGCTAAATTAAGGATATATTACTAATTAGAACATTGCACTAAAATGCCACTTAATCGTTCTAAAATATCTGTCAAAGTGCTTTCGGCAGATGGTTTGTACAAAAGAGAAATATTCAAATCACCCGACCCTTTTGCAGTTTTAACTATAGACGGTTCACAAACTCAAACAACTGAAACTGCTAAAAGAACGTCGTCTCCTCTTTGGAATCAATCATTTGATTTTAATGTAACAGAAAATTCGGTTTTAATTATTCAAGTCTTTGATCAAAGAAAATTTAAAAAGAAAGATCAAGGATTCCTTGGTGTAATTAATCTTAGAATCGGTGATTATATTAATTTTAATGATCCTTCAAGTCAACAAACTGTTGCAGAAGAATTAAAAAAATCAAATTCTAATTTACCAGTTTCTGGTAAAATAGTATTAACTATTACACATAAAAATACTTCAGCAAGAGATTCAAGAGATCCAACACAAAATTCAAGTTCTTCAAATCAATTCCCTGGTATTGCAGCTTCAACTCCTGCTCCTCCAATAAATTCAACAGATTCAACTTCTCTTCCTGCTCCACCTGCAAATACAAGACAATTTTCTTCTTTTGAAGATCAATTAGGTAGATTACCTCCAGGCTGGGAACGTAGAACTGATGGTTTTGGTAGAACTTATTACGTTGATCATAATACTAGAACAACTACATGGAAAAGACCAACATTAGATTCAAATGATCACAGTAATGCAAATAGACAATCTGTACCAAATATTAATTCTTCTACTGATACAACTAATCATAATAGAACTGATGAAGAAGCTATGACTTTAGAAGCTACAGGTCAAACAGTTCCTGGTTTAGGTGAATTACCTTCTGGTTGGGAACAAAGATTTACACCTGAAGGTAGACCTTATTACGTTGATCATAATACAAGAACAACTACTTGGGTTGATCCAAGAAGACAACAATTTGTTAAAAGTTTTGGTGCAAATTCAGGTTATAATGCACAAAGATTATCAGCAATGGGACCATTACCAAGTGGTTGGGAAATGAGACTTGCTAATACTTCAAGAGTTTATTTTGTTGATCATAATACTAAAACTACCACTTGGGATGATCCAAGATTACCTTCTTCTTTAGATCAAAATGTTCCTCAATATAAACGTGATTTTAGAAGGAAAATAGTTTATTTTAGATCACAACCTGCATTAAGAATTTTACCTGGTCAATGTCATATTAAAGTTAGAAGAGATTGTTTATTAGAAGATTCATTTAGGGAAGTAATGAGGCAAACTCCAGAAGATTTAAAAAAGAGATTAATGATTAAATTCGAAGGTGAAGAAGGTTTAGATTATGGTGGAGTTTCAAGAGAATTTTTTCAACAATTATCTCATGAAGTTTTTAATCCTGCTTACGGTTTATTTAAATATGCATCAAGTGATAATTATACATTACAAATTAATCCAAATTCTAATATTAATCCTGAACATTTAAATTATTTCAAATTTGTTGGTAGAGTTGTTGGATTGGCAGTTTTCCATAGTAGATTCTTAGATGCTTTCTTTGTTGGTGCAATGTATAAAATGATGTTAAGAAAAAAGATTATATTACAAGATTTAGAATCTGTTGATTCAGAAATGTATAAATCACTGTGCTGGATGTTAGAAAATGATATTACAGATATTTTATATGAAACTTTCAGTGTAGAAGAAGATAGATTTGGTGAAAGTGTTACAATTGATTTAAAACCTAATGGAAGAAATATTGATATTACTAATGAAAATAAAAAGGAATTTGTTGAATTAAAAACAGAATGGATTATTTCAAAACCTGTTGAAAATCAATTCCGTTCATTTATGGAAGGATTTAATGAATTAATTCCTCAAGAACTTGTTCAAGTTTTCGATGAACGTGAACTTGAATTATTAATTGGAGGTTTAGCAGAAATTGATATTGAAGATTGGAAGAAACATACAGATTATAGAGGTTATCAAGAAAGTGATGAAGTTATTCAATGGTTTTGGAAAGCAATTGGAGAATGGGAAAGTGAGCAACGTGCAAGATTATTACAATTTACTACTGGTACTTCAAGAATACCTGTTAATGGATTTAAAGATTTACAAGGTTCTGATGGTCCTAGAAGATTCACAATTGAAAAAGCTGGAGAAATCGATCAATTACCAAAATCTCATACATGTTTCAATAGAGTTGATTTACCTCCTTATAAAGATTACGATACGTTAAAAAAGAAATTAACAATTGCAGTTGAAAATACCATTGGATTTGGTCAAGAATAGGTTTATTTTATTATTATTATTATTATTACTACTACTATTTGCTCATTTAATTTTTGATTCCCTTTCCATTCCTTCGTCCATTTCTACTACCTTATTTTTTTTAATTGGTTATGATATAAACCTTCCCGATATTTATTCACTTGTTTTATTCTATATCTTATAATATATATACACATTATATCTGTTTATTTATATATTCAGTTTTTCTTTTCATTTTATTTTTTATGTTGTCATTTGGTTATATTTTGTGCCAATTCAAACTTTTTTCTAAATTATTAGAAGTCTTTGGGATTTCCTTTTTTTTCTACTATTACTATTACTATTTTTTTTTCTCCTTATTATATAAAAATATATACTTATAAAAATATTACCAAAATATATTACTATTTGTTTTTTAAGCCCAAACAAGAAACGAAACAAGGGGGAGCAAAAAACAACTCGATAGCTATATTATATGAATTTGATGGGCAAAAAAATTAAGCTAATGCCTGCACCCATGCTGGGAGTCGAACCCAGAATCTTTTGATTAGAAGTCAAACGCGTTAACCATTACGCTACACGGGCATTGCTTTGAACAGAAAAAGCCTATGTAATACTTATAAATGTTCTATTACTGAGAGCACTCTAATTTAAAAATATTTATACTTGAAAAAAAAATTGGAAAAAAAAATTGCAGTAGTTGTTCCCAAAAAAAGATTTTGGTATACTTTTTTAAAGCAGTTTGTATTAGATCAATTATTAGAAAGACAGTAATTTACGAAAGGTAAACATTCAAGAAGGATATATTTTAATTGTCTACAATCTTTTACCAAAAAACATAATAAATTACATTGTATGTGTTCTTGGAGACACCAATCCTGTCGACAAAACGGTAGTAATTAAACTATGATTGATGTACTATGATGCACATGTTAATTTTTTATTCCCCTAAATTGGTGACGATGAAAATCTGTGAAAAAAGTAATTTAGAAAAACTAAAACTGAATTTGCATGAATTTTCAAAATTTCAAACTCACCACTGATCTAACATCAATACTGGGTGTCAAAAATAATCATTTACTAAAAAGAAACACACAATGGAGAAAATATCAGAAATAAATTCCAAAAACGTTAAGAAAAAAAGAAACTGTTGTGATCAATAAATCAATTGAAACGATCGCTACTGGCGGTGATTATAGCAGAACGCCAAATCGGTTACCAATAGATGTTGAGATGTATGCTTTGTCTACGCCGACCTCCAAAAAACGATAAATATTTCATAACAGTTACATAATTTCCAACCTAATTAAAAATAAATCTTCAAAATTCCATTCAATCTCTAATAGAAAACAAACCTTTCGACAGTATTTAATAATGCCATTCAATGAAATATTGGTTGAAAAAACTAAAAGATTCAAAAACATAATCAGTTAATGAATCTCAGAATATATTCTTTTCTTCAGATGTTCCATACACAATCTAGGGGGTGTATGTTTTGAGAGAATTTTTTAATCTTAAATATTTTTTCTGAACTCAAAAGAAAACTTTAAAACAAAAATATCAAAACTAGCAAGCTGTTTGACAGCTTGTACTTTGCTAAAACAAGAGAAAGAGTAAGTAGAAAGGTTTGGTAATTTGCAGAAAACAAGAAATCTTTTTTTGGGGAAAATATTTTTCACTCGCTAGGCGAAACATTTTAGAGGGTTTTTTTTAAATTTGTTAAGTTTTTTCTGATCCCTCTTTGTTGTGCTTAAAACCACACAGGTTCTTATCCCATTCAGTTTTGTTAACACAATTAGAGATATTTATTATTTTTGACTTTGAACGAAATCCACTATTAACATGAAGCGAGTATGAGTAAAATAAAACCAATTAAGTCTGATGTCTATAAACTATTACAAAGTGAAATAAAGTTGCATTCTTTAGCTGACGTAATCCGAGAGCTAACACAGAACGGAATTGATGCTGGGTCAAATCATATTAAAGTTACAGTAAAAATCAACTATATTGAAAAAGCAATTGAATTATTATACTCGGACAATGGCGAAGGGATTGATCCAGAATCATTAGATCATTTTGGTAAAAGGTTTTATACATCAAAGCTTGGAACAGACTCAATTGATAACTCCGACCCAAATCAGCCACTCAAAATACTTGAAAGTGTGAATACCTTTGGATTTAGGGGAGAAGCTATCCATTCTTTATTGAGTATATCCAATTCAATGATAATCATATCCAGAGTAAAAGAATACAATAGTGGATTCAAAGTTTGCTTTGTTGAGAGTAGAAGGCTGGGTAATATATTAAAGCACGATTTGGTTGTACCTGTGGGTACAAATATACGTGTGATTGGATTATTTGATCCACTATTAGTTAGAAAGAAATATTTTTTTGACAACATTGATAAGAATTGGAATAGTGTGATTTTTGATATCAAAAAAGCAATTTTCAATAGTTTGGTAGATCATCCACATGTTAAAATTGAAATTTTCAAAGAAGAGTTTAAAAAAGATAAATGGAATAAAAAACCAATCATTAAGAAAACAGGGAATTCAGTTGATGAAAAAATACCATTCCAATTACAAACAAACTTATTCAAAAATATTTTTGGGAAAAAAATATGTGAGGATTTTGAAATTTTTAAAGTACAGTTTAAAGACTTTCATTTGAGAGCAGGCATAGGGTTAAATACTATTCAAACAAAAAATTATCAATTCATGTACTTGAATGGCAGACCATTTTTGAATGAAGAATTATTTAAAAGTGTGAATCAAAACTTTCAAAAAAAATATGATTTATGGGGTTATGATATTAGAAGAGAAAATAAATCCAAAATCATTAATAAAACGAACACTATTTATGGTAAACCTTATAGTAACAATCCCATCTTTATTGCAAAATTTACTATTAATATGGAAGTTTCTGATTTTATTTATGATCCCACCAAATCTTGTTATAATGTTCGACAGTTAAAGATTTTAGAATCGCTGTTTTTTAAAATCATTGATGTTTATTTTGGGATATTCCAAAAACAACAAACACAGAATAAAGGTAATTTAAAAGGGAAATGCATTACCAAAAAGATAGAAAAACAAAAAGCAAGTAAGATCATTAAAGAAGCAGCAATTTTGAAATCCAATATGAGAGTATCCAAAATTAGGGATTTTGAGACAAATGGGAGGTTGAAGTTGAACAAATCAAACAATAACAAAACGAATTTAATATTAAATTTTGAACAAATCAGGAATGGGTTGAATAATAAGATAGAAAATATTCAAGATGGTGAAGAAACAGAGGATAATCAAACAGAAATAAAGTCTGATAAAGATGAAGAGGATTCTGACCATGGTTGTGGTAGATGCTACCAAGTTTTAAGCCAAGAAGAGATAGAAAGGAAATCCGATTTTTTCCAAGATGTTGAAAATCTTGAATTAACAAGGGAAGATTTAGCAAATTTTGAAATTATTGGGCAAGCGGATAAAAAATTCATTATTGTCAAAAACGGGAAACATATTATTGTTCTTGATCAGCATGCAGCTGATGAACGAATCATTCTTGAACGAAAATATAAAGAACTTATAGAGAAATGTGTTGACGAATGGCAGACAAGTAATAAAAATTTTTCAGCATTTTCAATTCAAATCGATTTAAATGAGACTGAACTTGATTTAATAAAAAAACATGAAAAGGCATTATTGTTTTGGGGGATACAATTTGATCACAATTATCAAAAAATCATTAAGATACCAGATATGATTTATCAAAAATTAGGGAAAATATCAGAAGATGTATTAAAAAGGGGATTACTAGAATATGTGTACAATCTAGAAGATTTCGTGAAACTCAGTTTTGGAACTATGATGGTAGCAAAATCTGAGGTAAATGCCAAGACAAACTTCTGGTGGGTTAAATTTGTACCCCAATTACCAACTCTTTATAAAGAGATTATCAAATCAAAAGCTTGTCGAAGTGCAATAATGTTTGGAAATGAACTTAGCAGACAGCAGATGGAAGATCTGATAACTGAGTTACATAAGTGTTTTGAACCATTTGTTTGTGCCCACGGAAGGCCATCTGTGTATCCCGTGTGCGTTTTATAAGAGCAGGTGATACAGTCAGCCACCCCGGGGGGAGAAGAAAATGCTGCGGCGAAAATCTGGCTGCTCAGCTATTGTTGCGAGAACGTGAGAACGTGAGAACGGGGAGAAATGAACATCAGTAGGTTATGGGCAATTTAGTGTCATCAAAGAGGCAGGTGTATTGGTATTAGGCATTGAACTTTTCTTTCTCCCGTTTGATTTTCCCATTTGGTTTGTTTGCCAATTGCTTTTTTGACTTATCAGATTTTTACACTAGTGTATATACCAATTGTCAATTAGTTTATTATACCCCAAGTTAATTAGACTACCCCAGATTTTTTTTTTAAAAGAACACAAAAGAGAGGAGAACATTTAATGACTAGAGATATCAAAAATCATTACCTGTTTGAAGTTGCAACTGAAGTTGCCAACAGGGTAGGTGGTATCTACTCTGTTTTGAAATCCAAGGCTCCTGTTACCGTTGCAGAATATAAAGATAGATATATGTTATTAGGTCCATGGAATTATAAAAGTGCATCTGTCGAAGTTGAAGAATTACCTGTTACAAATCCTTATTTAAAAGCTACTTTAGATTCAATGGAAAGTAGAGGTATTAAATATTTATATGGTAGATGGTTAATTGAAGGTGCACCAAGAGTGATTTTATTTGATGTAGGTTCAGCTGCTCATAATCTAAATGAATGGAAAACAGATTTATGGAACATTGCAGCAATCCCAACACCAGAAACTGATACTGAAACCAATGATGCTGTTTTATTAGGTTATTTAACTGCTTGGTTTATTGGTGAATTCAGTTGTCAAGAAACTAATAAAGCTATTATTTTACATGCTCATGAATGGTTAGCAGGTGTGGCATTAACTTTATGTAGACAAAGGAAAATCGATTGTTCAACTATTTTTACAACTCATGCAACATTATTAGGTAGATATTTATGTGCTGGATCAGTTGATTTTTATAATAATTTAGATAAATTTGATGTTGATTATGAAGCTGGTAAAAGAGGTATTTATCATAGATATTGTATTGAAAGATCTGCTGCTCATGCAGCTGACGTTTTCACAACAGTTTCTCATATTACAGCTTATGAAAGTGAACATTTATTAAAAAGGAAACCTGATGGTGTTTTACCAAATGGTTTAAACGTTGTTAAATTTCAAGCTGTTCATGAATTCCAAAATTTACATGCTGAAAAGAAAGAAAAAATTAATGAATTTATTAGAGGTCATTTCTATGGTCAAATGGATTTTAATTTAGATAATACATTATATTTTTTCATTGCAGGTCGTTATGAATATAGAAATAAAGGTGTTGATTTTTATATTGAAGCATTAGCAAGATTGAATCATAAATTAAAAGAAATTGGTAATAATATGACAGTTGTTGCATTTATTATTATGCCTGCTAAAACAAATTCTTATACAGTTGAAACTTTAAGAGGTCAAGCAGTTATTAGACAATTAGAAAATACTATTAAAGATATTCAAGATTCAATGAGTAAAAGATTATTAAATTGGTGTCAAGATCCTCATCATTTCAATGATTCAAATAAAACAGAATTACCTAATTTGGATGATATTTTAAGATCAAGTGATAGAGTTTTATTAAAGAGAAGAATGATTGCAATGAAAAGAGATACATTACCTGCAATTGTAACTCATAATATGGCAGAAGATTCAGCAGATCCAATTTTAAATCAAATTCGTTCATGTCAATTATTTAATAAAAAGGAAGATAGAGTTAAAATAATTTTCCATCCTGAGTTTTTAAATTCTTCAAATCCTGTTTTACCAATAGATTATGATGAATTTGTTAGAGGTTGTCATTTAGGTGTTTTCCCATCTTATTATGAACCTTGGGGTTATACACCAGCTGAATGTACTGTTATGGGTATTCCTTCAATTACAACTAATTTATCAGGTTTTGGATGTTATATGGAAGATTTAATTGAAAATTCACAAGATTATGGTATTTATATTGTTGATAGAAGAATGAAATCAGTTGATGATTCAATTAATCAACTTGCAGATCAAATGTTCGAATTTACTCAAAAAACTAGAAGACAAAGAATTAATCAAAGAAATAGAGTTGAAAGATTAAGTGATTTATTAGATTGGAAAAGAATGGGTTTAGAATATGTTAAAGCTAGAATGTTATCATTAAGAAGAGCATATCCTGAAGATTTTAATCAAGATAGTGCTAATCCTTTTGATAACGATGAAAAAATTAAATTAACCAGACCTTTAAGCGTTCCAGGCTCTCCAAGAGATAATAAGTATGGTGCAATGACACCTGGTGATTTAGGTACACTACAAGAAAGTAACGATGCTGATTATCTTAACTGGTCACTGAAGGGTGAAGACGATGACGAAGATGTTACTCTTAGAGGTGCCAGTGTTGCTCCAAGTGATCATGAATCTTAGAAGAAGAAGATGATGAAAAAAAAAATAGGAATGATCTGTTAAAACTAAAGAAAAAGTTTAGTTTTTATATATATTTAAAATTTTATGTATGTGTTCCCTTTCCGAAATTGTTTTCCTTTTTAAGAAAATATCATTTATATCTGTTAACATATATTGCATTAGAACAAGTAAATCAATCCTTTACTTCGTTGTAGGTAACCGTCCCCAAAACCGTGCACAATGTGTGTTACACGGAAACGGAATGTTCTCGTTTTACCCGCTGGACGTTTCCTCGATGTGCGCATATATAAGCTTGATTATGATACGATGAGAAAAAAAACACATTACGATAAGAAGAATATTTGTAGGCATTAGATTTCTTGACCGAGAGTTGATATTTAAAAGAGAGAGATAGAGTGCTGTATTTTTTTTTCATTTTTAAGCAGCAAAAAGATATAAACAACAAAAGGAATAAACAGATATGAGTAAAATTGTCGTTGTCGGTGCTGGTGTTTTAGGTATCACCAATGCATTAGAAGCATTAAGAAAAGATCCAAGAAACCAAGTTACATTGGTAGCACAAAATTTTCCAACAGACTTTGAATTTAAAAAAATCTACACATCACCAATTGCAGGTGCAAATTGGGAATCTTTTGCAACACTAGAGGATAAATTTGTTCAAGAAATTGACGCTGTTGGTTATGATAAATTTTATGAATTTATTAATTCAAGACCTGAAGCTGGTGTTACAGCACGTAAAAATTTATGTTTGGTCACTAAAGAGAGATTTGAAAAAGATGGTTTTAAAAAAAATTTACCTTGGTTTGGGTTTGGTGATTTTGCAAAGAAATGTGAATTTAGAGAATTAAAAGAATCTGAATTTGACACAAATAAATTTGTTTACGGTTATGAGTTTGATGGTATGGTTATAAGAACAGGCTATTATATGACATTTTTAATCAACGAATGCTGGAAACTATCTAATGCAAATGAAGGCCCAAAAGCTAGATTTTCAATTCGTAGATATTCGATTAAAAAATTAGCAGAAGCATTTGAATTACATTCTTCAGGTTATCGTGCAGACATTGTAATCAACTGTACAGGATTACTAGCAAGAGAATTAGAAGATTTAGAAATTGAAGAACGTAAGAAACTTTATCCAGTAAGAGGTGTCGTTTTCGTTGCTAGGAACAACACCGGATTGAAAAAAGTTACGGTTGTCGAAATCGATAAAGAAGATGAAGCTCTATATATAATGCCTAGACGTGAAGGTGAGTTAATTATTGGTGGATGTTTCCAGAAAGGTGTTGAAAGCAAATTTGTTGATGAAGCATTGAAGAATAGAATCTTAGGACGTTGCAAAAAATACTTACCTGAATATAATTGGGATAATTTAGAGATAGTTAGACAACAGGTAGGATTTAGACCATTTAGAGAAGGTGGTTACCGTATTGAAAGAAAATCTAAGATCATCCATTGTTATGGTGTAGGTGGTGCAGGATTCCAATCAAGTTGGGGTTGTGCTGAAAAAGTTATGAAGCTTATAACAGAAATTGAAAACACCAGTAAATTTTAGTTATTTTACGGTTAAGTTTTTGCATTCAAAATCCCACTGACATTCACAGGTGCTGTCCTGTTTATTTTTGATATACGTTTATTATACAATTTATATATATATATAGATATTATAAAACTTATTTATTTTTCCCATGATTTAAATTATTTTATTATTTACAAAAGTAGACTGATATTCCTGTTTTGTCATGTAAACTTTTTCGATAGTTTCCCTTTTAAGTGAGACAAGTCCAAGCTCTCTGAAATGTCCTTCTCCCTTAGCCTCAGTTGCGTTGGTAATCAGTAAGTTTGACTGATCATCGATCGCTATTAGTATTCCATTAATCACACGTCCATCAGTGATATTAAAAGTGTATTCTTTTGAAACTAAATCTATAGGTTCCATGCTGGCTAGTTCCCTTTGCTTGCAGTATTAGTTGCTGAAGAAATCATTGTCGTTTAGTTATTTTTCCCTTTCTTAGTTTGCCAAATAGTTAAACATATGGTCACGTGATATGCATTTGAATTGTTGCAGCTTTTAAGCAGATTTTGTTGCTAAACCAGCAGTTTTACCAGTAATCAGTATATATTTCACAAAGTGATAAAGGCAGGAGTAGCTTTTGTACTTCAGCAGCAATTTTTGTCAACCAAAGAAACTGCATAGGGGAGCTGCACAGAAAGCTGTCCTTACCAGAATTTGCTTATAACACACACAGAATAAAGAGTTGAATTTTTTTTGTCGAGAAGATTCATTTTTTGAACACCCACGTTAACAACCTAGAGCAGGAACAAGGGCTCAATACAGCAGGCGGAACCAGACTCGAACCACCAAGATGCCTATAATTGACCATTCATCTATTAAAAGAGTATCACAAGACGACGGGCTTGAAAGTATTACACTTCGTTCAGATTTAGCTGCTCGTTACATATTTCTCAATGAAACACTGTTTGAAGGTTTAGGTGCTATTGAAATCGATCAACGTTTCAGAGAAATGGTCGGCTTGAAAGAAATAATCAAAGACAGAGACGGTAAACTGATAGTTGACGAAATGAAGTTTCTAGAAAACTGGGAATCCCAGCTACAAAATGATGTAAACGAGCTCGAAAAGTCGGACGGCGAGTTCAATACAAACTCTGTAGACAGCTCTCACAACCTGGATCAACTCATCAAAGCTCTAGATGGTCCTTTCAAAAACGAAGCAGAATTTGAAAACGTTTGCAGCCAGACAGAGACATCTCTTAAGGAAATACTGAAGAAGGATTAGAAGAGGAAAAATAGCGGGAACAAGGGATAACACAAAATTTGACAAGGCAACAACTCTTGCCAATTACGTCTTGAATACTGTACTTATAGAATAGATGTGTAATTTAGTATATAACAACACACACAATAGGAACTTTACTTACCATCAGGCCAACATATACTACACACACACACACACAGCACAACTCCGTCCGGCCCTCGTTCAGCATAAATTCTGTGATGTACGCCTAACGATAATTCTTTTATCTGAGTCTTTATCTATTTCTGTCTTCCTACCTTTCTTGTTTTTTGGGCCTTTGCTAGCCTTTTTACTTTATTCATTTACAGCAAATTACACTTTTCATGAGGTAGGTATACAGTAATGGCTCACGGGATTCGTTTATAAGTCTAGCACTATGCTGTTTTGTCTCCGATTAAATGTCCCCCCTTTTTATTTTTTGAGCTCTAAAATACTAACTATAACGTTATTATGGCAAAAAGTGACTCCACACTTTCTTTTTGCTACGTTCATATATTTTTAATTGATACAGCGTTTCATCATCCAGAAGAAGAATAGAACTAGATGTAAAGAAATTACTTTCTAGTAATCCCAATGCAGTACTAGTCAATGATAATATTAGAGAATTATGCGTTTGTCTTGAAGGTCCAAAAGATACCCTTTATGAAGGCGGTGTTTGGAAGGTTCACGTAGAATTACCTGATCAATATCCTTATAAATCTCCCTCAATAGGCTTCGAGACCAAAATATTCCATCCAAATATTGATGAACATTCAGGATCGGTTTGTCTAGATGTTATAAACCAGACTTGGTCACCAATGTTTACGATGTGTCATATTTTCGATACTTTTATACCACAACTATTAAATTATCCAAATGCCTCTGATCCATTGAACGGTGATGCAAGTTCTCTGTATTTTAATGATAGAAAGTCGTACAATATTAAGGTCAAAGAATATGTTACTAAATATGCAAATAGAGAAGAGGTTTTACGTCAATTCAAAACTGAAAATGATATTGTAGATATCGATGATGTATCTGATATAGAAAATGATGAAGACGAAAATTTAGATGGTGAGAGTGACATTGATATTAGTCATATAAATAACATGAATGATTCAGATGATAATGCGGATTTTGATGATAGTGACATGGGAAGCGTGGTAATGGATATGGATTTATAAATGATTGGCCATTTGTTACGATTTATTGGTTTAGTTTCAGTTTATTTTTTAGTTTTGGATACCTTTTTTAATGAATTATTATTATTTTTTTTCGTTCTTTTCGTTCTTTTTGATTTTCAAAAAATTTTCCCGATTGTTTTATTGTTATTTTATATCATGCCACTCAACTATGTTTTATATAAAATTTTATTTTAAAACGTTTTCTTATATATATATTTCCGTTTCATCCTAGGTGTTTTGAATTTAGGATGCTAAATATTTAGTAATGCATGCGCCACCAAGAGATCACATTTTGTGCGCCACATTATACATTTTTTCTATTTTTAGTTGAAGAGGCTTGAGATCTAAACGTGTTGGCAGAAGATCCCAACAAAAAAAGGAAGGCCATTGCCCAGGGTAAACAATACACAAACGAACACACAAACAAATACACCCATATACTAGTGGTTAAATGAAATACAGAATATCGTCATGAATAAAAGGAATTCCCATCATATGAGAAGAGATAGTGTAATTGAGTTTGTGAGTGATGATATCGTTTCTCTTATAGTAAATACTGAATACAAAATATTTGAAGATAAAGTTAAAGTTGCATACAAAAAATATGCCAACGAAAAAGATGAAACCAAACAAATCAAAATTTTATTAATTTTTCTCACTATAGCAAGTGCTTATAAAACTTTTTTGACTAACAATTTCGAAGACTGTGATGAATTGTTCATTGAATCATTCACATATTTCTATTTTATTTGTAAATTTGTTTTCATTGAAAAAAGAGAATATTTTATCAAAAATGAACAAATATGTGATGATTACATAAAATGTATGGACAACTTATCAAATAACTTTACATCTTTTGCCGAATATAATGTTTATTTTAAATCAATTGAAACATTTGCTTCTAATCTTTCAAATCCGATAGACAACTATGCATTACTGTCTAGTCCCAATTTCAGAAGAAGTTTAGACCCTAAAAGTGGTGAAGAACTGGTTCACTCAATGAACGATTTTTATCCATCAGACGAAAGTGGTAACGATTTAAACGATGGAAATATTCAAAACGATAGCGATTCAAGTAGCTTGTATTCAGAAAATCTACCTATTAACACAATAGATTTGGAAACATTTGCATCATTATCACCACAAGATTATACAATTCTACACGCTAGAGCAAAACCAACTTTTTCATCAACTCGAGATATAGTTAATATAGATCCATCATTTGTTCATGATACTAATTATTTTTCTGAGTCAATTATACCCAAAATAAAACACCCCGAAAACATAATCTTTTTTTCCGAATCACCCGTCATCTCCGAATTAGAGAGATCAATCATCCATCAATTACACAGATTTGATTTGAAACAATGCTTTTGGCTTATAGGAGGAGATGAAACTTACAGAGAAGCACGTAACAGCAAAAACTTACACCCAAAACTTCCAGATCTTGAAAGTCTTAGTATGCAGCCTAAAAGAGTCGAATCACCTCCAATACCTGCAGCTCAATCTTTTTTACCTCTCCAGAAACCTGCATCGCTCCCTCCTTCTATACCAATACTATCACCTTCACCAAATTCACTGCAACAAGAGAAATCTTTAAATCAACCTTCATCAAGACATCCTTATTTATCACTACAACCAAATCTACCTTATGGCGGCAGCAATCTTATGCCATCACTACCTAATATAAATGGTTCAACTCATAGCCATTTAAGTAACCTTTCTAAAAATGGAAATGCATTATATTATGATCGTTCCGTTAACTCGAGTTTCGATTACCCTAACCACACAGCACAAGGCTTTCCACAAGGTCAACACTTACAAATACCACAAGCGCAGATCCCAATTTTACAAGAGCCACTAGTGAAAATATCTAAATTTGACTATAAACCTATTGTTAGATTGCGAAATTTAGGTTCAACATGTTACATTAATTCTATGATTCAATGTTTGTTTTCAATTAAAAAATTTAGAAATTTCTTTATCGATGATGATAAAATCAGCTTTCATGAGGCATTATCAAATAATCCAGACCAAAAATTAACTGATGGATTCCATAAAATGTTTGAAAGTTTCTACCGAGAGACTGCTTGTAGGACCATTCCACCAATTATGGATATGTCTAAATTTTTATCAATTATTGCAAGATTAAATCCTGAATACAATATACCTAATGAACAACAAGACACTTCACAATTTTTGTATTATATTGTTGATCAACTACATAACGAACTTAAAACCAATTTTGAAACCGCACAAGAGAATCAACTTGTTAAGATTAATCAAAATGATGGGAAAAAATATGCTGATTGGCAAATTAACACTTTAAAAAGTGAAGGTTTTAGTTATATTCAAAATTTATTCAATATAAAAGAAGAAGTATCATTGAAGTGTAGTAGATGTGGTAACGAAAGTGTTAGATATGATACATCTATAATGATTCATTTAAATCTCAATCATAAAAGCACTTCATTGAAAGACATTCTATGTTCGAACTTTAAACCTGAAGAAATGTGTGAAGAATTGGGAAATGCCTGGGATTGTGATGGATGCAAAGAAGCAGATAAGAAACTTGCGCTGCTGCAAGATAAAACTTTGAAACAGTATGACGCTTACGTAGCTGAACATAACAATAACGATAAATCTAAGAATAAAAGTAAAGGCCATAAGGAAAAAAATAGAGAGACAAAACTTTTTTCAAAGAAGACTTTTTTCAAGAAAAGTAGTAAGGATAATTCCAACAACAAAGATAGCGATAGAGAACAGACACCTGATGTTCAAGATTTCTATATGAATACATTAACTGATCATGAACTCGAAGAGTTTGAAAAATATACAGAAATTGCATCTAGAACTAGAAGAGCATATAGAACAGTTGAACTCGTGGAGCTTCCTGAGGTATTGGTAATTTGTTTTTCATTGTTTGATTTGAATCAACAAAGCAACAAAGTAAGTCTACAGCAACTGGTATTCCCAGAAGTATTACCAATGGAATTTGGCAGAGTATCTGAAATGTACAAATTAAGTTCATGGACAGATCATTGGGGTACGAGCATTGATTCAGGTCATTATACAGCTGTTGTCAAACATTTACAAAATGAATGGATCAATTGTGATGATGATAAAGTTACAAAATACCCAACGCAAAGTAAAGAAATAGACGATAAAAATGTTTATCTACTCTTTTATGAAAAAATATAACACAGTTACAATAAAGAGTTAAGTTTGTGATTTATAAGCATGCCTATATATATATCCAATATATTTAATATATTTAATATACATTGTAAAAACTTGTAAAGAATAATATCTAAGCGCACCGAGTCGATCGCCGCAAACATCTCGGAAATCTTTTTTTTCAGGTATTTTTTTTTAAAAGATATCTCTATGAAAAAAAAAAATTCTATATTTTGTTTCTAATATAAAAAGGAATTAGAACAATCAGACAAGTATACCAGATTCAATATATATTTTATCTATATTATGTCAACTATATCTATAACACGTCCCTTGAAATCTACCCAAAATGAAGAAAATAGCAGCAGCGATGATAATTCTGATATGGAAGATGTTATTGATGAAGTACTAGATTCAGCTTCTAAAAAATTCACAACAATGTCAGATAGAAGTATAGTAACACCTGGAGAGATAATAACAAAAGATGCAACCTGGATGAGAGGTCATGGTACCTATTATCTTGATGATTACACTTATTCCTCAGTTGCAGGAACAATTTCAAAAGTGAATAAACTTCTTAGTGTGATACCGTTCAAAGGTCGTTACAGTCCAGAAACCGGTGATCACGTCATTGGAAGGGTCATTGGTATTGGTAATAAACGTTGGAAAGTTGAATTAGGTGCTGAATATGCAGGTGTTTTGATGTTAGGTGCAGTCAATTTACCAGGTGGTGTGCTAAGAAGGAAAAGTGATAGTGATGAATTACAAATGAGATCAATTTTAAAAGAAGGTGATTTATTAAACTGTGAAGTTCAGAGTACTTTTAATGACGGATCTGCCAGTTTGCATACCCGTTCTTTAAAATATGGTAAGTTAAGGAATGGTATGTTTATTAAAGTTAAGCCATCTTTAATCATTAGAACAAAGAATCATATGCACGATATGCCAGGTGGAGTCAGTGTTATTTTAGGTGTTAATGGATATTGTTGGGTTTTCAAAACCAAGAGTTCAGCTGAAAAAGTAGAAAATAATGCTGGACAAACTGAAAGTGAATTAAAAGCTGCATCATCTGGATATTCAGTTGGAATGGGTAGTATAAGTATTACCAGACTAGAGAAAGAAAGTTCATGGGAAATTTACAGTGACAAAAATGACAATATAAGTGCAAACATAAAAGAAACAATTTCACGTTATAGAAGTTGTTTAGATATATTGAGTTACTGCAATATTGCTATTGACGTTACTAGACTTGTCAAAACATATGAAATCAGTTTAAGTTATGGTGATGTTAACAATTTAGTTAATGTTGATACCAAGGCAGCCATTGGTGAATACTTAATTAATAGTGAAAAAATGAGAGGCTAGTATTTTCTAAATTCCTTACTTAACTATATAAACAAAGCTGTGTATAGATAAACTAAACTATATATATTAATCATTTATAGAGTTTCTTAAGATATTGGATTTCGTCGTCAGGTATAACTTCACCAAATGAAGATCCTTTTATATTATTGATTATTTTTTTTTCAAATTCAGTCCTTTCCTTTGTTTGTATTTGACCATGCTTGTATAAGGACCAAATCAAATCTTCTTCTCCAGCAATAGGTGTAGTTTTTCCATGATATATTATTTCAGCTATATCATGTAAAATGTTTGCAGTTAACCCCCAGCAATTCCTAGTTCTAACATCTAATTCTTGATCTTCATGGGTTTCATCTTCATGTTCTGAAGGAGAAGATAAATCATCAATTTCGTTAAGCCAGTCAACTTCGTTTTCGTTAAAAATAGGGAAAATAAAAGACCGTAAATTCCAAGGTATACCAGCCCATTTGGTTTTTATATGACTTTGCTTAAGGCATTCTTTTAATTCAATATTTTCTGGTCTAGGTTGTAAAAAGTCTCTCAATGGAACGCTGAAAATACTAGACGATTCTCCCGGATTAAGAACAAGATTACTTATTCGACGTTCTGTTTCCTTAACATCTTCACACCAATTGATATATCCAACACATGGTGCAACCGCCAAAAAAGTTCTTGCTAAATATGCAGGTAAAGTTTTTAATTCATCTAAAACAAATCCAAAGTTTTCTTTCAAATATTTATTGTGTCTGGAAATACCAATTTCTTCCTCCGTTTCTCTTCTGGCACAATGGTATTCACTTTCTAAACCATTATCAGCTTTACCCCCTGGTAATGATACGTGACCCGAGAAATTTTTCAATTGCCTTGATCTTTTAGTCAAAATTACTCTCAACTCACCTTTATCACCTAAAAACAACAAGACCATTACAGCTGATCTTCGATTGACAGGAACTTTATGCCATATGCTGAATTTATTTTGATTCTGGAAAAAATTTGGTTTAAAGTTTATCAAGTTTATTAAGTATTTCGACTCCATTGAGTGTCTTACAATTCTATTATGATAGTTAGATTTAGGATATGGTGGAATTGGTAGTTTAAAATCAATTTTTTTACTTAAAATATCTGTGAATGAATTATGAACTAATTCCTGTGATCTTAAACTAGCAATCTTAGCCGTAGCCGTTTTAGAATAAAACGTTTTGGCTGAATGGATACTGCAATGTGGAAGCTGCCTGTGCATAACTTTTATGTAGCTAAGAGTTGAGATGCCAGCAGTCACGTGACAAGAGCAAAACAAAAGTTTTTTTCTTCCTAAAGCTATGGTTCAACGGAGAAACCAGAAAGAATCGTTTTTATACTTTCCTACCCCTCCTGCTGTTTGTACAATTTCCACACCCTATTCTGCAATCCAACAGATTAATTTTCAACAAAATTTCCTGGCATGGGAAGCCTCTGAAATCAATAAACAATTAGAGGGGAACTGAAAAAGCAATGTGGGATATCGTGGGTGCATGAAAGCCGCGAGTAGAGCATTACGTAAAAAAACTGGCACACTCTAAGAACAGGGATACTCAGTATTACTGAGAGTCCGTATAACAAAAATCAATTCTGAAAAGGAAATAACTTTTACTTTATAAAAGCTGAGTTACAAACAAAACTTTATTAACTACTTTTTATTTTTATTTTTATTTTACTGTGCTTTCTGGCCCTCCATTTCTTTGATTTTATTCTGTAAAGATGAGATTTCTTTTTTCATAGCAGAAATTTCGTCCAACAATCCAATAGTTGGATATTCTTTATTATGTGCTTTACCTAATATTTGTCTAGCCCCGATGATTGTAACACAATTCTCAATTCTTGTAATAGTATGATCCAAAAACACTAGAAGGATAGAATCCAAGTTTGACAGCTTGCTGCTCATTACTCCTTCAGCTTGCTTACGAACATCATTATTCAAACTTGTAAAATGCGCTAATCCGGCTGTTTGGGTTTGGTTCAAATGTGAATTGATTTTTTCTAAACGTAAAGCAATAGCACGTAAAGTCCATGCACTTTCAAGTGTAATACCACCAACTTTCAATTTACTGGTTCTATTTTCTCCAACTTGTCCATCTGCATTGGTAACCAACTTTAATCTTGAACTTAATGATTTTGGAAAAACAAGCCATATGTTCTCCGGAGTTTCTAAACCTTTCAATTTCTTAGCACCAATATTCTCCAAAACTATTCCAACACTTTCTAATTGATTATATTGTTTTTCAACATCCTTTCCTTTAGCTTTATAACCATAAGCTCTATTAATATCTACCTTTCCACTTTTGATCATTTCATGTGTTTTCTTCACTTTTTCCATTTCATAATAAAAATCGGTACTCATTGTTATTTGTCCACCATCTGCAACTGAACTAACTCTTGACGCCCTGTTAACCATAGGACCAAAGTAATCCATTCTTTTGGTGATGATGTCCATTTCACATACAGGAGTACCCCAATGCACACCCATTCTCACAGACAAACCTCTAAAAATCAAATTACCTTCATTATCTTTAACTTCAAAACCTTGATCACTGGCTAGAATTTCCTCTGGCCATTCATTGGTTGTTAATAATTGTTGTTGAACGATAAAGCACCACAATAATGCTGCAGTTGGAGTAGGAAAACTGACAATAAATGCATCACCTTCTGTCTTGACTTCATAACCACCAATAATACGCAATTGTCTACGCATGATTGAGTTATGAACTTTGATCGCTGATCTCATGGCACTTGGATAATTATCCCATAATAAGGTAGAGTTTTTAATATCTGTAAAAACCATAGCCAATTCACCAGTTGGTGGTTCAATTTCTTCATCCAACTTACGTAATGTTGAATCTTCTGGTCTAGATGTACTATGATGTTTTTGTTTAGTAGTAAATTGCCTTAATGATAAAACAACGGCTGTTACCTTTTTGCCTCTACTACCATATGAAATCGCAAAATCTCTCAATTTTTCAGCAGCTCCAATAGGGTTTGACTTTTCTTGCCTAATAATATCAGCAGCTAATTCGAACGGAACTCTTTTCCAAATTTCATTCGTACAAATTGCAATCATTTCTTCATTTCTTGTTAATTTGAATTTGTGAATACTTGGTTTTGCATTGATATGAGGAATCAATTTGAAAAATCCAACGGCTCTTGAAACGTCTGAAACACCATCTAGATAACCATCTGTTGTAACATAACCACCAGAATCTCTTATTCTGTCATACTCCTTTGGTGCATATGGTTCATGTTTAGTAGTGATAATATTGAATTCACCATCGGATTTGGTTAAAATACCCATAATGTCACCAACATTTGCAACGTAAATATAATCGCCTCTGATATAAATTATAGTGGCAGAACATCCTGATAATCCATCTTCTTCTAATGTTAATTTATCTGTAGTTTTAGTTCTATGTGCAGCAGCAGAACTAAATGTAGACGACTCGTCTTTATTTATCAAAATGTTCATTTCACTATTCATGGTCAAAAATGCACCCCTTAAACAATCTTCAACAGTCTTAGGATAATCGTTATTTAATGTCTCTCCTAATGTTTTTAACTCTTCATATAAATGAATTTCAAAAGTTTCTTGAATAATCTTCGAAATTTTGTCACCTCCTTCTTGTGATGAATTTTTACCATCATAAATAGTAATTAAAAATTCATCTACATTACCTCTAAATTTTTCAATAACTACATCTCTTGTTGTCAATGAATCAAAGTCTCCCAAACTATCAGAGATACCATAACCAAACTTACCTAATTGAGAAACCGTAGATCTAATTCTTCGATCCACGCTCTGGTCAGGAACAGCATCTGTGGTAATAGTAACATCAATCAAACCTAATGTCTTTAACTTTTTCAAACCTAAAAACGAATCAAGAGGCTCTCCATCATCATCTGTATTATGTTGTGGTTTAATTTCTAAACGTTTATTACCAGAGAAATTCAAATATTTCAAATTTTTGTTATAACACCAATTCCAATCATAAGGAATATTACCAATATTATACTTCAATTGATTTGAGCCAACATCTAATGCAGACAAACCATCTAATTTAGATAATTCAGCGGGTAATGTACCAAATCTGTTACCATTCAAATGTAAAGTTTCAACAGTTTTTAAATGATCTAAATCTTCTATTGGTAAAGATGATAAATAATTACCAGATAAATATAAGGATTTCAGTTTTTTGAAATGTGGGATATAGCCTACTGGAATTTCAAAAATTTCATTGTATGATAAATTCAAACATCTTAGATTATAAAATAATGAGATTGTTGGGAAACATGTATCTGTTAATTTATTATCACCTAAACATAAACTCTTCAAAGAGCTGGCCAAACCTATAAAATCTTTTTCATTCAAACTCATCAGAATTGACCCTGCTTCACTAGTTCTTCTCATAGGCGGAACACTCATTATAGGTTTCGGAAGTTCAGTTAAGTCATCCTCTTGTTCATCCAATGCATTTTCGTCTATATCTTCATTTGTCTTAACAACTGTTATACGTGGAGATTTAGTCTTTTCATCAATATTGTAAGAATTTATCAAAGCATCTGGTGGATCAGGAAAAGTTTCTAATAAATTGGATGCCAGATTCAAAGTCTCTAATGAGCATAAAAACCAAATATTTTGTGTTATTTTTCCAATATTATTCAAGTGCAGATCAAGATATTTCAACTTTGTTAGTTTTCCAATAGACTCAGGAATACTTGTTAAATTATTTTTAAATATTGAAAAATATGTTAGATTTTGCATATTACTGATATGATCAGGCAAAACGCTTAAATGGTTATGGTCTAGTGATAATTTTTCAACTCCAACAAGTTTTAAAGTAAATGTACACGATGTTAATTTACCTTTGGAAAAATCCACAACTTTTAAGTTAGTCATTTCACATTCAAAATAAACATAAGTCAAAGGATTCATATTTAGTTCTACTTCAAATAAACTTGTGGCTTTACATCTAAAAACTGAGATATTATTACCAGTGGCTCTTATAACTTCTAATCTATTAGAGGCTTTTAATGAGTCAATAGAACATAATTTGTTAAACCGAACATCAACCTTGATTAAATATGTGAATTCACTGAAAAATTCTGGCAAATCACCCGAAAGCCTATTACCAGCTATTTGTAAAACCTCTAATTTTTTCAAAAATGACAATTCTTGAGGAAATTGTGAAATCAGGTTATAGGACAAATCCAATTTTTTCAATCCTTCAATTTTAAAGATCTCTGTTGGAATGCTTTTCAATCTATTAGAAGATAAATTTAATGATTGCAAATTATAAAGCATACTAAATGATGGAGGTAAATGGCTGATTCTGTTACACGCCAAATTCAATGTGTTTAGTGTTGACAGCATAGAGATTTCTGAAGGAATATATTTAATGTAGTTAACTTCTAAATTCAAATTAACCAAACGCGGTGTATATACAATTGCATTTGGAAAAACTGGACTACCACTTCTGGTGAAAGCAAGTGTGGTTAAATTTCTAGAATCATGCATGAAATCTTTAGCAAACTCGAATGATGGATTTTGTGATACATCCAAACTAACTATGGGTTCAGCATATAAGAAGTTTGGAATATCTTGCAAGTTCCAATTATCAAGGTTGACAATTTGAGGATTAATCATTCTTTTCTTCTCTTCACTGATTAATTCAACACCTTTTTCTTCCACTATAAATTTAAATAAGAAACTTAAATCTGTTCTTTCAATATAATCAAAATTGTCTCTTTCTATGTAACCATATAAAAACAACATTGACCTTTGAATTTTTAATGGTTTTTCATCAAATGATAAAGTTCTTGTCAGACCACCACATTTTAAAACCAACATATGGTCATCATCTTGCTTCAAAAACCGTTTTCTTCTTAAAACATCCAGTATATTCTTACAGGTTGTATCTAAAGTACAAGGTAATAATGACGACTTTTCACCTTTAAAAATCCTGACAGAAGATCTGGATGATCCCTTTGATTCATTGGATGATTTTTTAGTTGTAGCTCCAGATTTACTGATTTTTTGGTTGGCATTTATAGGCAATAAAGGAGATGAAGTAGCAGACCTATTTGGTAATAAGTCCGCAACATTACGACCTTTCAAATTATTACTCGATTGCGAGGTAGAAAATGAGTCATCATTTGACATAATACTTAAATCTGAATCAGGGGAATCCATCGCAAAAGATGGCATTTTAGGTGCATCATTTGTATCTTGAGTTTCTGATCTAACTTTCCAGCTTTCAGGAGGTTTCCAAAAGGTTTTTTCGGACCTTAAATTTGATGCTGGAATGCTTGATACGGAATCCAATCTTGTCATATGTGCATGATTGGCAGATATATCTGAATCATTTTCATCCAACAATGAAATACCATATGATTTTGCAATAGTATTAGAAGCAGACATTGGAACAGAAAGCAACGTATCATCAATTTTCAGACTTTGCAAGTCTTCAGCAACATCCTTTGAATCATCAATAGGACGTGTGTTAAACGTGTGATATGCTTGAACAGGAGAAATCTTGGAGAAAAAGTTATTTTCTGATGGAACTCTGCTTTTGACATTAGGATTATTATTTTGTATATGGTGAGGAACAAATTGTGGGTTGTGTAAATGTAAATGAGATTGAAACTCTGTAGATTTTGGAATTTTATTATCTTTATTATTATCAACGTCGTTATCAATGCCATTATTGTAATTATAATTATCATTGCTGCTGTGTCCATTATTACTTGTTTCTTGAATAGGTATCGAATCTTGCCTTCCAAACAAATAGGAATAATGGTCACTCTTTTTAGAAGATATTAATGAATTTCTTTTACCAGAGCTTCCAGAAGAACGTTCAGAAGCTTCACTTTCTCTTCTTGAAGGCAAAAACCTGTTCAACAAGCTGTTTCTTTTAGTTGATTTTTTAGATGATTGCGACGATCTATCATGTTTCAAAGGTAGAAAGCTGGTATAAGAACGAGAAGGAACCATAGAAATTGAATTTTTTTTCTCGGATGATAATGGACCAGAAGATATACTATTTACTGAGAGTCTTCTTGATGTGTGACTTGGGGACAGTTTTGTTTCTATACTGTTATCTGTCATGGTAAACGCTGGGACATTTTTGTGTTGTGAAGAATTTCTTGTAGTATTAGGAGATGTAGATGAGTTCGAACCAGTCGATGATTGTCTGACATCTCTAACTTTTTCTTCTGCTGACGTATTTATATATAATTCGTTGTTATCGTCAACATATTTGGCATTAAATTTAGGTTTGGCAAAAAAATTAGACTTTTTATCCGAAGGAATGTCCATATTTGACTCCTCTGAAGACATTGTTGTATATCAAGATGTACTAACAAGTATTAATAATATATATCAATGTACAATCCCTGTTACCCAATACCTATTGCGTGTATATTAAAATGAACTTTAATGCAGCATAAGGCACAATTCTTGCAGGAACATCTAATTAATAGGTGAAAAGTGAAAAGTAAAAAAAATTGCTGTGCACATGCAGAGTATGAGCGCGGCCCCTGGTGCTGGAAAACCATCTATTAATATTACATTTCTCAGAGTAGATGGCTCTTTCTTACTGGACTGTTATCCCTTTGATTTGAGTTTGGCAAAGTTCCACAGTGGTGTGGAGTGTTTATTTGTTGAAGGATAAAACAAAAGCTACAATTTTGGATTTTAATTATTGTTTAATCAGTGGCGGGTCGTTGTTGTTTTTTAACTGGTTTTGATACTGGGTTTGAATTGAAATTGTGTGATTGGTTTAAAACCTTACAGTTATGATTGGTAGTCTTTTCAGGAAACGAGAACAATCCATTCCCGATCCTAGCATGGGATTTGATTGCCCAGCTCCTTCGTCCTATCATAATCAAAAATCTTCTCCATTATCTTCATCTTTCAAAGATCGTTTAGCCCCATCTTCTACTAATTTAAATTCTAATATGAACCAAAATGATATCAATAACACACTTAATAATAACTCTAATAATAATAATGCACAAGAAACAGAAAGATTATCTAACCTTCATATGCCTTCGTTGTATGGTATGAATGACGCATCCCCTATGCCTTCTAATAAACTATCAGACAAATACTCTAGCTTTCGAATGGTAATTATACAAGATGGGGGCATCAGAACAAAACAACCCTTATTTGACTCTTCAGCTTCGCATAATAAGAATATATCAATAAAACAGAAACTCAATAAAAGACTATATCATTCAATATCTGAATTATCAGTTTTCATGTTTGGGTGTTTTGGAATGCCGATGTCTGAATCAAACATGACAACGAAAATTCATTATTTACCTTCTTTATCCAAAATGCATTCTTCGATTCTTATAACTAGATTATTTTCACTTGATTCTTCATTTACTTTGAAACCACACAAGATTTTCTCGGGCTCTAATGATTGGGAACCGCACCCATTTTTAGAAACAGACGAAATACCATTAAATGAAAACCAGTCTACAAGATTTGCTATTGGATTAATTATACCTGTTTCTTCTTCAATAGAATCTGTCAGAGATGAAATCACCGAAAATTGGACACATATATCTGACTCCCTCCTAAAAATGCAAAATTTAATTGTACAAAGGTTGAAAAATGCATATGCTGTACAAACTAGAAGTAAAAAAAATCAGCAACAACTAGTCCATGCAAATAATTTAACTAACATTAATAACATGGGAAATTTAAACAAAAGCAAAAAATTTAGTTTTCAGCTATATTGTTTACAAACCGATGTTGATATATTCCAAAATTTTGGGTCATTCATTGGTTTAATGGTCTCTTTAATAGAGATCCCAAGATTATTTATAGATTTAAAACATTCTAACCAATCTCTAATAGACTGGGCTGCAACTTTATCATTATGGCTAGAATTGAAAGATGGAAGAACTCACAGCCACGATCATTTTAATAGTGACACTGATCATGATGATGATTGTTCTGACAATGGTCTTCATTTCACACATTCTAATTCATCAGATACATTTCATACTCCCTCTTATTTGGGATCTTACACAGCATCACATATCTTACATTCTAGTGCTACTGCTCCATCTACTCAATCACTGAAATTTTTGGCGTCTCTATTAACTATATTTTTACCTTTGAGGCACGAATTATTTGAGGATACACTTAATCAATCTCAAAATTTAAGCAAATTACGTATTGTTATTGGTACAGGGAATCCATTGGTTTCGCAGAAACTAATCTTTATTTTAGCTGGTATACTAGGATACGAGAAATTTCCAGAACTATACGAGGAATCTCAAAAATTAAGTAGTAATATGGATAGTTTTGATTTAGAAGTTTCAAATATTGATAATGGTGATGCAAATAATGAAGAAAATATCAAAAGTCATGATATTTCACCTCCTATACCTATACCCATTAAAAAAATTGAGGGGGAAAGCTCCCCAAGGAGCATTCATATGAAAAATAGCTCTTTAGTATTTGACCGTTCAGTAACTTTATCTTCTTCTCCAATTAGCATTCAACCATTACCTTCTATTTCAACTATTTCTGCAACTGCACAGTCACAGCGTATAGTTGCTCCAAATTTGAATAGAACATCATCTTATGCTTCTCTACAAAATTTGTCTACTTCTTATGGCGCTTCATCAATGGTACCGAATAGTATTGGGTCACAAGACTCTTTGAGCTCATCATGGAGAAACAATTTTGGCTCTTTACTTGAAAGATGGAGAGGTTCTGTATCTCCTTCTCCTATAAATTCTCAAATTTCTCAATCACCTAATACTGATACATCATCCCCTTCAATGGAATATGATGAATATCCATGGTATGTTAATAAAAAATCATATTTAACAAATTCTGGATTAGTTCACTCGTCAGCACAGTCATTTGTTTCTTTAAATCCTTCTTTAAACCAACAGAAGTCAAGCAACATATGTACACTAACCAAATCACGCAACGTTGGAAATTATGTTTCATATGACAATTATAAAATTTTTAGATCAACATGTAATTTGATTTTACCAAATTTCAATCAAATTGCTGAGAATATTAATCATGAAATTAATTCAATTATGAACGGAAATTTTGTTTACAATATTGAAACATTAGACGATTCTGTTTTAAACATTTCCAACAATGACGATTCTGCAATGCCAATGCCATGTTCCACCAATGTAAAGTTGCCCCTTTTAGTTGGATATACTTCCCAATACAGACCTGAATTTAATATGATGTCGTGTCCTAATAAAAATATCCAAGAAGGTATGTTTATAGAAACAATGAAAGAGGATATAAAGCAGTCCAATATTGATAACAGTAATTTATATTTTATAAATTTAGGAATGAGGAGAGTTAGTTTGTTTGAGATGACTGAGAATCATAAAAAAGGGGTAAATATTCAAAATAATATTTCAAATTTGACGAGTATTAATAGTAGCTCTAATTTGAATATAGCTATGCTTTCAAATATAAACATAAACAACACTAGGCCATTATATACAAGTACATTAAGTTCCAATGATATTAATACCACTGATAAAAATGATGAAATATTTGGCAACGGTACGGTTAAAATGAAATTGAAAAATAGCCCAAGAAAAAATAGATCGATTTCCAATTTAACGAAGAGCATGGAATCTGAATTCGAATTACATCAGAAAATTCTATTCATGCCATCAAGACCATTGACTGAGGATTTAAAAATACAAAATTCGAGAAGTAATCATAAGATTGAGTCTGATACTGTTGATAAGTATGATGAAATTTTAGAACAAATTGCGTGTATGATAAACAGATTTTTCTCTGAACTTAATAGTAATACTATATCAACTACGGCAACTCCAAACACAACAAAAGATTTAAAAGATACCATTAGTATAACTGATAGCGGATGTAATATTAATGAAAAATCAAGTAGTGAGCTGAATAAAGAAAAAGAAGAACAATGTTGTGATAATATTCGAAAACTCATAGCAGAATTGATTGAAATAAGTGATTCATATTTATAAAGATGAGTAAATTTGCGGTTTTTTTTAATGCTTATTTTATAGATACATTTTTTTTATACAAGATTTTTATAAAAATTTTAAAAAGTAGGATAAAATATAAACAGAGAAATGAAAAAGAAAGAAACCCAAAAGTAAATAAAAAATTTATATATGAACCACTAATGAAGATAATTTTGAACATTTACTATATATCATATATTAACGTTTCAATGATTTTTCATAAGCTTTTATTGTTTCCACGTGACCCTCTGGTTGATATAAATGTATAAAAGACTTATAAGAGTTGTAATTTTCAGGAATGATGTTAGCCGGATCCTGGTTATCAAATAGATGTTTAGCTTTATGATGAGGAATACCACAATGCTTGCAAAATGGTGCCTCTGAATTATATTGCTGATTTATTGGTTGCTCGTGAATGTATTTCGTTTTATTATGGACAGTCTTTTTGTATAACAAAATAGATTTATCACTTTTGACTTTAGAATTCATTGGATCGGCTATTGTGTAAATCTGAGAATCATTCATGGAACTGTCGGCAAAAGTATCCTCCCTTTCTCTAAAACTCGTATTTGCACTATTGATATTACTCATAGCACTGTGGTTGTGATTATTTGATCCATTTAAAAATGACAGTCTTTTCGGAATATTGAGTTGTTTATTCTGCGGTTCTGATATTATAAAAGAATTTCTTGCAGATGGTTCTTTAAAAATGGAAGAATCCAAAATGTCATTTTGTATAAAATCATTATTTTTAATCGAAGATCGTGATAAGTATGAGCTTTCATCATAAAATGAGAATGGTTCAACCAATGTATTATCCTTATTGAATAAGTTGAGCTTCATATTGGCTTTTTCTAACTCTATAGAATCGTCAAATTCAACGGTATGATTTCTGATTATTTCAATAATTTTGGATATACCAAGTGTATGATCTGAATGTAAATTAGCCTCTATCAAGGCGGGAAGTTTTGGATTTATTTTTGGGTAAAATTTAACAAGTAGTGAAAGTAGTAATTGTAAGTTAAGTGATTCCATAAAAAATGTTTTCTTGTCACCCATACCAGGATTATTGTCATAAAATTCCATAATATCATCCATTTTTAATTTATAATAGGTTAATGTTGATGATAGGGTATTTTGTAAAACTATACTGTCTAAAAGTTCTTTAGTGAATATATAATCAATCCGATTAGCAAATGTATTATCCAAAGATTCCAACGTCTGTAAATACACTGTCAAGTCAGTTGGTAATGCGTTATTTTCAGTTTCGATATTATTGGATTGCAAGCAAGTTTTGAATAACAAATCAAAATTTAAGAAACTCTTGTGTGTTATCAAATAGTACAGTATCTCACAAGCTGTTTGATAGAAACATATCAATAGATTTTCAGATAAGCAGTAAGGATTTCTCCATTGCTTGAAATTTGTGTGGTTTGGCGGTTCACTCGTCAACAGTTTTGCACAATCAGCTGGAAACATATCCAGATTTGCTTCTACCAATTTAAAAAAGTTCCAAATATGTATGCTAGGTTGGATAGTAGTGCAATTATCATAATCTATTTTCAAAGCCTGAAATTTTTCAGATTCCAGAACTGATCTTAGCTGATTTCTCAGTTTGAAATCTATTGAAACAGCAAACGTTGACATTTCAATATCTTCCTCCATAGATAAACGTGTCTGTATTTTCTCTTCATCCATATTTAGTAACAACGACTCTCCAGATATTACACCTACTCCGATTTACCGGTTTGAATACAAGATAAAAATATGTGTACGGATATCTGCTACGTTTTATACCTCCGATTCGATTCTCACACTATATTTACGCTTGGCAGGTTTCCAGAGTGCGCACCGTTTGCTGTGCTGGTTTGTTGATACCGCTAGTTGGTCTTACACAGTGTACACAATTGCAACTTTAATTTATGTTTGCTCTTTCTGGAGGTGATATCTCGTGTATGTTTACACTCTTATCTTCTAATCCTTCCACTCCAGAGACACTCAACGGAGTAATGAATATCGTCTGTCGTTTAGGGTTCTCTCTAACTTTTTGAAGTATTAATTTCAATGCAATTCTACGATTGACGTTATCCATGAAAACGTCAAATTCATCCAATCCTCTCACCTTCGAATGCATTGGCCCCCAAATTGCAAATAGAAATGCAATTTGCCCATATGATTTTTCACCACCTGAAAATGACTCAACAGCTCTCAACGGTGCATTTTCCTTTGTGGCAACTTTTAATGTTAACGTACCTTTTTTTATATTAAATTCAATTTTACCTCTAAATCTACGAACTTTTAACGCAGAAACAAAAACTGATTCAACTTCTTGGAATGTCAATATGGTTGTTTGCATCAAATTATCCAATCTTTTATCTAACGATTCATTAAGCCTATTAAATGTATTTATAGTTTCACTATATTTAGATTCAATTTCTTTTAATTCTCTTGTAGCGGAAAGCAAATTAGATTCAGCAGACTCTTTACTAATCTGTCTAGTCCTTTCAATTTCTTCAATTCGATTTTGAACTTCCATTATTGCCTCATCAATAAGTTCTGATGTATCTTCCTTTTGCAAGTTAGCTTCCTCAAACGTACAAAATTCAGATGCTTTAGTTTCACTTTCTTTTATAGTTTCACTAACTGCATCAATAAAACCCTTCAATTTTTCAATATCTCCACGAAGTGCAACTATTTGATTATTAATATTATTAATATTACTTTTATGCAATTCTATATTTTCAAAATATTTTTTCAATAATCCATTCTTTTTGTTCAATAAATTTTTTGATTCAATAACATCTGATTTTACAGAATCATAAAATTCCTTTTGATTTTCAATATTCTTTGCCAATTCTTGAAATGTTTTATTCAATGGTTCTAGTTTTTGTGCATTTAATGAAATTGAACTTAATAGATTTTGCCTTTCATCTTTAAGGGCATCAATTTCCGATGTACCATCAATCATTGTATCTAATTTATCATTAGTTTTCTTTATACTTTTATTGATTTCCTTTTGTTCATTTTGGATCTCATAAAGTTTTTTCTGGAACTCTTTTAATTTATTAACGGGATCTTCCAAAGTTTTCGCCATTTCACTTTTCTTATAATCAAGAGTCTTATTTGCTTGATACAAATCTCTTTGGTATCTTTGAACAAGGGAGTCACCGGATATCCTTAATTTAACCATACGATGACTTTTTTGCATATTAACTGCATCAGATTGAAACGAGTTATTTTTCTTATAAACTCTCAAAACACCGTCGTTAACTAAACAAATAACCGATGAAATTAAATTATTGGTATCGTTATCTAACTCTTTGTTTGCTTCTTCTCTATCAGCAACCAATAATGTTGCATGCGCTTTAAATGCATCAACTAAAAAACACTTTAAGTTATCATCTGTAATATTTAGTGCATCTAAAATTGATGGATATTTACTTTTGGGAGTGGAATGTGAATAATCAAAAACTTCAGGTTTCCTTATAGTGACTTCACTGTTTACACCGAAAAATTTTATTTTTTGTGTTACAGCTTGTGCAGTTTTGTAATTTTCAACTAAAAATGAAGTTAATGCACGCTGTAAGATATTTTCTAGCACTGTCGACCATTTCTCATAATCTTTCTTTAACTCAATATGCATACCTAAAGGTCCAATTACTTGATTACTCCAATCTGTACTTTTTATTCCCCTCATAAGTTTTATATATTCTGAAGGAAACATACTTTCTGGTTGATTTGATCTTTCTGTTTGTTGAGAATGTCGAATCTTTGATTTTAATGTATCACATTCTTTATATAGCAATGAAATTTCCAGCTCAAATTCTTTTTCAATGTTTTTTTTTTCTTGTTTCAAAGATTCAATATTTGATGTAAAATTTTCTTTTTCTAAATTCATTGCTGTGATTTTCTTTTCTTGTTTCTCTTTAAAAGCTTTCAATTTTTCAACAGTTTCTTCACTGGACGAATCAATTCTTCTCTGTTCACGTTCGATATCTCTTTCTAATTTAACTAAATCCTTTTCGTTGGCTTTGATACTTTCTTCAATGCCTGCCATTTTCCTTTGAATAGAACGCATGCTATCTCTATCTGCATTAATAACATTTTCAATCTCTAATTGAGTTTGTGAATTTTCTTGAACTTTCTGTTTTAATTCATCCAATTCACCGGATTGAAGAAGTTGCTTTTCTTCATCACACTTTATTATTTCATCATTAATTTGTGTGATTTGATTTTCCATATTAGTGATCTCATTTGTTTTCTTTTCAACTAACAAATTTGCATGTTTGCTCTTTCTTTTATGCTGTTTATAAACAAACCAGAATTTCTTTCCAACTAAAATTCGTTTCTTCTGATCGTAAACATCGGAATCATTGAATGATTCATAAACTTTTCTACAATCATCAAATTTTTGCTTATGCTCTTCATAAACATTTTTTTTAGTATCCAAAAATTGTTTAATTTCATTTTTATTCAATTCTAGTTTTTTGATATTATCAAACGATTCCTTTAACCTTGTACCACTCATAAAACTATTATATTTATCTCTATCAGTTGAATGTGCTAAAAATGTTTTAGCTTCAGTTTGTGTTAAAATTGTCATAGGATTAGCAATTGTAATACCAAAATGTTCCAGAATCGCATCGATTGTTTTCTTTTTCGTTGAAATTGTTTTATTTCTGGAATTTTTAATAAAAACTGAATGTGTTCCTTCCATCTTAAGCACTCTTTCAATTATTATCTTATCACCAAATTCTTCACGCTTGTAAGCTTCATGCCCCTTGTTTTTTATTGTAACAATTGCCCTAGCAACGTTTTTCCCATGCATTATCAAATTCTTTAAAGAATTACCCCTATCAGTATCTGTTGCTTTAGCACCTAAGGCAACTGATATACCGGTTAAAATAGCAGATTTACCCGAACCGTTTCTACCTATTATAAAATTTGTCTGTGATCCAAAAGGTAAGGTGAAAGCTTTGTGGCACATAAAATTGAATAGCTCTAATTTCTCAATAACACCCGAATCTGATGGAGAATCATCAAAAAACTCTCCTGTATGCTGAGTCATCAGATCTAAACGTCTGATATTCTTTGTTTTATGTTTGCTCCATTTTTCATCAACCTGTGTCATACATGTGTTAAAATCAATTTGGGAATCATTCAATCTTATATTCCTATTTGCTGGTCTTTCTAAAATATCTTTAGCTTGATTTTCATTTTCTGTAGATTCAATTTTGACCTTCCTTCTTTTAACAACGGACCTATTCTCTGTTGTTGATGAAAATGATGAATTGGCACTACTAATGCCGTCATCACTATCTAACTCTCTTTTAACAGGCATTATTTCACTCTCCTATATATTGTATTCTGTATAATATTTATCAAATTTACCACCCTTTAAATACAATTTAAAATATTCCAGAGGATCTGCCTGTACAGTCAGTGTACTTCCCTGTGTAACGGGTTCCCTTCTCTCTTCTACCTAATTCCTTGTTCAGACAACATAACAAAAATACATGCTGTGTATCCTTTTTTACGTGTACGCGTTTAAGGACGATCGTCGCGAATATTATCATCTTTTCTATTCATTTTTGAAGTCGTTTCTGGTGATTCTCCAAGAGGAAAGATGAATCTGTTCCTTAGCTAATCTACCTATAGCACTGCTCATTCACTGATTGTATTTGTTTACTGAAAATAATAGATAAATTTCTGATTGATAGATCAATCAAGTCATGACTAAAAATAAAGCAGCAGCAAACGTTATTGCTGCATCACAAGGATTAATAGATTTAGTTTCACTTGATAGTAAATGGTTAGCTCGTTGGAAGGCTAAATGTGATAATAAATTCATCAATCCACGTCGTTTAGTCAATCAAAAAAATGAGACTGTGGAAAAAAAGAAAATGTATTCATTAACCATGTTTCCATATCCTTCTGGTATGTTACATATGGGCCATTTAAGGGTCTATTCAATAAGTGATGTTTTAGCCAGATACTATAGAATGAAAGGCTTTGATTTAATTCATCCAATGGGATGGGATGCATTTGGATTACCAGCAGAAAATGCAGCAGTTGAAAGAGGTGAGAATCCTGAAACTTGGACTAAATTAAATATAGATAAAATGAAAGTTCAGATGCAAGCTATGTTGACTGATTTTGATTGGGATAAAGAAGTTTCAACTTGTGATCCGAGTTATTATAAATGGACCCAAAAAATCTTTTTGGAATTATACAAAAATGGTTTGGCTTATAGAAGCAAAGCAGAAATAAACTGGGATCCAATTGATAAAACCGTTCTAGCCAATGAACAAGTAGATGCAGAAGGCAGATCTTGGAGATCCGGTGCAATTGTCGAAAAAAAATTATTAGAACAATGGTTTTTAGGTATTACCAAATACGCAAAAAGTTTGAATAAAGATTTAGAGTTATTAGAAGATTGGCCAAGTAAAGTTAAAGCTATGCAAAAAAACTGGATTGGGGAATCAAATGGTACAGAGATTAAATTTCCGGTTCATTCAAATAATAACTTAGCTTTGCCTTTGAATAGTTTAGATGTATTTACTACTAGAGCAGAAACAATATTCAGTGTTCAATATCTTGCTTTATCTTTTGACCATCCTATCACTCAACTAATTGCCCAAGATAATGTTAAATTACAGGAATTTATTGAAAGGTTAAATAAAGACGGTGAGGAATCTGAGAAATCAAAAGAAGGTTTCAAACTAGATAACGTTTTTGTGACCAATCCTTTAGACTCAAATATAGATTTACCAGTTTTTGTTGCACCTTATGTTATCAGTTCATATGGCAGTGGCGCAGTCATGGGATGTCCAGCTCATGATACAAGAGATTTTGAATTCTGGATCAATAATATGGGTTCAAATGCTAATTTAGTATTTACTGTTGAACCAAAGAAATCTGAAGATTTTGTTGATACCGAGCCATATATTTCCAAAGATGGTGTCATGAATATTAATTCGAAATTTTTACAAGGTTTAAGCTCAATTGATGCAAGAACAAAAGTTACCGAAGAATTAAAACTGATTGAAAGAGGAGATTTCAAGACTAATTTCAGAATCAGAGATTGGTTGATTTCAAGACAACGTTATTGGGGTGCCCCAATTCCAATAATCCATTGTGAATCTTGTGGTATTGTACCTGTGCCAGATGAGGACTTACCAGTCAAATTGCCCCATGTAGACAAATTATTGGGTAGAGGTGGATCTCCATTAGCCCAAATTGAAGAATTTGTTAACTGTGAATGCCCTTCTTGTCATAAACCTGCAAAAAGAGATACAGATACAATGGATACATTTATGGATTCTTCTTGGTACTACTTAAGATTTTTAGACTCTAAAAATGAAAAAAAACCATTTGATAAAGATATTGCAACAAAATACATGCCTATTGATCAATATATTGGAGGTGTAGAACACGCTATTTTACATTTGTTATATTCGAGATTCATAAGTAAGTTTTTCAATGATATTAAATGGTACGAAAATGATAAAATGAGAGGAGAGCCTTTTAAACAATTGATTACTCAAGGTATGGTTCATGGTAAAACTTTTGTGAATCCAAAAACTGGAAAATTTTTAAAACCTTTTGAATATACGATTGATTCCAATGGTAATGCAGTTATTAAAGAAACAGGAGAAATTGCTAGTATCACGTATGAAAAAATGTCTAAATCTAAATATAATGGTGCAGATCCAGCAGAATGTATTAACAAACATGGCGCAGATGCCACAAGAGCACATATTTTATTCCAAGCCCCAATTAATGATATTCTAGATTGGGATGAAGCTAAAATTATTGGTGTTGAAAGATGGTTGAAAAAAGTTTTAAAATTAGCTGCTGAACTTCCAAGCAAAAATGGCGACGGTCAAATTTTATCTCTAGATGAAGTCATTGAACCAGTTAGTGAAACTGACATTGTTTTAAATAACGAACTATATGAATTTGAGAATGGTATTAACGAATCATTTGGTAAAGATCCTTCTTTAAACACACTAATTTCTTATTATATGAAATATACCAACTCTTTAATAAATGCTAAAAAAGCAAGTAATATTACTAATGAATTTTTAGAGTATAAATTCCTTAAATTACTAAAATACATGTCTCCAGTTACACCTGCGTCATGTGAAGAAGCTTTTGAAATTGTCAATCATAAAAACCAATCATATTCACCAGATCAACTTATTTTAGAAGCTGAATGGCCACTTACCGAAAAACCGATTGAATCATCAATAAATTATAATATTATGATTAATGGTAAGATGAAATTTGTACACAAGTCAACAGCTGGACTCATTGATGATCTTGATTCTTGTGTAGCTGAGATTATGAAAACTGAAAATGGATTAAAACATTTAGCCGAGAAAAGCATTAAAAAAGTTATAATGAAGAAAGGCACTATTGTTTTCATTATCGGCAAATAGACAGACATAGAAACATTGATATATACCTTAGGATATTTTATTATATCAATCTTGTAAATATAACCCGTATAAAATCTTGTATATTGACCGAATTTTTGTGTTTTAAAGGACTTGGTTTTTTCCTATTTAGGCAGTCACTGGCGTAGGTTCGCATGAATATCACAAAAAATGAAAAAAAGATAAAGATAGGCTGGCTAATTATTATTTTATTTTACAGGACGTCTTCTCCACTGAATTTCTTCCTTTGGACAAGCAGCAATTTATTTAAATTATGGAGAAATCAATATCTCATTCAAAATCACTAAAAAATTTAAACACTTTGAAGAGCAAAGCTATTTTTTTGGCTTCATTATTATATAAACCATCGTTTTATAAAGTTTTAAATGAGGTTTTCACAGATCCTTCAAAACTTGATCTGACTTTAGGTACTGCTTGCTACTCTACTTTATTAGCAAGTGCTTTGGTTAAAAAACATCCAACTTTGAAAAGCCAATTTATTAAGATATGGATTAAAGTCTTAATAGCCCTTAATCGATTACTTGAAATTTTTTCTAATGTTACAAATATCAAAACTGGGAAATTATCATTACCTAATAAGTCAGAGAACGAGGTTAGCAAAACAGATAAACAAGAAGAGGAAGAGGAAAAGAGACTAAACACAATTTCAAGTACGTTGAAAAATTTTTCTGGGTATATTACGGACATACGAATATTTCAACGTGGATTTACAATACCTACAGCCATAATAGATATTTTAGAATCTGGTTCATTTTTGAAAAATAAAGATTATTTGAATTTTATATCAACCATATCAATATCAGTGTATCAGCCACTTGAAACAATAGCATTTTTATTTGATCATGAATGGATAAAACTATCAAAAGAGCCAAACGTCAATTGGTGGTATGCGGTATCTACAAGATTCTGGTTTTTTTGGGTAATTGCAGAGTTTGCCCAATTATTTTATAAAATATCAATTAAACAGCGTTGTAAATATGTTAAAAAGGATGAAATTATAACATTCTTAGAACATTTAGCAACTTTACCATTATGTGTTCATTGGAGTTTAGAAGATGGCTGTTTGAATGATTTTAATGTAGGACTTTTTGGTACATTGGCTGGTGGTATAAGCACAGTTGATATGTGGATAGATTTATGGAAGAAGATATTAAAAGAATGTAAATAAGATTTGTATATTACAGCCTACGGAATATTAATTTATTAGGGAAATAAAAGAAAATTTATTTCCTGTACGTAAATATGGAAATAAAAAAATTAAATATAAATAATTAAATTTGACGTAATAAATAGTAATAAAACAATTTGATCGAAACGAATTCGAAATTTGAAATAAAGTAAGAAGAAAAAGAGAGAAGGAAAGAAATAAATAAAAGATTACACAAAGTAATTTTTTTTTGCCATCGTGTGAACCACTTAATATTTTAATTACTGTTTTGAATGGAAGAAAGCTCTCAAAAACTCCAAATGCGGCAACAGTTCTTTATTGCATATGTTTTCAATTTTCAAGCTTGAGATATATTTCAATTGTTTACCGGTTTGCCTAAATTTTACATCAAGTAGTGATGAAGCGTCATTATATTGATCCACTGAATTTTTTTCATAATTTTTACATAGAAGTTGACACATTATTTCCCACATTTGCAATTCAAAATCGTAATCCCATTTAATTGTTTCAAATTCTATTGAATGATTACCTTTATCATCAATAAAATTTTGTGTAATCTCTTCTGGGAAATATTTTGGATATGACATATGTAAGAATAAATATTTTTCACATTCTATACCTGAATTACGTTGTATTCTTGATTCTATCTGTGTAGTTGGATCACATTGACCTAAAGCACCGGAAATAAATTTTTTGTTTTGAAAACGACCAACAAATGATAAATCCTGTTTAACCTGATAAACGTATTTTTTTAATGCATATGCTGCTAATATATAAGTATCTTTATCACCTTCACCAGCCGCACCTTGAGTAATCAATGGATAGTAATAATCTGGTCCATAAACATTCATATATAATGTTAATAAAAGAGTGTCAACGTGAGTTTTCTTATTAACTAAAAGCATACCTGATTCACTTGAAGGATTTGGTACAGCACCTGGTAGATTGTGTAAAATATAATTACCATTTTTTTCATCAACTGATGAATAATCAATTTTGATATCGAATAAATCAAATATGAAAGGATTAGTTGTTCTATGCCAACAATCAGGCCATAAAACCAATTGATAATTTTTATAAGTATTCCAATCAAATAATGAATCCGGATTATACAAAACAACATTATCTGAATCCAATAAAAGTATATCTTCGAAAGTTGATGTTAAAATTGCCAAAATTTTAAAAGTATAACTCTGAGGCTTAAAATATTGTTTAACGTCTTCCAATGGTAATTCTTGATAACCTAAAATACAACGAGCGTTTAAAGCAGGTAAAACGGAATCACAGAAAGTTTCATCATAATCTTTTTCTGATGGAATATAAACTTCAACAGGTAAGATAGAACCAGTTTTCCGAAGTTGATGAATATTCAGTAACGCAAGCCAGGAATATTTACCTCCTCCAACAATAACTACCCCTCTTCCTTGAATTTTACCGTTGTTTTCGTTACCGAAAACTTTCATATTCAATTTCTCTTTATTGGTTATAAATTGATTGTAAGCATTTGTAATATCCACTTTGCTTGAATAACTTAATCTTAGCAAACTACTTAAAAATCTCTTGTTATAAGCGAGGTTCAATTTTGCAAATGTTTGAATTCTTGCATTTTTATGTTTATATTCAACTATTGGGGATGCTCGTGGTTTGGTTTTGGCCAAAAGGGTAAATAAATTGGAATATATTCCGTATTTATTTGAATCAATTGATGTTAAACCAATTTTCTTTTTTTTAGCAATATGGTTAGCATCCAACTGCATTAACCGTTCATTTTCTTTTTCAAGGTCGTCAAGAGAATTTTTGCCATGATAAACTTCAGCGTTTGGTTTATTATTATTGTTATTATTGTTGATACCTGCTTTCTTCTGATTTACGTATTCGACTTTAACTTGTTTACGTATCTTAGAAGTATCTTTTTCAGGATTAACTATACTTTTTTCAGCACCGTTATGAACCGAAAGGAATATCAACAACAATATAATCAACGATAGTGGAATCAAGACCTTGAGCTTCCGCCTGTTAACTTGGATGGTGTGGTTCATCATCTGAGGGGTATATCCATGAACCTATTCCACTGCTGAAAATACAGAATAAAAAAAACAGCTATAGCCGGAATACCAAGCTCGGAAATTCAAAAACAAAAGGGTGCTTACCGCAAAAAGTATATAAACTTTGTTTTCGCTTATACCGAGAAATAGACGAAAATTGTGTCAAACCAGCTTTTTTGTTTTTCCTGATGTGCACACGACCACAACTCTAAAAAAAAACGTAAACAGAAAACAGGGTAATCGTATAAATAAATATAAATATGAATATGAATATAAATATATATAATGTGTAAGAAAAGCATATCAATGGTACATAATAGTATAAATGCAAGGTATCACTTATAAGAGGTGATGTGCGTATGGGACTCTGGTTACTCAAAGAACGTGCCTGGTTGTGAACATGTTCCTTATTCTTCCACCTTCGTCTTTGGCTTTATCGTTTGGGTTTTCAAATGTATTACTGAACGGGTTGTTATTATCCCAAGTTTCTTGTTTGGAAATCTCATCCATGTTGTAATTTGCTGTACTCAGATCGTTATTATAATAGTTATCATTGTTGTTATTACTACTATCACTGCCGTTTTCCTTATTAACGTACGAGTCAACAAAGTCTCCATAATTTTTCTTTCTTAAATCGGAACTTATAATAAACATCATTGTACCATACCAGAAAACCAATGTCCATTCCATAACAGCCGAATACCCCCAATATTTAGAATGTAAACCTTCTGAATTTGCTTTACCCATAAACGCACCATAACAGACAACCATAACGATAGCAATACAGGTCCAAACAATTTTAACAATAGCACTTGTCAAGAAATATTTAATTTTGTAATGTCTGTAATGGATCAAAAATGCCAAACTATGTGCGCAAAGATAGCAGAAAATGAAAATGACAAATAAGATAACGAACACTGAATGTGGTCTTGAATATTGCCAGTTATCTTTCAAACATGACACCATTAATATACATAAAGCTCCAATGATTGCCAATGCAATTGCTAATGCATGAACAGCAGTTAAAAACCAGTGAAAAATAGGTGGAAAATAATCCCTTTCTTTAGTTCTCAAATAATAGTCTTCTATTACCGCCCAAACAAAGAAAATTCCCATAATTCCAGATCCGACAATGAAAATTGGTTGCAAGTCAGTAGCTGCAATATTTGACAAATAGACAATAAAATGAGGCATCTCTGAATGATCTGTATCTAAAATTGGACGCCCCTTGGCAAACCAACAAATCATCAAAGCCACCAACATGGCCCACCACCCGAAAAGTGAAATCATAGGCAATATCCAGGCATGTTCTGGTTTGATGTTCGGTAGAGTCAATTTCCCTATCTTCATTATGGCACCTCTGTTCCTGCTGTGTTAGTTAGACACTTTGTTTGTTATAAAGGAGATTAACTAAAAAAAAAACGTACTGAAAACATATCAACTTTCCCATTTTGGTTTTACCAAGCGCGTTTTACAAAAAAGCCATCGCGTCGGTCGGCGCAGACATGTCTCTTGTCGTGTTTGTGGAAAAAGGATTGGCTGAATCACCCATTTCCTTTTCTCTTGGGAAAGTTTTGAGCTGTCCCTTTTCACAGTCCTGAGAAATACCAACAGAGAAACAAACCCGGCCATGCTTTCTTCATCTCGTTTAGTATCCAAAAGAGTGCTAGCATCCAACTCTAAAAGGTTTTTCGCAGTCGAAGCTTCAAAAGACCAAACCCAAACTGCTTATGAATCAAATAAGAAAACAGAAACCAACAAGCTTGAGAAAACTTTAGCTAAATTTTGGGAAAAAGTTGATATTTCAGACAACGGTGATGACCATTTTGTAATTCAATTAGATAAGAAAACTATTAAAACTCCTTTAGGTTTTGATATGAAAATCCCAAATGATAAAAAATCTTTAGCTTATTTATTAGCTAACGAATGGAGATCTTTACCAAGTTTACAAATCCGTCCATTTTTAGTTCCTTTAACTTCACTTACAGCTAGATGTATTGATTTAAAACAAGCACAGCTAACTGATGATGTTGAAATTAAAACTAAAGTTGGTGATCTATCTACTATAAAAAGTTTATTATTAAGATATTTAGATACTGATACCTTATTAGTTTTCTCACCAATTGAAGATTGTGATGGTGAATTAAGAAAAGAGCAAGAAAATTGTTACAGACCTCTAATTAAGAATATGGAAAACTTTTTCTCCAAATATTCCGAAGATGGGGAACCTGTAACTTTTACTTATTTAGACTGTGATAAAGATGGTTTAGTGGGTAATTCACAAACTGAACATACTAAAAAAGCAGTTTTAAAATACTTAGACTCCCTTGATTCATGGCAGTTAGTTGCTTTAGAGAAAGCTACTTTGGTTGCTAAATCTTTCCTTTCTGGTGTAACAATTTTAAGAAATGCAGATTATAATGATGATTTTAATATTACTATTGAAGAATTGGCAAGATTGGCAACTTTAGAAACAGTTTTACAAACTGCTAGATGGGGTGAAGTTGAAGATACCCACGATGTTGATAAGGTTGACGTCAAGAGGAATCTCGCAAGTGCTGCTATTATTGCTTTCAAAGAGAAAAAATAATCACCCATATTAAGATATATATATTTCTTTGATTACATGTAAATAACGAATTAAATATTATAGTAATGTATACAAACGAAAATTAATAAAATAAATGTATTCGAAAAATAATAACTAAAAAAAAAGAGAAAAAAGGGAAGTAGAAAAAAAAACGTAAAAGTAAAGTAATGCAGATTCTTCAATTATATTAAATTTCCCATACTTAAAAACTAGGAAACACATTCTTCAAATAATTCAAGTTCATCAAGCGAATCAAAGGTTAATATATAACTTTCTTCACTTTTAATCAAAACTTGAAGTTTTTCAGTATTATAATTTTTAATCTCATTTTGTGCAACTTTCAATACAATATTACCAAATTCAAATCCTGTTAAATCAATACAAATATAATCTCTCTTTTTATCAACATTGAAAACGCATCTATTTAAATCTTTTAATTGATTACTATTCTTTTTATCAATTAGGTGTAAATCACCGACACCTGTCCAGTTTTTACTTATATATTCTTCTTCTTTATATTCATCTGAATTTAAAATATCCTGTTTTTCATTTTTATTAATTTCCTCAAATGATTCAACTGATGAATTGTTACTTTTATTAGATTTATTTGTCATATTACTTAATTTAGATTCGTAACTATCACTATTGTTTATAACATTTTTAATAGTATCAGGACAAATAATTGCATTACCAATTAATTTCATATCATCTTTATTAATTGGACGGATTAAAATTGTCAATCTATTATTACAGTAACTTAAAGTTTTGAGATGAATATCAATTGTATTAAACATACAATCTGTTTCATTATCCAATTTTAATAAGAAAACTATCGATTGTTTATCATAACAGCCCAAATAATAGGTATCGTATAACTGATGAATAACTAATTTCATATCTTTACTTTTAGTCCAATTATTTTTAGCCCATAATGAGATTTTTGCATTTTTTAAGTTAATAGATTTACAATCTGGATTTAGTGTAATTATTTCCATTTCTTTTGATTTATCAATAATAACCGAAGAAATCGAATTTAATGATTCTGTAGGTGATACCTGTTTTGAATTATCAGCTAAATTATTTTCAATTTTTTGAGGTTTGATTGAATTTTTGGATAATAAGTTGGTAAAAGCACCAAAAATTGATGAGGTTTTCTTTTTCTGTTTTTGTTTTATCTGTGATTTATCAGGTAATTGTAAATTTAATTGACTAGAAGATAAACTATTTTTATATTTATCAAAAGAAAACTGCTTCTTAACAGCTGGTTTATCAACTTGAGAAATTATTTTAGGAATAGTTTCAGGTTCAATCTTTTCTATTGAAAGAGTTATTGGTTCATTATCATTGATTTTACCAATAACGTCATAACTTTCATCTTCAGTAAAACTTTCATCATCCGAACTAATATTATTTGCAACACTATGAATAAATTTCATTGAAATTTCTTTTTGTTTATTTTCATCGAAAATCAAATTATTAGACTTATCATCATTTATTGAATGTTCAAAATTAAATGAATCATTTGTAATATTTGTCATACTATTTTGATATTGTAATTTATATAATGGAATATTTGATGAGCGCTTATTTGAAATTTGTGTTGGTTTTTTCTTTTCCTTTTCATCAATATTTTTTAGATTTTTCTCAATTTCTTGTTTATAAATGTGTTTACTTTTATTAGTATTAGTATTAGTAATGATATTATTACTATTATTGTTCTTAATATTTAAGTCAGATTCTGAAATTGATTGTAAAGGTTGTTTAGGTATAGAAATTTGTAAACCAAAACTTGGAGTTGAATTATTTTGATAATTTCCAATAATCTTTTTATCTGTATTTTCTTGTTTAGATTCTATACTTATACCTAAACCAAATGAAGCTTTGTTGTGTTTAAACGAGAATTTTGATCTTTCAGGGAAAAATTCTAATAATTTCGATTTAAGTTCAGATTGCCTTCCCGTTAAAGTAAAAGTTAATTGAATATTATTACTATCCATTGAATTACTAAATAATAATGATAAACCATTTTTATCATTTATTTGATTAACAAAATAAAAATCCGAATGTTTTAAAGGACAAAATAATAAAACTTTACCAAAATTATCTTTTTTGAAAATTACGAATTGATTATCATTTTTCAAAAAATTCAATATAATATTATCAAAATTTAATTTTATATTTTTAGTGTTATTATAGTATTGAAATTTACAATTGAAAACTTGGGATTGTAAATCTGAATTTTTTAATTGAGCTCCAACATTTTTAAAAGTTATTATATCTTTACAATTTGATAGTATTATATGATTATCCCATTTATTCTTTTCGCTTTCATCAGCAATTCTTGCCTTTTCTAAACATTTTGATAATTTAAAATGAATTATTTCTAAATTTGATAATACATTTGCAGAATGTTCGCGTTCTTGCAAATGTATAATTATATTTTTCAAATTTTTGAAAAAATTATTTAAATATTTAACTCTAATCATTGGTCTTCTTTTAGTTTTAACTTCAATTTTTGATTCATAAATATTCAGTTTATAAAAATCAATGTAATTCATATACCATTGAACTATATTAATACCCCAGTTAGATAATTTAATCAATAAAGTATCTAAACTAGTAATTGATAGTATATTATTTAATTCATCGTGACTTAGAATTAAATTTTCAACAATTTTCATAAATGAATCATTTTTCTCTTGTCTAATAGATATCATTTCATCTGTTATATCATTCAAGGAATCATCAAAATAATCATTATAGACAGGATTGAAACTTGTAATTATAGATTTAAGTAATTTCAATTCGACTCTATAGTCACTTTCTGAGTTCTTGTAATTATGAATTAATAAAATCAATTTATCTTCTTCGTAATTATCATTTCCAAGATTTGAAGCATGTGATGGATGCTGAATTTCAATGTCATTATTGATATCCTGCAGACTTGAAGATGAATTCAGAGCTTCTTTAATTGGGAACAAAGAAGTTGCCACATAAGAAGGCATTGTTAATAGTTGTGATTTGGTTTGTTAAAAATCAGTAACGAAATCAAAAGAAAAAAAAGAAGACAGACAAAGACGAAAACTAGAGAAAGTAAGAGGAAGAGGAAAGGTATCAAAGAGTTAAGAAGCAGGAAAAGGCATGCTAGCAACCAGAATAGCTCTCAAACTATAATTGATCTGCCAAAACCAAGGCATGTCTCAGTCCTAAAACACGCTAAAGTGTAAACACAACGCGAAACGCGCTCGCTATTCACATTCTTGCGCGAGAGAAAGTAGGCACGCTACGCACGCTGACACGTCGTATTCACCGTCTTTGTTAACACTTCCCTCCAAAACGTCTGCAGCTAGGTCTGGATCTACATTCGGGAACATAGCTTTCAATTCTTGTAATATACTTTCCTTTTGTTGTCGATGTTGCTCCAGTTGCTCATTTTCTTTGATAGATAACTGTTTAATCAATTCTATCTCTTCTTGACTAGTCTCGTTCCCTCTTCTATGTCTAGTCCTTGAATTATCCTCCCTTTCTTCGTTTATTCCTTCATCTGATGTAATGTTTTGTAATATAGAGTTGATGGAATTGGATAACGATTGTTTAACCATTTCTGCAGATTTAGTAAGCACCTGTGATGGTGTTTCACCTTCTTGACTCGCATTATTTCTATGTTCATTTCTTCTTTGCTTGAGTCTTATACTTGCTTGTTTCATATTTTCATTATATTCATCTTCTTCAATTGTAAGTTGATCTTTATTTAATTCAATTATAAAATTACATGCAATTTGCATTGTGCTTACATAATATGACGTTTCACCAACTAAAAATTCATGATTTCTAAACCTTTCAATGTAAACTAAATTTGAATAAAGATGTTTAACTTTAGATTTAATTAATATATAAATTAATAATGGAACAAATGAATCAGCACTCTCTGATGTTTCTTGTTTCCTTATTAATCCAAATATAAGTTTAGACGAATTTAAAATACAAACAATTTTATCCCTTGGAGATTTAAATTCATCTATTTTGATTAATTCTTTACATGCTAATTCAACGAAATTTTCATCTAATTTAATATTTAAATCTAAATTTCTTAATTTAATCCAATCGTATAAATATGTATTTAATAAAAATTTTTTATCCATATTTTTATCATTTTTATTAACTTCTGTAAGTCTGATAAACGACATCACTGGACTATATATTGATTGATAAATTCTTGTAGTTATTAATTTTTCTAATCCTTCTTTACAATTATTGATTTTAACTTCATCATTACCTATTTCACTAAATGGTTGATACTCAATCAATTTATTAAAGAGAAAAATCTGAAATTCGTTTAATAATTTAATTTGCTCTTCAACTGTCCATATTCTTTCATTAAATTGAACTAAGAATGATTTAAGATATTTATGTACGGGTTCACAATCTTTTGATTTAAATTGTGCTAAAAATGTTTGGAAATCAAACATTTGTTGTTTCTTCAAGTTTAATGGAGGATTTGGTATATCTTTAATTGAATTAGTTCTACTTATTTTACGTACCAATTTCAATTGTTTAAATGGCTCTTCAGCTATTAATTTATTTTTATCCATGGAGGATATATCTGATTGAAAATTATTAGCAATTGAATTATCAGCTAAATCCTTTTCTGTCTTATCAGTTATTTCATCAGACGGATGGGTTTCAGCTGTACCAATCAATACATCATTTGATTTCCTTTCTTTTGCAATAACGGGTTTAGGTACTTCAATCGTTTCTAACACAGTTGAATCTTGTACATGTGTAATACTAGGTTTAATTTCTGGTTTATCAAGTTGATTATCATGTTGATTATCAAGTTGTTTCAATAACAAATCTTCATTTTCTTCTACATTGCTTTTATTGTTATCAGTGGATTTAAAATCTAAATCTAAATTTAAATCATCAATTTTCTTATCCATTTGATCTATTATTTCACTATCGACAATTCCAGCTTTCTCATCATCAAAGCTTGATTCATCGTCATCGTTATCTTCGTCTTCTGATTCTTCATTCATGAAAAGACCTTTGCCATTGTTATCTGCTGAACTTACCAATATTTTAGAGAGTTCTTTATGATTTTCATTATCCAGTATCTTTTTCAATGTATTGCTAGTTTTATCTATATCATCAGCAGAATTACTTTCAACTGGTTTGCCAGATTCATCGTTACCGTTTGTTTTATCGCCATCTAAATTAGTATCACTACTATCTTTTTTATCATTTTTTGAGCTATCTGATTCTTTCATAGATTCCAAATCACCCGAATTTGTCTCATTAACCTCTGTATTAATATCAGACACACTGACTGTTGGCTTGACATTAGTAAATGAAGGCAATATAAATCCGCCTGAGTTATTATTAAATGAGTTATTAAATGACATTTTTATTCAGACTGTTCCCCAAACCTCCTATTTCTGTACTATATTCCTGTAATACTGTTCAGATACTACTTTTATATATAGTAATGTATAGATCCTGGATATGACTGCAATCAAATAACCACTTTGCCTGCTTCCCTACACCGTTATCTTCTGTACTGTTGGGTTTATCGATGGCTTTTGCTCAGTCAACAGAGCAGCGAATTGAGCAGAAACAAAAAAGTACACACACCCACACACGCTTGAAGAAGAAATGTGGTTTCTTTTTGCCGTTTTTTTGCTGTTGAACACTGGTCTCAGGAAGCAGTGAATCTGTTTAGCTATTGAACTGGTATACATACGACTGGGATGATGGTATTCTGAAGAGTATTGGTACTAGTTTAGAGTATCTGAAACTGTGTATATGTTTTTCTGTGCTGCGTGTAAATTTTAACGTATTTGAATCAGAGTGTGTGGTACAGGAACACCTTTAATAAGCAATTAGTTCTGAACACACTGTAGAGATATACTATAAATCTTTATAAATGTTTTACATCCCTTAAAAAACACACTGTTCTAGCTACATTTTCATCCTTGAATGTAATATCCAGTGTTGTTCATTATCTGGGAATTACGTAAGCCACATTCTCGGATTGAAATTTTTCTCTTTTTTGATTAGGTGTCAAAGTAAGATAAGTTTATATATACAAGTATTTTGTTTCTTAGAAACTGTTCTATACAGCCTCCAAGAGGGAAAAATCATAACTAATTCATATGAAAAAAGGTTTATACCTTATATTTTTAAGTCTCATTTTGATTCAAGCGTTTCCAGTTGCTACCGAAGAAGAAGTAATCTGTCCTGATTCAAATCCACTAAATTGTTATCCAAAATTATTTGTACCATCAGACGAGTGGCAGATAGTAAAAGAAGGTCAAATTATCCCTGTTGGTTTAGATATTAGGTTAGATTTAGATTCATTGAAAAGAGAAGCTAAACTAATGGATAATTCAAATGAAATTCAGAGAAATAAAAATCATGAGCTTGTTGTAACTGATACAAATTCCGAGGTTGAATCGTCTATTGGATTTATTACGGGATTATCTAAATCAATGCTTTCCAAAACTGGATTCCCCGTAATTGAAAATAATTTAGTAACACTTATTGAATGGTCTTCAGATCGTGAAGTTGGTGTTTTGATTGCGCAACACATACAACCATTTTTAAAGTTGTCTGGATTATATAAAGATGATAACGATGTGGATACTGATGAGTATAAATTTGGGTTAAATATGAAACAATATAGTCAAGTTCAAGAAATGATTTTCAGAATAATGAGTTCAGCGTTTAGAAATAATTTAGATGCACAGTCAGTTTTATTGAATTATCTCAATAAACCTTCAGATTTTCTAAAACAGCTTGTTGTAAAACATAATGGCGACTCTAATTTAGTAATTAAAAGGAAACTAGGTTTATTAGGATCATTACTTAATAATGGTGTATTTGAAAAAGCTTCAGCGAATGCTGGTATCGAGGCTGAGTTATTGGTATTGTATACTAAAATTAACGATGATTCAATTAAATATCGTATAATGAATATATTGGAAGATTTACAAAATAATAAAAGGGATATCAGTAATGCAGATGAAGTAAGTGAAGTTGGTGATGTAACTTTAGACCAAAAATTTACCGAACTTGCTCAAGAGAAAATAATAAAGACAAAATTGATTGAAAGTTCAACATCAAAAGAGATTCTAGAATCGTTGATTAATTTCAAAAGGGATATGAAATCTGGATTCAAAGCCAATAAAGATTTTCTCAACTGGTTGGATAATCAAATAAATGACGAGAAGGAGAGTAATCAAAAAGCTAAACGTAACGATGATGACGATGGTAGGGAAAGGTATCTTGATCAATTAATTGAAATGAGACACGAAATTTTCGGAAATAGGTTAGGTTCTCGCAGGGACTATATCGATGAGTTATAACCTATGTATGGATATTAGAGAGACCAAACCAGCAATCATCCAGTGTACGTGTTTATTTTTTCTTTAAAAAAGCAAAACATGCGTGATATAGATGGGAGGTCGCCTTTTTTAGACTTTCCAGTGTACATGTGTATTTTCATTTGATAAAATTTATAACCGAAGAAGCGTATATTATTGAGCACAAAAAATGTATTCAGGAAAAATCGGCAAATTCACGACTCAACAGGAACTCGGTTGAAATGTTTTACCGTATTGTGTCATTACGGAAAAATATATGTGACACTCTTATCTTGAAACCTGAAAGATCTAGACAAGATAATAGCAGATAGCGCACACCAGGTAAAGTTTATGGTGGTAGGGGACGTACAATTGTAATGTGTAAATCATCAAATTCCAAAAACATTGATACCGTGTACACAATGTAACATAACAGGCCAGGGGAGTGGGCTAAAATTCGTGTTGCTGAAAAAGAAACTGCAAAACATATTTACTTTTTTCTTGGTACCTGAAAGTTTAAATAAAAATATGCAAATTCCCAGGCACTAGTGGCGGTGTACGCGTTTTGATTGGCCAGGAGGGTGCGCGTACCTGAAAGTCCCTCTTGTTTGCAATAGGGTACACAAAGTCGCGAATGGCCTGAGAAAGCGGTTTTTTGTTGGTGTTTTATGTTGGTTTCACAGGAGGGCACCGTTTCCAGGCACCGGTTTGCGTTGGCGTCCGTTCCTGAGTTTGGTGTTTATATAAAGTGGTGCTGGCAGAACCTTTTTTTTTCCATTTTCCTTTCTTCCTACTGCTTCTGCTGTACCCCTTGTTCCTGACATTTTTGGTCTCTCTTTCCCAAAAAAATTTACTCTCTACTCAGATTATTATCACATCTTTCTCTCTGAGCTAGTTTGCAGATCCTTTCCACCCTTTTTTTCCCTTATAAACCTCGAGAAAGACAATATTTTTTCATTGAACAAAACACTTTGACTTTGATAAGTACAAGACCAGAAAAGAATACACACTACACAATGCAAATATTGGACTTAAATTTAATGAAAAGAGGCAACACCGAGTTTTATTCAGACTTGACCCCTCTAACAAACAGTAACACTGATTTGCCTATAAAAAATACACAGATATCAAGTATCTTACCGTCTAGTACTACCGATTTTGAAACACCTACAAGCATTATAATTGATACAAGTGCATTAACTGAAACTGGAACAGGAATTATCGGATATGATGAACTTGCCGACTCTGACGAATCGTTGTCCTCCTCCTATGAATTTTACACTTCTAAAATTACAGACGCTACAAGCTCTAAAAGTGCTACTAAAACTTCAGAACATATCGCTTCAGAATCAGCTAATGAAGGGGTTAATATTAATTCAAAAAAGAAAACAATGTTGTTTGGCATGTTGAGTTTGTCATTCATATTCTCTATGCTATAAACAGGTACAGGCCTACCAGTATTTTTAAAATAAATAGTTGAAACATCAACATTTTCAAAGATCTTCCCTACACTTTCATTTTCTTCATTTCTTCATGAATTATAAATAAATTCACTTAATTTTCTTTTTTTCTTTCATTTTATCAGCATCTCCTCATCAGCATATTTTTTTTTAACTTACTCTAATATCAATTTTAACTTAGACAGTTCTTTTTGTTCCCCCAGCATATATTTATCTATATATAATAGCAATATTTTGTTCTTTTATTTATTTGTATTTTTATTTTTATATTAAAATAATCTAGTATATTTTTACGTATGCACAATAAAATTTTCCAATTAAGGTTACAAATGTACCAACTTTAAATTACAGAAATACAATAACAAAAGGAATTTAAGATTTTGAAAAATCAATCTAGCCTGAGAATTGTGTATTTGTTTATGGTGGAGTCTAACTTTCTACTTGATACAATATTGCTTCTCTAGGGTCGTATGCAACACTTTTATTGCCTTTATTATCACCAGTAATATTGCTGTAATGATAACAGAGAAAGATCTGTTTCCTGGTTTTTGTCTCTTACATTGGTTTCATTATGGATATCTTACAATGCGCAGTTGGTGTGTTTGTATAATATTTGTCTTATATCACTAAACCTCCAGCAATATAAAACATTAAATAAACCCCTGTTTATGCTAGTCCAGCAATCCAGATGTGACGAGATTCCGATACAATCTGATCTTCCGGTAGTTTTGGTAGCCAAGAGAAAAAGGGATAACCAAAAAAGAGAAAAAACAAAGCATAAATCACGTGCACACAGCGAGGGTTAAAAAGCCCTTTTTTTCATATGACGCAAATTTGAGAAACGAAACAAATTCTAAAAAATTTTTCACTGAAAATTATTTCTTGCGCGGTGTATAAATTAGACACATTTCCTCTGAAACTTTTAACTTGGGATTTCTTTTTTTTTCCTTCTTAAAACAAACAAATCGTTAACAATGGCTCCAATTGTATGTACTACTTTATTAAACTAACACTTTTTTACAGCTACAAGTCTTTAATAGAATGCCAGATGCTTTTCTGCAAGTATCTTTCATTTATTTTAAAGCCAATAAAAGTATAACTTCTGTCCTCTGACAAAGTTAAACTATTCTGTGTTTCCAAAAACATTTTTTGGAATCTGCAGTAGGTTTTTAAAATAATATAAATGGTATTGCATTCTGTAAAGTCCTGTAATTGTAAACACTCTTCTTTGATAGTTTTACTAACTCGAAAAATTAAATTAAATTTTAATAAACTTTTATTCTTTCAGACCAAGAAAACTCAAACTGTTACCAAAAAATTCGTTGTTGACTGTGCAACCCCAACTGAAAACGGTGTTTTCGACCCAGAATCCTACGTTAAATACTTAGTTGAACACATCAAAGTTGATGGTCACGTTGGTCAATTAGGTGAATTAATCTCAGTTTCTACTGAAGGTACCGATGTTGTCGTTGTTGCTTCTACCAAATTCTCTGGTAAATACTTAAAATACTTAACCAAGAGATACTTAAAGAAGAACCAAATCAGAGACTGGATCAGATTCATTTCTGTTAAGAAGAACGAATACAAATTACAATTCTACTCCACTTCAGTTGATGAAGAAGAAGAAGATGAAGAATAAGTGTGTTTCAATTAATTACTGAAAAAAAATAAATCCAAAAAGTATATCATATCTTTTATATAAATCATTTATTAATTAATTAAAAAAAATTCACCCTTAGAGGTATTCCTTTTCTACACAATAATTCCCATCATATTTTTTTACTAGCTTTGTATTTCTTTAATAACAAATAATATTTATCACAAAAACCTGTAATCAGAGTAGTTGTATGATAATGTCGATTCTTGTTTCATTGAAATTGCTATAATTATATATTCCGGATAAACTGCATGTTTTGATTTTGGTGGGAAAAAACGTACTCGTAATCGTGTAAATTTTCCTCACTCTGTAGGATTCAAACATGCATGCTCGTTTTCTTGACCTGTTTGTATATCGAATATTGCTGTTTTTCTTATCTTAACCTATCAACAAATAAACAATATCCTATCTACTCTTGCAAAAAAATTATTTAACTCCTTTTCAAAATTTTGACTGGCTTTTGATAATTTAAAACTAGATATGGAGTCTGAAAGTAACAACAATAATATACCCACTACACAATCTTCAACTATTTATATTGGAAACAACAATCTAAACTACTCAGATGATTCATTAGATCAACCTATTACTTTTAGTGATGACAAAGATAACAACGATTTGAATAATAATTGCAATAACGATGATAATACATTTGTTGAATACCAATTCCATCAACCCGATTTTAAATCAGGTAAGGAATCTTTGACTGTAATAAATCACGATTTTAATAATACCAAAACTGATCTCAACGATTTAGATGATACCATTTCAACGTCGCCATCACGTCGATTGAATTCTTCCCCTATTAGAAAAATTAGATCAAAAGATTTTAATATTGAAGACGATAGTGACTCTGATGATGAATGGAAAGAAATTGATACTCAATTGAATTGTGGTGATATATATAATTTAAAAGGTGAAAAATTAGATTATTTCCAACACAGTAAAGATGATATAACTAATCTAAATACTACAAAAGTCATCGAGAAACCTAAAAAGAAAACCAAAATGCAAAAAGCTGCTAAAACTGGTGTCAACGTTGGTAAAACAGTTGTAAAAGTTACAACTGGTGTAAAATTCGGTAAAGATGAAAAAGAACAACAGTTAAGGGAAAAATATCAAAGAGCGCATTTAGCTAGTAACGATAGTACCAAACAAGGTTACACAAGAATCGATGAAGAAGAACAGGCTAAGAAATATGGTGAAATGGATAAAAAATTTGATTTTCTTTTCCAAAATGAAAATTCAAACTTGAGGAAGTTACATAATTCTTCAAATAGTGTAATTACTCCAAATGATAAAATTACAGATGATTTTATGAATAATGATAATTTCGATGATATTTTCAATAATGAAGGACACGATGAAAATGAGTTGAACCCTTCAATTCAAATGATGTCTACAAAGTCAATGTTAAACGATTCTCAGAAAATCGCATATGCTGCATTAGTTAAATTAATCATTGTCAAATTACAAACCGATTTGATAAGTATTAGAGGTACAGGGACTGTTAAAATTTTGAAAAAATTATCAAAATCACATAACTCCTTCACTAAGTGGTCTATAAACATTATGGATGCACTATATGATCATTTAGATATCAAGAAAAAGGAAGAAATAAACATGATTGAAACGTTGAGCTGTCACGGTGTAGAAACAAAAGATTTAACTAAAAGTTTTAATTCGGTAATATCCGTAGAAAATCATTTGGATGAGCAAAAGGATTTGCAAATAATTAATATGGATAGAAACGATGTTGAAGAATCTACGACTTTGAAAATTGATACCAAATGGACATTAATTTGTGATTTGTTTCTGATTTTACTTGAATCTTCAGTTTATGATGCAAGATCACGTACTTTATTATTAAATTTTGCCAATGAAATTAATATAACAAATTTAGAAATTTATCAATTTGAGAGACGTATTACTGACTCTTTGGAAATAGATGAAGCTTTTGAAATTTTAAATAATAACCAAACTTGGGATGAGTCAGATATTTTAAAGGAACATAAAAAAAGACAACGTAATGCCAAAATTGTCAAAGTTGCATTGGCAACAGCAGCTGGTGGTTTGGTTATTGGCTTGAGTGCAGGTGCATTGGCACCAGTTATTGGTGCAGGTTTAGCAGCTGGTCTGACTACAATTGGTATTGGTGGTACATCAGGTTTTCTTGCAGGTGCAGGTGGTACAGCAATTATTACAACCAGTGGAGTTATGTCAGGAATGAGAGCAGGTCGAAATGCAATGCAAAATAGAAGTGGTTCAGTTAAAACTTTTGAATTCATTCCTTTACATAATAATAGAAGAGTCAATTTAATTATCACAGTTTCTGGATGGATGTCTGGTACATTGGATGATGTTAGATTACCATTCTCTACAGTTGATCAAGTTATGGGTGATTTGTACTCATTATTATGGGAACCTGATATGTTAACAAGTATGGGTCAGACAATTGGTATTTTAGCAAATGAAATTTTAACGCAAAGTATTCAACAAATTTTAGGTGTTACTTTATTAACAACTTTAATGGCTGGTCTACAATTACCTATGATGTTATCGAAAATTGGATATTTGCTAGACAATCCATGGAATAATTCATTAGATAGAGCATGGAGAAGTGGTAAAGTATTAGCTGATACTTTAAGAAGAAATAAGTTGGGTGTTAGACCAATCACTCTTGTTGGGTTTAGTTTAGGTGCTAGATTAATATACAGTTGTCTATTAAGTTTGGCAAAATCTGGCGATTTTGGTATTGTTGAAAATGTTTACCTTTTTGGGTCACCAATCGTTATAAAAGAAGACGATATTGCATTAGCTAGGACTGCTGTGAGCGGTAGATTTGTTAATGGTTATGTCAAGCAAGATTGGATTTTAGGATATCTTTTCAGAGCTACATCTGGTGGTTTAAGGTCGATCGGAGGTTTATCACCAATTGATAGTGAAACATTTAACATTGAAAATTTCAATTGTTCAGAATTTGTCAAAGGTCATATGCAATATAGAGAAGCTATGCCTAAATTATTAAGACATATAGGATGGGAAGTTTTGGAAGATCAGTTTGTGGAAATTGAACAGCCTAATCCAGAAGAAGAAGAAAGACAACGTAAATTGTTAAGTGATTTTGAAAAAGCTCAACATTCAAAAAAGAAAAAGACATGGTACAATAAATTTTTTGGAAGAAAACATAAAGAATGGTGGGAAATGTACGAGGAAGGTGAAAAGGAGAAAGAAGGCGATGGAAAAGGTAAAGTAAATGATGATGATAACGACAGTAAAGGGGAAACTTCTACAAATAATAGTGATGATAATGAGAATATCAATGAAAGTAATGATTCACCTGATCAAATGTTTGATGTTGCTGCCTTAAAGAAAGAGATTGAAAATATACAGATCGAAGCTACCAAAGCTACAGAAAAGAAACATAAAAACAAGCATAAAGATCCTAGTGTTGATTTAAACAATGTTGATAAAACTGACGAAGCGAAAAAAGATATTGAAAAAGGCAAGAAAAAAGATAAAAAATTGAAAGCTAAATCACAAAAAAGTGAACCCAAAACTCCAACAATGGAGACCGGATTCCATAAATTTCATTTGACCCCAAAATCGGAAAAAACTATCAATCACAAAGATCTGGATTACAAAGAAGTAACTCCAGATACTAAAACTCCTCAACTTAATAAAAAGAAAAGTTTGATTCAGTTAGTAGAACCTGTATCAAGCGTAGAATTTGAAAATGAAAAAAATTTAAAACCATTTAGAATGAGCTCAAAGGGACATACCAGATCACCTTCAATTCCTGAAATTTCAAAAAATGCAATCGAAGCGAGAGTTGAAAACAATGAAAAAGGAAATGAGGAAGTTGAAAAGACCAATCTCATTAATTCTCTAAATGTGATTAAATCGCCTAATGAGTATACGATTCAAGAGAAACTTCAAGAACTGAAAGATATTGATTATGGGGAGTATGAAACACCGACATATGAAGATATGAAGATTACTTTTGATGATGAAGTAGAAGCAATTGAGGAAGGGATAATTGAAAAGCAGCATCAAAATGCCGGATATGGACCAGTTACAAAAATTGATTATGGGGATGATGAGGAATTTCCACACGATGAAAGTAAACTTCAATTTTGTTTTGACTAAATGGTACTAAATTTTATAGCTTTTTTTTTGCATATTGCATAGTATATATATATATAGATATCTAGATATACAGTTTTTTCTTATTTTTAAATTTAATATATAGAGTTTATAAATTTGTAATACATACTTGAGATCATATACCAAATGAGAATATTTAAGAAATGATATATAGAAGGTAAGTTACAGATATAGGAGACAATTAATTATATTATTTAGTTGAATTTTATAAGAAAACTTCAGCGTTAATTTCGACAATGGATAAAGCGAAAGGAATTTCAAAGTTAGCTAAAGCTTCAGGATGTAAAACACCTAAATGACCAATTTTAACAGCTTCTGCATTATCCTTTTCTCTGAAATAGATAGCTGCACCTCTACCTGGAAAGAACATTTTCTTTTCATCTGAACCTTCAGTCCAGAAACCTCTTTTACCGTTATTTCTTTCATTTAATTCTAACCAAGGAACACGCATAGTTTGCATAATTTTAGTTAATAAACCTTGAATATATTCAAAACCTGATTTTTTACCAGCGTAAGCTGCACACCAATTTCTTTGATTTTTAGCACCACGTTCCAATTCGGGCACTTTAAATACTATATCACCAGATTCAAAAACTTTAATTGGTAAAGCATGATTTTTATTTTCTTTAATAGTTTTCAAAATACCAGGGACTAAAGAAGTACGAACAACTTCATATTCAACAGTTTTAGGATTTTCTAATTTAACAGCTTTTGAATCATCATTATCTAATAAATATTCAAAATTTTCGTTATGAGAACATAAAGTTAAAGGTAAAACTTCTAACCAACCAGCTTGTGCGGATGCAGTTCTTAAGATATCACCAACTTTATTAATTGGTAAAGGATATGCAGTTGTTGCAACAGATTTTGGATATGTTTTAATTAAATTATCGTAACCGTAAGAAATTGCACAATCTTCCATAACATCACAAGCATGTAAAATATCTGGACGAGTAATTGGGATTTTAACATCGATTAATTTATCATCATCTTTAGATGGGGTAGCAGATAACGACATTTTAGATAATAAATCACAGATTTCTTGGTTAGAAAGTTTTAAAGCTAAAATAGAATTGATGTAATTTGATTCGACATTTAATGAACGTTCTTCCAAGTTTGGACATATTCTAGATTGATTATTATGATTTGAGATTATTTGAACAGGTTCAATTGAAAATGAATTTTCACAATATCTTGAAAACATAGCAACTAATTGATTAACAACAATTTCAACTTTAGTTTTATCAGTACCTGTAACATCTAAGAAAACATTTTTAGTTTCAAGTGTAATTTTTGAGTGATCAGAATTAATAATTGGAGGTAATGAACAAACAGTTTTTTTAGAATCTAAGATAACTGGATAAACAGGTGAATCTTCAATAATATGTAAATATTTACCTAAATTTTTATCATTTTTGTAAAATTCCATTAATTCTTTACCATTTAATTCCTTTGTTTGGTTAAGTGGAGTAAATTTAATTTCTTCAGGTTTAAGTGCTTCATAAGTAAAAGGTGGAGTTAAAGTATCTAAATCGTGAGTACCCATTGCAACTAAAGTTCTTTGTCTACATAAATTAGCATGTAATTTATCTTGTAATGAAATAAATGAATCATAAGATCTTTGAGTAAAATTGATACCTCTTAAAATTGCAGATGCTGCATATGGCCTAATTTGAGTTGTAGATTCTTTAATTTCTAATGAAATTTCTGGTTTTGAAGGTGACAAAGTATATTTTGGTTGTTTCTCTCTACCTAAATATTCATTAAGTGCTTGTGCTATACCTTCGATACATAACATATCATATCTATTTGCACCGATTTCAATTTTCAATTGAGGTCTTTCATCTGTACCTTTAACGTCTTCGGTTGTATCTTCATCTAATTCAATACCAAATTGGAAACAAAGTTCATCAAATTCTTGGGTGGTATAATTCTTACCTAAAAGGTCAAAAAGATCTTGTTTATCAACTGCAACGGTAGGCATGTTTAATGGTAGAAGTGCTTGCTTGCTGAACTATATCCACAGATTACACCAACGTCCAAAAAAAAACGTGAAAAAAAAAGTCCAAAGTGTAACAAAACGTGAAAATTATGGAAAAAAATTCAAAACTGGGTACAAATCGACGCGCCGCCGACGCGCCGATGCCCGAAAATAAGAAAAAAAGTTGTTGTTTGCAACTGAGAAAAAGGGCAATTTAAAAGCACAGAACACCGTTTAGTTTGGGAAGATACGTGAAGATCATTGTTGGTGAACACAAGGTTTCTTTTGTAGAATCGTGTTGTTGTCAAGGGAATAGCCAAATTTTTTAATTATAGAAGAAACACAGGATATGTCTGCTAATAAAGGGAAGGCGTTTGATAAAACCATGAAGTTTTTGATGGTTGGTGATTCAGGTGTTGGTAAGTCATGTTTGCTTTTGAGATTTGTTGATGATAAATTCAATCCTTCATTCATAACAACAATTGGTATTGATTTCAAAATCAAGACTATAGATATCAATAATACTAAAATCAAATTACAAATTTGGGATACAGCAGGTCAAGAAAGATTTAGAACTATTACAACTGCTTACTACAGAGGCGCAATGGGTATTATCATTGTTTACGATGTTTGTGATCAAAACTCATTTGATAGAATTAACGTTTGGTTTGATGCTGTCAAACAACATGCAAAGGAAGATGCGCAAATCATTTTAGTTGGTAATAAATCAGATCAAGAAGAATCAAGAGTCATTTCAACTCAACAAGGTGAACAGTTAGCTGAAAGTTTAGGTGTATTGTTTATCGAAGCAAGTGCTAAAACTGGTGTTAATGTTAATGACGTTTTCTATAAATTATGTGGTGTTATCTTGGAGAAAAGCGGTGATGATTTCCAGCAAGCAGAAGCTGCTGATGATAGCGTTGATGTCAGTAAAGGCTCTTCGAAATCTACCTCTTCTTCTAACTGTTGTTAGGCTTGGTTGGATATGAATCTTATTTATTTCGAAAACTGCAGCAGTTCAGCTGAATGAGTCTATATTAAATAGAAAAACCATGTAAAAAAATTTAAAAAAAAACTGAATAAAGATAATGATAATCGTGTTATCTATTTTAAAATGTTAATAAATTTTGTATTGTTTCTTTTTTTCCCCCATCACTTTTCACTTTTTCTTTGATAGTAAACCATTAACGAATTATATGTCGTAGTGATTAATAAAAAATAGCAGAAATGTTAGAATAATAGAGCTTCGGTATTACATTTACAATCTTTATGAGATTAATACAATCAGTAGAAAAAAACAAGGAAGGATGGAAGGAAGACAAAAAAGATGTATGCAGTATGGTTGTTTCCCAAACGATCAAAGTCCACAAAGAACATTCGCAGAGAATAGGAATATACCGCCACGTTAAAGTTCAAGACCTACCAATAACAAACTCAATTAGCTAAAAATCGCTAAGAATTCAAATTATCAGATTTATCAATTAAGATAATGCGATCATCAACTAAAACAATCAATTTACAACTCCTCGATCGAGCAACTCTGCATTAAATAATGTTTTGCATATTGAAAATCGATCAACAAAACCGTTAAGTAATGGACAGATTCTCAAAAAATTTGAAAACGAATGCTAGCTTCACAAGGATCGACGTGCATGCAACGCCGTGTATTGTAGTAACTATAGAAAGAAACACAAACCGATAAATAATACGAGATTACTTACCAGCCAACACACATTGGCGCCATGGGAGTTGTATGGCAAAAGGAAAGAAGGAATTAAGGACCTGTTCATTAAAATTTTTCACTGGAGAAACATGTCGCCTTTTATACTTTTCCAGCGTGCGCGCCAGATGTGTGTGTGTGCAAAGAGGGTTTTCTTAAAGGAAATAATGCTATACAGAGTAGGGGTGGATACTAAGAGAGACTACATAGAAGGATAGGGGCTGTGTGTTGTGTTAGTCGTAGTTCTTCTTGTATCACATCAAATTATATAGAAGTGATTATATTAGAAATGATATGAGAGCTAAAAGCATTGTGCTTAATGAACTCTGTGTGTTAAGCTGGATCGCACCGTTAGAAACAGTTGTGAATTCAATAACACTAGAAACACCTTTGACGACCTTGTTGATGGAAGTACTTTCTAGAACAGTTGTTATTTTACTGTTATTTTCATCTGAAGTAACAACGGTTTGCTCATATAATGATGTACTGTAATCATACAATGTACTTGCACTGGTGTATGTTTGGACAACAGGGGATTTGGTTACACTCTTTTTATCGTTTTTACCTGTTGCATTGACAGTACCAGTACCAGAACCAGTTAAACCTTGTGAAACCAAAGTACTTGCAGCAACACAACGTGCCCAATACGAGTTAGCTGCTATACAGGTATAACCATCTTGGCAACATGAAACACCGCTATAATTTTCTCCACCACATTGGCCCCATTCAGTTTGGCATTTGCCAGTATCTGTTTCCGAGGTAGTTTTGGTTTTAGTACTTGAAGTAATAGCAGGTGTCGATTCTTTTGTAGGGCTATTTATAGGTTCACTTGTTGATGTAGTAATTGTGTCTGATTTAGAAGATGTTTCAACAGTTGAAGTCTTATCAGTTGTTGATTCAGTAGCTTTGGAGATCAAACTTTCTGGTGTCCACCAAACAGTAGTACTAGGGACTACCGGAACAGTGGTTTTTGATGCCTCAGATGATGTTTCCAGTTCTGGTGTAGAAGAGGATTCGGTACTTAACTGTACAAGCGAGCTGGATACAATTTCATTCAAAACAAGTGACATAGTGGCGGTTGTTTTCTGTGTTGGTTTACCTGTTGAAACATAAGTTTCTGTAGGTTTAGCTGTTGTTGAACTGCTGTCATTACCGTCATCTTTAACCGGAACGTAGTAACCATCCATACTACCGTTATTTTGGACAAAAGTCATCGAAGCTGCTGCATTGATTGTCGATATCAAGCTAAAAAGCATCAATAAAGTAGGATATTGCATTGATTTAGTCATTTTGAAATTGTGGGTTATTTGTTTGAAATATGAAACAAAAACAATTAAGCAAAAGTTCAACAGAGAAGGAACGAAGCAAAGCTAAATTCTAGACCAAAGCAGAACTCTAAACAGGTACACAATAGTACCTCTCGTATAAAGCAGGATTATTTGTTCCTTTTATACGTACTTCCAAGAACAATCGCCAACATCAAGCTTTGTAAACACTAATTACACGATGCTTGCAGGTTCTCTGGTCTGTTTACCTTTTCCCAGTGTTTCACCCAGATCAAACCAACATCCGCCCCGTATCTCCCCTGGGAAACCAGCCACCACAAAAGCATTAAGCCCCCGGCTAGGCCGCTCAACGCGGATTCTCCCGCCTCACAGAAACTCCGAAAAGCTGCACGTTCACCGCCGAGTCGTTGGGCAGACCTTCTATCATGTCAAATGTGCTGTAGCTGAACTTGCTGATACCTTCGTCTCCGTTCACTGTACCGTCCCACTCTTGGTTAACTGTATACAATTTCATATTTTTTTCAGGGATGGTGTCTTTCAAACTAAACATGTCGAGCATACTATTAAGATTGTTGTTGTAGCTGGGCGGCTTGATGTTCAATATGTTTGGCATAATTATATACCCTCCGCTGGCAGCAGATGTTGAATTAGCTATCATCGTTGAATTGTTATTATTCTTGAAATTTACTGTTGATGTGGATACTAGTTTGGGAGAATTTAACGGGGAAAAAAATGTGTTTGGAATAGGCGTGCCTTTGTTATTGCTGTAATTGCTGTTATTAGTCGCAAAATTACTGGCATTTGGTGTAAGAGCTGCATTACCGACATTAGTTGATGATCCATTCGTAATGACATTGTTTGTTATACCAGTGAGATTATTGCCATTATTAGATGTACTGTTTGCATTGTTCATTGTTATCAATGGTGTATTAGCCGACGTGCTAATTACCGATTGACTTCTTTGATATTGCTGTGTAATTTTTTCAGAGATTATTACTTTTATCGATATTAAAACATCATATAATAAGTTTTTCAATTTTGGTTTTTTATTCATTATCTTATGATTGAAAATCTTCATCAAGTTGATGATCAAAACATCTTTTTGCAAATTAACTGACCTTTTCAAAATTAGCTCTACTAAGAAATATTTATGTAATAATATGATTTTGGATATAGATGTTATACCCGTTTCTAAGTCTTTATTAATTTCAGTTGAATTTTTGTTAGCTAATCTCTTTTTCTGATTATCCAAGTTTGAACAGATTGCAATTAATTTCTCTAAAGCTAAATTTAACGAGAAAACCAGTGCATCACTCATTTCTAATTTGGCATCAAATTGCAGCCTTGAACAACTTTGAATGAAACACGTTAATAAATTGGTCACGTTAATGCCATCAGATGTTATCACCGTTGGAAATTTTTCACTGTTAAAATAAATAGATTCACATGATGATAATATTTTGTTTTTATAATCATCTGGCAAATAAATGAACAATTCTCCAAAAAGCTTATATTTTGATTCATCATCTTCAACAATTTTCAAAATATTTTCTATCAAAGTATTGAATGATGTAGATGAATTATTGTTTATAATATTATGATATTTGTTCTTGATGGAATAAGTTAAAATCCATTGTGAAACGGATAGGTTAAAGTAATTTAAATTTTCAAAAATTATTAAAATTTTATCATCTTTTCCACTGTTATACATAGTATCATTTTTTTCTTCATCAGTAGTATTATCATCCACTTTAATCATTTTATCAAACATAAAATCCATTAATCTGTTCATATTTTTATAGTTGTAGTCTTTATAAGAAATGTAAAAATTTTCGATAAATAGGTGAAGGTGATTTGTAATTAATTTCCAAAAGGCTTTAACCACTTCATTATTTAATATGTCTTCTGATAAATTTATAATATCTTCTTGATTAGTTTCAATTTGTGGAACTTCTGATAAGTCATGAAATGAATTCATAACATCAACAGCAACGTCAACATTTACCTCAGAATCTAATGATGGATTCACATTTACCGGATTTACATTTATAGGGATATCTGGACTATTGCTGATATTATCATTTTTGCTTGAGATCCCTTGGTTATTTGTATTGCCCACATTTGAGTTGTTGGAAGTACTTGAAATGTTAGCACTTCCCTTTAAATGAAATACTAATTTAATCATTTTGATTAAAAGTCTATAATATTCATCGGGATAATCATATATATATACTTTTTTAGCATAATTATATGAAAATCTTTCAATGAACGGCAAATTGTTTAGTAGTGAACTATTGAAAAATAAATCCCAAAATAGTTTCATATTGTTGTTACTGTTATCTTCAAACAAATCACTTGAAATTGAACTGTTCTGAAATACATCAAACAAATTTTTTATACTAATGAATTCATTAATAATAAGTTTCAAAATCAAGTTCATATTTGATTCATAATCTAATGTTAATATAGGTTTCAAAAATCTATTGAGATAATCACAAATACATTTTGAAAAATCATCAGGTTTCCATATTTGTAGGCTTTTCAGAAATTTTACTATTAATGATATATCTAACATGTCGTTATTGTTAACACCTTTTATTACATTTGAGTATCTTGTTATGGCTAAAATTGCATGATGATTAAATTCAGCCGCATTGGATAATCTCTCATATGACACGACGTCTAAACTAGATAGTTCTTCACCACTTAAATATATATTTGGGGAAGTATTATCAAACAATTGATTTTCTATTTTGGTGTTGTCGGTATTATCAATTTTTAATGCATTATTGATACTTGTGTCATCATCATTGTCATGAATTTGTTCATATATTATATGTGGTATTTCAAGCATCTTTAGAACATTTATAATATGGTATCTATTCACAGCCATCCATTTCTTCAATATTTGAATTATATGATCCCAATAATTTGTTTTTTGATTATATAGTGTATTTTTTAACAAATTAGAATTATCAAAAATCATACTTAGCAATAATGTAAAAGTTTTATCATCGTTGATTAAAATATTGCAAGATTCTTCGTTTTTATCTAGAACATCAATAACCAGCATGAAAAATTTTTGCTTACCAGTGTAATAATAATCGAAGGCTTCATAAAGTGAAGACAATTTTCTATAATCTAACGATAATATATCATTTTGTTTTATTCTATTTGTAAACTCTGTGATTGTAAAATTACCGATTTCAACAAATGCACATACTTGAATGGGGTCATTGAAAATACATAATTCATCAAATTTGATAAATCTAACAAATGAAGAGTTATATGTAGTTATAGGAGAAAAAATTGCATCAAATGCATTCATTTTAAAGTTTTTTAAATCATCTATATTATAACTATGATTGTAATCATCCAAATGTATGTTAGTTGAATCAGTTAACCGGTTAAGTATACTTTTCAAATTTGCTTCTTTAAGATCTGGCAATGAGTTTAAAATTAAAATGTGAATGTATGATGTCCTATCTGGTCGACTTAAATATATCACACCAGAAGCAATCAATTTTCTTAAATAAGGTGATATGACAAATAAATTCATTGAGTAAAGCTTATTAATTAATAATAAAAAATTGTTGACACTTAAAAAGCTTCCCTTCGGATTTTTTTCATTTTGGAAGTTTAGAATTTCTGACATTGAATAAATAAAACTAATAACTTTCGATTCTAAGTCTGATTCAAAAGCTTTCAATTTTTTAGATTTGGTCAATGCCAATTGATTAATTCTAAATTGAAGAATTGAACATACAAGGGTTATTCTTTCATAATTAAATTTTTCTGTGTTTATAGATTGAATACACCATTGGAATATTAATATAAGATTTTTCCTCCAATTAAAATTAACACTGAAAGAGATAGTGTCTTCAAAAATTAGTTTGGATAAACTTGGAATGGTTTCATTATATGCGTTGTTTAATTTGTTCAAAATTAAACTGAATTTATCATTTGGTATTATATCACTGTTTGTTGAAGTTATGTTAGACCTATCAAATTCATCAATTATCAGAGACTCATTCCGGTATGAGATTAGCTTGAATTGATCGCTAACTAGTGTTAAATTCATGTCTAATACTTTTTTTAAATAATTTTTTAAGAGATTCCATTTAGAGGGTAAAATAAATGTGTCCGAATTATAATAGAACAAATATTTTATCAAGTACTGAAAAATGTTTGACAGTTTAAGCCCAATTGTATTATATTTATGTGTATTAGAACTATTATCAGATGATCTTGTGAATTGGTTAATTTTCAATAATATTAGTAACATGGATTCACCAAGTTCTTTACTTAGGTAATCAAATTTGATTATTTTAAACCAAAAAATTTTAATGATTAGTTGATGGGCAGAAAGAACCTTCAAATCTGTAAAAACATGGGCATTATGTACAATATTTGATGTATATCGGACTATCCAAGTTAAAAACGTGATACGATTCATTAGGTCTTCTGCATAGAGGTTAACTATCAATTCAATTGTATAGTTGAGTTTGATTTTTGAATATTTATTATTACTCGTAGTTTCTGTGCTAATAAAACATTGTTCAATGATTGATTCAAAAAAGGAATTTATTTGGTCTGTCCATTCAATTATCCATTTATTAACTGAAATATTATTCCCATTATTTGATGATTTTCTTTTCAATTGTCTTTGCATATTACTTGAAACACATTTTATTAGCCAGACTGCTCTGTAAATGGGTATTTGGTGGTTAAGACATTGTTCTAACAATATTTTATTTCTTAAACCGTGTGGTATGGATCTAGATAGCTCTGTTAATGGAACGTTTGGATCTGCCAACTTCCTTAGCCAAAGTTCTTTCTTGTGTTCCGTCAATGTAACTCTTGGTGGCGGTTTATAACTGTCTTTAACTTTGACACTGTTGAATATTTTTCTTTTGTGTAAGGCATCAACAAAAATTTGACCCATCAAATCTAGTTTCAAATCTTTTTGATTCATTGCAACGTTCGATGTTCCATTAGAGCTCGGTATGAGTGATGAGCTTGTGGATGACCTATTGAGTAATTCAGTTATCAATTGACGGCCAGATTGCTCTTCGTTTTTCACTAATTGTGGTTTCACATATCCTTTTTGTAAATGATTCTTCATAATTAAATCATCATGTTCGGTTTGCTTCCAAACCTGGAAATCTGGATAAACATTACTTTCAGTTGGTACAGTACCCCTATTATTAGATACAAGCTCCAAATTATCCTTGATGTTTGAATTCCAGTTCAAAGGATACACCCCATTTGGTGTATGAACCTGGCCATCTTCGGGCTTCAAAGGTTCTGACATGACTTATTTGCTTTTTATAACTATGTTTACTTGTGCAGAGCTTGCCTCAGGTCACTGTGTTCTTCCTTTTGTCTTAATCCAGAATGATTCTTGAAATGTCAAAAGGCGCTACACAATCGGTGTGTGTTATCTTTGCTACACCAAGGGATTGTTTTGAACCGACGCTTTGGCTGCAATCTATTGGTGGAGGATGAACACACAAAAGTCTCTACAGAAATCGGTACAGATTAGAGAACCCAAACTGCTAAATGTAGATTTCAACCAAGATCAAAGCTGTTTTGCTGTCTGCACAGAGAATGGATTTCAGATTTTCTCAACATACCCAATGGAACTAAAGATGGAAAGGGATTTTAGTAAGCCAAATTACGAAGACTCAAATAACGATAGTCCCAGTAATAATAGAACATGTATCGATACAGGAATAGGAATTGTGAAAATGCTATATAAGACAAACTACGTTGCTCTTGTAGGTGGTGGTAAACGACCTAAGCATGCCCTTAATAAACTATGTATATGGGACGATTTGAAAAGAAAGGACTCTGTTGTATTAGAATTTACAACACCAATTCTAAATGTTAAGCTATCCAGGACAAATATAATTGTTGTATTGAAAAATCAAGTTTTAGTTTATTCATTTAAATTGAAACCCGAACTAATCACCACATTTGAAACATATGATAATCCTTTAGGATTATGCGATCTTGCTATAAGTGACAGCTTATCAGTTTTAGCTTTTCCTAGTAGAACATGCGGGAAGTTGCATATTGTGGATATCGTAAATGAAAATGGAAGTGGAAACGGAAATGGGAATGTCAACTTGGGACGAAATCAAGTTAAGTTAATCAATGCACATAAAAATGCAATCAAGTGTATATGCTTATCCAATAATGGTAATATGGTTGCCAGTGCATCGGAGCTAGGTACAATTATTCGAATTTACGATTGCAAGAATAATGTTCTACTATATGAATTTAGAAGAGGTATAGATACTGCTATTATAACCGATATGAAATTTTCACCAAATGACAATAAATTGGCCGTTCTGAGTGATAAAAACACATTACACATTTACAATATTGATCAAAATGGAAATGCACATGATAACATTGGTTCGAACAAAAAACATATTTTAAAGGATATGCCAATTTTCTCGTATTCGAAATACTTTAAAAGTACGTGGAGTTTTGTTTCAAAAAACGTTGGAAATAAAAGTGATATAGTTAACGATTTTGGGTATATTGGATGGGCAGATGACACTTCTGTGGTTATTATTTGGAAATTTAGAGGAATATGGGAGAAATATGATATAATACTAATGAATGAATCAAACAGCAAAGGCGAGCAACACATGAATGATTGCAAATGGCAGATAATGAAAGAAGGGTGGAGGAGTATTTGAGAAATAGTTGTTTCGGTAAATGTATATTAAGTGTAATTTTTCATTTTATTGTTTTTATTTTTATTTTTATTTATATTTATATAATAAAAGTATTTATATAGTCATAATTTTGAATTTAGAAAAGATTTATTATTTGGTACAAGGGATACATCTGCATAGATCAATAGATTTTGATTTGAACCCATGTGTTTAACAGTACAGCTTGAAACAAAACGGCCAATACCAGAAATTTCAAACTGATGAAGAACACCATAAGCTAATTTGTAATCTGAAACGTATACTTTTATATTTAGCAGAATGTAGTAAGTGTAATAATATTTAGACGTAATAAACGAGAATATATTGGCAATCAGAGAAGTTGCTTGGGTGTATACATCCCGTGATAAAGGAATGGCAGGTAAATATGGTAATATTCCTACTGTTATTAAATCATTGTTGTAAATAGAATTATCATTCATGATGTTATAGGCTCAAAGCAATTCAGCAGAAATGATAGCGTTATCTGAATCAAAGAATAGATGTTTGTTGTGGGAACGAAGGACACAACGTCGTGCAGATTCACTATCGGGAAACACAAACAGATATGTTATCAGATGAGAGTTTTTATCCTTGAAAACGGGCCGTATGTCAGATAACGAAAGGTCCCAGTAAAAGTTTTTAATCTTCTCTTTATCGATTTTGTCGTAAACGTTTGAAAAAACAACACAATGATTCCTTGGAGTCAAAGGTCCCAAATTCAAATTGTCGATATTGCTGACTCCTTTTGAGAGAAGAAGCTTGTTGATGTTCTTGATATGTGGCTGTTGTGGTCTTACTCTATGTAAAGCGTTCTGTTTAGATTTTATGAATCTCATCAAACTGTCGATGTCATGCGTACAAAATTTCAAAATAGTGGGGAGGTCTACGAGATCCATGGTGATGGTGGAAAACATGAATCTGATAGAACTGACAATGTCATTGGTATCGGTAAGAGAGAGGTATGTACCACCATCTATAGTGATGTTACCTTTGGCACAAAAATTATAATACTCGTTTAAATGCTGTAGGGAGTCGAAAAGGATAAAATAATCGTTGTTATGTATAAAGTTGTTTCCGTAACGTCCTTTAATCACACCTTTTAGCGGTACATCCGGAAGGATCTTTTGGAAGTCGTTAAATGTGACAAATGGAGATGGTACATATGCTCTAAGAATTGGTATGGATGTATTCAAAGTATTATTACTTTTATCAGGGGGTTGATTGGGATTACTTGCAAAATCTAAAAGATCTAGATCAGAATCGAATAAGCCATCCAAATACTTATCATGGATATCAACAGACAAAGGATTTGGAGCCAATTTTGGGAAATCCAAAAGTTTGCGATTGCCACTTTGCGATTTCAAAGCATTCTGTAGTTTGTTCAGCATGAGCAGTCTGCAGTGTTGGTGTAACTATCCCTAAATGTGTGTGGGTTTCAAAAAGGTGTGCCACAATTCGTTGAAACATGTTGAGAAGAAAAGCGAAAGTTTTTTTTTCTGTTTTTTCTTGTTTTCTTGTTTTTTTCCTTTCTTTTTTGCCTTGTTGCCTTGTTGCCTTGTTGCCCTTTCTACTTTTTCTTTGTCTTCCCTTGGTTGTTGGCTAACACTATATACTTGTACATACTACAGAGGTCTGCCGTTTTATATACTCACTTCACTGTTTGATAACTCATCACTTGTACATACTTATTTGCTGATATCAACAAGGTTACTCTTGTATATAAATATATATATATTACATTCTCATCCAGAAATATACATTATTTGGCTGTTAGATAGTAATCCATTTGGCTTCTACGGTTCCTTGTCACATTTCAGAGATTAATTTTATTTCTTCTTTTTTTTGCTATTAATTCATCGGGTATTGTCCATTCACTTTTTCGTTATTCGTTCGGTTTAATCTTCAGTTAATTTAGAGTTGTTTCTTATTCTGTTTTATCATTTATTTCCATTTTACGCCAATACAAACACAAACAAACAAAAATGGCTTCTAACTGGGACTCTTTTCAATCTTCTCGTTCGGTCGATGAAAGTATCACCTCCAATCCTTGGGAAAATAACTCCAACAACGGCTCAAATTTAACAAATTTAGTTGCTCCAAACCCAATCTCTCCAATTTTATCACACCAATCCCAGCAATTATTCAAGCAGCAATCCCAGATACATAATCAACAACATGATGAAGTTGCAAGTATTATCTCAAGCTTAAATGGTAACCATTCTAATATCTTGTCTAATCAATCAAATTTTTTAAACTCATATAAAAATCTTCATAATTCACATCACCATCACCATAATTTTGAAGATTCTGCAATTATGAGTGATTCTGGATCTGATGCTTTAAGAGACGCCATTTCTGCCATTTCTGCCCCAGTTGCTGCCAATCAATCATCTTATAATAAAGCAAGATTGGCACCAAATTTATTTGGTCCAGCTTCTGTTACTGGAGTTGCTACTAGTTTTAAAAACCCTGTTGCTTCAAATTCTTCATTTTTAGAAAAATTTGCTTCTGTTACAGAGAAAACCAGAGAACTAGAATCATCTCATACAAACAATTTGAATTCAAGAAGATCATCATTTTTCAATAATTCAAACTCTAACTCCAACGTTAATTTATCAATGGATCAGCAAACAAAATCTCCACAACAATTGTTTAGGGAACCAAGGAAACAATCATTTTCTGAAAAATTAGAATCTTATATTTCTGCGACAAACTCACCAAATGCTTCGAGACATTTGTCATTTAGTTCTGAAGTAGCACTTCAAACTTCAGAACATAATTCAATAATTATGAATGATCCTAATGGCTCAAACCTTTCACATAATGCAAATTTTAAAAATAACTGGAATCCTGCAACTGCTACAACATTTCATCCAAACTACAACCAACCACCTGTTAATGATGTTTCATTTATGCAACAGCAATCAATGATGTTATCCGCTTTTCAGGCAAATAATGGTAATGGTTTACCACCTCATCCAATGTTTTTCTCTCCTCAAATGTTCCCTCCTTTTATGTCCAATAATATGCCAGTCCAAATGGGAAACCAAGAAGACGGTGCAACTGACATGAAACCTTCAGATACTCTGAGAAGTGAATATGGTAGTAATGACGATGATGATAATGAAACTGCTATTCTTGGTGATGAGAACGATGATGAAACTGATGGTGAAAGTGCCCTTAGAGATGCAAAAACTAATGACAATGCTAGAAATCAACATGTTTTCCCTGTTGGATTAAATAGACCATTATCTCCTTATGTTATGCCACCATTCAATCCTTATAATATGTTTAATCCAAATAATATGATTCCATCACCTGGCTCCCCTCTTAACTCACCACCAATTCATCCTCAAATGATGATACCAAATCCTCAAGTAATTGGAATGCCAAATCAAATGAACCCTAAAAATAGGAAAAATGGCAGAAATGATAGATCCAATTCACCTAAAAATTCTAGATCACCAATTTCTTTTAATAATAAGAAACGTGGAAATAATGCAAACAAATTTAAATCAAAACATATTGTTAGATCACCATTATTAGAAGAATTCATTAATAATGAAAGCAACAAAACATATACCTTAAATGATATCTCATCACATGGGTATGAATTTGCAAAAGATCAATATGGTTCAAGATTTATTCAACAACAATTATCTATTATTGATGATGAAACAAAAGAATTATTTTTCAAAGAAATTAGAAATGACTCCATGGATTTAATAACCGATGTCTTTGGTAATTATGTCATTCAAAAATATTTTGAGTTTGGTACAGAAATTCAGAAAAAGGTTTTATTTGAAAACATGAGAGGCTCTTTCAATAAATTATCATTACATATGTATGGATGTAGAGTTGTTCAGAGATGTTTGGAAGGTGTTTCATTGGTTGATCAAATGGAAATTATGGAAGAAGTCAAACCAAACATTTTAAATTTAGTTAAAGATCAAAATGGTAATCATGTTATTCAAAAAGCTATTGAGCAAATTCCAATAGATAAAATTCCATTTATCTTAGATTCATTAAAAGATCAAATTTATCATTTATCTATGCATCCTTATGGATGTAGAGTTATCCAAAGATTGTTAGAATGTTCAAATATTGAAGATCAAGAATTTATTCTTAATGAATTAAAAGGATTTATTTATTATTTGGTTCAAGATCAATTTGGTAATTACGTTATTCAACACGTTATTGAAAAAGGTGAGAAAAAAGATTCTGATGTTATTTTAAATGTCATATTAGATAATTTAATTGAATTATCAAAGCATAAATTTGCTTCCAATGCTGTTGAAAAATGTATTATTAATTTACCAGAAGAAAGTAAAGTTAGAATTTACGAAACTATGTTAAAAGATAATTTATCAAAAGATTCTGAATTAGATGAACAGTCCAATTTAATGTTAATGATTAAAGACCCATTCGCTAATTATGTTGTGCAGAAAATGGTTGAGTTAATTGATGTTGAGAGAAAGAAATTTTTAGTTGCAAAGATTAGACAATATTTGAAACTAATCCAGAAAAACAATCACGGTAAGCATTTAGCAAGTATTGAGAAACTCAATCATATTTGTCGTGCCTACGACTAGACTGTTGTGTTCGTTGGTGTTTCAAATTTCCTTTTTTATTTAATTTTAAATATTGGTATATGATTTCGCATGTCTAATCCCTGTTTATAGTTGTATTTGCTTGTTAAATATATAAATTAGAAAATAACGTATTTTTCTTCAGTCAAAGAGTTCTTAGCATTGTAGCATTTGTAAAGGGTGAAGGACGTTCGACTTTTACTGGAAAACATAAGAGAATGCACGTGACTTGATGAATTTGCATGTCATATCTATTTTTTTAATTTTTTTTATTTTTCTTAAAAAATTTTTTTTAAAACTTTTCAAAAACCAGTTTGTTTTAACCGTATCAGGTACAATATATATACACGCAACAAGATATAAATCATTTTATAATGTCCAAAGCTATCGAAGAACTTGGAATAGATGACATATTTAGTCGTTTGCAAGAGACTAAGAAAACTAATGAATCAGAAAATGACAGTACGGGAAACACAGAAAATTTAACATATGAACAATTAAAGAAAAAAGTTACACATTTACCTAGTATTGAATTACATTTATATAATAGTAAGAAAGAGGGAGAAAAGAGTCGTAAAGAGAGAGATATTAGGAAAATTAATGATAGTGTTGAAAGTGTTTTACCAGGGTTTAACAAAAATAATAAATCATTAAAGAATCGACGTCTTGAAAAACAACGTAAATCTGATGAATGGTTTTCTATACCGAAAGTTGATATGACTGATGAATTAAAGAGAGATTTATTAATTATTAAAAATAGGAAATATTTAGACCCTAAAAGATTTTATCGTGGTGAGAAATGGGAAATACCTGAAAACTTTCAAGTAGGTGAAGTTATAAATGGATATGGTGAAAATGGTGGTAAGAATTTAACGCGTAAAAGTAAAGGTAAAGGTTTCATTGATGAGTTATTAAAGAGTGAGTCATCTAATGAATGGTTTGATAAAACATTTACAAATATTCAAAAAGAGAAAAGAAGTGGTGGTAAGAAATTTTTGAAAGATAAAATAACTAAAAGGAAGAAGTACTAAGGGAAAAAAAAGATTCAGTTTGAATTATTTATCATTGGTAGTATATAAGCAAATTATGTATATATGTATATATGTATATATATATATATATATGTGAACTCTTTTTTTAGATTATAACATTGAATACTACATTCTTCTGTTTGTTTCTTCACCGTTTTCTCTTCGCCTTTTCATTTCATTTGCTGCGGCTTCAACACCCAGCTTTTTTACCAATTTTGTATGGAACAAACCACATGCATTACATAAAGTTCTGGCATCTTCTGGGCCTTTCCTCCATTCAGGTGTTTTAGTACATCCACAATGTTGACAAACAATTTTGACTTTAATACTTAAATCAGGATGTAAAGTACCTTGAGAATTGAAATTTTCAAAATTATCTGAAATTCCTGTATTTGGTTTTATAGGTATAACTTGCAATGAAACACTTTCACCTGGTACGCTTTGACTTTTATCATGTTTAATATAAGTATTAGTTAATCTATCAGAATCCATACCCGATTCTTGAAATAAAGCAGCAGAATTATTGTAAAAATACTCAAAATCAAGTTTTTGGAGCTCAGCAGAATCCTTAACACCAATCCAATTGTTAAATAAATTTGACAGTAAACCGAAAATTTCAGATAACTTAACCAATTCATGTTTAGGAAAATCTCTTACATATTTATAAAATTCCTCAATCTTATAATTATTGAAATTATTCAAATCGATCATTTCACCATTATCTTGAAATGATTTTTCGTTATTCAAATATTTATTCATTAATTCATTATTACTTATGTATTGCTGGAATTTATCAACTTCTGGTAAAATTGATGTAGACCATAATAACTGTCGTGATAAATTAACAGAAGAGGAATAGTAATTTAAATAGTCTTGAGTAGCCTTTGATTTTATCTGAGTTTTATCACTTGGTGGAGTAGTGGATCGATCTAAGTTCGAAATTATTTTAACTGATTTTGATGATTTATTTTTAGATTTTGTTAATGAAGGTTTGTTATTCTTAGTGATTTTACTAGTATAAGATTCTGATTTTTTATGGAAAGCATCTAATTGATTCATTGGTGCACGATTTCCTTTCTTGAATGCAGAAGTTTCTTTTATAGATGAATCATTAATTTGTTGAATAAATTGAGGTGGTGGTAAAGGTGGTAATTGAGGTTGGGTTACGTTTTGTTTTTGGTTTTTGAATGATGGTGATTGTTTAGGAAAGCTAAACCTTGAACCTTCGTTCCACAAATCTTGATTTGATTTTTGTGTTGGTGATATATACTTACTTGATAAAGGAGATTCTTTTTCATTTTGAGGATTAGTTGGTGGATATATGGTATGTTGATTGAATTGTTGTGCAGAGTTAAATACTTGGTTTTGGGGTTGATGGGGTATTGGAGGTGGAGGCAATAAAGCAGTTTGTCGTGGAGATGGTTGAGATAATTGTGCATTAAATGTTAAAAATTGTTGCTGTGATTGTTGTGGTTGTGATTTTTGGTACGAGTGATAATAATAATTATTAGCATTGATATCTGTTTGATTATTAGTTGATGGAATTGTATCTAGTTGTTGTGATTGTGATTGTGGTTGTAATTGAGGTTGGGCCAGATATTGAATTGAATTTTGAGGTGTGTGCTGAAAAGTTTGATACTGAACTATTTGAGGAGTTTCAAATTGAGGTCTTGGTTGATTTAAAGACTGCTGGGATGAATTTAAATATTGATTATTAAATATTGAGTGCTGGTTGATATGTTGATGAGGATAACTGTTAGGCAAATATTGTTGATTTTTTTCCGGGCTTTCAAAATTGGTATATTGATATTGTTGACGTTGGTTATGGTTTGAAGGCTGATATTGAACGAAATTATTTGGACTTTGCTGGTATTGAGGTTGACTTGAATATTGGTATATATTTTGATTCATTGGGGTAGTTGGATGTTGTTGGGTATTTAAATTTCCAAATATTGAAACAGAGCTTCTTGAATTATCTGCATTTGTTTTCTTTTTCTCGGAGATACTTAAATTAGTTTTATGTAAAGAAGATGAAAGTTCGTTAAAAACTGTTGAACTAACTTTAGAGTGTTGTTTTTCTTTCATTAAAATTGGTTTTTTAAATAGAATGTAATAAAAATCCAATAAAAGTGCATAATCTATGAAAAAAATATAAGAAAGAAATAAGAGAAATGAGTCAATATAGGCTTTGATAAAGAAAAGAGATAACAATGGAGGGTAACTGTGGTCTGAAGGTTATAGTATTGTTTAAAAATATAAATATATTTTTTTAAACGTCTGTGTGTGTAACTGTGATGAAATCTATAATTATTCTTGAATGTAATGTCTAGAATCTTTCAAGAAAAAAACAAAGGTGGGAGCTGGTAATTGGATATAAAAAAAGCCAAAAATGTAAAAGATGTGATATAAAAATTCTTTATAATATAAAAAGCTTTGGGAATATAGATGGTATTGGTATATGAATAAGTAGGCCTGATTGAAAAAAAGAGATTTATATGGTACAGTAATTTAATCTTGTAGATTTGTTTCCAAGATTCAAAGATCTGATTTGTTGACTGGCTATTGTGGAAATGATAAGGTATATGATAGAGACGACAAGTTGTTTTTTCTGCTCTGCTATTTCTGAAACAATAAGAGATTCTATGAATAAAAATGGCAGAAACTGAAGGCAGAGGCAAAATTAATAGAATGAAATCTAGATATGTATGTGTGAATGTATGATGCACCGATTTATGGTATTATTTGTTTGTTGTTAATGCACTATAATGAAAACAAGCAGCAAAAAGACAATTGACCAAAAGACTTAGAAAAATAAGCTTTATGGGTGTAGCAATCTATTGAAATAATAGTTGTCTGGCTTATAACAGTTGGAAACAGACGGTATCCTGAGTATAAACGAAAATCTGTGTTGCCAGAAATTCACCAACAAGAAAAGAAACTGGGGCCCGATACCCTATATGTAGCAATGGTTTGCTAAAACACCAGTGGATAAACTGAGACCTGTGTTTACGGCAAAAGTGGCTGAGTAGTAGATGTGGTCGACCGATGGGGCCAGAGGATGATCACTGGATGGCTGGATAAGCTTCAAAGTAGGTGTTTATGTACTGGTTACCAACGGTTACGGTGTTTGGTATGCCTGCAATGTTCCACAAGCCTGTGATGGTGGATTGTGCAAGTGCTGCCTGTGTGTAGAAAGAGTGCAGTTGTTGCAGGTGTGCAGTCTTGGTAAACAACGGATTATCTGTGCAAGTGCAAGTGCAGGAAGAAGATAACACACCGGTTCCCGTGTGTCTGCGATGCTGCACCAATGTCTGCTCTGCGTAATGCCACAGAATACGTATTATAGCTACAATGATACAATAGCTACGGGGACAACAGACAGTAACAAGCTATTGCACAGTGTCTGAGACGATCACCCCCAAGCAGTGTCTTGTTCCTGAAGATTGCGACACATCGATCTAGAAATGCATGCATAAAGACAGGGACGGTGTGTGCACAGCTGAACACACTCTACGAAGATTGCAGTTGCAGCTGTTCTCAATCTGAAACACAGTTGCTGTGTCGTTGAGCTGCTCCCCTCCTGTGTTGCTACTCGTTTGTGGTCATTGCACTGTATCTCTCCCCATGTCCACCTGTTTGCTGTAGCAGTTTCACATTGCCAAGATTTCTTTTTTGTAAAAACAATTTTTTTTGCTTATTTTCATCGCAGTCACGTGACGGACGACCGACGGGGGCTCGGCGTTTTCACTTTGTTTTATCTTTTTGCTTTATTTTGAAATGTTGTTGATGTTTTCGCCTTTGCTATTGTGTTTGTGATGCATCACATTGATTCATACAAGCATAGCACACAGCAGCACGAATCATAACACAAACCAGCCATTTCCAGCTGCAGTACTTAAATACCTCCTTTTGGGTTTCATGGTTAGTGCTTTCACTCACCTTTTTTTTGGTCTCTGAATGATGGATAAAAATAACAACAGAGATATTCATTCGAATATACCCACTTTGAATGATATTACAAACACCTCTATATCTGTAGATCCATTAGATTTAAGTAAATACAACCAAAACAATAAGCGACGGAAAGTATCTAAAATCCCTTTGATGTCTTCAACAACTACAACAATAGTTAAAACTGGTCTTGATACAAATAACAATTTTAAAATATTTTATCAGGACTCTAAAATACAACGGGATAAAATAAATAAACTGAAAAACGATAAACAAGACGAATTGTATTATTTAAATAAAAAAATATGGGAACTACAAGCTGAGATTTCTTCTTTGAATTTGAAAATTGAGTTATCCATTTCGAAATTATCTGATGTGAAGTTAGAGTTTAAATCTTTAGAATCAAAATTTATTAATTTGAAGAAAGATTCCCATTTGTTATTACTAAAAGAGGTCAAATCATATAAATCGAATTTAATGGATTTATTTAATAAAAAAATCAATAATATAAGTAACGATTATCAAATAAAAGCTCAAAAATATATAGATATAAATACATCAAAGTTTAATTCATCTAAAACTGATTTGTTGAATCATATTAAAATTTTAGAAAACACTTTGTTAGAATATTCCGATGATATTTTAAAAAATAAACAAAATTCTATCAAACTGAATTTTGAAAATCAAATTTCAGAGCTTTTAATTAATCATAGTAAAAATTTAAATACTATGAATTTAGAAATGGATAGTACAAATTTAAGTATATCCGACTTGAAAAGTAAAATTGATAATTTAATTTTAAAAAGAGAGAATGAAAATAAACTTAAATTGAATAATTTATCAGTAGAAACGAATATTTTGAATTCTCAATTGGACGATTTGAAACAAAATGATACCGATTTGAATAATATTTTAAAATCGTTAAATAATTCAAAAGATGATGAGTGTAATCGATTGCTTACACTAAAAGAAAATTGTCGTCAGTTTCAAAATGACGTAATTCAAATCAATAATGATATTAAACAAGAAGAACAATTAAGAAGATTTCTACATAACAAACTACAAGAATTAAAAGGTAATATTCGTGTTTTCTGTAGAATAAAACCAGAACTTAATACTGATAAAGTTTTCAATCATAAGATTCATTCCCTTTTAGAATCTTTGGATTTAAAAGAATCATTAACAATCACAGAACCTAATTCAAATACCAATAAATCACCAATGAAAAAAAATGTCCCAAAGAATTATACTTTCTCATTTGATAAAATATTTGATGAAAATTCAACAAATGGTGATATCTTCGAAGAAATTTCACAACTAATTCAAAGTTCAATTGATGGATTTAATGTTTGCATATTCACTTATGGCCAAACAGGATCTGGTAAAACTTTTACAATGAGCAATAAGAATGATGGTTTAATTCCTAGATCAATGAATCAATTATTTGAAAGAATTGAAATTTTAAAATCTTCTTTAAATAAAAATTATAAATTATATGGTCAATTTTTCGAAATTTATCATGATAATTTAAGAGATCTGATTGATTCAAATTATTCTACTAATCAAGATGATATTGATTTAACTAATATCATAAATAAAGATTTATCAAATATTAAAATTATAAATCTTACATCAATAAATCAAATAAATGAACTATTAAATCATACTAATGAGAAACGTATAACAGCTGCAACGATGGCAAATGATGTTTCATCAAGATCACATTCAATTTTTAAAATTATAATAGCTAATGAAGAAAATGTGAAAATTGGTGAGTTAAATTTGGTAGATTTAGCAGGCTCGGAAAGATTATCACAGTCTCAAGTTAAAGGTATTAGATTAAAGGAAACTTTGTCAATCAATAAATCGTTAAGTTCTTTGGGAGATGTTATATCAAGTTTGAAAATCAAAAATAATCATATACCGTATAGAAATTCAAAATTGACATATATTCTAAGAGATTCATTAGGTGGTGATTCTAAAACTTTGATGTTTGTCAATATAAGCAGTTTGACTTCACATTTCAACGAATCTTTAAGCTCATTGAGGTTTGCAAGCAAAGTTAATAACACAGCATTAAAATAGGTTTTAATGTGTTTTGCTTAGTCTTTTTTTTTATTATTTTTTTCTCCTTTCTATATATACGTACACACACAGCCCTATATACAAGATTTATTTAAACGTCTGAAATTTGTTTAACTTCAATAGTTGCATCATCATACGGACTTGCCAACAAATCCGGATATTCAGTTTTATTTATTTGTAATTCACCAGATTTAAGTAAATTATCCCATTGTTTTGGAAATTTATCCTGACAATATACTGTTAATTTATTTCTAATACCATCATGTAAACAATTATTATATAATGATTTAATAGTATATTCATCAATTAAATGTAAATCACCATTTTCAGTTGTACGTTTTAATATTTCAAAAGCTGTTAAAAACTGTTCATTATAACAATTTGCTATTAAATATTCACTAAATAAATATTTATCAGGTATTAAATCATAAGTTGATAAATTGTTATAAAAATCTTTTGTATGATTTAATGATGCATATTTAAGCGATTTTAACATCCAATAAGCAGATTCATTATTTAAACCATATTCTTTTGGTAATGAATAAGCTAAATTGAATATATCACGAGTTTTAAAAGGATCTTCTAAAGATGAATAACTTTCCATTAAAGAATTTAATAACTTAATATCCAAATTAATTGATAAATCCATTTTAATTGCTAAATGTAATTTAAAAATTGAATCTTCATCTTGAAATTTTGAGAAACTTTTAAATAAATAAATATAAAAATTTTCATTAGGTGGTGGTAATTTTGATTCTTTACTTAATTTTTTCATATCAGCGAAAACTTTCAATGCCATTTCAGGTTTATCAGAATCTATAAACATTTTAACAAATCCTGGATAATAATCATAAGGTATTATAAAATAATCTGATAAATATTTATAAACTTTTTCATTTAATTCATTATCATTATTTTCATTAATTAAATAGTTATAAATACAATCAAAAATTTTTTGATATTTTGAAACTTTTAATTTATTTAATTCATTTTTATTTGTTTTATCATTTTTAATTTTATTTAATTCAGGTATTTGATCTAATAAAATTTTAATTGCATAAATACCTTCATTAAATTCAATTGCTGATTTAATCATTTCATAAATACTTTGTTTATCAAATAAATATTCATACCTTTTAACATTTTTATAAACTTCTAATTTTTCATCCCATGAAATTTCTTTACATTTCCAAACATTTGAAGTTAATTTGAATAATGTTATCATATAAAAACCTTCATAATCATTTTCCCAATCAACCAAATCTTTATATTCAAGGAAAAATTTAGAAGCTTTTTTTATATTAATAAAATTTTTACCATCTTTAATTAAATATTCTAAAATTATTGCAACACTTTTACAATCAATTAAAATATTAAACTGATTTTCAAAATCTAATTTAAATTCTTGAATATATTTTAAACTTTTATTTGACCAACATAAAGATTCTAGTATTAAATTAAATGATTCAATATCACCAAATTCAAAATCTTTATTTAATAATGATAATTTATTATTAAATTCATTAATTAATTCAATTGCAGGTTTATTTTCACCAATTTTAAAAGATTCAAATTGTAATAAACTTAACCAATCATCTTCAATATAATCTGATTCATTCCTCAAATTTAGTAAATTAATTAAATTATTAGCATTTTCAAATTTATTAAATTTAAGTGATGCAATAACTAAAGCATTTAAAATATCAGAATTGATAAATTCTTTATATTCGTCTAATTTAAAATTATCTGTTAATTTTTCCAATTTATTTAAAATATGATTTGAGACATTATCAAAATTATTATTAACTGAAAAATATAAAATTTCAACATATGATTTAAAAGGATTTTTAATTTTAGATTCTAAGATATCTAACAATTCAATTAATCTTTCACTTACAAAATTATCTTCAAAACTTTCACTGATTTCTTCATCTGATGCTTTAAAAAAATTTGAAAGTAATTGGTCTAAAATTGTTGAATCCGATAATTCTTTATTTATATTTAGTAAATCAGGACATATTTTAAATAATGATAGAATTGTATTAGTATCAGGTTTAATTGATTTGAAAGCATCAATTAATATTTCAACGATTTGTAAATCAGGTTTTGAATTATAAATTTCGTTCTCTTCTTTCAAAAATGCATTTATAATTTTATTAACATTTGAACGTTTTGTACTTAATAAAACATAGTTGATAAAGATTTCAAATAATTGTAATCTTAATTCGCTATTTTGTCCATATTCATTACATTCTCTTAACGAATTATAAAATCTTGGGAAAAAATCGATATATTTAACATCCTGTAATGTCATACCCCCTAAAACACTTTTAAGTAAAATTATCATTTCATCAGGTTCCAGATTTTCTAATGGAGAGTTTAAAAAATCTATTGAGTTAATTACGGAGTTCACAAACGGTAACTGGTTATTTGTAAATTCATTATTTGGTAAAACTGATATCAATTGTAATAGGATAATTTTCAACCGTTTACTTTTAATCTTTGGTGACATTGATTGATTCTTGAAAGTATTTTGAAGTTCAAGAAGAAACTCAATTCTAGCAGTTTCTAAATCTGCAAATTTAGTATCCGGTAGATTGGATGAATAAAATCTTTTAAATGTATTTTTTTGAACATTTAAATTCCTGATATTGTTATTATTTGTGTAATGTATCAGTGAATAATCTCTTTTGAAGGAGTTATTCAAACCGAGGAAGCTTGCAGTGAGTTTTAAAAACGGCAGCTGTTTCACTATTCTCTGTGAACATCGTAATGATAAAACCATCGTTATAGTTGTCCGTTCTTTTGTCTCCCTTGTCCTAGTCTTTGATACTCCAAACCTGCTATATAGTGTATATTATTTGTAAAAACTTGAAAAATTTTTTGTGTGGGTCTTTCGTGCAAAGCTGGTAAATTTTCCCGCCGGTGCCTCCGTCGCGGGCGCAGAGAAAACCTGGTTTCCCCACAAACCGCCCGTGCTGCACTGCGCCAACCCCGTGTCCCCTGCAATCTCTTGGTAGGTTTTCCCACTATGTCCCCCCCCCGTATGGAACTGTCACTCCCCTCTTTCGCAGGGACACTGCTTGTTCTGCGCCGAGAGAAATTTCCCGCCCAGAGGAAACACGGATCAACAACATATTACTTGAGAAAAAGAATAATACGGAATGATAATATATATATATATATATTATAATTAAAAATCTATAAAATAATGACTGTACATGATTGTTTGTGCCTAAACGCCTTCTGGTCTTTCACTCTCTCTTTCGCCAACGACATTACCTCTATCGTCATAAACTTTGACATTTGATTGATACTCTTTAATTGCCCAGTTTAAACCTACGAATTTAACATCAGGGTCTGAAGCACCTCTAGATTGTGTAAACCTTTTCCAGAAATTAACGTCTTTAAACCTTGGATCTTCTTCAGGGAATCCATTCTGTAATCTTAATTTTGAAACTTCTTCACGTAAAAAGGCACAAAGTCTACTACGTAATTGCCTTGCTTCTTTACCGAATTTTAGTTCATCTGACAAATCATTTGGATTTTCCTTGTTTGGATATTTTTCACATAATTTTTTCCATTCTTGTCTAAATTGGTAGATTATATTATCGTCTATGCTTTTACCTATATTAACATGAATTTCTGCACCTACGTTGTTAGGTGTTAAATAATCAGTTTTAGCGGCAATTTCTTCAGGTTTGATTTTTTCAAAACCGTCAGTAAATATAGGCACAATTACGGGTTGAACTGTTGGTTCTAAAATTAATCTAGCTGTACCCCAACGAAAAAATCTCATTGAATTTGAATGTGGTGGTTTTAATTGGCAAACATAACCCTCGGGGAAAATATGAACCCAAGAAGTTTTATAACGTAAAACAGGTGAAATATATTTTGGAGAGAATAAAGATAGAGTATTTTCTGCAGATATATTATTTTTCAATAAATTTTCATCACCTAAAATATAATTTGAATTGATTGTATCATCTGGTGATAAAATTCTAATACAGGCATCTAAACCTGATTGGAAAGGACCTCTACCGAATCTTTCACAAGGGAATATTTTACCAAGTGAGAAAAAGTAAGTTGAAAATTTATTTGTAAAGCAAACATTTGATGCAGCTAACCCCCATCTAACGTCTTCCCAAGATTTAAAATATCTCCAAGGTAAACATGCGAAAATAAAAGGGTCATCACAAGTTGACATATGATTCATTAACGTTATTATTGATCTATTATTAGATCTTGCATTTGCAAATGCTTCGTCTAGATTTGATACACCTTCAACGTTAACGTTGTAAAGAGTTGTTAAAATAACTTTGGATAATCCTGTCATTGCAACACATGTTAAATGTGACAAAGCATTCCAAACATGAGATTGCTGCATTCTCGTGCTAGATATTTCATCATCACCACGTTTTAATACGTCATGATATGACATTTGAAGATTGTTTTACTTATATATACCTATGCTTTCAGGCAAAAAGGGGACCAGTAAGATAGCAGACACAGCTGGAAAGAAACCCGAAACCTTAGTAATGCCAGAGTCTCATAAAAATGAGAAAACGTTTCTTTTCGTTGTGTGTCAGAGAAGCACGTGACGCGTCCAACATTAATTACTGCTTACATCATATACAGATAGATATACATCGACAGATAGATAGATAGATAGTGGTATAAACTATTTCGTTATTTCTTTTTATTAGTAAATCTTTCAGTAACGTGTTCGATTTTGACGTCGATATTTTTAGATTTCATTAAGTCAATTAAGAATTCTTCAACTTCGTCAGCCACGTCACCTTGAATAACTATTTCATCTTTCTTTTCACTGTTTTTAGAAACTGAAGAACCAGTTGCGAATTTTGAAGCAAATTTTGAAGCAAGTTTCTTTAAATCTATATCATTACCTAAAATTTCTAAATTTGCAATTGCTACAATATATTTATGTTTTGTCCTTGGAATTCTCTTTATTAAAATTTTAGAATTTTTCAAATTTTCAAGTTCCCTTTCCTGTTTCCTTTCTTCCTTTAATTGCATTTTAGCTAAAGAATTTGAAATTGCAGCTTCTTTCTCATTTGATAATGACGATGAGTTATTTTTGTTATACAATGAATTAAACATTTCAGGATCTGTATCTTCTAGCCAGATTTTACATTTTTTAAAACTTTTACCGAATTCGCAGAACTCAACAGGCAACGTGCAGACACCACAGTATAGTAACGACATTATTTCCCCCGTTATTTTTTCTTGTTTTATGTTGCTATGTCTCTACTGTGCTCTCGAGTCACACAAGGACGAGTCTAGCATTGAAGCCAAAAGTCAAATGCCAAATAGTTGACCGAAAATTTTTTTTGAAAAACGCGAAAGAGCGTGAAAAAATTACTCGCGAATGTTTTTTTTCAGCAAGTTGGATGGCAAAACGCAATGCGCTGGAGGCAGAGCTGGAGGGAAACCAGCAAACACGTTTGAACCGGACATTACTGCAAAGGTGTTATATATATATATATATATATATATATATATATAAACAGTTTAGGTGAATAAATACAATGACCAAATATTCTGGACTGCTTAAGGCGAAACTACAAGAACTTCTTACCGCGAGAGGATTGCCAGTGGATGGAACCAAGGAAGTTTTAATTGAACGTTTGGAAGAGTCAGATAAAGTTGCAGCAGAGTTGGACGAGTTTGAAGAAGACGATGCAAGTGGTAACGCCAATGCTGCCAATCCTGTGAATAGTGCAGCGGCACCTACTGTTGCGAGTGTTTCAGAGGCAAAGAAAGAACAAATTGCTGAAACGAGTGTATCAAATGAAGGAAAAGCGGTTGAAGCCACAACAAGTGCTGCTGAAGCTGAAGCAGTAGCCACAACAAGTGCTGAAACAGCAGTTGTTGAAGAGACTAAAAAGGAGATTACACCTGAAGAATTGAAAGCTTTAGCAATTGAGCATCTCAAAACAAAAATTCAACGTGCACTTAAATTCAGTGAAGACGAAACCGCCAAATCACTTGAAGCCGACTTAACAAGAATTGAGAAGTTTGGTGTTTCTTTAGAGTCGTCAATTGCGAAAGAGTTAGGGTATGGCAAAAAGCCAGCTAAGACAGCGTTTGTGAAGAGGAACTTTAACAAGAAGAGACCATTTCAAAAATTTGGCAACCGCAAGAACAGTAACAACAGTAACAACAGGAACATAAACATGAATAGGAATAGGAATGGTAACAACGGACACCGTTCCAACTACGGCAATGGACGTGTCTACAAAACTCGTTAGCCTGTGTGTATCTCTTTAGTGTATAGTGCAAACTCGTCTTATCTTCTTATCAGAAGCAGGCAGCACCGTTTGTGGGTTTTTTTCCCACTTTATTTTGGGCTGCCAGCTGTTGTCCACTGATACCATGTCAAGGGGGGTTCTCCTGTGCATGGTTTCGATGTATGTGTGTGGTATATAAGCTGACAGTTCCACTATTTTAAGTTTGTATATGTATCTGTATCCCCCCCCATTTATTCTGTAGTTCAGCGTCTCTTTACACACATGTATAACAACCAACGCTATCCGCAAATGTGGATACCATATCAGTTTGTGGTTGTGCCACAATCAAACGCTTATTACAATACAGGGTACACGAGTCCTCAATATAATAATAATCAAGGATTTAATCAGGGAATTAACGAAGATACTAATTTCAAGAGCGTTGGTAGCTACAAAAACAGTAACGGATGTCGATTTAATAAAAATCTAAGTAAGATTTCAATTTTTGAAAGTGATGAAAACTGCATTACAGATAGTGAACATAGCAATTTTGACATTAATTCAATTGATAACGAATACGATTATGATTACGATGGTGATATTGAAGAAAATATAGGTAATGATAAGAATGTGTTGTATATAATCAATTTACCAGTTTTTAAATCAAATAATGTAAATTTAAGTAATTTAATCAATGATTCATTAAACAATAGTAACAAAAATGACAATTGTGATACCAGTATCAGTATTAAGAATTTAAAGATATTTAAATCGATTGAGAAAGATATTTGTTGGTGTTCTTTTGAACTTGATAAAGAAAGTGGGAGCAATAACGATAAAATAGTTGAAGTTTTATTCAAAAAAATAGATGGGTATGAGTTTCTAGGAAATAAGTTGAAATGCATGAGGAAATTACCGAAAAGGGTATTTGATAAGAACAATAACGGTAAAAGGGCAAATATCACTAATGAGACTAATGTTGCGTATCAAACGTATTACCCCACACCTCCTGCGACATATGCGCCTAACTATTATCAACCATTCAGTGATTACGCTAATTATAATTATAGCTATAACTATAACTACAACTATAATGGATACAATGGATACAATAATTATATGCGTCATCAATCGATAGGTAGTTTACCAAGAGACAATAGGAGAAGACGCAGTTCCGGTAATAGAAGATACTCTGGATCGTCTATACCTATACCATGTAATATGAAAACACTTGGAAACGATTACAACAGCATTGTGTATCCGAATCTAAACGAAGAAGAGGAAGAGAACTGCGAGAAAGACGGAGTTGAGCAAATACAAGACATCGATGACGACAACAAAACCATTGAGGAGTTGCAAGAGTTCAGGGAAGATAAGTACATCTCACCAACGAGACTATTTGTTGGCAACATACCGTTTGTGTGCAGATTCCAGGAGCTGTGGATGTTTCTTACCAGAGGTGGTCAACACAATGCTCTCGTGCACGAGCTGCAGCTGAAGACCGACAGCAACGGGCACAGCAAAGGGTTCGCAATTGTGCACACTGCGTCGCCGACTGCGAGCGCTGCGCTTATAGCGCTGTGCCACGGTCAAACTCTTAGCGGCAGACGCGTTGTTGCCCGCTATGATCAGCTTCCTGCCATCGTCGACCGACGCCACGCGGAACACCGGCGCGCACGTGACTGCGCGGGCTGCACGTGACTCCGGGCCGCGGAAATTTTATTAAGTTTTTCCCTCTTTTCTTCCCACTTTGCAGCCTTGTTGTTGTTGCTTTGACCGCATCCGGGAAAAGACCCTCGCATTGTGTTCCTCTTTTCCTGCTTTTCACTTTTTCCTTATTCTTCTATCACTGCACAGAGACGTATTACCGTGGTATACCCTTGCACACAACCTCCCACTTCTGGCTTCCCTCTTTCTCTGTTGCTTTTTTTTTTCCCTTTTTTTTTTTTTTTGACATATATCTCCATATATTTGTTTCTACATTTTTAATTTATACTTACTCTTATACTTAAACTCATATTCACACTTACTCACTCACTTATATATACTTATATACACACACATATAGGATACTATGTCTGATAACGGCAATACAGAATCGGATAATCTTAACACCGTTATTAGCACAAATAGTGCTAATAATAACGTTAACAATGCCAATTCTTCAATTTCTTCAGTGTCTTCAAGATCTTCTATTGAATCATCAAATTTAGATAATTTAGATAATTTAGAAAATGATGGATTGGCACCACAAGCTTATGACCCAGAAGATGCACAATCTCAATTATCTGGTAATTTATCTTCAACTTTATCAAGAGCTGAGTCGCTTAAAATGGTTAGAACTGAAACTGCTAAATCTTTAAAGGATCACGGTTTAAGTAGAACTATTTCAATTGCTAACCCTGTTAGGCCAACTAATGTTAATAATCCAATTTTCCCTGAAGAATATACATTAGAAACTGAAACTGGTTTAGTGCCTGTTGAAACTTTACATGAAATTGGTAGATCAAGAGCTGCGAGTTCAAGGATCATTTCCAGAAAATCATCCCATCGTTCCCAAGAAAATAAAAAAATTCTTGAAGAAACTGATCAAGAAGATTTAACACCGAAAAATGTTAATGAAAAACCTTTTGATCCTGAAATTCAATTTGTTACTTATACAATTAATGATCCTGAAAATCCATATAATTGGAATCCAAAATTAAGATGGCTTTTCACTATTTTATTATCTTTAATGGTTGTTTGTGTCGCTTTCGGTTCTTCAATTGTTACAGGTTCTTTAGGTCCAATGAGTGAAAAATATCACGTTTCTTTAGAAGTTTCAATTTTATCTTGTTCTTTAATGGTTTTAGGTTTCTCTGTTGGTCCTTTAATTTGGTCTCCTTTATCTGAACAAATTGGTAGAAGACCTGTTTATTTCATTTCTTTTGGTTTATATTTTATTTTTAATATACCTTGTGCCGTTGCTCCAAATATTGGTACAATATTAGTTTGTCGTTTCCTTTGTGGTGTTTTCGCTGCTTCAGGTTTAGCAAATGTTGGTGGTTCAATTTCTGATATGTTCCCAACTGAAACAAGAGGTAAAGCAATTGCTTATTTTGCCGCTGCTCCTTATGGTGGTCCAGTTATTGGTCCTTTAGTTGGTGGTTTCATTTCAAGATATGATGGTAGAATTTCAATTGTTTTTTGGGTTAATTTTGCATTTTCTGGTTTAATGTGGATTGTTGCTTCTTTTATTCCCGAAACTTATTCACCTGTTATTTTGAAAAAAAGAGCTAAAAGATTAAGAAAGGAAACTGGTAATAATAAAATTATGACAGAACAAGAAGCTGCAGGTTTATCTTTAAAAGAATTAATTCAAACTTGTCTTTATAGACCTTTAAATTTTGCTTTTACTGAACCTGTTTTAGATTTAATGTGCTTTTACGTTTGTTTAATTTATTCATTATTATATGCTTTCTTTTTCGCTTATCCTGTTGTTTTCGGTGAATTATATAATTTTGGTGATGATTTAGTTGGTTTAGTTTTAATTCCAATTATTATCGGTGCAGGTTTAGCTTTATTAACAACTCCTGTTATTGAATCTTATTATGTTAAAATTTGTGAAAAACGACAACCAACTCCTGAAGATCGTTTAATTGGTGCTATGATTGGTTCCCCTTTCCCTGCAATTGCACTTTGGATTTTAGGTGCAACATCAGAAAAACACGTTTTCTGGGTTGGTCCAGCTTCTTCAGGTTTAGCTTTCGGTTATGGTATGGTTTTAATTTATTATTCATTAAATAATTATATTATTGATACTTACGCAAAATATGCAGCTTCTGCTTTAGCTACAAAAGTTTTCTTACGTTCTGCTGGTGGTGCAGCTTTCCCATTATTTACAATGCAGATGTATCATAAATTAGGTTTACATTGGGCTTCTTGGTTATTGGCTTTTATTACAACTGCTATGATTGCTTTACCTTTTGCTTTCTATAAATGGGGTAAAATGTTAAGAAAGAAATTTTGTCGTGAAAACTATTCCGCTTTCGACGATGAAGACGACGAAGATGAAGAAGAAGAAAATAACAATAACAACAATAATAATACCAGTGGTGAAAGTAATTCAACTGCTGAAAAGGAGCATGAAAATTAAGGATTCAAAACAAAACAAAAGAGTAAAACTAGAATTATTTCCACATTTTTTTTTCCATTAAGACAAATTGATTTGAATTCATAACTGAAAATCAATCACATGCAAACAAGAACATAGATTAAGACGATTTAAAACAACAAACACAAAAAAAAAAGAAAGAAAAAGAAGAAGAAAAGAGAAGGAGAAAAAACTTCCTCCTTTTCAACACTAAATAAAAAAAAAATATAGAATAGTCATCGTTTTAAATTAACTATTTTAAAACGTGTAAACTTTCAAAGCAAACATTCGATTCCCAATATATAAAGGCAATATTTCAATATCAATATCAATATCAGTGACTTTTTATTTATCCATTTTAAATTTTCAAAACCGTTTAAAATTTTTTCCCCGTTACCCCCCATCCCTTACCCACTTTTTTAACTATACAGCTCTCACTTAATTAATAATTAATATCTAATTTTTTCCTATGTAATCCAATTAATTAATATATATATAAATTACTATTGTACTAAACTCTGTCTTATAAATTGATTATTTGACAAGATCGAATCATCTGAATCATGCCCGTAATCCAACAATTTACCAGATTTTGAACTCCTTTTATTATTAAGATTAAATCTAATTTTTTTACTAATACACAAATGATCGTATAATTTCCAAGTCTCAAAATTTATGCCATCAGTGCAAAATCCTGTGCAATGATATAACAAAACGTCAATATAGTAACACTTACAGAAAAAATTTTCAAAACTACAAAAATTCAAATAGTTATCACTAATTTCCAAATGACATTGGATATATGTATCTGTATTCTACATCTATATGTTAGTACATGCTACAAAAAATAGGATTTTTGTTTTGTTTTGGTTTGCTTTTTTTCCTCTCTGGGAATATCCTGTTTGTGGTTCTCCAACATACACAAATTGGTCCAATTTCGATGAACTCGTCAGATTCGTTACCAACAATATTAACGGCAGCAATCTTCAGCGATTTGCATTTACTCAAATACAATAAACTAACAAACAACATCCACCAAAACGGCATTGTTTTAGCTGCTGAATAACACACCTCAGCCATCAGCCATGTATACTATCTTTACTTTTATTGCCTTGCATTTTGCCTTGTGAGGATGATTCATTTTTGGCGTTCCAACATTTCGCACCATGACTCTGGTTGAAAGAGGAAGTTAAACGGGAATTTTTGCAAAAATATTTAAACATTTACATTCTTTACGTTGTTTTCACACAAACAAGCTTGAAACATACCGTTGGATTCTTAATATACCTATATACATATAGAAGGAAAAATAGAGATGTCGATATCGATGTCTTTGCCAAAACATAGTGCCGCAAATGGAGGGGCAACTTCGGTTATTAGGAAAAAACTAAAATTTACAAATGAAACTCTATGGAAACAGTTTTCATCAAGAAGATTACAGTTGGTTGAATCTTTATCTTTAAGTTCTAAAAAAGCAAGTGAACAAGACGAAGAAATTAAACTATGTGCAAAAACACTAATGGAAGAATTCAATTTCCCTGTAAGTACGTTATCAGAATTTGATAAATTGGTCAGACTGGCAATTCAAAGTGTTAGAAGGAACAAGAAAAGATCTGAAAAAAGACTAGCAAGCAAATTAGAAACTCTTACTAGTGATGAAGAACAAATGAATCTGAGTGGTTTCAATAATAATATCACCAGTAATAGCACTAATAATAATATTAATAACGTCACTAATAGTACTAATAATAGTGTCACTAGTGATAGTAATAATAATACTAATATTAGTCAAAATAATGGAAATGATAATATGGTTCACATAGCTAAAAAAATAAAACTAGATATTCCAACCTCAAATATTCAAGGTGTCTCTTCTAAGAATAACATCAATAAATCTACTTTATCATCTTTTGACAGTATACACAATCTAACTAATATTATGGAATCAGACAAAGACCATTTACTTAATTTAAACACAGAAACTGATAATACGACATCCGATTTTACAATAAATCAATCTAATAACTCCCCACCTTCAACTAATTCTATAAATTTTAAACAATCAATAAATAATAAAAGTACTTTGGAAAATCAAGAATCTAGATCTGCAGTTAATTCACTAATAGAACCTATTATTCAAGATGTTGATAGGTTACCATCACTTAAAAAACTCGAAGATAATTCAGAGTTTAATAAATATAGTCAAAAAATTTTACATTTAATTAAAAGTTCTAAAAGTTGTTACGATTTTTCTAAAAATTCAGGCAGTGAATTTAATAGAGCACAAAATTATAACTTATTAGAAGAATTTGGGTCAAATTGTATTACATCTGCAATTTTGTATACTTTGGAAAAATGGTTTGATCATCTGTTACCTGATTCTTCTTCTTACATTAAATTAAGATTAAAAAGTGATTTAACTTTAGGATTAATAATTAAAAACTTAGATAAATCTTCAATCGAAGTTAATACTTTAAGTAACTATGTTGCATCTCAATTATTTAAAAAATTAATAGGAGGTTGTGTTAAAGATTATGGATTCGATGAAACTCTAAATCCTTTATGTGATATATTTCATAATATAATTTTAAAAGATTATCCTATTATAACTAAACGTCAAATCATATCATCAAATAATTCAAGTGATAATAAAAGTAGTTCTGGTATTGATACTTCAAATTTTTTCAAAGATTCATCATCAATTATTGATTCCACTATTAATAAACCAATGAATTCTTCACATGTTCCATTTTCAATTGATCCGTTCCCTATGTCACCTATAGAAAACACCATTCCAGAAAGAGAAATTTCACATAATCAGACAAATCAAAATGAATTACCTGATTTCCCATTATCAACTGCTCATATACCTATACCCCCAATATCAGATCATAATAGTTCATCACATTTACTCTTGAACAATCTACCACCTCCAATTTTAAGATCAAAACAATATACACAAGTCATTATTAAATTTAATGATAAAGAATTAAAATGTAGGTATTGTATGAATAGTAATGCTCCACCAACATTATTAGAATTGATCTCAAATTGTAAACAAGCTTTTGGTATTTTTAATTCAAGCAGAATCATTAACTTGAAAAATATAAGATCTAATAAAATAATCAAAACTGATCATGAACTTGAACGAATATTAAGGATGGCATCAATGTTGAGCTCTGATGGGAATGGTGAAGTTATGGTTGAATTGGTTTTTGCCAATTCAACTCAAGGATATTTGAATTTAAATTATGAAAATGATTCCAAAATTAATAAACAAGATGACTTAAATAACGTATCTAAAATTATAACCAATAGCATTTCAAATAATAACACTAAAAATAACGATAATATCAAAAATGATGAAACTGGTAATAAAACTGATTTATCAGATACTAATAAAAGACCGCCCTTAACTAAAGGAAACTCGTCTACGGAATCATCAAATTTGATAAGCAGATATTTACCTCCACCTAGGCCGATTCGCCCAGATGTAAATACACAAATGAGTGCAGGGTTTATGAAATTCCAACCATTGTTATAGTTTTCAATTATATTCCAATCTACTGCTTTGTTTTTTTTCTATTTTTTCCCCTTTTCTTTACAAAAAAAATCTGTCTCATTTACCTATTAATAAATCACCTGTTCATACTTATATATATATATATATAGTTTACCTAATAAAAAAATTGTATAACCCTTTTATAAAAAATTTTCTAATACACTACAATAAAAACTTTTTAAATATACCGATTTGAAATATAAATTCATTTTAGTTTCCGGATGTGGAATTACGCTTGTTATAACATCTGTAGCTAGTATATATATATATATATTAATATGATTCCAGTATGTATATTATCCATCTACATATACTAAGAAGTAACAAAGAGACTTTTGTTACTAAAGATCTGGCCGAAACCTTGGGTTTCTGCTCCCCCCTCCCATTCGTCCACAGAGAAACAAGAAGCATGGATTGGATCAGACAGAAAAAAAATAAAGCAAAAACTCGCACACAACATGAAAATCTTGTTTTTGAATTGGATATTTGATACAATGTTTTGGTAATTTTTAATTTCTAGTGTTCTGATTTATTGCATTTTCTTATTTACCATTTTCTTTCATTTTAATATTTAGTTTTACTGCTGTTTTGGCTCTTTTTTTTTTTGCTTTACACTATATCAGGGAAATTTTAATACCACTTTCTCTACGTTTAACACTCGTTGCTTAAACTTCAGAAAAAAACATGTCTGCAAACTCAATACATTTGTCGACATCAAATGGCAATATAGACTCATCCTCTATACATTTTCATAATAACAATGATGATGATGTTAGTGATAGCAACAAAATTGATGCAAATGGTGTACATTCTGCAGATTTCAATGATAATGTTGTAGATGATGTCAACAGTATAACTAATAACCATATTTTAACTAATAACACAAATCAGGTTGTCGAGAATGACGAAGATACTGATAATAATAACACGAGCAATAATAATAATGATAATCAATCACAGCTAGATGATTCATATGCTACAAATTTCATAGTTTCAGAAGGAATAGTAAATGCATTGCGTATTAATGAATTAAATTCCAATGATAATATTAATAACAACAACCATGATATTAATGATGCAAAACAGGATATTGAGAAACAAGAACTATTTAGTCATCATTCACCATTAGCAAATGATGATCAACAATCACAGTTTTCATCTATAAATCTTGGTCAATTTGAAAATTCAATTATTTCAAATGATGATAACTCATTATTTAATTCAACAGATTTGTACGATTCTTCAATAAATAAATTTGAGAAAAATTCAAAGCCTATAAAATTTATTACAAATAAAACAACTGACAATGTTAAGAAGCATCAGCTGTTTGTGTCCAATTCACAAAATAAGAAACCGAAAAGAGACTCAACTTTAAAAGGTCCTCCTAAAAACTCAAGATTTTTTAAAGTTTATAATCTTGAGGGTAATAACGGGAATTTCAATCTTTTAAATAAAGCCGTTAAACCGTCTTCAATACATCATTATAATCCTTATAGATATCCTCAAAATAGGAGTAAATTGAATCCACATCCCGATTTTATTAAAAATAAAAAAGAATTCTTAAATCTTGAACATACAGTTCTAGGATTAATGTCAGATGAATCATTCGATCTAAAAAAATATGAAGATTCACTTTTGCCTGTAATAAAACCTAAAATTGAAGAATTGGATGATATTTACTCATTCATTGAATCCATTAGAGAAATTGGAGAAAAATACGGTGCTGTTAAAGTTGTACCACCAAAAGAATTTTCACCAAAATTCTCAATTAATTTAGAATCATTTTGGATTAAATCTAGCAGGCAACTATGGAGGTCGCCAGCTGATGAGCTTAATTCTAGATGTGAATTTTATAAACAACTACAAAAATGTTTGTTATCGGAAGGTAAAAATTCAATCAATAAATTACCTTGTATTGATAAAAGATCCATTGATTTATATAGATTATACAGGGTTGTTAATTTACGTGGTGGATTTCAGCATTGTTGTAATGATAAATTATGGGCACAGATAGGTAGAGAATTGGGATTTTATGGTAAAATCAGTAGTTCATTATCTTCATCAATAAAATCTGTTTACCAAAAATATATTATACCGTGGGAAGAAGAATATAAAGATTCAAAACAAGATTTTTTGAATTTATCGAAAAATGAAGATAAATATTCACTCTTTTCAAAAGAAGAAATTCAATTAGAGAGAAGTAAAGAACAATTGCCAATAATTTTGGGTTCAGCATTATCATTTGAAAGAAATAGGAAAAGTTTAATAAATGCAGGGTTCCCATCGTATTTTGATCAATCCACAACACAGAAAAAAAGTATTACATTAAATGATTTGAATACATTACCAAATTATGACTTTTATACATGGAATTTACCAACATTATCAGATGATACACGACCAACTGAATTAAAAATTTCTTCATTATATACATTAAAACAATTTTATGATAAAAGCAGGATTTTGAAAAATCAAATATTAAATAAATTTTATGAGTCAGAGCATTACAAATTTGAGAATCCTAATTATTTAGAGCAAACTTTTTGGGATTTATTGAAAAATCCAGATGCAATGTTTGAAACTGAAGTTTCTTTAGGTCAAAGTACTTGTATTCATGATTCAAGTTATGAAAACAAATTTTTATCTGAGAAAAATGGAATTATCTCAGAATCTATTTTAAGTACTCTAAATTTCAATAATACCACTATTGCAAATGGCTCATTATTACAATATATCGATTCAACTTCTGACTCGATGTATAATTCAAATTTAAATTTTTGTATGTTTTATGGATCACAAGCATGGGCTATGGAAGATCATTGGTTTCATAATATTGATTATCATTATTTAGGTGATACAAAATCAGTTTACGTTATCCCACCTGAATATCAAGAAAAATTTGAAGCATTGGTAAAAGCTAAATATGATTTGAAAAAGAAAGCAATTCAGAAAACAGATTTAGCGTATCAGAAATTTGATAATGATATGTTATATTATGATGTTTATAATGCATGTATTGAAAATCAAGTTGCATATGATATGGAATTACCTAGATCGAAACCTAATGATTCAACATTTGAATCCCTAATAAGCTCTGATGAGAAACCAATTAAATTCAATAATGATATAATGTTTTCACCAAGCTTTTTAGAAGCCAATGGTATACCTGTTTATAAAACGTTCCAAGAAGTTGGTGATATGATAATTAAATTTCCTAAAGCATATTCAGCATTTTTTTCTTTGGGTACATGTGTTACAGAATCGGTTAATGTTGCAACAAAAGACTGGATAAAGGAATCTATGAATGCATGTAAATGGTTGCAAAAACAAGATATAATACCTAAATTTTCAGTATTTCAAATGATGTTATCTATAGCTCACGATTCTATTGATTATAGTATTTTAAAAGAAACTGATGAACAGTTGAAGAAATTAATAGATGATGAAATTCAAGATAGAATAAAAATTAGAGACTTAATTAAAAATGAACATAAATTTGAAATTGAGCTAAAAGATATTAAAAATTGTGATGATCTAAGAACTAAAATTGATAAACAAATTAGTAATCCTAATAATTTAGTGATACCAGAATATGAAGAAACAGTTGGTACCAAGTTGGTTTCAGAATTAGGTACATGGAATACCGTTACAGATGTAGATTTAGTGGATCTTTTTCCAAGTTTTGTCTGTGTTAAAAATCCTATTAATCTAAGTAGTAGTTTTACTATGTCAAAAGAGTACTATTTAAAAAATTATGATAGTGAAGAATTTAAAAGCCATCAATACGAATGTGAATTTATTTCCTTGGTTTCTGATGAATACTTGTTAAAGAGTATAGAAACATTAAAAGCAAAGCTTGTTGACTTTGAAAGCTGGACAAAAAAGTATGATGAAATAATTGATAATGACAGTTTCCCGCAACTGAGAATTTTGAAACCAATTCACGAACAAGGTAAAGTTTTATTTAATAAAGTTAATTATAAAAAATTCAAAAATTGTTCAAATTTCAACAAGTATAAGAAAGAATTTGAAAATTTAGAAGTTGAGATTTTGAAAGCAGAAGATTGGGAAAAGAAAGCTAAAATTTTTTATCAAATTAAGGATGAGCAAAGTGTTGAGTTTTTCTCGTTTGATAGGTTGAAAATTTTAGTTGAAGAAATCAAAACATTAAGTATATCAGCAGATCATGTGGATGATATACTTGAAATAGCTAAAAAAGCTGAAGATTTTGATAAACGTGCATGTGATATATTGAGTAAAAGTGAAGATAAAATGGATATGAAGGAATTAGAAGAGTTGTGTAAGATTGGATTTGAAAATAAGATTGGTCTGAAATCATTTAAAATATTGGATAGGCTGGTGAAAAGAAATAATTGGTTGAGTCAAGCTACAAAAGAATATAAGTCTATAGACGAGCTAAAATCAATCGTTGATTCAGGGAAGAAACTCAGAGTAACAAAAGAGGAAGATTTGGCTGTTTTGACGGACCTTGAAAGAAAATTGGAAAGAAGCAATGAACTTTGTGCCGAGTACAAGGAACTGGAAAATAAAGCCAAAGACTCTAAAATATCATATAAAAGATTGATGGAATTCAAGGAGAACATTAAAGGTTACCCACTTGAAGATAAAAATGAATTTGTTAGTGTGTTAGAGAATGCATATAAATCGACCAAACAAGATGTTGCTCCTGTTATTGATTTATTGAAAAAGAAAAATGAAATGGTGGTGAGTGATAACATAAGCTTTGGAAATAAGATATTACAATTCAAGGAATTTCAAAATCAAATCAATGGAATGATTTTCCCTGAATTTATTGAAATCAATTCCACTAAATTGTCAAAATTTGAAGAATTTGAGAAAGATGGAGAATTTTTTAACGGGCAATTAATTGACGGACCAAAGAAATTTAATAAAGATATTAATTTGGAATTTAAAGGTATTTTAAATTTTGGTAAAGATGAATATAATTTTAGTACTATGGAAACGACAGATTGCCTCAAATATCTTGGATCGTATAACATGGATCTATTGAATTCTGAAGATGAGAGATACTGTGTTTGCAGGCAAATTCACGAAGGCAACATGGTTGAATGTGAAATTTGTAAAATGTGGTTTCATTTCAACTGTATTGGATATAACGAAGATCATAATAAATACGTGTGTCCATTATGTGATTACGAGTGCAAATATGAAACAACGCAAAGTTTCTATAATGCGATTTCTACCAAATATACATTTGAAAGATTTGTTTCGTTTTCGTATGAGATGATGTTGAATTGTGCATTTTTAAAAGATTATGAGATTAAATTTTTAGAAGTTACAGGTAAGTTTTGGGAATTTTACAATAAGATTTTAAAAGAAGGAATAATAGATATCAATGGTGAGGTTGTTACGACCGATAAAAACAAGATAAGACAAACACTTCAGAAAATCGGTGGATGTACGATTGATTATTTTGGATTGCATCAAGCACTGTTGAAAAAGCATCGTGAGATGTGCAGAGAAGCGGGTAAAAGTAGTAAGAGTGGTAAAACGAGTAACCCCAGTGTGTAAGACCTCATTAACGAAGTGTGTACCCGACCAAAACCAGCTGTACAGAACGAATGGCCAACCTGCGCCGGGGACCGTTGAAAGCGGGGGGTGTGCTGTGGGGGTGAGAAATTCCCCGCGACGACGTGGATGGGAGAAAAAGGTGAAGACGTCTTCTGGATAAAAGGCTGTGGGTTTGCCCTTTTGCACGAGTCTGCTTTCTGAGAAGGTTGCCTTGCTGCTCTTCTGCCACCAGTAGCCATGTTGAAGAACACCATCGGCATCTATGGCGGTATCTCCAAGCGTGTCAATTGTCAAGCTGCCAAGTGCTGGCTTGTTCAATTGAACGATTCACGTAATTTTTCAGCTGGTAATAATCACATTTATCAATCAAAACCTTCTTCTCCACACTCTCATACACATTCCGATGGTGCTGTCTGCGATGGTTCATCCCATTCGCATGCTCATGGGGGAGACGTGCCAGAAAATGAGGTCCACCATTTCTATGAATTCACCAATGGTAAAGATAAAAATTTAGTTAAAACATCAACTCTGAAAAATGGTAAACTGATCAATGATCCAACTGATGATGCTTTAAATAATCCAACAAAAAAAGTCAACAATCATCAACATCTTCATTCACATCCAGAATATCCTGAATTGGATCAAATGGATTTAAGTGGTGAAGATTTCACAATTAATGTTAATCCTAAAAAGAGAACTTTATGGACTCAAGTTAAAGACTTCTTTAACCCACATACTCCAATAAGTGAAATGATGGGACCATCAGCCAATCCTCATATGCATTCACATTCTCATACGCATGCAACTGATGAAGAAACTCTTAAATTATATGATCCAAAAAATTTAGCTAATGAAGGTGTTAAGATTACTTGGGTAGGTTTTGGTGTTAATTGTTCAATGGCTGTTACAAAATTTATTGGTGGTGTTTATTTCCATTCTCAATCTTTGATTGCTGATGCAGTTCACGCAGTTGGTGATTTGATTTCCGATATTTTAACTTTATCAACTGTTAGATTTGCTCATAAGAAACCAGATTCATTATATCCTTTTGGTTATGGTAAGATTGAAACTTTTGGTTCATTTATGGTTTCATTTATTTTATTATATGCAGGTTTCCAGATTGGATGGAGTTCATTTTATGAAATCATTGCACCAATTATTCCAAATACTTTAAATGATATATTATCATTAATTCCAGCTCATTCTCATAGTCATACACATGTTGTAAGTGATCACGTTCATGATTCTGATGCAGTTGAAACAACTCATGAAATTGCCAATATTAATGCTGCTTGGTTAGCATTAGCATCTATTGCAGTTAAAGAATGGTTATTTAGAGCTACACGTAAAGTTGGTGAAAGATTAAATTCAAAAGTTTTAATTGCTAATGCATGGCATCATAGAGTTGATTCTCTTACATCAGTTGTTGCAGTTACAACAATTTCTACTGGTTATTTTTTAAATATTTATTGGTTAGATGCTATTGGAGGTTTATTGGTTTCAACTTTAATTATGAAAGTTGGTATATCAGGTGTTGTTCAATCATTTAAAGAATTAATTGATAAAGCATTACCAAGAAATGATGCAAGATATACACAAATTGAAGATTCAATTAATGTTATTTTAATGAAAAAGAATTCTCACGTTTTAATTAAAGAATTAAGTATTTTACCATCAGGTACAAATCTGAATATAGTTTTAAAATTAGGAGTTTCTAAATTTGATCAATCTTACGAAAATCAATTAACTTTAGAAGAAATGGGTAATATTGGAGAATTTCTTAAAGCTGAATTATCAAAAGAGTTCCATAATATTAAACATACATCAGTTCAATTTGTTTCAAATGAAGAAAAATTAAATATCGAACATGAACATGAGCATGAGCATGAACACGAAGCAAAAGAAACAGAAGGTGAAAAAGCTGAAGGTGAGAAAAAGCAAAACTGATTTTAATGATTTAAAAAAAATATATTTAAGAACCAATGAAAAAGACAACTAGATTTGTAACGACACACACGTAATAATGAACATAAAAAGACAAAAAAAAAATAAAGAACAGAAGGTACCTTCTTTTATACAATACTAACTACTCTTATACCTTATATGTATACAATGTATATATAGACGACTATTACAAACTGTAGGTGTATTAAGTGTATAATAAAAATAATATTAGACTTTTATACGCGTCTATTGACGCTTGACAGGAAATAGAAAGTTCTCGAAGCCGATCGACGATTCTATGAAATTTACATGATTCTGCTGTATAAAAAAGGAACAAATCTTCCATTTTGGCATTTTCTTTCTTTTCTTTTCACCTTTTCCCTTCCCTTTTCGGTCTGCCTTTGTATAGACAGTACAAACACAAACAACCAATATGTCAGCACCAGTTCCAAGCACATTTGATCCTGAAAATCCAGATAATTTAGAAGATATTGAGAAACAATTTGCTGTTAAAGCAGTTCAACAAATGGGAGTTTATTGGAATTTAGTTAGCTCTATTCCACCATCCAAATTAAAATTAACTAAATTTGATGATGAAATTGTTGAAGAATTTTTCCATGATTTCCCAGAATTTAACAATAAAGAGAAATTACAAATTTTAAATGAAGAAGAATTGAAAACCAAGGAAGCTAAAGAAAGATGGAGAGAATATATTAAAAAATTTGAAGAGAAAGTTGAAGATTTTAATTTTGGTACATTAATCAGAACAGATTCTTCAAAAGAATATGATCAAGATAACACAATTTTCGTTGTTAGAATTCAATTTTACGCTATTGAATTAGCAAGAAACAAATTTGGTTTAAACGATTGGGCTTATGGAAAGAAATAATAGTGAGAGGTCACTATTAAGAAAGGAAAAATTAAATTAAAAAAAAAAACAGTGTATAGATTCGTTCTCTTTTTTTGTTTTTGTTCCTCTTGTATATTTTTTACATCCCAAATTTTATAGTATAATCATAATTTTTTACAGCTAAATAGGGAAGTTTCAACCCTCTTACAGATACAAGAAAAAGAAATTAAATTTATTAATCAAAGTTATAATTATCAGTCCCGAAAGATGGTTAACAACGAACATCATTGCGTTAGCTAGTCGAAAAAAAACAGCTGGTGTGTCTTCATCACTTAGAAATAACAATGATTAATAAAAATAATTGTAATAATTAAAGAAAGTAATCTAGTGCATTTCATGTACGATTCTACTGAATCATTCCCTAAAATGCACTCTCTTGGCTAAGGAAGAGAACCAAGAAAACTGTTGAAAAAAAAGGTGGGAAACGACTCTCCTTTTATAGAATTCTCGCATACCAAAATTTCCTGTTTCCCTGTTTCCCAGATTCCAAAACTTTTTTCAGTAAAGAAAATTTTTCACTGTACAGAAAAAAGGGTTTCTCTGGCAGTTTACTGTTTTTTACGTTCGTTTAGATTTTTGAGTAGTTAATAAAAAAGCAGTAATTAGAAAATAGTGTATGGAAAAGAAAGTTATTAAATTTAAGTACAGTCTATAAATATAAAACAAGTTAAACAAATCTTATAAATTGACACACTTAGATCATCTTTTTAACCAATTGGTTGATGTATTCTTCTCTGTTACCAGTAGAACCACCTTGGATAAAGTGTTGGAACTTTCTTCTAACACCCCAACCACCACTTGGGTTAGATAATTTGAATGGCCATAAGAAGTTGTTAGCTTGTTTGAAGTTTGGACCAACAGTGTAAATTTCGTGAATTAAATCTTCAACAGATTCAATACCGTATTTACCTAATGAAGCTTCAATGATAGCATTATCAGTTAATGGGATTCTTTGTTTGTTAACTTTACCGTAACCTCTCTTGTAAACTAATTGTCTAATAGTTGATAAAGATGGGTAACCAATAGCACAGTATTGTTCAACTAATTTTAATAATTCAGTAGTTGCTTTGGTAACTTTAACGAAAACACCAGCATTGATTTGGTTTAATCTTAAAAGTTGGAAAACTTTTCTTGACTTTGGTGGAATTTTCATAATACCCTTAATTCTAACAACGAAGACAACTTTAGCTTGTTCTTCAACGTAGTAAGAACCTTCAGCTTTAGCAGCTCTCTTTGCTTCAATGACAGCTCTTTCAGCAGAAGCGTATTCGTTAACGTAAGCTTCAGTTCTCTTGTAGATAGCAGCTCTCTTTTCTTTAGATGCCTATAATAACGATGGAAAAAAAACGTAATAAAAATTTAGTTAACATGTTAGTATTTGTTGAAAAAAAAAGAGAAAAGGGGAGGAAGTAGTAAAGCCTAAAAAGGAAACCAATTATGTCAATTAAAATTTCTCAGCCGAAAGATGGTGTAATAACAGACAGCATCGTTTTAAAACTAGTCGATATAAAGGACAAAAATTTTCATCATAATAAAATCAACAAACTGATTTCTTTTTTAGGTGGATAGGAGAAAAAAAGGTTTATATTGTATACGTACAACTTTTCTTGCTTTTTTAGCAGCAGCAGCTTCTTTAAGATCTCTTTCGACTCTCTTAGCTTGTTTGATTTGAGTTTCTGGTTTTGGAATTCTGTACAATGAGAGAAAAAAAAATTTCATATAAAATAATGAAAAAAATGTTAGTAAATAGTTTTTTTTGCAAAAGCCAAAAACATCTAATGAACCCACTCTCTCTTTGTAATTCAAAAATATTCTTCGAACTGAGCAATTAAAATACATCATTCGAAGGCTGTTTGATACGCAGAGGAACAAGTAGATAAATAGATAAAATTTAGCATTTATTGATTTAATTCAATAAATACAAATTCTTTTCATAATAAAGATCATCTACTAATTTTCCTTTGGAATGAATTTAATTAATTATAGCCTGTAATGGGTTATAAAAAACATGTCTAGTTTAACTTAATAAACAAATAAAAAAAACATATCCTTTGAAAGGAGTATGTTACAGTTTAGAGATAAGAACGAGTATCGAAAAAAAAGATGAAAAGAAATCCGATATCTTGTAGTAATCTCAGATAGACTTAATATATCAAAGTCAAAAAGAAATAATAACCTGCAAAAGTTAATCTTCTTTTTTGTGGTCAAGCAAATGTTTTGAGAGCATGGCAAGACCTTCATCTCTTTTGAACAGAAAATAATAGCACCATATAAAATAGAGTCATTGGATATTAATCACGAGTCTATAACATTGACGATGAAATAAGAAAAAGAATCTGTATTTATCAACTTCAAATCAACTCCGCCCAGAACAGTATAGCTTGAATCAAGTTAAATATTTGGTTGGATGAGATGATGTAGATAATACATACGCAGCCATTGTTGTTGTGAGTTGTTAAAAGAGCAAGGACAAAAAAGTGGAAAAGAGATAGGAAAGTTGCACTGTGAAAGTTTTATAAAGTGTTCCCAGCCAGAGCGAAGTGAAAAATTTGAAAATTTGAAAAAAAATTTAAAAAAATTTCCGCGTCACATTTTTCAGGTCACGTGCGTGCGCCAAGGGTTTGAGGGTTAGAGGGCTTGGGCGTGTCACGTGCCGGGGCTCAGCCAGCTCAGCATGAAATGGGGACATCCACTTGCATATTCTAGTCTTATTGAGAAGTCTCTTGCTTTTATTGCACTCTTGTTTCTTTCTGCAACCACTGCAATTGCAAACTAATTGGTTATAAAAGTAGCTATACAAATTTGAAAATGAATAATCCAGACAACTATTCCCTTACAGACCCTGTTAGATACAGAATACTAGCGGGACAAGCATTCCGCAAACGTAATGAGCTATCTGCTCTATCCCAGAAAGCTTACAGAAAAGGCGAAAAAAATAAAGCAACAATACTATCAAATCAATCAAAACACAGTCTATCAACGGCAAAAGAGTTGAATAATACTGCGGCGTCATATAACTTTATATCTTTCAACAATGACCCAAAATCAGATAATGTCATTTTATTGGGACTACACGCAAACGAAGCGGATTACATTTTAAAGAAAAGAATAATCAACAACTTGCAAAGAAATCATAATAAACTTACGTGTATTGCTGGTGATAATTCACATTCTAGAAATAAAATTATACCAACAATTGAAAGGATTTGCTGTTACGGCACAATGGATTTTAAAACAAACCCAAACGGCTCAATCGTGCTAAATATTGAAGAAGCCAATATTCCGAAATCTTGGTACCAAAAACTGGATGGCTATTCTGTTTATGAAGATTGGGAAGATAAAAAATCTTCAAAATTGTAGTACATATATCTATAAATATGTTGTGCATTTATAAAAAATTGTTTTTTTTTCTTCTTTGATACCTATTCCACTTTGCAGATTTCGGAGTTGTGTTCCCATCTTTGTTTTCTTTTTCGTTTCATTCCGACATTTTTTCCTTTAATTTCTCCTTTCTTTGGTATATTTTGTACTTTAGCTAAGACTCCACTGATTTATATTTATATACTAGATACATATAACTGGGTGTATAAAAGTTTTTACAAGTTTTGCATTGGTATCGCATTGTTAGGGGTCTTGTTATTTCCTATTTGGGATTCCGAGGGAAGAAACCATGTGCAGTGAATGTGTGTGTGTGTGTGTGTTTTTTCCGTAATATCTACACCTATGCACAATCATAATCGTCTGGTTATAAGCAACGTCCAGCTACTAGAGCCAGTTTATAAGAAACAATGAGTGCAGCTGCTGCTGTTGATTCTACTACCAGAGGGGATATCCAATTTGACAAAGATTACAACCATGTGTCTGATAAAGAGTATATAAAATTCAGGAAGCTTGCTCAAGAATCTTATGATAAACGTAACCAGTTATCGCAGTTATCACAAAAAGCTTATAAATCAGGTAATAAACAAGAAGCTCATGCACTATCGGTCAAAGCTAAAAATGAATTGGAAATTGCAGAAGGTTATAATAATAAAGCAGCTGAATATGTATTTATTGAAAACAATAGAGATTCTGATAGTAATGATATAGATTTACATGGTTTATACGTTAAAGAAGCTGAGTATATTTTAAAACAACGTATAATAAGTGGTATTAAAAGACAGCAACCAACTTTAGATTGTATTGTCGGTAAAGGTTTACATTCTAAAAACGGTATTGCCAAACTTAAACCTGCAATTGAAAATTTATGTAAGGATGCAAACCTTAAATGTTGGCTTGATAAGAAGAATTCAGGTGTTTTACATATAGATATTCAAAACGCACAAATTCCACAAACTTGGTATTATAGTGTTGATCCTAACGGAGTTGGTGCTATGGATGGAGCATACCAACCACAAGGACAAGCAAACTACGGTGCAAACCAAGGAATCTTTCAACCACAACAACAACAGCAGAACAATTACCATCAACAACAAAATTACAACAACAACAACGGGAATGGAAATGGAACTGCTGGTTGCAATGGTATTTTGCTTGCATTGTGTGGTACTTTGCTGAAATCTCTTTTGAGGTAGTCTTATTACCTTTGTTCACAATGTATACTATATATGTATTTTTTTGTACAAAATCGAAGTTTCGAAAAGATCAGGTTTTCCACTTACAGTATATAAGCACAGTATAAAATATACGCTTCAAGTTGTCAAATATTTTGCTGCTAACGTGCAAAATCCACCAGAGAATGTGCACATTATTCACACCGCTTCACCTAGGAGCTTTGTAGGAGAAACCTTTAACTTAAGCAAACAAAGGTCGAAGGTCGACGAACGGTGGACGCAAATGTTTTCTACGTTAGTGGTTACCAAGTTATTCTTCTTTTATTTCTTTATAAAATATGTCAAAGTATACAAAAATGACCAGGGATATATTGATATAAGACGGTACAAAATCGGATGGCACATGCTATATAATCACGCATATGTGATTACACGGATAAATGAGATACAACTAAAGAATCGATTTGAAAGAGAACTTACAAGAAAATGGAGTACAATCCCATCCACCTCTTCTTTAATAATCACTTTCTCAAGTTGAGAAATAATAAGGAAAATTGACTTATCCTCATAGTCCAAATCTTCAAAATAACTAGTAAAGTGATCAGGAAAGTAATGTTTGTTTAAAGCAAATACACATTCACCCATTTGATTTTCGAATGTTGTACTCTTAATCAATTGAAAGTTTGATACGATACTTGTGATTTCCAGAAGTCCTTTGTACCGAGATCAGCAATCAATAACTGATTATATTTGACAACTAATTCGTATGCCTCGGTTTTGATATCTAATCTTTCTATGATTAGGTGAATCAAAACAACGGAGTTTCGGTCCATACTATTGGGATTATTCTCAGCAACATATAACCACAAATCCTTGCTCACCGTCTTTCTAATGGTTGCCATTAGAGACGGTTCTAAGTGTCTGCATATGACAACATTATGCTTTGCGACCTTTCCACTGGAAAGAGCGAAAGCTAGTTTGAGATGAGCATCCAACTCAATGTTGTTCATTTACATTCTTAAACTACTCATCCACATACCAAAGTAGTTGGGTTAATCCAAGGCATCTGTACTTATCTCCTCCTTGACAGCTTTACCGGATAGGCTGTAGCAGTAACTATATCCATGATGTAACTGACATTTAGAGTCCTTAGTACTACTTCTGTGTCCGACAGTTTCGACTTCCAACTCATGATTAAACCAATCGTCAGTGATCTCTACATCATTCATCGCCTTCACGAATGATTTTAGGCAGAACTGGGTCAAAGCATCCATGAACCAGTTCCCAGTTGACCCCCACCCGTTTGGAGGTGTCTCACATCAATATAGCAATAGACCTAATCGTATACTCGGACTTCTTCAAGAAAGAAAGCCACCAAGAATAAGTGTATAATCCATGTGTACAATATATATGTTCAAACCGTGGATGAATAACACTCACACACAAACACAACTTTGGTCTGCAACAATTTGCGTGCAGCGCATCTATCAGACTCCCTCTATGCAAATCACAATGGCACACACACTACGGCATTGTAGCACTCCAGAATACTGCTTGGCCTTTTACGTACTTACACATTGCTACTGCTGTATTGGACAATTACGGGTAATTGTTTAACTAGAAATGACAAACACAATCACAGATGAAATCTCAAGGATAAGGAGTGCCTTTGATGCATTAATGTCCCATATAAATCCATCAACTGCAGTGAGTAATGGTCAGAACAGAAATAACGATGAAGAATCACTAATATCAAATGAAAGGATACCTGAAATGCCGGGAGGTCTCCCAATACTGAATCAAGAATCAGAGCCGCCCACTCAAGTGAATGAGAACTTAATGAATAAATCTAGTAAAATATTAACATATTTATTTGCAGCATTTTTATTTATTATCGTTATTCCAGTTTATTTGATATACAGATTTCTAATTTTTGTTTTGTTCATAATTTTATCAATCTATATCAAATTTCAGAAACGTGGATACCATTCTATAAACAATCGCATAAATAGCCCAGCAAATACTGCACGACGTTTCATAACCAATTTCGATGACCGTATAGGAAATTCAATTGAAGAGAATCATATTGAAAGGCCAGATTTTATGGAGTGTGGTTATTCACAAGCTTTGTATATTTTCAAACAAAAAATTACTTGGTTATTGGTTTATATAGAAGGTGATAGTGATAGTATAGAAACTGTAAAATTTACCCAGGATGTACTAACAGATGATCGATTTTTATCATATATCAATCAAAAGAATTTTTTAATATGGGGAGGTTCAATCTCCGACAGTGATGCATTTCAAATTGCTAATCAATTCAATATAACTAAATTGCCGTTTTTAGGTCTATTGTCTTTAACTGTTAATCAAGTTCCAACTTCTTCAGGTATGCAACAATCGGCACCTGTGATTTCATTAGTGTCTAAAATTCAAGGCTATAAGAAACTTAATACCGTTCTACATAAGTTTGACCGTGCATTTCAAAAATATAATCCAATGCTGGAAAACTTAAGGACTGAGCTTACTCCAGTTTTCAGAACTGTTGAAGATGACGCTTTAACTAATTCAATCAGAAGGAATCAACAACAAATTTCAGATAATAGGCAACTTGAAAAACAGTGGTTACAATGGAGGAAATCGAAAATTCAACCCGTTTCTCCAGACTCTGAACAGAACGTTTCTATTGCTATAAGGTTCCCAGATATGTCTAGAAAAATTATCAAAGTAAATAAAGATTGCTCTTTAGAAGAAGTTTATGCAATCGTTGCATGCAACTTAATCGAAAATATTGAAATCGATAATGAAAGTTATGATGATTATGAAGAACCGTTAAACTTCAACTATAGATATAAATTTGATCTCAGTACGGTTCTGCCGTGTGAAGTATTACAACCTAGTACAGAACTATTGATCCGTGATAACTCATTGATTTGTCCAACGGGTAATTTGATCATTTCAATGCACACTGAAGATGGAGATCGTAACAATATATAATTTTTTTACGTAAATATATCTATATATATGTCTGTATATTTCCATTTATACGATATGTATTCAATAATATGGGATAATGATAGTCATTGGTTGATCGTTTTAAATCAATATATAATTATGTTACAGAAAAAAAATGCTTATAAATATAATGCATACTTAATTAGAAGCTGCATTTTTAGAGTTTTTCTTTGCCTTTTTCTTTGATTTAGTTTTCTTTTTCAATCCTACAAATCCTGTTTTCAATACATTGGTATATTCTGTCCAAAATTGATCAAGTTTCTCAGGCTCAACAATTGTGCTTAACTTGGTTTTCAATAATTTGTCTTTGTTTCCATCAGTTACTCTGATTAAAATACAGTATTTTTTAAGATCAGGAGTGTTTTCATGGAGTATAGGCTTGACATCTTTGCCTAGATCACTGTAAGGCTCTGGGTCAGTAATAGAATTTTCAATATCATATGAAAGCCTTTTCTGTGTTATGTATAGTGAAGATTTACCTTCCTTCTTTGCAAGTAAGTTCGTTACTTGTTTGAAAAACTGTAAATAAGATAGAAGAAGAAATGGTGCCAAATGAAATAAGTTGCATTCACGTTAGTATCAAGATTTTTTTTCAAAAAAAAGCTTCAAGGAACGGTTTCCGTTTTACTAAAGTAACTTACTTCCTTGTTGTCCAACCTGGCCATTATGCTTTGTTGTAACACTTTTAGAAAAAAAGATATGGTTTCTACACGTATTTTGCAATCGTATATTCCATTTTTCGGTTTTTTGGTTTCGCAGCATGAATTTTGTGGGAACCGTTGGTGGATTTTTCACTGCAATTCAATTAGCACGGTGCTGGCAGAAGCCACGATGTGTAACAGAGAATAGGGAGAAACTACTGCATCAAATACTCTAAACTGCTTTGTGCTTTGAATCTGTTAAGTTTGTATAGCGGGTTCAAGCTTTTGAAAAATAAGTAAATTTTATAAACCATATAATTACGTAAGTTTTCTATTATATATTTAACGGACATTTGGTACATGATTTAGCATCCATCACAGTAACTGCTATTTCAAAAAAAACGTTGCACTATGCCTGTATTATCAATCACACAAAGTTACAATAAGGTTAAAGTTCACTTGTATAAATTCATATTGTTGATAGATCCGACAGTCACCTTCAATACTATGTTATCATTCCCAATAACGGCTTGAACATTTGTTTTATATATCCACAATGTGCCCAATAGCTCAAGATTTACTTTTATTGTCATATATTTATCATACTTTTTCAAAGAAATCATGCATTTTGATAGCATACGTGTATGGAAGACCAAATATTGCATCGATAGGTGCTACTTTATTGATAGGTTTGCTAGATAAAACTTCTTCGTCGCAAATTTCTAACGGATTACAACAGTAAGCATTACCCCTTTTTTCAACCAAATCATTCTCATATTTCTGAATATATTGACACATGCTTAATCCACAGAGTACGTAGTTTGTATGATAAAAATCAGCTTTGCATCCAGGTTTATCTCGTAAACCAAAACTGTCCTGACAACAACATATAATATAATTATGTAGCTTCTGTCTATCTATGATTGAAATGTAATCCTTTATATCCTTTTTATGATTTAATAAAATTTCAAGCAATGAACATGTACCACCCACCCAATGACTGTAACATCCATCAACTAATTTATTCGTGCGCCCACAAAACCCACCTTCAAGATTGTACTGCCTATCTACAGTCCACTTAATCAATAGCTCAACGTCTAATTCTGATTCAAGTAATTCTTCAGGTGAAAGAAGAATGAATAATGCAGCCAATGAACAAAATGTATAACCACCATGGGCCTCATCTCCAGGATAGCCTGAAAACCCACCTTCAAATGTTTGACAACTGATTAACCACTCTTTAACGCCTTTTTTAAGTTCATCATCAAGTATATTCAATAATGAGGCAATACATAGAGCACAATAAACAGCTCTTGTGTCAGTTTCTCCACCTTTTTGCATTGTAAATGACCCATTATCTTGTTTCATTTCATATAAAAAATTCTTGACAGCATTTACGTCTATAGATTTCCAAAGTTCTTCGTTTCCTGTTAATGCATATGATAAAATCGCAGCATAAGAAGCAGCTAAATGGGGAATTTGAGCATATCCACCACTAAAACTCCCTATTTTATTATCACTCCCTGTCTCGTAATTGAAAAACGTAGGTAATTTAATACATGCATTTCTTATCTCTGCTTCTGTAAGTCCTCCGGTTCTGAGTAAAATTGCTGAGTTCATTAGCCAATATGTAATCCAAGGTTGTGAAGCATCTAACTTGGTGAATCCTTCTGGTAATGGTCCATTTAGAAATCCATGGATAAACATAAAATGATGTTTCCTGTCTAATACAGGAAAATTATGAGAACCTTTTTCTAATACTTTGTCATATACTTCAACTATTAATTCTTCTGTTTCAATTTTTTTCATTATTGTGTCAGAATCTGGTTCATTTATTACAACACCTTTAGGTGTTGTGAATGCATCATGTACTCTGGTTTCTAACATGTTTAGCAAAGAATCAAAGTCAGGAATATCCATTTTGAAACAAAATAAATAAAATATATTAGTCCCTTTTGCACTACTTGACTGTAATATATTTTTGTGCAACCCAGAAAAAATGTAAATTTAACTACCGTTATTCATGTCGAAGACAAACGTATTGACATGTCCGAAAAGGGCAATGTTTTCGGGTAATTGAATTCACGAAATTGGAAGTTTAGCCGGGGTCAAATAAAATTTAAAATATAGGAAAATGCACACAGTTGGAAAAAATAAGAACTTGGTTTTTTTTGTGAGTATTTTCGTTCTTCTTGACATGGATTAAAATATTTTTCCTTGAATAAGATTGATCTTTTTTTTTGTTCTTGTTATTTTTTACAGGGTATACCACCAGGAAGATACCATATGTTTTCAGGGCTTAAAACAAACAATACTTTTAGTCAACCAATACAACAGCAGCCTTCTATAGGACAGGCTGGTAGTAATACCCAGTCATCATTGTTTGGGAAACCACAGCAATTTCAGTTTGGACAGCTACAACAACAACAGCAGCAGCAGCAGCAACAACAGCAGCAAATGTCAATTTTTTCAAATTCAAATTCTTCACAGCAACAAAATACTCAAATGCAACAATCTCAGCTACAGGCACCATCAAGATTTGACAAATATGCAATCAAAGATATAAATGAACACAGATTGTTTGCATCTACTTCAGATGTATCAAATGCACAATCTAGTAACGATTTAACTACTAATAACATTTCAACATTATCAAATAAAAATGTAAGTAAGAGGAGAATACCAAATCAACTAATTAAACGTATAAGCAAAGTGAATAATAATATAGATGATGATGATAAATCTTCAAACCCTATACTACCATTTAAAGCTTCAACACAGGTTCAACCTGATACATTTTCTAATGACTTTGCGTACCTGTACGATATTGATAAACCTCCAGTCAAATCACTATTTGATACATCGAATTATCAAGATGATTTATCAAATTCTAATGATATTTTAACGGGTGATGATTCGATTTTTAATAAGATGAATCAAAATCCAATTGTTTTCAATAATGTTTTTGTAAAACCTGAAAGAAATTTCAACCAAAAGTTAAATAACTCACAATCCACGGTTGCACATGAACTTCCTTGGTCTGAATCTGTCAATACTAATTATACCAAAAAGAATAATGATAATAATGGACTGGCTGCGGTGTCTAACTCAGAATCGCTGACAACATTTTCTAGTAATTCATTATTATCAAATACGAAAATGTCTACCAATGTCGATAAATCTATTAAAAATGTTGAAAATCTATACTGTTCTGTTCTTATTTACGGATTCGAAGATGAATCTTTCTCTTTAATTATTGAAAATTTTTCAAAATATGGAAAAATAATGGAGGATATACCAATATCAAATTATAATAATAATTCTGGATCTTTTGGCAATTTGATCAATAACGAAAAGTTTTTCGATTTGAACGATAAATCAGTTTCTGAAAAAAATAGTTCGAATAAAAATTCCAAGTCCAAAAAGACTGTAAAATCTTTCCCTATATTTTTGGGCCAAAATTGGGTTAAATTAACTTATGATAATCCAAATTCGGCAATTAGAGCTTTGGCTGATAATTTAACATTAGATTCAAGTGGAAACGAAATTGGTGTAATACCTTATAAAAAATCTGATTTAGAAATTTTACTAGGACAATCAATTCCAGCTGATCAAAATGTTGGTGAAGGTTTGTTAGGGTTAAGTCATGAACTAGAACTAGATAATAAATTAGCGGATAATTATATAGGCAGATATTTGAATCATAAAAGAATTGAAAATAGTGCAGATATTAATGGCGTACAGACTGTATCAAATTTTACAATTAAAGATGGTTCGAAATTACTGATTAATAAAAAGAAAGATGAAAACCAGAAAAATTTTTGGAATAAAGGTGTAGGTTTCCTCTTCGGTGTTGGTGAAATCTAACAAATTTGTATATCCACTGTAGAAATATTATATATTTTTTTTAACTTTTATCCTTAACATGCGTTAAAACTATAAAATACATGAGAAAATCACTATTTATATTATATATATATGTGTGTTATATTGTTTTCTCTAACTTCTTTTACTTATTCATTATTGAATAGACTACCTAAACCACCTTCTTCCTCTAAGACATCGACACCGATAGGTTTCTTTTTACCTCTAGATGCAGATTGAATCATTTTAGTACGTTGCTCACTATATCCTTCGGGCCCATTGTTGCGTACAGAATTAAATAACGACAGGAAACAGTTTTTCCTTTCTCTGGACCTTTGACAATTACTTAAAATGCTTTCGAAATTATTCAAGATTTGATCATTTTCAATATTCAAGCAATTCTTTAATATTTGTAATGGATAAGTAGATTTAAACCTTTCCCCAACATATAATATTGATAATGTATAAGCAGCTTCTGTATGCGCTTCTGAATAGAATTTATCTAAGATCAAGTTGATTAAAGTAGGGATAAGATTTTCATTGATAATACTATCCAATTTCTCGTTATTTAATGAAACCATTTCTTGCGCAATATGTCTAAAAATTAACATAGCGTTAAATGCAGATCTTGAATCTCTAAATGATACAATATCACACATTAATTTCAAAAATGGTTCCAATACTTCAATCTTATAAAGCAAGAATTCTCTGCTTTCTCTTTGCCTTTGGTCTAATGAAGCCTTCGATTTTTGTCCTGCTATATCAATTAACATTCTAACAATGACTTGAGTTAATTGTCTTAACATGTGTTCTTCTAACATATCCTCACTTAATTGTTCATCAGATTCATTACCATCTAACCTTAGACCTTTTTCATAAACCAATCTCCATTTATTTACCAACAAGTCATCTAATGTTGTGAATACTTGAGGTAAAAATACAGGCATGAAGAAATCATAAAAATCTATAGGACAATTTTTAATAACTTGCCTTACAACTAAGTTGATCATATGTCTCCAAGAATGTAATGTTATACCAACTGATTCCTCCGTCAATGCTCTCCATAATAATTTTGCATTATTTGAATCAACGTAAAGGGTTTCCTCTAATTGAGAAATTGTACTAATCATTAGATAAGCATACTCTCTTGTATATCTAATAATATGACCAACTGAATCAGCAAAATCTCTCAAAGTATGAGTAGCTTTGACGCTTTCGTCAACAAAAGATTCTCTAGATTGAATAGAAACACCTTGTTGCCAAAATCTCTCCATTGTACTATATTTGACAAAGCTTTGAACTTCTTTTGGTAAATCAACCCAATTAGCAGGGTTGTGATATGCCTGTATTTGATAAATTAGCTGTAAGATATAAGGCAAAATTGGTTTAACTCTTGGTTGCCATAATTCCAACAAATCTTTATAAGTTTTCGATTCATGATCTAATTTTTCAATTGAATATTGAATTAAAACTCTAGTTGCCCTTATTGGGAAAACTGATGACCATTGATCTTTTAATTGTTTTTTAAGTTCTTTACCTTGATCATCCATTTGAGCTTCTAATAAATTGGTATTCTCTGTTATTCCTCTAGATTTGAAATAATCTGCGATTTTCACTATACCCAATCTTTCCATAAACCAATGTAAATCGGATAAACCCTTCATTGTAACGGGATCAGACCAAGCCATTAATTCAGGATCCACTATTCTACAAAATGTTTCAGTTTTATTTTCTAATGAGGATCTTTGAGAAACAACTAATAAAAAGGATTTAAATGCGACAACTTCGTGGGAAATCAGCTTTTTCTCATTTAAAATATTGTTAATAACTGTTTCTAATTCAGAGAAAATATTCTTTAAATATTCAGGCATTAAATAAGCTAATCTATTTAATTCTGTACCACTTGATGCTCTTAAATCTCGAATGTTTTCCAATTCTTCATCAGATGCATTTTCTGGATATGGGAAAGTACATGATTCTATAACTTTTTCTAAAACTTTAAACATTGTAGTATTTAAATCTTTTAAAACTGGTGTAAATTGAACTAAACTTTGGATTTGTTTTCTTTTCAATACTGGATCATTAATTTCCAACATCATTAATAATGTACATAAATTATCCGATTGCTCTTGTAAATATAATTTTATTTCATTAAAATCATCTTCTTTATACCAGATTTGCCATCTAGTTATTCCTCTAACACAAGCTTCAATTATAGCAAACTGAGAATAGGAATAAATATATGATTCCGATCCTTTACCTTTATAAGTAAGTTTGGAATTGTTCAAACTTTCAGTACCTAAAGGACTAGAATAAAATTTATTCAATCTATCAGCCAACCAAATCAAGCCATCTTTAGGTTTTTTACATATGATGATTCTTACAATATCATCAACCAGTTTCTTATATTCAGATAAAAATAAATTTTGGTCACTTTTGTTATCAAAATCAAAAGAAAGATAGCATAATTGAATACTTTCAGGATCACAGTCATTATAATTAACCAATCTATCAGCACATACTTGTAATAAATCTGCCATAATAGTTTCAAAATCTGGTTGATCACTTAATTCATCTGTTCTAAGCATTGCACACCAAAATTGTAATGAAATTCCGCTGATAGCCAAAGATTCATGTTTTGTAGTTTCTAAAATTAATTTATAAAAATTTGTTAAATCTCTTTGTGAATTTTTAATAGATTCTTTACTTGTAACATAATCTGATAAAATGATTAATAATTCAACCAATTTTTTCAACAATGTATATTTCTCATCATCTATATCATCAAAATTAATTATGATAGAGCTATAGATATTGAAGAAAATTTCATATGCAGCGTCATTAAAAGCAGAATTAACTAGCCATTCATTATCTTCGGAGTTTGAATATGGTTTATTATATAAACCGTCAAAACATTCAATTGTTAATAATTTAATTTTGAGATTGTCTATCGTTAACAATTTGAATAAAGTTGTTATTATATCAACTTCTTTTAAGGCCAAAGGTATTATCCAAAATAATGAAATTTTGAAAATTTCTAAAATTTTAACTATTATATCCAAACAATTATTTTTATCATTAACTGAAATTGAAGTATTTGATAAACATTGAATACATTCATTTAATAATTGACACCATTTTATTAGCCAACCTTCATTTGAGGAAACAAATAATCTAACTGTATCATTAGGTTCAAATTTTGCTGATAATATACGTTCAGATACTACAATTTCAGGACATAAAGATATCAGAACAGGTTTCCTTTTAGAAACAATTGGATCATCCAATAAATAAATATCTTCAAATAAAGTTCTTAATATGATTAAAGATAACTGTCTTGTTATAGGGGAATGATTCCATAATTCTAATAAATTTGCGTCCATTGTCATCCAAGAATCTAATTTTTCATCATCTGTGAATTTAATAGAGTTTAATTGGTTTTCTGGTGTATTAGTTAAAGTGGTATTTGTTGTAGAGGTGGTACTTGGGGTTAAATTATTTGAAGATATTTGATCAGTTTGTTTTAATAGACATTGACCCCAACATCTTTTTATAACTTCTACCCAAAGAAAGGCAATTTTCTCTTTTATATAATGAGGATCATTTTCAGATACTTTGGTAGCTAATTCGACTATCCAATTTCTTACAGCCAATTTTTTCTCTTTATCCCAATCGTTATAGTTATTCGTTATAGAAAATAACAAAAGGTTTAAAGCGTAGTGTCTGACCATATAGTTATAATTATTATCAGGTAGAGCTAGTTGATATCCCCAAAATGGAGAATCGGGTAGTTTCTTTATTGATTCAAGAAAATCTTGTGCTGTATGCCTATCATTATTGGTAGAAGAAGAACTGTAGATTGTATCCAAAGATGAAATTATTTGATTTATTTCTTGTGCAGACATAGTTATTTTCCATAAGCATATAAATTAAGATATGTGTATATAAATATAGAAAGAGGCGAATCTGTGAAATTATTCAACTGATGCAATTATTTCTTTTGTTTCTTTCTTGTTTGCTTGTTTGTTTGTTTTTTTTGGATCTAGCTTTTATTCCTAATTTGTTTTTGGGTTCTTTCGATAGTTCTGTACTTAAGGAAAGACGAATCTGTGTAATGATTAGAAATAAGAGGATAGAAATAGTAAACAGGAGTCTTGGTGGATGCACAGCTAGCAGAGAAGCAAGAAGCCAGAGGAAAAGAAATGGGGAAAAGGGAAACATCGTCAAACGTCTGAAGGCAATCTTCAAACATTGCCGTTAATCGCATCAAATGTTTAATTTCTCACAAGAAATTTGACCACTATTGTTCCAGAATAGGAAATGATCAGTGTGTTGAAGAACTGGCAAACACACTTGTGCAGGCTTTGCAGAGGATAATGCATTGGCCAGAGGTGAATCACAGGCGTTTACTTCTATACGTGAATGTGTATCTGTTTGTATACAAAGATACTAGTGAAGGTATATAACTAGTCGTCTCTACTGCTGTACTCGTATAAGTATAGAAGCACGAGATATGTGTTTTATGTAGTTCTGAGTGATGCAGTATCACTGACAGTGCCAAAACGATGGATACAAACCACCACCATTGGCCACCACACTCTATCATCAGTTATGTATGCAGACAAATGAGCTTGCAACCTTCGTCGTTGTTGCTTCGTCTTTCTGCTGAACGCTCACTCGTCAGCACTCACTTTTCAAATGGCGAGACCCAGCTTTGAGACGACACGAACTGTGTTAACTGTGTGAACGGTGTTGTTTCTGGAATGGTAAGCCAAATGCTCACAATCACAAGACTGCTGGGTACTAACAAGAGAGCCGTTGGTTCTTCTCTAGTTGGAATATCATCTATCAATAGATTGGTTCGTAAAGATTTTATATTCAATGCTAATTACGCTACTTGGAATAGTAGTAAGAAACCTCCAAAACCACCAAAATTTAATTTTAAATCTAAAAAGGAGTTAACCCCAGAAGAAGAGAAAGAAATCGAAGATGAGAAAAAATACCATGAAGCAATAAATTCAGGTTCTTGGGGTAAAAAATGGGGTGCAATTTTAGGTTCTAGTGGTTTTAATAAAAAGGCAACTAAATATTATATTGGATTATATGTATTGTTTTTATGCTACGGTATTTATTATTTCCGTAAGTTATTTGCAAGACATGTAGAAGAGGAAGATTTGAAAAAAATGAGGAATGAAGGTATTGAATTAACTGAATACCAAAAATTAAGAATCAGGGATTTGTCTAGTGATTTATTAAGAACTAAAGATAAACAAAAATTATTAGCTTATTATGAATTAAAACAAAAATTTGATCTTGAACATGACGGTGGTGAAGATGGTACAAAATTTGATCCAAGACCTGAAGATATTGAAGATATATTAGATATAAGTTACGAGAAATGTATTTTACCTCCAAAAGATTTAAGTTCATTTTATGATAATTTAGCGGATGAATATGATAATGATGTTGGTACAGAAGAAATGATGTCATTTATGAAAAGCAAAAGAAAATGGTTAATGAAGCATTGTAAAGGTGATGTTTTAGAAGTTGCTTCAGGTACAGGTAGAAATATTGATTATTTAGATCCAACAGTTGTTAAAAGTTTGACATTTTTAGATGCATCAAAAAAAATGATGGATATATGTTATGATAAATTTCATAAAACATGGCCTAATTTTACCAAAGTTAAATTTGTTGTTGGTAAAGCCGAAGAATTAGTTGATTTATCCAACAAGGGTAAAAATAAAAGTAATAAAATTTTCAAATATGATACAATTATTGAAACTTTCGGTTTATGTTCACATGAAGATCCTGTTAAAGCTTTGAAAAATATGAGAGAACTATTAAAACCTGGTGGAAGAATTATTTTATTAGAGCATGGTAGAGGTGAATATGATTTTATTAATAAAATTTTAGATAATAGAGCTCATAAACATAGTGAAAAATGGGGTTGTAGATGGAACTTGGATATTGGAGAACTTGTTGATGAATCCGGTTTAGAAATTACTGAAGAGAAACGTGCACATTTAGGTACTACATGGATGATTGTATGTAAAAGACCGGAAGATATATTAGAAATTGAAGAAATGACATTTATTGAGAAATACATCTCCCCTAAAAGAACGAATGCTGATTCATCAATTTTTGAAACTTCCAAATCTTCCACAACAAAATAGTTGTCAGACCCTGGTCCATGTAAATAACTGTGTAGGAAGAACACATCACTCGTGTATATATACCATATAAATACAGAAACGTAATCACTTGAAAGAGTTATTTTAGTGATAAAGAATATAGTCTAAATTACGCGGGATTTTCTAGTGAAAATTTCAACACTTTTCTCCCTTTTTGTTTGTGTATCTTGCATTTATTATGTTCTCTTTTCCTTCAATTATTTTTTTTTCGTCCTTTCTCTTCTTCTAAATTGTATACTTCCCCTTTTGCTTTCCTTTCTTCTCCTTTTACTTGTGTATTTTTTTTTTCAAGCAAACGAATTTTTAACCAAATGGCAAAAAAGAAAGTTTCGTTCCACAAATCTTCTAAGATTGTAGAAATCGATCAAGATGAAACAGTGACTACGTTCACAGAAATTGAAACTGAAATCAATTCAGATAATAAACTTAACGATAACAATGATAAAATTGACTATAACGATGATTTTGATCCAGATACCATGGATATCGATTTAACCACTGGTAAAAAGAGGAAAGGCAAAAATGGTAAAAAATCTTCAACAGGTAACGAAGTTCATGTTGATGCAATGGAAACTTCATTACTCATTATACCATTCCATTTACCTTTATTATTATATTCACTTTTAACAGATGGACAAATTTTATCAGAAACAAGGGTTGGATTACAAAGAGGTTTCTATAATTTAGCCATTTTATCATTAATTTATGTTGTTATGATTTCAGAGAAAATGAAAACTGAAAGAACACCAAATTCTAAAAGTAGTGGACCAACAGCACTTGAATTTTTATATACTTCAATATCATTCCCATTATCAATCATGTTATCAATACCAATTTATTTAACATTTTTAATATTTGGCGCACCTGCAGGCCCATTGACTGCATTAACATTCTATTTAGCTAGTCATGTTTCCGTTATTGTCTTCTTCCCATTGTTAAATCTTTATAAAATTACTGATAAAAATGCTAAAAAAGTTTGGTGGAAACTTTTAACTTTCCAATTAGATAACTGGAAGTTCAATCAAGTTTACTGCTCTTCGGTGGGTGGATTAATTGGTTGTTGGTTTGGTGTTATACCAATTCCATTGGATTGGGATAGAGACTGGCAAGATTGGCCAATTACTTTATTAATTGGCGCTTACTTAGGTGCTTTTATCGGAAGTTTACTAAGTTATATTTACGGACGTTATCTTATCTCCAAGTTCAAGAAATAAGTTTTGCACATAAATACGTATATAAGCTAGATAATTAATAAAATAGCGGTACAGTGACGTTTGATGATGTTATGTATATATTCAAATGAACTAGTATATATACCATTTGACATAAAGTTTTCTAAAGATGTGTAGTGTAATCTAAATGTAAAACATGGGAACGCGACGCGACTCTCGTTGTATAAAAGGAGTTACCTGCGTTTTAACAAGATTGGCAGCTTGAGACCGGTGGTGCTTGATTGACCAGGGAAGAGCTGCTATGACTTCTAGATCTAGTTCAAGTGAATACAATTCAGATTCAGATGCTGAGGAACCAGTACTGAAAAAATCACGTATTTCAAATCAATATTCTTTGAACTCTGGTAAAGATGATGTTGCTAAAAAAATTGCAATATCATGTGCCAGAATGCTTATTGGATTGTCAAGTAAGAACCAAGTTTTAAATAAAAATATAATATCTAAAATCCTAGATGCAGAAAATGAGAAAGGATCAAAATTACAATTCAAGAAACATGTTTTACCTATACTTAAACCATTGGTTAAAGATATTTTCAATTACGAAATTATAGAATTACCTTCAACGAAACCTAATAAACGATCAAAGAATGCTAATAACGATAGAGATGATTCAAATAGCAGGACTAACAGTAACACGAACATATCGGATGATCTACCATATGCTTTATCAGATGATTATATATTGGTAAATAAACTAGATTTACAATTTCGTGCATTAAACTACAAATTTTTATCATCTTCAACAAAACCGATATCTGATTCAATAAAGGATACACAATCAAATAAAGAATCTAATTCAAGTACTTTATTATATGGTGAAAATTTACCAAAACCTACTTCATCCTTGGTTCAAAATGGTATAATGTTGCTTATTATTTGTATTGTTTTAATTCATGATAATAATATTTTACAAAGTGATCTTTTGAATATACTGAAGAAGAAAGTAGGTTTGAAATGGAAGGAGAAACAGTCCGTGTCAATTTTAGGTAATAGAACAATGGGTGAATTTATTCAATATATGGGTAAACAAGAATACCTAGAACGTGAACTAACTTCTACTTCCACAGTTGGAAGCGGAGGCGGTGTAAGTAACCGATCACTTAACTCCAAAAATGCCAAACATGAAGATTCCACGTTGATAGTGAGACTTGGCCGTAGATGTATAGCAGAGTGGTCATTGGATCAATTTGTTGAACTTTTCCGTCAGGTAATGACCGAACAGTGGACTGATGAACTGCAGGAGAGTGCCATATTCACTATCAAAAGTGTGTGGAGTCAGTAGCATGTGTGTAGTTGTAAAACTGGAGAAATAGAAGAAAAACTCGAAAACATATAATATATATATTACCACACGATAAGCCTGTAATGTTCGGGGATCGCCAGAGTCGAAGACAGCTTTTTTGACGGTTTCTTAGACATCACCTTCTTCTCTGAGGACTGCAAGCTTTCGTTATTTCTTTAGTTGTACTAGCTAGCAGTGTCTGTTGGGGTTACTATGTCAGTACTTGCTGGTAATGATCAAATTTCGACTGACTTATTGAACCATAACAGAAATCACAAATCTGCTAAAAGGTTGTCACTCATATGTTCTTCACTTGTAGCTTTGGCATCAGGTACTCCATATCTATATGGTATATGGTCTCCACAATTGATTAATAAATGTGGGTTTTCAGCAATTGACTCTTCTTATCTTTCATTCATGGGGAATATAGGATCTTCTATAGGCGGGTTTTTCGCAGGTTTGATAATTGATAAGTTTGGTATCACTTTAGGTATTCTATTAGGAGCTTTATTGGAATTCTCGGGTTTCTCAATACTCTATTACAACTATAAATTTGAAATCCACAATTTTACTCAGTTATTAATTGCAATGGTTTGTATTGGTTTTGGATCGGTATTGGCTTATTTTGCAACTATAAAAGTAGCTACTTTAAATTTTCCTAATCATAGAGGTTTGGCTAATGCTTGCCCAGTCAGTGCATATGGTTTAGCTGCATTATTTTATGCGTTTCTTTCAACTGTATGGTTTAATGATAATGTGGAAGGTTTGTTGGGATTTATTGCAATTTTTTCTGGTTTAACAATATCCTTATCAAGTTTATTTATAAAAATTTATGAAATTGATGACGATGAAAATGAGAATGAAAATGACATTGGAGATGATCACGAGGATGATCATGAAAACTTGAATTCATCAATTGAAAATGAATTTGAAGTTGGTTTACAGTATTTATTAAAAGGGCATAGAGGTTCCTTTGCACAAGTTAATAATATTTTGAGGAATGAATCATCTACTTCTTTGTTCTCTGAAATGACAGATAATTCTTCAGAATTTAGTGCATCAACAATGTCTAGAAATTCATCAGTTATATCACTTAAAAATCCTTCCTTGGTGTCACAAAATCCAATTTCCATTAGTAATCACTCTACGTTGTTGAGGTCAAATAGTAATAGCTTGAATAATATTAATAATAATTTATCTTCATCTCCTTTAGATTTTAAAGTAAAACAACCAATGATTCACAATGGATCTTTTAGAATGCAATCATCTATGAATAACTCACCTCGAGGAAGTCGATGGTTTGGCAGTATGACACAGAAACAAAATTTAAGTAATATGAAAATAAATTCAACACCTAATGAAGAATCTCCATTAATTTCTAATAATAACACTGTTGACACAATGAACTCTCTTGTGGATAGTTCCCCTTTACCTAGAACAAAATCTAGTTCTTCTTCAGTCATAAATTCATTAGCTTCATCACCTGCAAATACAGTACCACAACAATATACTAATAAATCTACAAGTTTCAATTCTACAAAAGCTCTTTCTGAGATAAAAAACTCACCAAATTCCATACAAACATTAACTAAATCGGGATCTTCATCGGATTCAAATAATCTAAAGCAAAATCAATCATATTCAAGTTTGAATATCACTCCTGGGTTTACCGGAAATATTGATACTAATTTATCAAATCAAGAATTAGCAGAAATTATCAATAGAAGTAGTAAGAAAACTAGAAAACGTAGAAAGGGCAAAGATTTATCTCCTAGAGAACACGTTGTTTATATGTTCAAAAACAAACTGTTCTTATCACATTATATTTTGAATGCATTTTATTGCTCAATTGGACAAGTTTATATTTTTGGAATAGGTTTTATTGTTAGAGCACAAGTTAATTACCAAAGAATACATGATCCATCAATTGAAATGGCAACAATATTGAAAATATCAAGCTATTTGTCAATTAATTCTACACCAACTAATTTAGCTGTGACTTATCAAGCATTACAAGTTAGTATAATTTCATTTTCTAACTTTTTGGGAAGATTGATTTCTGGTCCTACATCTGATTTAATTCATAAGAAATGGAAAAAGAGCAAAATTTACGTTGTTATAGTTTCATTAGTATTTTTGACTTTAGGACAGTTATCTTTGTTGGTTTCAGATAAACTAAAGTTATTATCAATAACATCTTTTCTTATTGGACTTTCATATGGTTCAATATATGGTACAATGCCTTCAATTGTTGCTGATTCTTGGGGTTCTAAGAAATTTGCAACTAATTGGGCTTTAATGGGTACAGGTCCAATTAGTGTCTTTCTAATTTTAAGTGATTATTTTGGTACAGTTTATGATGAAAATAGCGTTTGGTCTAAATTGGGTGATGTTAAATTAAAAATGTGTTTAAAGGGTAAATATTGTTATTGGGACGTTTTTGCATTGAATTCTGGAATCTGTTTTTTTCTAATAATTGCATATTTCTGGTTAGTTTTTTCTGGCCATGAAAAAAAGAAGTAGTATCAATAATTAACTACTGTATAGAAAACAAAAAAATTGTATTACTAAAGACATGCTACAATTAAAGTACAAGATTTTACACCTACTCAATCCTAAAAAGGCTCTTCTAGTTCCTGTAAAAGCAATGCATACATAATAAAGGTGCATATCATTTGGTAAATTCTATGCCGAGTACGCGTCAAGATATTATTAAATGCATAGCAACTTTTTTGCGGTGACATGGTCTATACAGATTGTATATTTTCTGCCCAAAGAAATTGCTTATAGTTGATCCAGATCAATCTAAAAGACGTTAAATGCAGTTTATAACTATTAAATTTTCTGCTTTTATTAGATTAAATTAAATTTTCTGCTCTTAGAGCGTTTTCTAGAGCATTGATCATGGTAATGAACACAAATTTAAGTAACTGTTTACAGTTTTTAAATATTATTGAAATTAACCATGAAATCTATAAAAGGCCAAGTATTTTCATCTTTCTTTAATTTATTCTTTTCATTCTTTATTCCCTGTGTTTTTTGGCCTTATTACTTTCTTCATCCAAAAGCAAAATGTTTTATTACCAAGAACCATGGTATTGTGTTGCTTGCAACTTTAAATCACACTATTATATCAATCACAGACCAGAGTATCCTGATACTAGATGTGAAGCAACTGTTGGTACTCTGAGTGATGCAAACTATGCAGCTTTTTTAGAAGAGTGTGATATCACAGGTACCAGAAAAGCTTACAACCGTAAGTTGTTTAGAGAAGCAGTAAAAAGAAAAATATATTTACATAAAGACCTTGGCTTTTGGACTTATTGGTTGGGAGAAGAGTACGCTAATAACATTGTTGATAAATATATGCTTAAACATGGATTATTAGGAGAAAATAATTATCCTGTTTGGAGGAAGCCAGTCATTAAAATAATTCCTTCAGAAACTATTCGTTGGAAATTCAATTACAAATATAGATCTTGGGAATGTCTTGATGAGCTTCTTTTACATACTATTGCAAAAAGTTGTGATATTTTATTGCTTGGTAGACCTAATGATATAAAAAGTTTGTTTTGTGTTACCGCTAATTGGGATGCAAAGCCAGATACACACGATATTGATGATACGCCGGAAACAGAAATGAAAGCCCATCCATTCAGAGCAATTCCTAGTGAAGAGTATGTTCAAAAACATCCAAATTGGAGAGATATGGATCCTGAAAAGGATTTCGATGATTTCAAACCTGCTTATTGTCATACTGAAAGACATATTTATGTTAATGATCTGTTTGACAAAACATCTATTTGCTATAATAAGACCAAAAGTAACGATTTGTTTACAATGAATTTTAAGGACTTGATAAGTGTTTCAAAAGTCATTCCTAGGAATGCTAGTTATCCTGATCCAGAGTTGAAAAAAGCAAATTTAAGATCACACAAAGAAATAAGTTTTTTTCTTCGTAGCAAAAAAATGGTTATTTTGAGAGATTGATTTGATAATTAGTGATTTTTTTGTGATTTTATTTTTTAACATTTCCTATTATTTTTATAGTTGTTTTTATTTAATTTTGGTATAATTTTAATTAATGTAAGTCAAAAAAAATTTGTGGAATATATACCAGAGCAAACAGAGTATTTCACTAAATTGGCGCAGTGTAAATTTTCTGCTTCCCAAAACTTTGCATATGAAAATCTAGAATAATGCAAATAAATAAATTGGCAATTTAGTTGATCAGAACAGATCAACACAAAGTTTATATAAAAAGAAGAGAATTCATCTATTCCAATTTAATGTTTGTTTTTATCAAATGTTATTTTTTCTCTTATTTTTAATCAACACCAAAATAGCATTATGACATTTGTTGACATATATCCTGATGTTACTATAATGAAGACCATTTCAGAATCTGAAAATGAAGAACCTGTGTTAAACACTACAAACAAAATCTTGCCATATTCCAACTGTAATTATAATTCGGCATTAAAGAATAAATTATATTATACTACGCTTTTAAAACGTATTCAAGAAATAAGTTTAAGAGAATATCCTAGTATTGACACTTTGTTAAAAGATCACATTTCGGTAGAAAAAAAGGTAAATATTTCAGTCAAAACTTTAAAAAAACGTACACAAGGCCAATTGATTGACAGTAAAGAGATAAGAGACAGGAGAAACCAATATTGGTGGCAATTGATTACTTCACCATTCTATTATAATAATCTCAACAAAGCAAAAAAAATTATTGAAGACTTACCATATAAAATTTCTCCAGCAACAACACAAATAGAAAAGCAAATCCGGGATATTTCTTCGAATGATATTACAATTAAAGACTTCTTCAATGAAGATATAAAACACTATGTTTATCCTTCTGATGCTTTTGATGGCTGGAATTATATGGAGAATATAAACCAACCACTTCCTAAAATTCCAATGAGATGGAGAGGCCAATTGGGTGTTAATTTTTTTGAGCCCTTGGTTTTCAGGTACAAAATTAATAGCAACAATAAAAGATGTAACAAACAAGGTTTGTGTCCATATTGCCCACTCACAACTGAAGACGTTAAAACAAAATATAACTTTAAGTTTTATAAGATGAAAAATAATTCTTATAAAGACCATCTTCTTGCTTATCATGGTATTCAATGTGATGGAAGTGAGCTTCCTCCGCCTGTTGTTTGTGTGGATGAGTTTGATAGGCAAGCTCTGGTATGCACTGAATGTCAACATGTTATCACTTATAAAAATAACAATGGTAACAAAAATAAAAGAAAATCAAAAAATTGGATCCATTTAATGAATAAACATTTTGTAAAGTCACATATTCTGGAAGTTGCTGCTACAAAAATTGTTACATTTGAAAATAAAGGCAAAGAACGTATTGTTTACATGAAATATGAAGAAGAGGGTACTGCAAAATAATAGTTGGTGTTTTTTTATTTTCTTTGGTATTTTATATTCTTTGAAATTACTAATTGAGTCACATTATCTAAATTTATACTTTTATACCTTACCTTATAAAAAACCAAAAATTAAAAATTCGTCCTGAAAATCAGTTTCCTGTATAATATGTTTTTTCAAAAACATTATGAAAAAAATACCAAAAAAGATTTTCTGTGCAAACCATATTTTTTTCTTTGAAGTTACGAACAATTTTTTTCACTTTTGTTAACATAAGTAAAGATTAGAGTAAGCATTACAGGCGTAAAAAGTACCATTTGTTCATATAAAAGTGCGTATAACAAATTGTAAAGCAAGAGCATAGCAAAACACAGTGAGTTTAAAACAATAAAAAGCGATCTTAGCTCAGTGGGAGAGCGCCAGACTGAAGATCTGGAGGCCCTGTGTTCGATCCACAGAGGTCGCATTATTTTTTATTCCCAGTTATTATTTTAATAAATATCAAACCAGAGGTTTTCTTTTTGAAAAAAAACCCAACATTGAGCCTACAGAGTGATGCTCTTCAACAACAGTAGATCTTCCGTAATATAGGGCCAACCTCTCTGGACAGTTCACATTCCTTGAACAACATGATTCTTCTACCTGTTAAACCTCCAAATTTCTATCGCGTTAAAAACATGAATTTTGCCCCAACAAGGACACAGTGAGGCATTTGGTTTCTCTTATATCTACAGTTCACAGGAATCACTATATCTCCTGTGGTCTAGAATTCAAATATAATATCTAGAAATGAAGTCTTTGAATCAATCGAGACATATATCTTTTCAATCGGTAAAGTCATTGTTCCGATCAACTAAACCGACTGCGGCAACTGATCTTCAAAAACCATTGACTTCATTACCAAATGCTACAGGTGCAGGTGCATTTGCTGAACCTATTACATACCAAGTACTGGGTGCTGCTTCAAATATGTTAAATATAAAACTTCCAAGATCATCTATCTTGAATGTACGTTATTCAAACAAACAACATAAAATCATTGGAATGAATGGCCACATAAATTTATTATACAAAGAACTTGCAAGATTGAGTGGAAATAACATAGTGTTTCAACGATGCTTTAATCAAACCGAACCTATGTCGTTATTAATTTCATCTAATGCTCAGAATTCAAATTTTGCCGTTGTCAATAATAATAACTCGAAGTGGATTGTTAAAAAACCTTCTCTTTTTGCATGGTCTGGACCATCCATCAAGCCAACAACAATAAATAAAAATTCTAATTCGATTCTAGTTGAAGGGGAAGGGTCTTTCGTGATTTCATCCCCTGGTCAGATTGCCCAAATTGATTTAGCTGACGGTGAAGCCATTCACGTAAATGCCAATTCATTAGTTGGATTCACGAATAATAATAATAAAAGTATCAAAGAATCAAATCTTGAATTCAACAATGGTGTTAAAAGTATGGTTAACTTAAGTCTAGGAAAGGTGCCATTTTCTTTGAAGTTTCCATGGATTAAAAAATATATCCAATTGCCAAATTTGAAAGATAACGAAATTATTAAATTCATTGTAAACGCATCACATAACATCACTGTCACTTTTAAAAAAGTTGTTAAGTTTTTCGGATCAAAATCCCAGCCTAGCAAAAATGGCCTATTTGTTGAAATAAAAGGCCCTAAAACAATTTTTGTAACCAATGCAGTTCATATCGATGATCCCTTATTAACGAAAGCAGATTTGAAAAAATTATTGCTATGATGTAAAACTACCATATATTTATTATTGATTAAAGAAAAAAATAATGGTTTATAGATTGATATAAGATATACGTTTTCTTTTTATATTTTGCAATTTATAGATACATAATATATTATATAGACATTTAAAATATTTATCCTTTAATGCGTAACATATACATATTTTAGCAATTATCTCTATTATGTTATGTTTGGTGAAAAAAAGTTTCGGTCCATTTATTATTATTTTTTCCTTCTATTGTTTCATCTCCAAGGTTCAATCTGCATACATGCAATTGTTTAGAAGAAGATGTTTCTCTGGATTCACCAAGTCTACAAAAATTGCAGATGCTGCAGATATAGAATCATGCAAAACCAGACTGCTAAATTCCAGATGGTCACTTAAAGATGATATCATATCTAGTTATCCATCCAAGCAATTATACATAACATTAGAATCACTTTTGAATAAAAACTCGCCAAAGTACATGGAGGGTTTTAATCATCAAAGTAGTTGTAAGTCAGTTGCTATAAATGATAAATTTAAAAAAGGTGAAATACTGCCTCCAGGATATTCTCTATCTTACTGTAATCCTTTATCCAGTGAAGTTGAATTAAGCATAGACGGTTACGACAATTATCATGCACCAGCTCTAAATGGCGAAGAATATTTTGCAAGGAGGATGTGGGTTAGTGGATCCTTTAACTTCAATAAAAAAAATCCTTTAAAATTTGGTGACGAATTATCATTCGAAGAAACTGTCGAAAGGGTCAAATTTCTTAACAGAAGTGGAATAATATCTGCTGACTATAAGCGTAAATTTTCGAACCAAAGTGGCTTAAGCCTAACCGAAGTACGAAGATTATGCTATCTCAAAAGTGACTTTATTAATAAAAAACCCACAGATAAGACTATTACAAATGATATCCCAGATGAAACTATCACCGTGACACCTTCAATAATTACAAGTTTCCGAATGAGTGCATTAACATTCAATGCACACTTGATACATTACAATCCAGATTATGCAAAAAAAGTTGAAAAATATCCAGATGTTGTTATAGAAGCACCATTGCTAATCATGCTAGCTTTCCAATTTCTGTCCAATAAACTTCCCCAAATGTCAATTTCCTGTTTTAAATATAAAATTACATCGCCATCATTTGTAAATGAATCTTTAACTATAGGATTCAAACAATATAATGATCTTATAAAATTGTGGATATATTCCACTAATACAAAATTAATTTGCTTTGAAGCTACAATCCAATCCTAGATCTTTTGTGTATAAATCTTGTAATAATGTTTCCTTTTTTTTCCAAGCTCTCCACTTGCTCTTTGGCTTCTTGTCTAAATCCAATATACTAAGCTCTTCTGTATTTAAATTGATGAAAATTGAAATATCTCTTAACGTCATGTTGAATTGCAGTTTTTCGGTAATATCATGTTCAGATTCAAGATTTAATAATTGGCTGTGGATGTCTATATTGTTTTGTAGTTTGTATAATTTGATGATTAGCTCATGATTTTTATACAAAACTTTTTTCAGACTTTCAGTAATACAGATATTTTCATTATATTTAAGAAACTCGCCTTGAAGCTCTTCACACCATGAATCAATAGAAGGTTTATCAATAATTTTCAAATGACAGTTTATAAATTTTTCTTCTTTCAACATTGCATTTAAGCAATTACGACATGTCTTGTGATGATTTGGAATGTCATACAACCATTTAGGCTTAAACTCAAATACCACTTCGTTTTTTGACTGATGGATAAAAAACTTATAATATTTATTCAAGCTAATCGCTTGATATTCTTGGATTGGATATTTGTAAAAATTCTTCAGCAACAAGCCATATTCCTCATCAAGACTAAGTTTTAAACTCTTTTTTTCTGTAAAGGTGGCTAGTGAATAATTATCTATTTTTAATAAAGTTGTTTGGATCATGTACTCTCTTAACCCATCGAAGAGGTTAGAGTTAAGATATTTGTAAATATCTAGTGTTGTGAACTCATTACCATCTAATCTCAGTCGCAAAACTTTCCCTTTAAGCTTATCATTTTGACCTTTATATTCAAAAACCGAGTTTGCAGATCCGGAAGCTATATATTCCCATTCTTCTGGAATCAATTCCATTCAATATTACTTGGAGAGAAAACGATATATGTTGATTAAAGGCGAACCATTGGAGCGATGAATATTTTTATTTTAATCTCTATATGCTATGTAATAGTACAAAATATAAAATATTTTTACACACTATAAATAGATATATCTATATATGCATAATATGACTACTGGAGTGAAATCATATCTCTATATATATCTACCAATGCATTTTTCCCTAATTTTACAGCAACAACGTTCTTTTTATCCTCACTCATACTACTGAACTTAGTCAAAAGTCTATATTCAATAAATGGTCTTTTGATGATAGGCATCTCATTTTGCAAATTACCAACTGCATTCATCCTTGGATTCAATCCCAGCCAGTGGTTTTCCTTATCAGCAATGTGATTTTGTAATGTATATAGTCGACGATATTGATATTCATTAATTGGTGAGACTTTGTAAATTGATCCATCGATGTTGGTACCAAATATTTCAAATCCCAAATCAACGTCGCTTCTAATTGGTAACGTATTGACCATTGAATACAATGAATTTCTTCTACTGTATGATCTCATTTTTGTTGTAAAAGCATTCGATCTGAATGCAGATTTTCTCAATAATTTTTGACCCTTAGAGGAGCCAGAATCAAAAGGATCATACTGGAAAATATGTAAAACGGAATTATCATCAGCTGCTAATATGTACAAATTTTGATTATGAATCACAAACTCACACTCACTTAAAGCCATTTTATTTTCATCTTTACCTAGTAACACCATTCTATAAGGTTCTGCATCAAATCCATACAAAGAAACACTATCAAACGCATCACCAATAAGAACCATATTTTCAAATGCTTTAACTTTATTAGAATACAATGAAGTATCTGCAAAAGCAACAGGTGCTGCAGTACCTTCACCTTTCATCATTCTGACCATTAATCTTTGCCCTTGAATGACTGAAAATCTGCCATCAACAGCACATCCACACGACACTGGGCCTTTACCAACTTCACTACTTAGTAATTTCAATCTATGAACAGCTTCTGGTTTCTCCGGCTCTGGAACAACATTAACCATATTAAACAGCTTCCAACTACCGTTTGTAATTGTATCTTCATTTTGTAAAATGCTGGTTCCAACAAAAATGATAGTCCTGTTACCATCTGTACCATTAACTTTAATACTCATAACATCCAAAGAAGTACACGTTTCATTTTCTTTTAACTCCACAACATCAATTGTATTCCATGTTTTTGGGGATAAAACTCTAATTTCACTTCTAAAATTTTGGGCGTGTTTCCTTAAAGTCTCATCATATCCAGGCAAAGTATTTCCCTCTGAATCAACAGGCTTATAATCTTCCTTCTTTAATATTGAAAGAAGGAAAGTATTAGATGGTTCATGATACGCAATTTTATTGATAGTCTGTCCAATATTAACCTTCTTTATTGGAAATTTATTGGAATAATCATACTCAAAATCTAACTGAACCATTCTACATGATTTTTTATCATCAATTGTAATCATACCTAGTAAACATTTATCAGTGGAGAATTGCGCAAAATGTAATAACGGTGTTGCTGTAAATCTAAACATTCTAGGGAAAGAATTGTATTGTTTAAATATCATAAAAGGCATCGCACCTGTTACCATAACTATTTGTGAGCCATCTACGTTATCCATTTTGAATAAATTTCTCTCAATTTTGGTAGCATAGGAATATGAATTACCAGGAGCACCTGTTATTGGAAGTTGAAACAAGTCATTAGATTTGATTAGTCTATAACGTTGTTGTACTGGATCAAAAAATGATTCATACATTATAATTTCACCTCCAAATGTTAATATTATTAAATAATCCTTTGCATCATATTTCCCTCCGATTTTAGTGTATATACATTGTTTTAAAATTGGATCAACATCAGCTTCATAACTTGGATCCATATCTGATAATTGTAAATATTCACTCATTTTATGTATATTCTTAAACTCTAAAACTTTTTCAAAATGCTCCTTTTTAAAAACAAGTAATCTATTATCTGCAGTAACTAACCAAAAGAGAATTTCTTCTTCTTTTTCTTGGTCTATTTTTAACAAATCTCCATCAGCATTTCGTTTTTTTGATGGAGTTGCATGATGAAGTAATGATGATTTAGAAATCCAAGCATTTGTAAAAATCAAATAATTCAATAAAGCAGGAAGATCCATTTTAGTCAATGTTTTTGTATCATCATCATATTCTAGAATTTCAATCTCACCTGTAGTCATGATTACAATAATGAAATTTTCATGAATTATTGAAGAATTTATTTCTCTTTCAAATCCCATCGTGGTTAAACAACTGAAAACCATATTATAAATATTAATTCGTTTCTGTGTGACTTGAACAGGCCTTACGCGTACACCAAAACGTAATGATCCAAATTGGATAGTGTAATGATTGTTTCTAAATGATTTTTTATGGAGTTCTTTATAATTCTTCAAAATTTCAAAAATCTGAGTTTTTGCAGATTTTAAGTCTGTGGTAATTAAATATTCTGTTTCACCTTTATAATTGTTAACTGTCCAAATTTTTGTTGCATTTGAAAATTTTAAGGATGATTTAATAATTGGTTTTACAGTTGGAGCAATAATTGAAATTGAACCTGTTTGTTCCAGTCCGGACGATCCATAAATGGTAGTTTCTTTATAATTAGGATTTGGAAGACCGTGAAGTTTTGATTCCAACGATGACATACCCATTGTAAAGTCACTCAAAGGACCTATATTAATAAGCTTATCCATAACAGTAAAATCACTTTTTGTTAATGAGGTATCCAATAAATCTATGTTTTGATTCATGTCGCCACCATATAACCAATCTTCGTCAGGATCATACACTTCATTGATTACATCATTATTAGCTTCTTCTTGAATTGATTTTTTTTGAAATTCCCATGAAAGTAGTATACTATCACTACTTTGGCAACAAAGAAATGCCAGATTTTTACCAGGTATTTTAGAAATATGTAAAATAGAGGTTATTTTAATCTCTGAATACAATGTCTTCTCAACTGGAATTATCTTAGTTAGATTTGAAACTCCGCCAATTTCATCGAAAATCAGTGAAAACAGTTTACCTTCTTTTGTGACTAGTAATGCCTCACTATCTGTCATCTGCGCAATTTCAGACTGTTCTAAGAAAAGATCCAAATCAGATTGATCTACCAAACTCATTTCACTTATTTTTGTAAAATATTCATTTACAAATACACCTTTTGTCGAACCCAAAGAATTCACATGTATAATTTCATTTGACCCTATCAGAAGAAACCCATTTATAGATTCTTCCAGAGGAATTATACGATCAACGTCAAAAGGTAAATTTGAAATCTCTATGATTTTATTAGCTTTTTTTCTCTCTAGATTTAATGACAGCACAACAACTTTCATGTTGTCTTTAACTTTAGGCAAATATCCTGCCCAGGTCAATGATTCTGGTGCATATAAAACTGCTATTGTTGGATCTTTGTATGATTTCAAAAATTGAACGTCAACAATATTTTTTAAGTCTGAACATATTTTTGAGGCTTTAATAATGAAACTTTCCTTAAAAAACATTTGATTCTCAGTGTTTTGAGTAACAGAATTTTCAATTTTGGATGCACCTGACAAATAATCATCATTTAGTCCATATAATTCTGCAGATAAATCATTTATAAATGGCAAAAATATAAAAAGTTCATCAACTTGCATCAAAGTGCAACTGTTATTTGAATCAGTTCTATGCAAAACTTGTAAGTTATTTATTTTTTCAAGTAAAAAAGCATTTAGAACATGCTCATAGTAATGTAAACTGACAACGCTAATTAAATTATCAGATGGATTCCATTTAATTATAGATATTTTAGCAACCTCAGTGGATACAATCAAGTAATCAACAGAATTGTTTTCTTTACATTTAAATTTATGAATGTCTAATATTTTTCCATTTAGTGAATATTCTGATATTAAAACTAATTTATATGACACATTTGATAAACTTTCATCACCAATAATTTCATTTTCATAATTCGTTGTAGCTTTCAAATTTTCTTCGTATTGAATTGGTTGATTTCCATTATCAAACTTTTTTATTAAAAATACCTGTAGTTGATTACCTTTTGAAATAATCAAGTTATCATCATTTTTCCCAGTAAAATTACAATAAACACTTAGCTGACATAGAGTGGGATGAACAAATTGATTGTACACTTCCATTTCGATATCTTTAACTCTTTAAAAAATTCAAGCGATTTTTTTATTGATCAACGGTCAGTCTCAGAAGAAAGTAAAGTTGTTTGTTGTTTTTGAAAACAATTAGTATTTTTAAAGATGCTTGAGATATTTGAAAACATTTCACATTGCGAATGGAAATCCAGCGCAAATCATAAACTATACTTACGTAAGCCCTGCACTTAGAACAAAAAATTTGCTTCTACCACACGCATTTAATTGAGCGTTATAATTCAATTGATAGATGATCTGTTGAATTTTTTAGGGTTGCCATTTGCTTCAATCTTTATGTTTATTTTTTTTAATAGGTCATTTTATTTATTAGCTCAAAGCAAAAGTTACCAACAGTAAGTTTTAACTTTCTATGAAGAGTATATAGTCTAATATAAGCTTATTTTATTTTTTTTCAAAAAAAGCCGTTCTAGTATAGTGGTCAGTACACATCGTTGTGGCCGATGGGACCCAGGTTCGATTCCTGGGAGCGGCAGTTGTTTAATTTTTATAAAATCTAAAATTACTATTGTTGGTACTAATTTCGAATTTTTTTTTGATTACTAGAAGATATCAATTTAAATAATATTAAATTAAACATGTACTAAAAACAAATGCGTGGAAAATTATAAAGAATAAAAAAAAAGTTTAATTCAAAAGTTTGGTAACCTTACCAATAGCAATAGTTTGACCTTGATCTCTGAGGGTAAATCTACCTAATTGTGGATAATCTTCGTAAGTTTCAAGACATACAGGTTCTGGAGTTTCAAAAATTGCAATGATTTTCATACCTTGTTTAGCAAATGCAGGTGCTTTTTTAGATTTTCTATTAGTACCTTTTTCTAATTTGTGTAATAATTGGACAAAGGTAATTTCCTCAATAGCTGTATGGACGTGCATAACACAGGAGAATCCAGAGGATAAAATAGATTTTAATTCAACAATTGCAACTTGAGCTTCAAATCTTGTAACTGCGTGAACTGGATGAGAAATTGAAGTAAGAACGTAACCAACTTGAACATCTTCTTCTTCAACATTTTTTAATCTTAATCTGACTTGTTCACCACAATAAGCAGTATCTGCTTCTGCTTCTGTTTCATTATAAATGGTTAAAACTTCAACTGAAACTTTATTTGGCATGAGTAATAAATTACCATTTTTTTTAATATGACCAGATTCAATTTTACCTTCAACAACAGTACCTAAATCTTTCATTTTACCTGAAACTGGTAACATAAATGGATCATTGATTTTTCTATCAACTAAAGGCATAGAATCTAAATATTCTAATAATGAAGGACCAGTATACCATGGACAATGTTCTTTTGAGATTCTTTCTTTTAAACCATCACCTGTGAAACCAGAAACTGGCATAAAGACGACATCGTCTTTTGCATAACCTACACCTCTCAAGAAAAGGGATAATTTAGAAATACATTCATCATATCTTTCTTTTGACCAGCCAACAGTAGGGTCATCCATCTTATTAATAACAACAATTAACTTATTAACACCTTGAGTTTTAGCTAAAATAGCATGTTCTCTTGATTGTCCTGCTCTTTCGAAACCAGCTTCATATTCACCTTTTCTTGCAGATATAACTAAAATACCGACATCAGCTTGTGATGCACCACCAATCATTTCAGAAACATATAATTTATGTCCTGGTGCATCTAAAATGGTATAACGTCTTTTATCAGTTTCAAAATAAGATTTACCAACTTCAATAGTTTTACCATCGGATCTTTCTTCTTTATTAGTATCCATAATCCAAGATAAATACCAACCTTGTCTACCAGCATCTTTTGCTTCTCTTTCATATTTTTCAACAGTACGTTTATCAACAGCACCAGTTAAATATAAAATATTACCACCCATAGTTGATTTACCTGCATCGACGTGACCCATAAAAATAATTGAGACGTGGTCTTTACCACCGAACATTTCATTAACGATTGCTGGATCAACTTGATCTTCTTGTTCTTTAATGACTTTATCAACTGGAACAGGGGTTGAAGATTCTGAAGATTCTGATTTTGTAGATTTTTGAACAGAAGATTCTGATGCTGTTTTTTCAGCTTTAGGAGTGGACGGCTTCTCTTCTGTTTTAGGAGTTTCAGCTTTTTCTTCAGATTTTGGTTCTGCTTTTGGTTCAGTTTTTTCCTCAGCTTTTGGTTCAAGTTTTTTCTTGTTACCGAGTTTAACAGTACTTGATTTTAAGTCTAATTTTAAAACTTTCTTCTTTGGTGCAACTTTAAGTTTTTCTGCTTCGTTCTTTTGATAGTCCTCTAATGACATTTGTTTAGGAGTGTTATCAGAAGCAATTGGTTGTTGAGATTGATCATATTGATTATTATTGTAGTTATTATAGTTATTATTGTAGTTGTTGCTATTGTAGTTGTTATTGTAGTTGTTGTTATAATTGTTATTATTATTATAGTTATTATTATTATTATTGTTATTATTATAGTTGTTTCTGTTGTTATAATTGTTATTGTAGCCACCTCTTCTACTGTTATTATTGTTATTATAGTTATAGTTTTGGTATTGGTTATAACCTTGTTGTTGGTTTGGATTGAATTGAGGAACAAACTGTTGGAAATTATTCATTGGAACAAAAGTGTTACTAGCAGTTGGATCGAATTTAGGTTGCCCATTCAAATCAACATTTTGCATACCTTGGGATAAACCATTAGGATCAAAGTTTTGGTTTTGTTGTTCCGACATCGTGTGCTTGATTCCAGAAGCAGTTCCAAAAGCGTTCTGAAGCTGAATGCAATGTGTTACCCTTCTTCACAATGAAAAATTTTGGAAAATTTTTTTTTGTTTTTTTGCCAATTTTTGTTTGAAGCCCAAAAGCGTGCGCCGATCGACGCGTCGTTTTTTAAACGTGTCGCAGAAATGTTTTGAAAACTTCCAAGAGTGGAAAAAACAAAATATTTGTGTTTTGTTTTGTTTTCACTGAATGTTGCATTGTGAAGGCATCGTTCTTCGTCTTTCTTGGCTAGCACTGTGATACTGAACTGCTGTCTCTACTGTTTCTGCCAGCAAAGAAATATTTGCACTTACACACACACACATACACACACACGTATATATAGACAAATATATATATATCGATTTACCTGTAAAACAATAGCGAGAGAAGACAAGCTTTTTGCAGGATGGACCCTAACGAGTATTTGAATGAAAATTTTGATATTTCCAAACTAACGGTTCCGAAAATTAGATCCATTTTGGTCGAACATCAAATAGAATATCCTTCTAATTCTAACAAATCTGAACTTATTAAAATTTTTAATGATAAAATTGTGCCTAAAAAAGATGAGATCCTAAAACAGTATAGTGTTTTGCCATCCGCTGAAGGAATCGTTGATGCATCATCCAAACTACCAAGTTCTGAACCAATAGATTTAACCGATACAGACAAAACTATTCCAGCTAAACGTTCATCTGATAGTTCATTAACAAATTCAAAGAAAACGAAGAAGAAAACGTCTAAGAAAGAATCCAAATCAGCGTCTGCAAATAGCTCTTACCTAGGGATTGATGTCGATTTAGACGAAATTAATGAAATTTTTGATGTACCAATTAAAGCACCTGGATCAGCCACTCCTTTGAAAACCAGTACTAAAAAAATTATTGAAAAAAATTATACTAATTCAAGTTTTAATGATTCAAAATCACCAACTCCTAAAGTAAAAAGGACAAAATCACCATCTACTACCACTTCTGCAAAATCTAATTCAATTAATTTATCAGAAGATAAGGCACAAAATAATATTGAATTTATAGAAAGTATAAACAACTCCATTGTGATAAATCTGGATGATGATTCCGATGAAGATTCCAAAGATGTTTTCAATATAAGTACAAGTAAGACTTCAAAATCTATTCAGCCATTAACAACTCCAGAAAAGAAAATAATCGATGATATATTTACCAGTGCTAAAATATTGAATGGTCCTATCAAAAATCTTAAGTCAGATGATAACGATTCCATATCAATTGAAAGTGATACCGTCAATGAGCAAGTAGATGATTATGTTAAAACAAATAAAGATAGATCAGAAATAGGATCCGATTCAGGAAAGAAACAGCAAGAAGCAAACGAAAGTGAAAAAAAGGAAGATAAGTTAGAGACCAAAGAGGTTGAAGACAACGAAGATGAAAATTTGAATTCCAATTCATCAACACCAGAGCCTTTAAAGGTTGAAGAAATCAAAGAAATCACTAAAGTTATCATAAATGGTGAATCTGAATCTGAAGTTGAAGAACCAATTAAAAATACTTCAAAGACCATCTCTGACTATATCATTAATGTAATTTTAATATTTAATATGATCGTACCAATTTTCTTGTTATATTTTTTCAGAGAAATCAAAATCAATATTGGATATTGTGATCAACAAAGTCCAGAAAAATTGCTTGATATTTGGAATATGATTCCTGATTCATTTCATGATACTTTACTACCAATTCAACCATATATTGAAAATTTTGAAGATTTATTAATTAAATCTGCATCATTTGAATGTGAACCATGTCCTGAACATGCAACCTGTACTTCTAGTAGTATTAACTGTGATTATAACTATATTAAAAAAATTCCATTAGATTCAATATTTGGTCTAATACCTTTACAAGAAGTATGTCAATTTGATCTTTTACGTAAAGAAAGAATGTATTATTTTACAGAATTTACGAAAAACTATTTGCATAAACATAAGAATGGGGTATTATCATTAGAAGAATTACATGAATATCTTAAATTAACCAAGCCTTCAACAATGAACGAAAAGGAATTTGAAAACTTATGGAATAATTTTGTTAAAAATGAATTAGTAACTGATACCGAATTAAATTTTAATTATGAAACATCTGAAGTTACACTTTCTCATAAAACTCCAACTGAATTTTATACAAGGAGTTTTAATAATATAAATACTGTTAAGAAGTCTGCTAAATTATTTCAGAAAACGCCACCTTCAGTCGATGTCAAAGGATATTATACTAAACGTGAGTAAAATATTTTATAAATTTTGTATTTTTATATTTATATATTTATATATTTATATGCTGTATAATTTTTTTTTTCTTTGAATTTTCATACGTTTTCATCAGTATTTTTTTTTTGCTGTAATATAGTTGTTATGCTTTGGACGAAAATGGGGTTTTTTTTCCCGATGGCAAAGTTTCAATGTTGACTAATTGTATACAAATTTTCCAGTTTAAAATCGCAATGGTGTTTTTAATATCAATAATACACTAACTTAGTACAAAACATATATTTATATTTATATATATATAGGAGAATAAAAGATATATTTAACAATAATATTATTCAATATTTAAAGGTTGAGTTTCCTCCAATTGTGGAACAGCTGGTTGTTGAGCTTGTGGCTCTGGCTTTACATTTGTGCCTACAGGTATTGATTGGTTAATAGGTAGCTCTATACTTTCTTGTTGAGTTATTGGGGTTTCAACAATTTCCTGGGATATTGGAGGATTAATACCATTATGATTTACAGCTATCTCATTTTCAGGTAACTGCTGATCAATAATTAATGGCGTATCCTGACTAATGGTTTCATTTGGTGTTTCAAAAATTGGCTCAGTCATACTAATATCATTAGTTGTAGGAATTATATCATTAGTTGTATCAGCGGTTTCATTCGTATTATTAGAATCATCGCCGTGTCTCTTCTTTAACCTTTCTTCCCTTGAAACTAAAGAAGTTTCTTTTAGTTTCATTCTCTTTGCAGCTCTCATTTCAGCAGCATTTTTCTTTAAAATTTCCAATTCTTCTAGCCTTACTGCTTCTTCTTCCCTTTTACGTTTCTCCTTTTCTTCCAATCTTGAAGAACGTTTCCTGTTAGCCATTAATGATTGCATTTCAATTTCTCTTTTACGTTGTGCACTTTGTTTCCTTTTTTTTAAATCATGATCGATTATAAAATCTATATTTTCTTCTAAAATTTTAGATAATTTAAATTCATCAGAAGAATATTTTCTACCAAAAGAATTTTTAAGTGATTTAACATAATCATCGAACTGGTAAATACCTGAAGCTAAACATTTCCAATCAACTATTTTAGGTTCAAGGGATTGGAAATAATCGAATTTATTTTCATCATTAATTTCTTTATTATAATCTGATAATTTTTGAGGTATTTCAAACTTATTAAACTTAATTGTTTTCAAATAAAGTCTTGCATCTTGTAAAATTATAAATTCTTCTCTAATACCATCAGCTTTATCAATTGTGTATAAAGGATAAATTTTTAAAGCTAATTGAGGAGACTCAAACTTATCAGCATTTTTCCTTAAATTTGCAAAAGATTTTGAATTCGCAAATTTAATTAGAACGTATAAAACTTCGATTTTATGATCAAGTGATAAGGAAGAGTAAGTTATCAAAGGTTTATCAGTATCATCGTTATCATCATCGTTATTATCATTTTTATGGTCGTTATCGTTATCATCATTGGTATTTTTTTCAGATTCAGTTTGAGTATCATTGTTATTTTGATGACCAGGAGGTATTAAATCATAGTCTTTATAAATTTGATCAACGAAAAAATCAAATTCTAACTGAACGTTAACTAATTTCTGATTCCTTAAATATAAAATTAATTTTGACTTTAAACTATTTAAAAAAATCGGAGGTGCTAACCCTAGCAGCTCTTCCTCTAAATTTTCAACATCGAAAGCGTCGACCAATTTGATCAAATGCTTTAATAAATAGATCCATTGAACTATGTATGAATACTTAAAATTGTTTCTTAAATGCTGAAGTTTTTCAACATATTTTGAGTTTTCAATCATTAATTGTTTAGGAGTTTTCAGTAGCTGATTTTTGATTTCCTCGGGGACAAGCTTGGAGAGATTGTCTGCCGGATGCGGCATATTTTTCAACGACATGCTTGCCTGTGTGTATAACGTATGCACGGTTGTGGATATTTCAAAACGAAGCCTGAGATTGCAGCATATCGTGTGTTTGTAGTATTATTTATGTATCAAGTCTGGAGAAATAACTAAAAATGAGAAAAAAAAACGCGTCTCCAAGAAAAAATTGAAAAAGTTGAAAAATAAGAAATAAAGACGCGTCGATCGGCGACACGTCACGTGACCACGGAAGATTCTAGAATTTCCGGCTGGGGGCTCAGCGGGACATAGGCCGAACAAAATCGGGTTTTTTTCCCATTTTTCAGTCTGCGAGGAAGCAAGGGAAATAAGCAGAGGACACGGGGGAACCAAAGCTCTTAGCAGCGGCGGTTGGCACTGGGACCAGGATGCCCTTGTGCTACAAGCAGCAGCAGCCAACAGCCAACAGCCAACAGCCAGCAGATACCGGCAGATACCGGCAGACGAACAACGAAGCAGCTGTCTGGCTGGTTTGCCCCGAAGAGCCAGCTGGCCTTGTTGGCTATGCTAGGATGAAACGGAAATAAGACCAAAATGCGCGAATTCATAAAGTGTTGAAGATATCACTCGTATGGCTCATGAGGCTTCCTGTCCTCTGCGTTGTTTTCGTTGGAATCTGTTTCACTGTCTGTTTCCTCCTTCTCTTTGCTTCCTTTTGCTCTCCCCCCTTTTCTCCCCTGCTCATCGGCTTGGTGTACAACCTTTTCAGTCAAACCAACTCACTCTAATCACTACACAGAAACCCTCTTCTTTCAGCTATTCAATACTTATAAGTCGGTGATTTCACAATAACCTTTTTTTTCTCCCAATTACTAATACTGCATATATTTTCCACTTACTATATACAGTTGCCTTATAGACTAAAAGAAGTTCCACTACTACTACTAAAAAAAATACAAAACATAAAAAAAAATATAAAAGACCCAGATACATCTTTATTCAATCAAAGCAGTTACTAGAATAATGACTTCAACTCTTAATCGTGCGTTAACCGAAACTACCATGGATGATGAAATTTATTTCACCAACACTAATACTTCCGTCAGTAATGGTAACAACAGTACTATTGCTAATAACAACATGAACAACGATTCATTGAATTACGATTTCTTAGTCCATGATTCTCAAAGCTCTAACAACAATAACAGTTCTTCATCCAATAATAATGACTATCTTCAATTTTTGTCACTTCCAAACCAATCACAGGATTCTCTTCAAAAATTGGTAGATTTTGAAAATAATAATAACAATATCACTAATAACGATGATGAATCCGATGATAAATTCGATTCATCACTCGATAACTACACCAATAATACAACTGATATGACTGATAATAATAATACCAATAACAAAAATAGTATAGATGCTTCTCCTTCTAATTTAGATGGAATCTATAATGTTTATGGTAATCCTGATAGTTATGCCAATCCTAATTTACTCGATGTTTTTGCAAATTCCAATACAACCACAAAAAAAACTATTTATAATCAAAATCAAAATCAAAATCAAAATCACAACAACAACAACAATAATAATAATAATATCCAACAATCTAACAACCAATCCAACAATAATATAATAAATCCTCAAGACTTACCTTTACATTATCCTAACGATAATGACATTCTCATGATACCACAAGATAATTATTATTATTTTGATCAACAAGATTCTCAATTCATGCCTGAAATGATGCAATTAGATTTATCAAGTAATAAATGTTTTCCTCAATCCAATGAATTAAACATTTTCAAAACTAACGATGTTTTCTATGAATTTTCAGATGATGAAGACGAAGATGATGATATAGATATCGATTTACAAAATAAATTAGATGATGATAACATGGATCTCAATTTAGATGATGATGATGACGAAGAAGATGACGATGTTGATATCGAACTTAATCAAGAAAATGAAGATTATTTGAATATCCAACAGATTGATGATACTTTGAATTACAACGATATTAACAACAATAATAATAATAATTATAGTAACGAAAACGATATCGTTGTTGTAAATAATTATTCAAGCCCCGATTCTCAATTTAATGATAGTTTATTGATGAACGATTTAAACTCAAATGATTATTTATTAGATAATAAAAACAAATCTATTTATTCATTAACTGTTCCAAACCAATTCAACCCTTCTACATTATCACCACTATCAGATCCTATATCATCATCAGATTCCACTTTCCCTTCCGTACCTTTCAATCAATTTGATAGATTCCTTCCTACTGATTCAAATTCAAATAATGATCTTGAAATTGAAGAAAACGATGATTATGAAGAGGAAGAGGAAGAAGAAGAGGATGATGATGAAGAAGAAGATGACGACGAAGAAGATAAGATTTTACTTGATGAAGAAGACGAAGAAGAAGATGAAAATATTTATACCCCTGCTTTTAAACAAAGAAAAGAATCTGTAACTGCAGATTCCAAACCTTTATCAATGATTAAGAAAACAATTTCTAAAATTAGACCTAAAAAACCTAGAAGAAGATCAATTTTAACTTCACCAATACCAACCACTTTAAGAAAACCTAAAAATACTTCAAATACTATTACTCATACTCACATCAATTCTAATACTAATACTAATTCCAATTCTAATACAAATATTATTAATAATACCAATATTAATAATACACCAATTTCAAACAAAATTAATGAAGAAGATGAAGAAGGTGATGATCCCGAAGAAGAACATGTTTGTCATATACCACATCCGAAAACTGGAAAATTATGTCTTAAAAAATTCTCAAGACCTTATGATTTAGTTAGACACCAAAATACTATTCATGCTTCAAAAAGATCATTTTATAGATGTATGTTTTGTGAAGATGATTTAAGAAGAAAAAATGATTTAGATTCTGTTAATGATATTGTTATTGCATGTAAATATAGAAATTCTCAATTCTCAATTGATAACTCACAATCACATCTTGCAAGTTCTCATAATATTAAAAAAATTAAATCTGGTGCATTAAATAATTCAGGGTATTTAAGTAATAAAACTTTTAGTCGTTGTGATGCGTTAACTAGACATTTACGTTTTAGACACGGTTTAGACAATGCTCAGGTTGTTGAAGCAATGGATTTTGCCAAAAAGAATGTTGAATTTTATGATAACTGAATACCACCGACATGCGAACAAAAACAAAAAAAAGAAAAAGAGATCTAAATACTGGATTTCACAAATTACAAAATAAAAGATATTTTTTAAAAACGAATTCTTACAAAGAAAATTGGTTTACACTTTAGTTTTAGCAAAAAAGAATACGTATTCCAGCACTAAACTAATGACCAGCTTTCACCTTTACTAAAAGCACAAGAATTTTAATTCCTTTCACTTAAAAAGAGTTAGATATATGGCGATATATCTCCGTTGAGTGATCATCATATATAAACTAATATATATATATATTACATGTTAATAATTTAATGGTTTTTTTTTCCACCAAACTTTTATCCCCCTCTTTTCTCTCTCTCTCTCTCTTCTCTCTATTTTATATATTTTTTCTATATAGTTACTAAAAAAAAGCCGATTTTTTATGAATACTCAAACAACGCTGGCTAATAAGCCATTAGGTGAATATTCAGTTCTCCCCATCCTCTTTTTCCTCTGTTTTTTTATCAAAGTAAATTAAATATTTATCTAAAAGAACACTATAAAAGTTTATAAAATGAATATACATTCCAAAAAAAAGGTACCGTTTCAGTTCACTCGTTTTCAAACAGGGAAGGAAATCAGAATGGATAATTGTTTGGCTCTTTATCAACGGTATAACCTTGAGCTTCTTGAATTTTTGCTTGTTCTTCTAAATAAGGTAACAAACAATCTTTAAACTTATCATAACCTCTATATTGTTTAACATCTTCATCCCAACTTACAATACCGTCTAATAAACGTTTTGGAATATAAGGTTCTTGACACATTTTAACAATTGGTAAAAAATAAGTTCTAATTGTAAAAGCTATACAACCTGTTAAAGGTAATCTTCTAACAGATTGTCTCTCTGATCTATAATATAATTTATTAATATCAGTTGCAGGTACAGCAGTATTCCAACCAACATTTTGAATATCTTCATTACCAATTGATGAAGACCAAGCTAAATCATCATCAGTTTGTAAAAAATAATTATTTCTAACAACTGGTTTATCACAAGTTAATCTTGTAAAAAATTTTTCCATTGGCTTCTTTAATTTTTCATCATATTTTGGAACGTCACCAGTTGTATGAATTGCAGATAATGGTAAATTAATTTTATCCCTTAACCTCCAGAAACCAGCTAACATAATTGCACCACCTTTTAAAATATATTGACCATTTTCATCTTCTTTTAAAATTGCTAAATCGTCTTGAGTCATTAGAGCTGCCATTTCCATTGGATCTTTCTTAAATTCATTTTTAGGAATATTATTAAATTCGAAAACTTCACCAGTTATTAAATTATCAATACCTTTATCAGTTTTTTTAAATAATTTTGGATATTTAACTGGTAAAAATTCTCTAAATTCCATTAAATATTCAATTGCTGCATCCCAAACTGAATCATCAGTACCAAGTAATTCATGACCACGTTCTTTAATTCTTTGAACTTTACGATCATGATAATCTAACCATTCATTATCTAATTCAATCCATGAATTCCAATCCATTGATCTAATACCCATAGTGAAAAAATATGTATGTTTAAAAGCTCTATATGGAACAGGTGGAGTATCTTTAATTGACCAATTTTCATAAGGTTCAACAGTTGGATATTCAAAAATTTCAGGTTTCCAAGTACCTAATTTACGATTCTTATTATCCGCTTCTTTAATTGATAAAGGTTTATAACTTTTATTATTGAAAAATGATAAATTTGTAACTATTTTATCATTATCTTCATTTTTTGTTGCATTTAAATAATTAAAAATTGAATAACCAATATATGATATTAATAAAACAATAGATAATATTGTAGTAATTGAGTAATCACCTTCGGCAGCTGCAACTGTTGTCATATTATAAGATTATGAAATAGTTGCTTTTATTTGGTTTGAGTAATTGAAAAAAAAAAAAGAAAATTAAATCATTTTAAAAAATGTAAACTTTAATAAGTTTCAAAACAAGGATAAGAAAAGAATAGAAATCAGTTCAACGATGCAGTAAAAGCACTCATTTAAATACATTTGTAATCCCCCAAGTTTCATTGAAAGGCAGATAACTGTGTAGATGCACTTTATCAATGTACAGAATTGCCTAATCGGGAAATGGTACCCAGATAATCGCGATTGTTTTCCATTCACGGTTTCCTATTATAAAGAGTGGATTGAAGAATCATGTCATTGTATTATTATTGAGCTATATAAGGAGTGTGTTTAACTGTTTACATTTATTCGTGAGCGTTTAAACAAGGTGAGATGAGATGAACGGTGGAATCACAACTTGCCTTGTTTAGGTAACATTTTTGACTTTTTCTCGTTATTGGTGTGTTAACCCGCTTTTGCTTCTAACATTCGATTAACCGCTTGTGTACGTATGTGTACGTGTGTGTATGATTGTATCCACAACAGGTTAGGTCTGTAAAAACATGGATGTGATCTTACTCATGAAGTATCCGCTTTCATTTTACCTCTTTGGTTTTTTCCAAAGTGAAAACAAGTGGTTGTAGGCCTCTTTTTGTTAATCTATCCCCAAATCGAGGTATACTCATGGAATTTTCCTTACAGCGTTACAAGCACATATACATGTATATATATATATATATATATATGTGTGTGTGTGTGTGCAAAATTGTTGACCGTATAGCAATGACCAACCTTTGCAGGCAATGGAAGAATCAGACAAAACTGTGCTATAAACCAAACAACCGGGAAAAGAAATGGCAACTGCACAGGCTATAAAACAGTCTTAGCAGTTGTGAAACACTAAGATAATAAGAGATGTGCAAATACACGTTGGAGAATGCAGGAAATGCAAAATGTGGGAAAGGGTGCTCTGTCCAAAGCCATAGCTGCACAGAACACCGGGAACAGGCACAACAACTGGCCAATGTCTGGCTATTGTGTGATACAAAGAGTTCCATTGCCAGGTTGATAACGTCACAACACGCAAATGGAAGCCATATCGCCGTGTGCCGTGATTTGAAGTTTACGATTGGAAACCGTCTCTGGGAAGAGTGCAACGTTGTATCGAACGAAGCTTAGATTTGTCACACACTAGTAGTGGGGGCCTCGTCTTGGTGACGACGGTGCTGGCAACGGTGCAAGCTCCCGTTTGTGTAGCTTGTAGAGTGAACACACCGTGCAGCTGGGTGTAGCAGCAGGCTTTGGCCAGCCATGTGGACAAAACACGGGGACAATTGAACCCAGATTCAGACGAAACGGTAAGGAACGTCGTCGAAGAACAATGCAAGCAAGAGTCAAAATAAGGCGATTATTTTATACTGAAACCTTGCTAGAGCTGTGTTGCTCATGCGATCGGCTTACAATCACACACATGCACACAATGCCATCTAATTGGGTTAAATACCTGTTGATGTGAACTCGTTTCTTAGTTCTGGTGTCTTCTTCTTTCCCCTTCTTCCCTCTGGCGGCTGACCAGGACTCTCTTGATTTCACTGCACAGACCGACAACTTCTTTAACCCCACAACCAGCTTCCCCTTTCTTGTCACACTTTGGCTATAAACTTTTTCCGTGCTAGTATACACAGAATCCAGTCTTTCTACAAACTAAAAATTAGATCAAACGGTAAAAGGAAATATAATTAGTCACTACGAACTGGATAAGATTGGTACAAACACAACTAATCAAAATTTTCCCCCGCCACATTTTCCTTCGTCACATTTTGGTATTTCATTTCTACTTCACTTCTACTTCATTTATATATATATATTTCAATACCCAACAATTATAACATCGGTAGTTTTATATATAATTGTTGGCCATTTCATTTTATAGACATCGATACTCATTTATCACATTTTTTTTTACAACATTATGGGAAATTTATTTTCATGTACATCAGAGGTATGTTAAAGGCTTTAATTTTTTTTTTTACTATTTTACACTTATTTCATATACTAACATCAAATTCACAATTAAAACAGCGAAAACCAGCTCGTCAACCAGAGACCAAAGAACTTAGAGCTTTAATGCTTGGATTGGATAATTCAGGTAAAACAAGTAAGTATAAATACATTACCAATTGATTGAAAAAAAAAAGAAAAAGACAGACCCGAATACTAACTAAATTTTTAATTTTAATTTCTTTTTTTTTTACCCTACCTTATTGGTGTACTTTAGCTGTATTATATCAATTAAAACTCGGGACATCAGACGAAACTGTTCCAACAGTTGGTTTCAATGTTGAAACTATCAAATATAAAAATATTATAATTAATGCATGGGATGTTGGAGGTCAAGAAAGGTTAAGAGCTTTATGGAGGCATTATTTTTCAGGTACTAATGTATTAATTTTTGTTATTGATTCATCAGATTTAAATAGAATGATGAAAGCAAAAGATGAATTAGTTAAAGTTTTAAATGATAAAGAGTTAAAAGATTGTCATGTGCTTATATTAGCTAATAAACAAGATTTACCTAATGCTTTATCACCACATGATATAATTGAAAAATTAGAGTTAAAAAATTTAAATTCTCATGAATGGACCGTTATACCAGCAGTTGCAACAACTGGTGATGGATTAAATGACGTTTTACAATGGATTTCAAATCATTATGGATAATACAGGTTAGAATAATAACAAAACGAATAAAAATTGTTATGTATAGATATATATAGAGAGGGATAGAAAGATGTTAGATAAGTTTTTTTTGTTATATGCTTTATTTTTTGTTGCTATTTGTTTCTTTTTAATAATTTATTATATATATTCATGTATATATTATATTGTATTAAATGGTTAAAAAAAAACCGTGTGTTTTTTGTTGTTGTTGTTGTTGCTGTTGTTGCATTATAAACTTAATGTTGTAACGGTACCGTCAGCGTTACCGATATAAGCTTTTTGTGCCATATTAACAAATAAACCAGTTTCAACAACACCAACCATTAATTTAATTTTATTATTTAAAGATTCGACATCTTTTGTATCAATTTCACCAAAATCGCAATCAATTATAAAATTTCCATTATCAGTTATAACAGGACCAGCTTTTGCAGGTGCACCAGGTCTAACAATTGGTTTACCACCTAATTTTGTTAATTCATTAATAATTTTATTATAAGAATTTGGTATAACTTCAATTGGAATACCTTTCTTCCAACCTTTACCTAAAATTCCAGTATTTTTACGATCATCTGCAACAATTATAAATTCATTTGATGAATCTGCAACTAATTTCTCTTGTAATAAACAAGCACCACCACCTTTAATTAAATTTAAATTTGAATCAATTTCATCTGCACCATCAAATGTTATATCAATAATTGGATTTTCTTCTAATCCACCTAAATTTAACTTATTATCAATAATTAATTGCTTTGATTGAAATCCGGTTGGTATACAAGTAAATTCGGATTTATTAGATAATTGTCCAATTCTTTCAGCAACGTAAACAACTGTTGATCCGGATCCAATACCTATAACTTTATGACTAGATTTTAAATTATTATCAACTGCTGCATATGCACATAATTTTTTCGATTGTTCAACTAAATTTACAGACATTTTTAAACTACTACTTAAAGTTGACAAAAATTTACAATTATTAAACAACATAAAAAAGACATATTAAAGCGTTTCTTATTCGTATCCAACAAAGTGTTGCAGAACGTTTTCCAATAAGAAAAAAAAAAAAATTTTTCTAGACGTCATACATAATTTGAAGCATGAAAAAAATGGGGAAAAAAAAAGAAAAAAAAAGAAAATACCCTAACAGGGTTTCAGTTGGACGCATCACGTGCAGCCGCTGAGGGTTGTGCTGCTTTCAAAACTATCTGGGTTGAATAAAGAGAACTGTGCGCAATGCCAGGAAAAAGCGCTCTGCTCTGCTTTCTTTCCCAGTTCCCAGTTCTCGCGTGCCCAACTTGCAAGGCCCCCTCACACCGCACACTGCGGGCTGAACGAAAAATTGCAAAAAAAACGAGTGTCTGAATTTTTTTCAGTGGCAGCGAATAATCCAAAAAAAAAAGAAAATGAAAAAATTGGTGAAGCTACACACCTTTTACTGAAAAATAGTTACTGGCAAGTTGTCGTTTTCTTGATAATTGTACACCTTTTTCAGATAACCAATCGAGACATGTCCGCTGCAGCAAAGGTTTTAAACGCTAACCCAACTGAATTAGAATTACAAGTTGCTAAAGCTTTTATTGATTTAGAAGCTTCCTCCGCTGATTTAAAGGCTGAATTAAGACCACTTCAATTCAAGTCCGTTAAGGAGATCGAAGTTTCGGGTAACAAGAAGGCTATTGTCATTCTTGTCCCAGTTCCATTAGTTTCTGCTTACCACAAGATTCAAGTTAGATTAACTAGAGAATTAGAAAAAAAATTCCCAGATCAACACGTTGTTTTCCTTGCTGAAAGAAGAATTTTACCAAAACCAGCTAGAACTTCAAGATTAGGTCAAAAGAGACCAAGATCAAGAACTCTTACTTCAGTTCATGAAAAAATTTTAGATGATTTAGTCTTCCCAACTGAAATTGTTGGTAAGAGAGTTAGATACTTAGTCGGTGGTAACAAAATCGCTAAAGTTGTCTTAGACTCAAAAGATTCTAACAATATCGATTACAAATTAGAAACTTTCCAATCAATTTACCAAAAATTAACTGGTAAACAAGTTGTTTTCGAAATTTCTAAAACTTTGTAAATTACTTTATAAAAAATTATATTATATTGTTCATATACAAACAAAATTTAATAAAATAAGCTAAAAACAGAAAATTTAAATATTTACTATTTTGTCCACATTGTGCTAGCCAATTATAAACAATGTCTATTTATCTACTTTGTTTATTAAGTATCCATCGATGTAACCCTTTACCAGCCTTGTATATTTCTTGTAGAGGCATGTATTTTTTCCTCCTTTTCCCTCTATATTGCCAGTACAGAGAGAGTGTGTGTGTGTGGAAAAAAAACCAACATGAGAAGCGTTACATGAATTTTCAAAACGCTTTTTTCTCTCACACTGTAAACACGATTTCTTTTATTAAACATATATATATAGCATTCTATATATATATATATATATGTCTCAGAATAAAAACACATTGGTGTATAAAATACCCAAGTCGTTAAACTATAGATTCAAATTGGGTAAAGATGCAGTAATTTTTCAAAGAAAATATTCATCTTTAAATCAGGGTGCTGAGCAATCGCATTTCAAGGAAAGGAAATCGGGGGTTCCACATTTTCATAATTCAAGTTTCAAAGATGATACTTTTGTACCGTCATCACAGTTAAATTATTATCTTACAGAATTTAAATTAAATTTCTCAAATTCAACATTAACAAATGATCATTTAATTCAATCCATAAATAATACAAAACGATTGATAGAAAGATTTTCAAATGATTGTAGCAATAACATAAAATTTGATAAAATGATGCATAAAATTGAATATTTCATTATTCAAATTTTTATAAATTTACAAAATGAAAAGAAATTCGAAAGCCTGGTAGATTTTTATCTTTTCCTAGTGGACTCAAATTTTAATTTAAATAACAATCAAATAGATGATATTTTAAAAAATGTTTTAATGAATCATGATGTTTCTAGTGATTTAAAATATAAACTGCTAACTTCTTCTAATATAACACCTACTCATGATACTAAATCAATATCCTACTTTAGAGAGCCACTTGATGAACAAAATAAGCAACGTTTAATAGAAAAATATTCTCCCACTACCATAATGAACATAATATTGCATTTCTATATTCCATTAAATGATAAAGAGAAGACTAACGAGTATTTATACATTTTAAGAGAAAAAATCCCTGAACAAAAATTTCAGTCTTTCAGATTATTAGCAGATATTTTAGTTGATACTACAACTGGCATAATGATTAATGAAAAGGGAACAATAAAAGATATTTTAAATGGGATAAGCTTTTGTGCTAAAAATAATGCTGAAGTTTTCCAAAATTTTGATAAAGATTTATGGCATCAAATTTTTATTGACAGGTACGTATCTCCTTTAGGTGTTTCTGCAATGTATCAATATATTAAATTCTTTTATTCAGATATTTTGAAAAATTCAGAAAGTTTGGAATTTTATAGAAATTATAAAACAGAAATAAATCCAAGTTTCAAAACAAAATTTGTCTCATTTATGCCAAATGATAAAGATAATACACCAACTCCAATTCTTTCCTTATTTTTCGATAATCTAATAATTGATTGCAATCATAAACGTCTATGTATATTTGTTGAAGAATTGAATAAACTTGGGAATCAAGAATATGTAAATATTTTCAACTTCTCTATATTGAAAAATCTTTCAGCATTGAAAAAAATACATTCTAAAAGTACATCCGGCATTGATATTATACCCAATAAAAAAATATCTTTACTTTCTCAGCAATTAAAATTGGAAACACAGACAATTCAATTCCCAAAATTTCAAGAAGTAAATATTCTTTCAGATTATAGCTATTATGAAAATTCTCCATCATTATTTAATAGATACCTTGAATTAAAATCACCATCTTCTCAAAATACTTTTAAAATATTAAATATAGAATCATTGAAAAAACTATTAATTTTATTATCGGATATAGAAATTGAAACTTTAATGAAAACATTAATTTCTAACAATTATTTATTTGGTTCAAATTTACAAGAATCTTCAGATTTTTTAAATTCTTATATGGAGAAAAATCCGTCAATGTCATATTTTATATTATCAGGTGGTACCAGTTTAGAAAGATTATCAAAAATAAATCAAAGTAGACTAGATACATTATTAGACCCAGTATCAGTGTTGAAAAAATTAATTAATCTTAGAATTTCTAAACTTGAATGTAATAGATATTTAGATTATTATCATTATTTTAAAAATGATATTAATTATAAAATTTTAGGTATTCAATTATTACAAATTTCACAAGTTAAATTTCGTCCATTAATGAACCTTTTTATGCAATATTTAAAAGACTCTAATTTAAAGATTTCAAATGTTGAAAAAAATGACCAAATTAGAATATATACCGCTTTCATAAAGCATATAATTCAACTTGACGGTTTTACAGGATTATTAATTGGTGCCAATTTAATTGAAAAATATAAACATTATTTTACGATATTATCAGGTGCTACAGATGATGTAATGACATTTCAAATTAAAAATGATGAATATGTTTATAAAGAAAATTTAGAGGTACCTTTTAATCTAGTTATGGCATATATTGAAAAATATGTAATGATTAATATATCCAATTCAAGATTATTATCTAATTTATTTAAAAATTCATTATTATTAGGGAAAGAAATTAAGGATGAAAAATTAAGGGATGAGTATAATTATAAAATTTTTCAATATTTTCAAATGATTTATATCAAGCATCAAGTCTCACCGTATACATTTTATAAATTATATGATATTGCAGATAGTTTTAAATTGAAGAATGAATGGAAGGTAAAATTTGATAAAAATAGTTATTTGATTAATTATTTTAAATATATATTAAATGAGAAAGATGAGGAATCTAAAAAGAATAAAATAAATTTAGTAAAGTTAAAAGAAACTTTAATAATGATTTCAATGTTTGAATCGAATTTAGAATTTCCTGATACATTAATTTCTAAAATTTTCAATGTTGTCGATCAAAACAATAAAAAATTTACATTAAAACTTTTAAGGAATACATTATTATATATACCATACTGTGAAAATATCAATTCATATATTTATCCTAGAATTAAAGAATCGGATCCTGCAATGTATGAAATTTTCGGGCTAGATTCTAATGAACCATCAGTAAATAATGAAAAATCTAGAAGATCCAAATGGATGGTTTTCGATGTTAGATATTATTCATCAATAATTGAGAAATTTATGGAAGAATTAATATCTAAAGAAGATAAATTAACAATTAAAACAATGATGACAGATTCAATTGCTATATCGAATAATAATGAATTAAATATAAATTTGAAATTTTATCAACTTTTCAATAATGTTACATTATTTGAACCTAATAAAGTAAATAACAATGTTAATTTATATAATTTTAATGAATTTTTATTAGAATTTAATAAAGATTTTGAAAATAAAGGAGTTTTACAAGATTATTTAATTAAACCATTTGTTTATCATTATTTATTTACTAGAATGTATTCATATGATTTAGAAACTATTATTAAAATGTTTTATATATTAACGAATGGTGATAAAAATTTAGAAATTATTGGATTATTTGATTTATTAGGAAAAGATGAATTAAAAGAAATTGAGAATATTAATATAGATATGAAATATTCAATCGAAACAGGTAAAGATTATGTTAATATATTTAAACTATTATTTACAATGTGTAAGAATTCGGAGTCAATTGAAATTAATAAATTAATGTATATGATTAATTTATCAGAAAATTTATTAAAATCTGAAAAAATAAATGATAAATATAAATATGTTATAATGAATTGTTCATTAGTATTAGTTGGTAAACATTCAGATTTAATATCTATATTTTTTAAAAGAATAATTGATAAAAATTATTTACCAGATTATAAAGTATCTAAAACTGTTTTATATGAATTATTATATTCAGTTGTTAAAAATTCAATTTCAGATATTGATAAAATATTAAATCATTTAACTTTAAATATTAGTACATTAAATTATCAAAATTTATATATTTCAAGTGAATCAGTTATAAAGAAATTAATTGATGAGAATGAGTTTTCATTAGCACAAGAATTTTATATCAAAATGATAAATAAATTTCCTAAGTTTCGGATAAATGAATTACATGAGTCTTTAAACGTAACGAAAGCTAAAATACCACATATAAAAATCGATGAAAATGATGCAGTGAATATGAAGGTTGATAAATTTAAGGTTAAATTGTACGATTATGAATCGTTGGATAAATAAGGGGGGAAATAGCAATAAATAAAATAAAGCGTGTAAATAAATAAGTATATAAAAATAAAAATAAATATGTTGTAGCAAGAAATGAAGTGGGGGGAAAACAAAATGAAGTGTAAATGTTCTTAATGTTAATAATCTATATATATATAAGAAGGGTAGAGTTGTTTACTAGAAATCGACTCTGTTTTTTACCTTCTTACCTATCCTATCCTTTTTTTTTTAACTGATTGTATGAATACCCATAAGTTGTTTAATGACGATTTAACATATGATTTCTAGCCATTTCAGTCATTTGATCAAAATCGTATTCGTTCGATGAAAATGTAGGCGTAGGCAATCCACCATTATAACCGATATTTTTATGTGTATGATTATTGCTATGATTATGAGTATTAATATTTTTAGAATTTGAAGATAATTTAATATTTAATTTTTTATTGTAATCATTATTATTTATTTTAAAATTATTACGACGTGGATACTCTTTTGGCACACAGATTTTATTTTTATTAACATTTGTTAGTAGTTTTTTTTCAAAATTGTTACATTTTAGAGATTCTAAGGAATCTGATGAATTATTACTAAAAGTGTCTGAACAATTTGTAAAATTTGATTTTCCATCGAATAATTCAACAACTGTTGAAATTTCTGATTTTTCATCATCAGCTAAGTCATCTTCTTTATTATTATTTTGATTATTATTGACGGTATCTGAGTTGATGTTATTTAATTTGTTGTCTTGATGATTGGTATCTTTATTATTTGAATTATATAAATAATAAATACCTATTGATAATATGATAAAAAATGGAAATAAGCCGAAATTCCCATTTGACGATTTTTTAGAAGTTGTTGTGATAAACGGTTGGTTGTTATTTGAATCATTATTTTTAATGAATAGTAAAAGAACTATTGAAATCAGAGAGAATATTAAAGTTGGCACATGAATTTTTTTATGGTTATCAGAAATTATAATGCTAAAATACCAATTTAAATTCCAAAAATTTATAATTGAACTAATTAAAAATTTAAAAATGATTTCAATTAATTTAAAAATCTCATCAATTTTCAAAATATTATCATCATTTACTGATTTATTTTTAGATTTTTCAGGATATAATTTTTTACCATTTCTTAAAACGATTGGTTCATCCATTGGATGAATTGATTCTGACTTAATTTCAAATGCGTTACTTGCCATTATCTTTGAATCAGATATATTGGTATTACTGTTAGATTTATTTAATGGGATAGAATCAGTTTCAGGAAATTTATTATCGTGATTATCATTATTATGAGGCTTAGAATTAAAATATTTAAAATCAATAGGCGATAAAATTGGTGTATTTGTGTGCAACGTTGGTGAAAATTTATATTTTCGTATAGTTTTCGGTTTAATCTTGTCTAAGAATTTATTACCTTGCATAGTTTACTAGTAATTCTTCTTCCTTTTCCCCTTCTTCGTTCCAAAAAAAAGAAATTGGTGATGCTAATTCAAGGTATATATTTAATTACTATTGTACGAAGATCGGTAACGAATAGCCAAGTGTTTTTCCACCCTCAGAATGGTCACAAAATGGGAAACTGATCACTCGAGATCAACGCAAAACCAGCCACACGCACAAAAACACAAACAAAGACGATAGCCCCGGTTTTTTAGTGTGGCGCAAACTTGCCGGAAAAACAAAAACAAAGAAAAAGAAAAAATGCCGAAAACGGCAACTTCAGAGATTCCAGCAAGGAGAAGAAGAAGGAGAAGGAGAAGGACAACAAAAGTAAATATTCGTTAGGACATTATATGTACAAATATTTATATATAAATATAAGAATAAATAAGAGAATAATGAATAAGATATGTATAAATATATAAACTAATTAATTAGTTGCTTATTTAAATTTCTTACCGAATAAGATGATTTGTAATTGGTCGTACATAGAAATGACACCGGCACCGGCAACACCTCTTAAAATGTTAGCACCACAACCTTTGAATAAAGATTTAACACCTTCTTTAGCAACAATTTGAGAGAAAGCATCGAAAGCACCTTTATATTTAACAGCTTGACCAGAAGTCATCATCATTCTTCTTCTAACGGTATCTAATGGGTAAGAAGCGGTAGAAGCACCAGTGGTAACAACCCAACCTAATAAGAAAGCAGCTAAGAAACTTGTTTCTAATGAACCGGTTAAAACAACTGGTTTTAAAGAATCAAATAAACCGAAATATAAACCTCTGTAAACAACAATACCGACAACAGATGGTAAGAAACCTCTGTATAAACCAGCAATACCATCAGAAGCTAAAGTTTTCTTATAAACATCGAATAAACCATTGAATTGTCTTTCACCGTTACCTTTAGCTGCTTTAGCATCATTAGCTAATCTAGTTCTAGCATAATCTAATGAGTAAACAAAGAATAAAGAAGTTGCACCGGCCATACCACCAGAAGCTAAGTTACCTGCAAACCACATCCAGTAACCTTCATCTTTTTTGAAACCAAACATTTTCTTAAATTTATCTTTGAAAGCAAAGTTAAGAGCTTGAGTTGGGAAATATCTAATAACATTAGCAGTGTTACCTCTCCAGAAAGAGACAATACCTTCTTCTTTAGCAGTTCTTGAGAAACATTCAGCAATACCGTCATATCTCTTTGCTAATCTACCTTGTTTGATCATTTCATCTTGATTTTGAATTAATAATTTAACTCTTTCAATTGGGGCAGCAGCAGTTTTGGAAACTGCGGCGGAAACACCACCCATTAAGAAATCGGTCCAGAAGTTGGATTGCATCTTTGGTTCACCAGACATTGTTTATAGAAATTAAGTTTGGATACTTAAGAAGGAGAGCAAAAGAGGAAAAGGGAAAAAGGGAGGGAAAAGAAAAGAAGAAAAAACCAGAAAGAAGTGTAAAAAATCAGGAAAAGAGGGAGGAAACAGAAACGAGAAAAAGGGCAAACATGGTTGTTGAAATACTTCCACGAGCAAAACGTTCAACCAGCTTGTTTGCGTGAATTTCCTCCCTTTTTCGCCACTATTCGTTTCTCGTTTTCGCCCTTTTTTGCTAGCCCGCTCCGTTATTTGGCAGCTTACCCGGCCACCAATGCGCGTTGCTGATTGGCCAGCACAGCACAATGCAGCAAAACCTTAAGGCGGCCGCTGTCGCGTTTCGCAAACATTGGCAACAGCAGGTGCACAGGTGTTGGCGGCCTGGCACACACACACACACGTCGCATGTCTAAACCACACAGGCTGCAATCAGGGTTGCTGCTGTCCTTTTCTGGACAATGTGCAAGATATAATAGAGCTATACACTACACTAAACACTACAACTGTGTACTAGCACTGCTACTGCTACACTATCTGCCCGCCCACTACATCCACCAATGCTGGCCACAGCTTATATCCGTTAAAACGCCAGAACTGAACTGAAACTGCCAAAAAAGAAAAAACTGGAAAAACACGCTTTGACCGTTGCACGCGCGTTTGTCGGTTTCTCCATTTTTTGTTTATCTGATTAGGCACACTAACACTGCAGAGAGGCTATCGCTCCGTTTCGCTTGTCTCGTTTCGGTGGTAAACAGAGGAAGCGAGAAGCGAGAGAAGGAAAAAACAGAAAAAGAAGAAGAAGAAAAAACGACGCGTCTATCGGCTGCGGTCGGTAGTCGCGCCGGCTTGGGTCGCTTTTCAATTTTTTTTTTTTTCAGTTACTATTATTATTATTATTATTATATTTCAAAATCTTTTAGTATAAAAAAGAGTTACACGGGTTTTATAAAAGTATTGCTACTAAAGTAAAAAGTACAAGTAAAAGGAAAAAAGAAAGTGATTACCTTCCTGTTATTACTGCCTTTTTAATTTAAGTTAAAAAAAACATATATACAACCAAATATCTAGTAACCTAAAGCAGCTAATTTTTGAGATGCTTCAGTTTCACCAACTGTTGCTTTTGCAGCAGTTAATTTCTTTTCTGCTGCAACTTTTTTAGAGTAATATTCAGCTGCTTTAGCTTTTCTCTTAGATTCTAAAGTATCAACAACTGATTCATATTTCCAACCAACTGATGATGAAATTCTACCAAGAGTTGTGTATTTTCTACCTGGCTTTAATCTTAAAACTCTTAAAGCTTGTGGAACAACAATTCTTTTCTTTCTATCATATGGTGGTGGAACACCTTCGAAAACCTTTAATCTTTCTAATGCTGCTTTACCTCTAGCAGTTTTATGTGGAATCATACCTCTAACTGCTTTATAGAAAATTCTTGATGGTGCTCTAAAATGGAATTGACCTCTTCTATGGTTGAAATTAGTAGATTTTCTTAAGTAATCGTGATACTTTAATTTGTTTCTGAAAAATTCACCTGAAACATTCATTTCTTCACATCTAACAACGACAATTTTTTGACCATCTAAAAGTTCTTTAGCAACAGTTGATGCTAATCTACCTAATAAATGTCCCTTACCTGAATTAAAAAAAATAATAAGAAAAAAAAGTTTTGCTATAGTGTTAGTATCTTTGGTCACTCGAATTTAGTCCTGTATTGAAGTTGCCAATTATTTAAATAAAAAAATTGATTCTGTGCAATGCTTGTTCGTTCACTTGTATGGCTATTGTGTAGTTAAAGTATGCTGTTTCTGTTCATACGCAAGTTTTGTAATTTCCCAAAACAAAGAAAAAATCGTCAATCATATGCTCTATTGTCAAATGCGTCTGTGTATATCCCATGCTTGTAGTTCAAAAAATAAAATGCTTCCCGATTCTATCTTGTTGGAAAACATTCCGTTTTCGTAGTATATTCATACAATCAATTTTTGCATATTCAAATATTTCTTCAATACAGTACTTAGTCTGGTTTGGTGAAAAAAGGATTAGTAACATACCGTCAACGACAACAACTGGTTGGAATTCACTCATTTTTGTATGTGGTTATTGATTATCGAAATAACTTAAAATAACAGAGTGTTGTAATAAAAGTTATAAGCTGAAAAAAAAGAGGTAAAATACACTAGCAAATTTGAAAAAATGTGTGTGAGGGCCACGCAAAAAAAAATGAGAAAAAAAAACCCTCCCGAATTCGATATTGTGGAAAAATGTTGATTTTTTCAGAGTCGGAAAACGAACGCGATGCTGAAATTTTTCACTTTCTTAGGCACAACATCCACTCCGCACACCGCACACAATATGCAATTCTGCTATATATACGCAGTGTGAAAAAGTATTGCAAGCGGTGCGCAGCGCTGTGTTGGACACAGAAACAGGAACGGGGAGAACAATTTTTGATGGAGAGAGAGTCCAGAAAAGCAGTCACAAAACCGCAGGTCACGTGCATCTGCAAGCGCAATCCAGGAAGCTCTATTCAATTTTATTATCCTATACATATATACTATCTATAAAGTAGTTATCAGTGCCATCAATGAATAGCTGATTGTCCATCAGATTCCTGAAATTTTTAGACACCTGCTTCAAGTGGAAATTACATTTAGGTATTTGTTGCGTTATTATACACGTTACTTTGAAAATCTGTGATAGCTTCCTTAGCTTTTTAACAATTTCAATAATTAGTGTGCTTGCTATAATGTAATCATCGAAAACTGCTATATTAAAAGCTTCATCGATATCTTCAATTATTAAATATCGTGTTTTATCGATATTGGCTTCGGTTGCAATTTGGTTTTCTAAATTTTCGATCATTGTTAAAAAGTCTTTTAATTGTAGACACTGTGAAATTTTAAAATCTGTTGACAAAATAGTTCCCCTATCCTTGTAATTATACTTATTTAGCATCCATTTAAACCTATCGTAATCAAACGAGAACGCAGATAAATGGTTTATTCCGACATTGGAACTGTTGACTATTTTATCTAAGTATATTTTAATTACTGTCTGTTTACTGGTTAGTATTTTCCTTGTAAAGACAAAAATTGAACACCGATAACGCGTTGTATCAAGCACTTACATTTGACGAGTTCTCTGTATTGTTTTCAATCTTGTTGAACTCAACGAGCGTAACAGACTCGTGTATACGCTGCAATAGTGTATCGTAGTTTATCTTATTCATTACACATCGGACAATACACACTGAAGTCAAGCCTGATGCAGCATAGCATTGTCTGTCTTCGTTCTCCTTCATTCACTCCTAGACATGAAAATACACACGATGCGCAAAAAGGCGGCTCGGCCCAATAAATAAAAGTAGAAATAGAGTTTTTGCCAGTTTTGTCGATATTTTGCTGAACCACTCAACAAGGGGTATTTGGTTTGTGGTTGGTGGTGTAGACGTATCACATAATTGTGCAGCAGCATGTAGGGTCGGGTCTGATTACGGGGACAGTAGCTGTAGTGACAGGTGCTAATTTAGACTCTGTCTCTCCCAGGTTCTCATCAGTGCCGCCAGCTGGCGAGTACACTGTGTTATTATTTGCAGGATCGCCGTTTTTACCGATGCCCTTGTTGAACTCGGGAACTGGCTTGTTCGTTTTGTCGTTTTTGTTTGTTAGTGATAGATTGTTTTTCATCGATTTGAAAGAGCTCGATAAAATGTAGCTGCTGTGGTCGTCGTTGTGGGCTAAATCAATGTCTGATTTGTTTTTTATAAATATGTGGAAAAACGGCAACATGTCTAAATTTAAGTTTGCTAAATTTGTGTTTGGGTCAAGCCTTTTGCCTGAGTGAAACAACTGAATCTGCTGAATAAACTCTGGCTTCTCCATAACGGCATCGAAAATGGAGTTCCAGTTCTCGAAAATGAAACACCTCAAATCGCCAATTTTAAACTTGTTGAAGTCATCAAAGTCTGTGAACCCGTGTTGCTTCAACACGGACTCGTTCAACTCAATCGGGTACTTCACATCCGATATAGTCACCAGTGTCAGTTTCCTGTTCAAAAACGATTCCGCCATCGCTAGTGCTCACACTTCCCCAGTTCTGAACAAGGGGCAGCAAGCATGCCAGTCAGCCAGCCAAGTGTGTCTGTTTGAGCCAAAAGGCTGTACTGTGGGCAACACACCGCTCGTCTTATCGCCCGCACCCGCTTGCCCCCCCCACAGAGAGAGAAAAACAACAAAATAAGCCTCTCGCGGCGCTCACGTGACCCTGCGCAGTTCTCCACATTTGGCAGCAATTAAATGCAGCGGTTTTTCCGTGTTGGTGTGTGGTATCCCACGTTATTGATAGGAATGCATCCCGCGCGGGATGTTGCAGCAGAACACGATTACATTTTGGGTTCTTCAGGACATGTTTTCCGTTTTCTTAATCTGGGGTAACTCTTTCATCCATTTAAATGCAACACTTTGTCCCACTTCCACTACTGCTTTTATTCACTCTGGGTTGACTAATTGCAAGGTTTCTTTACTTTTTTTTAAAGTTATTTACTTCTCTCTTTCCTTTTTTGTGCTTTCCCCCCGCAATTTTCAGCTTGCTGACCAATCAAACATCATTCAATGTATTCTTCAAAATTGGCTTCATTGAAGAAAAACTCTTTTAAATTGACTAAAAAATTTAATAGTAGTTCACTAAATTTTAATAAAAGATTATATCATAGTTCTAAAAATCCAAATGCGAATGCGAATGCGAATGCTAAAACTTTGAAAAAAATTTACGCATTTTCTTCGATTGCAGTTATTTCGATTGCAACTTTGAATACTATTAATTATTTAAATAACTCGGATTCAATTTTAAAAAATGAAACTGAAAAAAATTCAAATAATCAACCTTCAATTGATTTAGATGAATTTCTTAAACATAATTCTAAAGAAGATTGTTGGATTGCAATTAATAATAAAATTTATGATGTAACCGATTTTATACCAAATCATCCTGGTGGTGAATCTCCTTTAATTACTCATGCTGGTTATGATGCAACAAAAATTTATGAAAAATTACATCCAAAAGGTACAATTGAAAAATTTTTACCTGAAGAAAATTTTAAAGGTTTCCTAATTGGTGATGCACCAAAATTAGAATCTGATTATAATTCTGATGATTCAGATTATGAAATTCAAAGATTATCAAATATTGATAATAAACCTTCATTATCTTCAATGCAAAATTTATACGATTTTGAGAAAGTTGCTAAAAATATTTTACCAAAAGATGCATGGGCTTATTATTCTTGTGGTTCAGATGATGAAATTTCAATGAGAGAAAATCATTACGCTTATCAAAGAGTTTATTTTAAACCAAGAATTTGTGTTAATGTTAGAGATATTGATACTTCAACAACTTTATTAGGTTCAGAAACTTCTGTACCATTTTACGTTTCTGCAACTGCTTTAGCAAAATTAGGTCACCCTGATGGTGAATGTTCAATTGCAAGAGGTGCTGGTAAAGAAGGTGTTATTCAAATGATTTCAACTTTATCTTCAATGTCTTTAGAAGAAATTTCAAATTCAAGAATTCCTGGTGCAACTCAATGGTTTCAATTATATATTAATGAAGATAGGAAAGTTGCAAAAAATATGGTTAAAGAAGCAGAAAATTTGGGTATGAAAGCAATTTTTATAACAGTTGATGCACCTTCTTTAGGTAATAGAGAAAAGGATAAAAGATTAAAATTTGTTAATGATACAGATGTTGATTTAGGTGATGACGTTGATAGAAATTCAGGTGCTTCAAAAGCTTTATCATCATTTATTGATTGTGGAGTTGATTGGAATGATATTAAACAAGTTAAATCTTGGACTAAATTACCTGTTTTAATTAAAGGTGTTCAAACAGTTGAAGATGTTATTGAAGCTTATGATTCAGGTTGTAATGGTGTCGTTTTATCAAATCATGGTGGTAGACAATTAGATACTTCACCACCACCAATTGAATTATTAGCTGAAACAGTACCAATTATGAAAAAATTAAATAAATTAAGACCTGATTTTGAAATTTTAATCGATGGTGGTGTTAAAAGAGGTACAGATATTTTAAAAGCTGTTGCAATTGGTGGTAAAGATATTAGAGTTGGTGTAGGTATTGGTAGACCTTTCCTTTACGCAAATTCAAGTTATGGTGAAGAAGGTGTTAGAAAATTAATTCAAATTTTAAAAGATGAATTAGAAATGGATATGAGATTATTAGGTGTTACTAAAATCGATCAATTAACTTCAAATTATGTAGATACTAGACGTTTGGTTGGTAGAGAAGCAATTAATTATCTTTATGATAACGTTTATAATCCAATTGATACAGTCAAATTTAAAAATGAAGATTAATTAAATCTCGTTTTTTAACTAATTTATTAAAATTAAATAATAAATAATAAATAAATAATAAATAACTTTAACGACACATCTTCTTTTTTTCACTTCTTTAGACTTTATAATTTATAGCTATATTTAAAAAGATCAATAAAAAAAAAACTTTTTCTTAACTAATATATATATATATACTGCTGTTGTACTATATAATATTTTTACATTTTGATAAATCATTCTTCCTGCTTTTTCTCTTCAGCTTCTTTCTGAAGTGTATTTAACAAAACCTGTTTCTTTAACCAATAATATCTATGCGAATTATTATACTTCATTAACTCAGAATCTAAAATTTTCCTTAACTTAATTTGTTTACCATAATAAACCGTCTGTATTTGAACAATTTTTTGTAATTCTTCAAATGATAAATCATCTAAATTATTTAATTCTGATATACTTGAAATTTTTTTATTATTAGATTCTTCATTTTCCCTTTTTAAACAATAACTATCAATTGCTTTTTTAGATTTCTCAAAAATTTCATTAATTATACTATCATTAAAATGAATATTCCTTAATTTATAATGATTAAAAATTTTTTGATCAATTAATTTATCACTTAATTTCTTCCTTTTCATTTCATAACATGAATCTAATAATAAATCATGTTTTAAATTACCTTCATTTCTAATTTTTTTATCAAAATTATTAGCAATTTTTTTACCACTAAGATTCAAATCAATTGTTGAATCATATTTTAATTCAAGTTTATGTAATGTTTCAATTTGTTTATCATGTAATAATTTATGTGAATTAATTAAACTATTACCTTCAATATTATGAACAGTTTTCATATGTTTTAACATAGCATCACTTCTAGAAAATGATTTAAAACATTCAGGTAATAAACAGAAAAATGGCTTCTCACCTGTATGCGATCTAATATGTGTTAATAAAGCGGCTCGACTATGTTGAATCGTACCTCTCCTTAAACAATTATCCCATCTACAAATATATTCCGATGTTGCAGTACCTTCTTCCTTCGATGATACATGACAATCCCATATATGTACAACTAAATCATCAAATGATTTTAATGTTATTCCACAATCTTGCCATTTACAAATAGTATCAGTTTTATTATCATTTGTATTGGTTATTAAATCATCATTTTTATTCGTATTATTATTACTCAAATTTTGTCTCTCCATTTCATAAAATTCCTTTTCTAAATCCTCATCTGTAACCTCCTTTATTAACATTGGATCTTCATCATTTAATTTTGTCAATACGTTCATCTTTAACAATCTCTATGCGCATACAATATATATATATATATATATATATATATAAATATTATCTATCCTTCGACAAAATCAGAGAAACAGGTGGAAAAAAACTTTTTTGGAAACAAATGAAATTTAACTGGTTGGGTATCCTATCAGCCCAAAACTATACCGTCCGTTATAAAACAACACACCAGCAAACACTCCTCTGCTTCACACAATTCAGAAATCATGCTTCGGTCCTAGTTAAATCTTCTAATTCATGAATTTGAAGCGCGCATTTTCTTAGTTATGAAGAGAGAAAGGAAAAAAAAACTGAAATGAAAATTTCGTCGACAAAAAAACGTACATGTTAATTATCAACTCGTGGTTTATTATCTGTTTGTTTATTTATACTTTGTTTTCCTTTTTGAGCATCTCCGGTTTCATATACATTGCATCATGTCTGATTTACAACTTACTATTTTGAAAGTTTTAGGTGAAAAGGGAACTATCCCAGATTCTACCGTTGAATTTCCAAATGAAGAATCTCAACAAATTCAAGCTGCATTAAATTCTTTACTTGCAAGATCAATGATTACTTATAAAACTAAAGAATCTGAAATTTATAATCTTACTGAAGAAGCTTTAGATATTGTATCAAATGGATCGCATGAATTTAGACTTTTAAACAAAGTTTTAGAAAGTTTAGAAGGTTTAAAAATATCTGATATTGATTCAGTTATGGGTAAAAATGGTAAAGTTGCTCAAGGTCGTGCTTTTAAAAATGGTTGGATTAGTAAAGATGGTGATAAATTAATTGCAAAAGTTGAAAATTCATCATCTGTAGAAGATACAACTAATAAATTATTGAAAGAAATTCAATCAACTGGTACTTTAACAAATAAAAAGGAATTAACTGAATTAAAGAAAAGAAAATTAATTATACCAACTAAAATTTTCTCATTTTCAATTGAAAAAGGTTTAGAATTTGCTTTAGAAATTAAACAATTTGAAACAGATATTACAGCTGATATGATATTATCAGGTTCATGGAAATCATCAACTTTTAAACCTTATAATTTTAATTCTGAAGGTGATTTACCAAATTCTGGTGCTTTGCATCCTTTAAATAAAGTTAGAGAAGAATTTAGACAAATTTTCTTTTCATTAGGTTTCTCTGAAATGCCATCAAATCAATACGTTGAATCAGGTTTCTGGAATTTTGATACTTTGTATGTTCCACAACAACATCCTGCAAGAGATTTACAAGATACATTTTATTTAAAAGATCCTAAAACTGCATTACCACCAAGTGATAAAGAATATTTAGAAAATATTAAAGCAGTTCATCAAGATGGTGCATTTGGTTCAATTGGTTATAGATATCCATGGCATTTAGAAGAATCACTTCGTACAGTTTTAAGAACTCATACAACTGCAATTTCTTCAAGAATGTTAAAAGAATTAGCAAAAGATCCAAAACCTACTAGATTATTTTCAATTGATAGAGTTTTCAGAAATGAAGCAGTTGATGCAACTCATTTAGCAGAGTTTCATCAAGTTGAAGGTGTTTTCGCAGATTATAATATTACATTAGGTGATTTAATTGGTTTTATGCAACAATTTTTTGAAAAAATGGGAGTAACAAATTTAAGATTTAAACCAACTTATAATCCATATACTGAACCATCAATGGAAATTTTTTCATGGCATGAAGGTTTAGGTAAATGGGTTGAAATTGGTAATTCAGGTATGTTTAGACCTGAAATGTTAGAACCTATGGGATTACCAAAAGATATGAGAGTTTTAGGATGGGGTTTATCTTTAGAAAGACCAACTATGATTAAATATGGTGTTAGTAATATCAGAGAATTATTAGGTCATAAAGTTAATTTAGATTTCATTGAAAATAATCCAGCTGCAAGATTAGACGTTGATATCTAATTTTGAATTAAACAAATTTAATAATAATAATAATAATAATAATAAACTAATCAATTAATATTAATACTTTTATAATTTTTATATTACGTTTATTTATATATATTTAAAACTAACTTTATAAATTTAACCCAATACTTAGTAGGAAAAAAATTTTGCGTTTACATTCATCCAATTTTGGGTCAGCTATTTCTAATGATTTATTTCCATAAATGTTAAGAATAATAATATTTATCAACCAGTATTTGGGGAAAAACAAAAAAGATGGTTAACATGTGAAAAGATTACTTTATGAACCAAATTTACAAAGTGGTATTGTTTTAACCACTTTTCTCAACACAGTCTTTTTTTAGCTAAACCAGACTCACATTTAGTCTTATTTTACGATTTATCGTTAATTGTAAAAGTAACAAAGTAGCTTTACAAATATCTTAATTATCTTTCATCGGAAAAACTTCTTTTATTACTTTAGCAATATAAATAGCAACTTTTCTTTATTTTAAAAAATGGGCGTGTGGCGTAGTTGGTAGCGCGTTCGCTTAGCGTGCGAAAGGTCTTGGGTTCGACTCCTGACTCGTCCATAAAAAGCAAATATTAATTGCAAAAACTTTTTTATTTCATTTCGTTTTCTTTATTTATTTTAAAACCCATTTCAAATTGTTTTTCAGATAAGATTAAAAATGTTAAAATTCTAAGATTACCGAAATAGAACAAAACTAAATGGAAAAAAAAATGCTTGACATAAATAACTGTCAACACTAGGGTGTTAATTTCATCTCCGAAAATCAAGATAAGAAATGCAGAAAAACCGTTGAATATTGAAAGAAAAAATCAAATTAGTTCCAACATAGTGACTGAAAACCCTTTTTTTTGGAAAAAAAAAGAAAAAAACAGAAACCTGTGCAAAGATTTGAAAAAGAAAAGGGTGAAAAAAAATACCAACGGCTTTACAAAGCAGAAAGCCTTACGGAATCTCTTTTCTGCAAACTTGGGGACGCACTAGATGTTAGAAAGAAAGAATGAAACAGCAAAATTGTGGTCATCTGCAAAAATGTAACACCTTCAGACATTACCACACCAACACACAATTGATGCCCAGTGTTAACGTATTCTGTAGACCTCGAATGTCGTTGCTGTAGATGCAATGAATCACTCATGATCTCATCATTCTCCCTCGCGGCAAAAATTTTTATCCCAAATTGAGTGAAAAATTTTTTTTCTTTTTCTCGTCTCGTTTTCATATTTAAAAGAGTTGCATTCCTGAAAAATTTTTTTGCATCTGTTGACCATGTTTTTGCATCTTTTCTTTTAACCATTCTTCTCTTATTTAATCATTTTCTTTACCTGCTATTTTCTCCCATTTACACATTTTTCTTTCTTCTTATTTCCTCAGAACAGACATCTAATCTACTCTCATACAAAGAAAAAAAGAGTCTCAGTCACTTAATCCATTAAAGTTATTTACCCCCATATTTACTTTTATTAGGATTTAATTTTCATTTGCATTCCAATTAAGAATTGAAAACAAATTTCATTTAAAAAAAAAAGTTCGAAATTAAATTACTAATTTTTGAACACTTATATATTTATTAGTTATTGTTGCATTGCAATTACTATAAGGTATGTTTACTTTTTTTTACACCTGAAAAATGTTTTTCTTTTAATTTTGAAAAAAAAAATTCAATTGTTATAAAGTTGTCTGTTTTGAAGGAAATATAGAAGAAAATTGTAAATGATCTCCGCATCACGATTTATTCTTCTGTAGTCTTTTCTTTAATCATGGCATCACTCAAACAATTCGTATTACTTTTTTTTTATAATTAGAGAAAAAAATTTTTCAGATTTATTCCTCACTGATAAAATTAAATTCTAACTAATAAAAAAAATTTTTTTGCAGTTTAAAAAAAAAAACACAGTTACTTTTGTTAAATTAATTTTAACATATTTTATTAATTTTTAAATTTAATTACCAACCGATTAAGATATCATGACTTTTCACAATCCTATTTCCCCACCTTTTGAAAAGCTTGGTGACAAATTGGTCACTTTAGAAACCCATGAAGGTGTTGCTATCCAAGGTTACTCCTTTGGTGCCGATGTTCCAGCTGCTGGTGAATTAGTTTTCCAAACTGGTATGGTTGGTTACCCAGAATCCATCACCGATCCATCTTACGAAGGTCAAATTTTAGTTATTACTTATCCTTTAGTTGGTAATTATGGTGTTCCAGATAGAAATTTAATGGATGACGTTGTTAAATCTCTTCCAAAATATTTTGAATCCAATAGAATTCATGTTGCAGGTATTGTTGTTGCACACTATACCGAAGAATACTCTCATTATTTAGCAACTTCTTCTTTAGGTCAATGGTTAAAAGAACAAGGTGTTCCAGCTATTTATGGTGTTGATACAAGATCTTTAACTAAAAAATTAAGAGAAAAAGGTTCAACTTTAGGTAGATTCTGTACTATAAAATCTTCCGTTGATACAGATGCTGCACTTGCAGATTCAGTTTGGAAAAAGAATTTTGATATTCCTGAATGGATTGATCCAAATACTCACAATCTTGTTGCTAAAGTTTCAACCAAAGAATCAATCGTTTATGATCCACCAACTGAATTAGCTAAATTAGGTCCTGATGGAAAAATCATTAAAATTGTTGCAGTTGATGTTGGTATGAAATACAATCAAATTAGATGTTTTGTTAACAGAGGTGTTTCTTTAAAAGTTGTCCCATGGGACCACGATTTTACCAAAGAAGAATACGATGGTTTATTTATTTCCAATGGTCCAGGTGATCCATCTGTTATGACTGATGTTGTTGATAAATTAAAATTATGCTTAAAAGAAGCTAAAACTCCAATTTTCGGTATTTGTTTAGGTCATCAATTATTAGCAAGAGCTTCTGGTGCTTCAACTATCAAACTTAAATTTGGTAATAGAGGTCACAATATTCCATGTACTTCTACAATTTCTGGTAGATGTTATATTACTTCTCAAAATCATGGTTACGCTGTTGATGTCGCAACTTTACAACCTGGTTGGAAAGAATTATTCGTCAATGCCAATGATGGTTCCAACGAAGGTATCTATAATACTGAAAAACCAATTTTCTCTGTTCAATTCCATCCTGAATCTACTCCTGGTCCAAGAGATACTGAATTTTTATTTGATACTTTTATCCAATCTGTTATTGACTTCAAGAAAACTAAAGTTTTAAAAGCTGTTGAATTTCCAGGTGGTAAAAAAGAAGATAATCTTAAATTACATCCAAGACTCAAACCAAAGAAAGTTTTAGTTTTAGGTTCTGGTGGTTTATCTATTGGTCAAGCTGGTGAATTTGATTATTCCGGTTCTCAAGCTATTAAAGCTTTAAAAGAAGAAGGTATTTACACCATCTTAGTTAATCCAAATATTGCAACCATTCAAACTTCTAAAGGTTTAGCTGATAAAGTTTACTTTTTACCTGTCACTCCTGAATTTGTTAGAAAAATTATCAAACATGAAAGACCAGATGCTATTTACTGTACTTTTGGTGGTCAAACTGCTTTAAATGTTGGTATTAAATTGAAAGATGAATTTGAATCTTTAGGTGTTAAAGTTTTAGGTACTCCAATTGACACTGTTATTACTACTGAAGATAGAGAATTATTCGCTAGAGCAATGGATGAAATTGATGAAAAATGTGCTAAATCTGAAACTGCTTCTAACGTTCAAGAAGCACTTGACGCAGTTGAAAAAATTGGATTCCCTGTTATTGTTAGAGCTGCTTATGCATTAGGTGGTTTAGGTTCCGGTTTTGCTGATAATAAAGAAGAATTAGTTGAACTTTGTAATAAAGCTTTTGCTGCTTCTCCTCAAGTTTTAGTTGAAAAATCTATGAAAGGTTGGAAAGAAGTTGAATACGAAGTTGTTCGTGATGCTTTTGATAACTGTATTACTGTTTGTAATATGGAAAATTTTGATCCATTAGGTATTCATACTGGTGATTCCATTGTTATTGCTCCATCTCAAACTTTATCAGACGAAGATTATAATATGTTAAGAACTACTGCTGTTAACGTTATTAGACATTTAGGTGTTGTTGGTGAATGTAACATTCAATATGCCTTAAACCCATACTCTAAAGAATATTGTATTATTGAAGTCAATGCAAGATTATCTAGATCTTCTGCTTTAGCATCTAAAGCAACCGGTTATCCATTAGCTTATACTGCTGCTAAATTAGGTTTGAATATTCCATTAAATGAAATCAAAAACTCAGTTACTAAAGTTACTTGTTCTTGTTTCGAACCTTCATTAGATTATTGTGTTGCTAAAATTCCAAGATGGGATTTAAAGAAATTTACCAGAGTTTCAAACTTACTTTCTTCTTCTATGAAATCTGTTGGTGAAGTTATGTCAATTGGTAGAACTTTTGAAGAAGCTATTCAAAAAGCTATTAGATCCACTGATTATCAAAACTTAGGTTTTAATGCTACTGATGCATTAATGAGCATCGATATTGATAGTGAATTACAAACACCATCAGATCAAAGATTATTTGCAATTGCTAATGCTATGTCAACTGGTTATGATGTTGAAAAAATTTATCAAATGACTAAAATTGATAGATGGTTCTTAAACAAATTACACAATTTAATTAAATTTGGTGAACATATTAGCTCATTTGGTACCAAAGAAAACTTACCAGTTAAGGTCTTAAAAGAAGCCAAACAATTAGGTTTTGAAGATAGACAAATTGCTAAATTCTTAAACTCCAATGAAGTTGCAATTAGAAGATTAAGAAAAGATGCTGGTATCATTCCAGTTGTTAAACAAATTGATACTGTTGCAGCAGAATTCCCAGCTTACACCAATTACTTATATATTACTTATAGTGGTCAAGATTCTGATGTTGAATTCAATGATCATGGTATTATGGTTTTAGGTTCCGGTGTTTACAGAATTGGTTCTTCCGTTGAATTTGATTGGTGTGCAGTTACTGCTATCAGAACTTTAAGACAAGAAGGTTTCAAAACAATTATGGTTAATTACAATCCAGAAACTGTTTCTACTGATTATGATGAAGCTGACAGATTATATTTTGAAACTATTAATCTTGAAAGAGTTTTAGATATTTATGAAATTGAAAACTCAGCCGGTGTTGTTGTTTCTATGGGTGGTCAAACTTCTAATAATATCGCCTTACAATTACAAAGACAAAACTTGAAAGTCTTAGGTACTTCTCCTGAAATGATTGACTCTGCAGAAAATAGATACAAATTCTCAAGAATGTTAGATAATATTGGTGTTGATCAACCAGCATGGAAAGAATTAACCTCCATTGAAGAAGCTGAAGCTTTTGCTGATAAAGTTTCATTCCCAGTTTTAGTGAGACCTTCTTACGTTTTATCAGGTGCTGCTATGAATACTGTTTATTCTAAAGATGATTTAGCTTCCTATTTATCTCAAGCTGTTGAAGTTTCTCCAGATTATCCAGTTGTTATTACCAAATATATTGAAAATGCTAAAGAAATTGAAATGGATGCTGTTGCCAAAGATGGTAAATTAATTATGCATGTTGTTGCTGAACACGTTGAAAATGCTGGTGTCCACTCCGGTGATGCTACTTTGATTGTCCCACCTCAAGATTTAGCACCTGAAACTGTTAAAAGAATTGTTGAAGCTACTGCTAAAATTGGTAAAGCTCTTGATGTTACTGGTCCATATAATATTCAATTTATTGCTAAGAACAATGAAATCAAGGTTATCGAATGTAACGTTAGAGCTTCAAGATCGTTCCCATTTAACTCTAAAGTTGTTGGTACTAATATGATTGAAATGGCTACCAAGGCTATTATGGATCTTCCAGTTACTCCATATCCAACTCAAAAATTACCAGATGATTACTGTGCAATCAAAGTTCCACAATTCTCTTTCTCAAGATTATCCGGTGCTGATCCAGTTTTAGGTGTTGAAATGGCATCCACAGGTGAAGTTGCATGTTTTGGTCACAACAAGTATGAAGCATACCTTAAATCATTAATTTCAACTGGTTTCCAATTACCAAAGAAAAATATCTTATTATCTATTGGTTCTTATAAAGAAAAACAAGAATTATTACCATCAATTGTAAAATTGTCTCAATTAGGTTATTCATTATTTGCTACTTCAGGTACTGCTGATTTCATTCAAGAACATGGTATTCCAGTTAAATATTTAGAATTATTACACGAAGATGAAGAAGATCAAAAAGCTGAATACTCATTAACTCAACATTTAGCAAATAACTTAATTGATTTATACATTAACTTACCATCTGCAAACAGATTTAGAAGACCATCATCTTATGTTTCCAAGGGTTACAGAACTAGAAGAATGGCAGTTGATTATGCTGTTCCATTAGTCACTAATGTTAAATGTGCTAAACTTTTAATTGAAGCTATTGCAAGAAATGAAATTTTAGATGTTGATAGTATTGATGCACAAACTGCTCATAACACTGTTCAATTACCAGGTTTAGTTTCTATTGGTACTTTTGTTCCAACATTAGGTGAAGCTGGCTCTGCTGCATTTGAAGAAACTACTAAAGCTTCTCTTGCTTCTGGTTTTGTTTTCAACTCAATCATTCCAGTTACTGCTGAAGGTGCTTCTGTTGTTGATGCTAGAACTTTAACTAGAGCCAATGAAGTTATTAAAGGTAATGCTTATTCTGATTATTCATTATTTGTTGCTGCTACTGAAAATAATGCTGCTCATTTACAACAAGTTAGTGCATTAACTTCTGCTCTATACATTAACGCAGATGATTTTGACTCCAGTGTTATTCCAAACTTTTCTTCTCATTTTGGTGTCTGGCCAACAAACAAGCCAATTATTGTTGACGCTAAAGCAACTTCTCTTGCATCTTTATTATTATTAGCTTCATTATTCAACTCTAAAATTCATGTTACTAATGTTACTGGTAGAGATGATTTAGGTTTAATTTCAATGTCCAAACAAAAGAACTTAAATGTTACTTGTGATGTTACTATTTATTCATTATTTTTCTCACAAGCTGATTATCCAGGTGCCAAATTCTTACCAACTAAAGAAGATCAAAAAGCTTTATGGGATAATTTAGATTCTATTGATTGTTTCTCTGTCGGTACTACACCATATAAATTAGCAGAATTCTTAGGTAAACCAGTTTCTGCTGGTCTTGGTTTTGCTGATTCTATTCCATTATTAATGTCTGCTGTTTCAGAAAACAAATTAACCGTTGAAGATATCATCACTAAATTACATGAAAACCCAATCAACATTCTTGGCTTAAGTGAAACTGAATCATTTGTTGATGTTAATGTTGATAGAAAAGCATCTAGCTTGAAATCTCCAGTTTCTGTTTGGTCTGCAGTTAAAGATAATGTTACTGGTGCAGTTGAAAGAGTCCATATGAATAACCAAACTATTTGTTTAGAAGGTGAATTTGTTGTTCAAGAAGCATTAGGTAGAGAAAGTACTGCACAACATGCATCATCCATTGGTAATGAATCTGCTATTGATGTAACATCATCAGGTGCAACTGTTTCAACACCAACTATTAGAAGAGGTTCCAGATTCTCATTTGATAATACTAGAAGACGTTCATTAATTGATTCATTAAATGAAGTTGACGATGAAGGTAATCCTACAGGTGCTGATTTAGTTTCTTCAAAACCTCCAAGAGAATTATCTCCACCAAACGCTATTTCTACTTATATTAAAAATAACAATCCATTCTTAAGAAAGAATATTCTTTCAGTTGGTCAAATTGGTAGACGTGAATTACATGCATTATTTACTGTTGCACAAGAAATGAGATTAGCTGTTGAAAGAGAAGGTGTTTTAGATATTTTAAAAGGTAGAGTTTTAACTAATGCTTTCTTTGAACCATCAACTAGAACTGCATCATCATTCAATGCTGCTATGCAAAGATTAGGTGGTAGAGTTGTCTCAATTTCTGAACAAGGTTCATCTGTCAAAAAGGGTGAAACTTTACAAGATACTATTAGAACCATGGCATGTTATTCTGATGCAATTGTTTTAAGACATCCAGATGAAGCATCTGCTGATATTGCTAACAAATATTCACCAATTCCAGTTATCAATGGTGGTAATGGTTCAAGGGAACATCCAACACAAGCATTTTTAGATTTGTTCACTATGAGAGAAGAATTAGGTACTGTGAATGGTATCACTGTTACATTTATGGGAGATTTGAAATATGGTAGACCAGTTCATTCATTATGTAAATTATTAAAACAATATCAAGTTAAAATTTACTTAGTTTCACCAGAAGAATTAAGATTACCAGAAAACTTAAGAAATATGTTAAAAGCGGAAGGTATGTTAATTGGTGAAAGTTCTGAATTAACTCCAGAAATTGTTTCTAAATCTGATGTTTTATACTGTACTAGAATTCAACAAGAAAGATTTAAGGATGTCGCACAATATGAAAGATTAAAGGGTACATATGTTATTAATAATAAAGTTTTAATGAACGCTAAACAACACATGTGTGTCATGCACCCACTCCCAAGAATTGATGAAATCAATGAAGAAGTTGATTTTGATCAAAGAGCTGCATATTTCAGACAAATGAGATACGGTTTATTTGTTAGAATGGCTATTTTAGCTATGGTTATCGGTGTTGAATTTTAAACAAAAATGTACATAATATAATATCTTAATAACAAAAAAAAATACCTTTAATTTTTACTGCAATAAAATACATTATACACACATATATTTAATAAATAATAACATCATGGAATCACAAATATTGGATAACTATATATTGGGGAATATTAGTTGTCTTGTTTAAAATTTTTGATATATAGTTTTTTTAATATGTATATAAAGTATTTAGTTAGTTTTTGTTTTTGTTTACGGTTTAATTTGCCTTTATAATTTTAATGAAATAATTTAATAGAAAAAAAAAGGAGGGGTGTTTTCAATGTTTTTTGGTAGCTGTAAATCAAGGTGCAAAAAATGAAAGAAAAAACAAAGCTTATGTGAAATTTTTGTTGTTTTACTTGGCTACAAAAATATTTTGCCTCCTGTCGGAATTGAACCAACGATCTTCGCATTACGAGTGCGACGCCTTACCACTTGGCCAAGGAGGCAATATCACTGAAAATTTATGTGTAAAATAGATATCACAATATGTTTTGTAGTTGTATATAAAGCAGTTGATATCTTTTCAGTGACTGCTAATAAATAAAAAACAAATTTGATAAAGTGTAAATTATATATCATATACATGCCATTTAATTAAAATGAAGTTGAAGCTTGGTATAATTTACTATATTTTTAAGAAAGTGATTTTTAGAATGTAAAATAATTAAATTGATATTGTATGCAACATTGTACTATAAGTTAATTGCACATAATGATTTGCATTTTATTTACGAGAGATGTAGTAAAAATTTGTAGAACTCTGATGACTATTTTACAATTTTAAAATCAAAAACAATTACAGGACAGGCATTATAAATCTTAAAACGTGCTTATTTCATCAAACTTTAAACCAAACCCCAACATGTCCGTTCTGTAACTTGTTTGAATGGAATATTTTAAATTTGAGGAGCTGCATTACAGTATAATGTAAATGAACGTAATGGGGATGTATCGTTACATATAAGATTTAATAGAATCGACGCGTCGACGGTTTTCCAATTTTAACGCGTTTTGTTTTATTTTTACTTTTTTTTGTTGAAATAAACAAATGTTTTTTTTTTTTCTTTACTTGTTTGGGTTTTTGTTTTGTTATTTCATTCAGCATCCAATAATTTACCCACCAATATGGCCATTGCTATTGAAAGTTCTGCAGCTTTAAGAAAGAGGAAAATTCTGAAGAAATCATTAAATTTCACATTATTAGTTGTTGGGCAATCAGGATGTGGAAGATCAACTTTTATCAATACATTATGTGACCAATTAATTGTGGATCCATCTTCAACAGTTACTGTATACTCACCAGAAGAGGCCGATAATGAAGAAAGAGATTTACAGCTTAGAAAATCTACAGTTGAATTGGAAGATAATGAAGGTGTTAAAATCAATCTTAATATTATAGATACTCCAGGTTTTGGAGATTCTATTGATAATACATCATCATTTGAAGTTGTGAAAGATTACATTAAATATCAATATGATGAGATTTTAGTTGAAGAGTCAAGATTAAGAAGGAATCCTAGATTTAAAGATGGAAGAATTCATGTCTGTTTATATTTCATTACACCAACAAGTCATGGATTAAGGGAAATGGATGTTGAATTTATTAAACAATTAGGTGAATATGTCAATATTTTACCATGTATCTCCAAAAGTGATGCATTAACTATTGAAGAATTGAAATTAAATAAAAAATTAATTTCTGAAGATATTGAACATTATAAATTACCAGTTTTCAATTTTAACGATGAGTATTTTACTTATGATGAGACACTAGATGATGAAACATTAGAATTAAATAAATATTTACAAAAAATTATTCCATTTGCAATTATGGGATCAAATGCAACAATGAAAGATAGCGTTACAGGTGAGACCAAAAGAATTAGGAAATATCCATGGGGTACAGTTGATATTTTTGATAATGAAATTAGTGATTTTTTGACATTGAAAAATACTTTATTAATTACTCATTTAAATGAATTTAAAGATTATACACATGAAGTTTTATATGAAAATTATAGAACTAAAACGTTAGGTGAAGCCGATGATGATAATAATACTGATATTGTACCAAACAGTAGTTCGAGATATATCAATAGTACCGTTTCACAATCGGCAACAGAACAATCATTTGGATATCAAGAAAGTACAAATAATGAAGCAGATAGAATGAATTTGAAAGAGGAACAAATTCGTAAAGAAGAGGAAAGGTTACAAGCATTAGAAGAACGTGTGCAGAAAGAACTGATGGTTAAACGTGAAGAGATCGAAGCCCGTGAAAGGGAACTTGCTGAACTAGAAAGAAAACTTGCCGAACAAAGTTTGGAATAAGCAAACTTGTAATGCAGTCAACAATATATAGATGAAATGTAGGACACTGTATATGTAACAAACACACCGATATCAACTGCGTGGAATCTGCGGAGTTTTTCACATGCATGACTCCAAGTTTCACATGCCATTTCTCGTTGAGCTATAAAAGGAGGCCGTTTTGCTCTTAAGATGAGTATCCCCAAACAGGACAGTGTGTCTTGTGACCTGTGACCTGGAAGACATCGGATTCTACACTGCACACAGCCATGGGTCTTCAAGAAGTAGCAACCAGTTTATTCAACGATATCGACTTCAACAACAAGAAGTTTCAAAGTACGTTTCAGCATTTTCATATTACTCCATTTCATTTACGGGTTTCGCATTGGCTTAAGTTGATGTGAACGCTCCAGCCTTCTATAGAAAGAGAGAGAAGAAAATTTTAGGATGGAAACGCAGTTGGCGTAGATATCTACTGTATATCATAACAAACATTCCATCCTAGGCTTCTTGATAATTACTAAGGCTTGGAAACGCCGGAGTATATGAGCCACACTATCGCGGACCCCATATCAGCTTCTACCCCAGTTTTTCTTTTTTCAAAAATACTAACGCTAGTCATTTTATATGTTGACTCTTTTTTGCAGCTTCCCTTTTCTTTATCATATTCAATCCGTTATACTGGAATTTTGGTGCACGTTTAGAATACTACACTAAATTACCATCAACAATCTTTTTCGGTAACAAAAAACTTGCAGTTTACGTATTCTCATTAACTGTTTTCACATTAGGTCTTTTCAGAGATGAAATTTACCGTTCTGCAATTGCTGAACAAGCAACTTCACAATATTTAGATAACGCTATTTGCAAACTTTTAGGTTTTGCGTCTTTCTCTTATGGTTCGGCACTTGTCCTTGGATCAATGTATAAATTAGGTATCATTGGTACTTATTTAGGTGATCATTTTGGTTTCTTATTTGATGAAAGAATTGTTAGTTTTCCATTCAATGTTTGTGATAATCCAATGTACGATGGTTCTACCCTTTGTTTCTTAGGTACTGCATTATTCTATGGTAAACCAGCAGGTTTATTTGCAACCGCTTTAGTTTACAGTATGTATCAAATTGTCTTATTGATTGAAGAACCATTTACTGCAATGATTTACTCTAAAAGAGAGCAAAAGAAGCAATAGATTTGCTTAACTTATTTTTATACTTTATATATATATCTTTATGCCTCTATATATATTACGTATATTAAATTAAATATATAAACGAATTCAAATTATAAACATTTTTTGCATTATAAATCTCAACCTTATATATGTATCTATATTATCTCTATATTTTCTCTATATTCTCTCTCTCTTTTTTTTCTAAAGAAGCAAATTTGTTTATTGACTGCAGTTTATTCTGTCCCCGAAAAAGATGAAACAATACTAAGCATAATAAATATTTTAGTAAAACTAATTACGTTTGTTTTGTTTATAATGATATGCTTTAAATTTATATTTTCAATTCCATAGTTAGATACAGTAAAATAATCTTTATTCTCTAAAACTTGTGATACTAAAATTTTCATTCCCAAACATTCATTATGAATTTCAGATCTCATTTTACCATTAGCTAAAATGACTTTAATTGCATTTTTATTATATTCTGATAGCTTTTTAGTATCTTTAATTTTGGAACTTTCAATTGGTGGCATCAATTGTTTGAGAATATCATCAGAATTAAAACAATTACATAATTGATTAAATATATTATCCATTAATTCATCAGTTATTATATCAATATATATCAAATTAGTAGGTATTCTAAACCTTACCAAGTTGTCACTATCAATTGTTTTATTCTCAATCTTAGATATTTTCAATGATAACAAATTAGCTAAAATTTTGGAGCATTTTAATTCATCATAGTTAGAATCATAATTAGTGATATCATAATTTGAAATATAATTAAGAATATGATGAATAATATTTAAATCTTTCTCCTTTCCTTCTATTTGATAATATGTATTTAACTCAAATAAATTAGCAAATATTTCTAAATTTGTAAAAAATGTATCGGGTTTAACTAAATCATCTTGAATCATTTTCAACAGAGGATACACAAAATGTGCCATGGTTTCAGGAAGCTCAAACAATGCACAGTTAATATAATTCAATAAAGCTACTCTAGTAGTATCATCAAAGTGGAAATCAAGAACAATTGACCTTAACAATGCAATATTATCATCTAATGGTATCATTTTATTATATGGGAAAAATCCATACAATACATCTATTATAGCAATACGTATATGTGATATTTCCATCCATTTAGGTTTTTTAAACGAAAAAGTATTTATAAGCTGCATCTGCTCAGTAAATAATTTGGTTATTTTTAGACAATTATCTTCTTCCATATCCGAGAAAAGCTCTGTGTTTAAAAATTGGTATCTTAAATGTTTCAAAAGTATAAAATAATTTTCCCATTTTTTCGTAATTTTTAGAACTTTTAAATAAATTCCAATCAAATCATTTGAATCAAAATTTAACTGGAATTTTTTTGATTCACCATTTTCAAAATATGGACTAATTTTCCTTTCAAATGTTGAATCGTTAAATATTTTTTTGAGTTTAAAATTTATCTTCTCATCAATTTCAGAATTCAGTGACTGTAATATAGCTCTATTTCTACTTACAATTACTTGTTGGTTTGTATGTTCAGATTTAATTTCCAAAATATAAAACATCCTTTTACCATCAACTTTAACAGCTCTAATTCTTATCAATAATAATAAACAACGCAAAAATAGATTCCTATTTACTGAATTAATAGTGCTTTCACATATCTCCATAATAGATTTTAAAACTAAAGTTTTTTTTCCTTGTTCACTTTTCATTCCGGGCTTTAAAACTAAAATAATTAATGATTTCATTAAAATATCCATATTGATATCAACACTGTACATTATTTCAGTAGAAAAATCGGTTACAACTTTTTTATAAAAATCATTATCCAAAGCAGCTATAACATCGGTCAATGGTTCCATAATATCTTCATCTAATTCAAAATCTAAACCTAAAATACAATCATAGCAAATAAGGTTTATGTAGAATTTCAGAGATGGCTCATTAATTTTCAAATTGACACAATAAATAAATGCATCTTTTAAAAGATTTAAAACATCAGCAGGAGATGTTGAATAATACTTAAACACCAAGGACTCACAGGATTTTTTCCAATTGGGTGATCCGCAAACGCATGCTAAAGTTTCATGATAATAGTCCAAAACATATGATATGTTATAAGAACTTAAAATTTGGTAATTATCACCAAAAAACTCTATTAATTTTTTAACATAAAAAGGCCTTAATTCCAGATTCTGAAGTTTATTAAATAATTCATTCATTATAAGTCTATAACTAAAAGAATCCTGTGATTTATTAGTCCATTTGAAAAATGACAAAAGATTCCAGAATGTGTTTGTCTCAATAAAATAAGCATGATATGTTTTTATAGTATATGGTCTTTCTAATATTTCAACAACAAATTTCACTATTTCGATTGAAATAACTTCGTCATTAAATCTAGCAGCTAAAATCAGTGTATTTAATAAGTAATTTAAGTTATTATCAAAAAAAAATTCAATTTTTTTACTAGATGGTGAGCTACTTCCTAAATATTTCAAAATATAACACATATATCTCAAACATCCAACTATTGGTCGATTGCCCATTCTATGCCTGTATTTATCATCGGATCCTTTTTGAATGACATCGCATAGGGTAAACATAAATTTTGAAGATTCATCATTAGCTAAAATTTTATCAATCACAATTACACATTTGGGTTTATTTTCAAGTTCTTCCAAAGCATTTGCACATCCTAAAATTGATAGGATACTGTATAAGTTATTATCCAAAGATATACCAGTTCCCAGAAAGCTTAAGAAAAAATCAACACATGCTTCAAGTATATAAGTATTTGTGGTCTTTATGCCTAGAAAAATAATTTGATCAAGTAAAAATTGAAGATCATTTGATGAAAATATTGTTTTCTCAAGTTTGATACACTCTGCAATCAATGAAATTATCAAAACGTATAACTCCTCATCGGTATAATTTTGCATTATTTCTTTAAAGATTTCCAGCAGAAATTCTCTCAGTGGATGATCCGGATATTTTTCAAACGAAGAAAAGTTTGCAAATTTTAATAAATTATGGAAACAAATTAGAAATAGCTTCATGTCTTTATCTTGCCCACTTAAGATAACATTTTTACAAATGTCAGCGTAAAATTCCAATCCATTTATATTAGGTATATCACGGAAATCGGTAAGTTTTGATAAAAACTGTATAGCTTCACTTCTTATACTTCCTTCTTTTTTCAAATTAATTTTTGATTTTACATGATTCCAAAGTTCAATTCTTTCATTGGTTTTAATGTTTACCAATTCATCTTCTAGCAACTTTAAGGCGTCAATTTTCTCATTTGAGGTACCATACTCCAAAATTTCTAAAAGCTTATCATTCTGAACTTCAAATTTACCATGTTTATAAGCTACTATATTTTGTGTATTATATGAAGAAGCAGTGACTCCCAATGCTTGTGAAAGTGATCGTATTATTCTACCAACACTGGATAAACTTTGCCTGGGTCTTGCTTCTGTTTCGTCTCCCATTTTTGATGCAAAATATCAAAAAAATTTGAAAAAAACAATGAAACAATGTGCTAGCAAATATCAATTCTGAAATATATTGCTATACACTTTAGTTACTGTTACCCAATCTGCAAAATAGATGTTCTTACTTCTTGCAGGCGAACTCCGGCATGTCTTGAGGCAACACTTAGCAACTGTTTGCGCATGTTCCGGAGCGCGAGGAAGATGTGTCAAGATTTGTACTTGTTCTTCAACACTTGTAGAGCCAAACGGAGTTTACTAGAGAACAAGGGTTGGTTGGGCCACAAGTTTGTTTATTTATTGCTGTCATTAATTTGTAGCGGGTGTCTTATAATGTGCTTCAAGGAAATATTTGATGTATTTGAGTTCTGCAATTTTCGGTGAACAAATTTCTAATTAACGTCCTTTTGTGATCTGTCAATATATCATGTTTCAATCAAAAACTGACCTGAAAATTATAAAAGAAGATCGTTGTGTCCCAAATTACACTTTAATTCTCTATTAGTTACTGACTGTCATTATTTTAATTTGCCAAGATGAGCGTTTTTGATTTTACTGTGCAATCTATTTCTGAGTTAGCTCAAAATCTGGCAGTCAAGAACATTGGAACCTATGTTGCTGGTGCTGGCGCCACTGCTGGTTTAAGTATGCTATTACATTATATTTTGAATGATAATGATTCTTATGATTTCCAAAATCACATAGATCAAGCCTTCTATTTATCAGAGATGAAAGACTCTTTCGTTACAACCGATTACTTTTCAGAAAGACTACAAAAAATAGGTTTTATTGTATCGGGATTCTTTTTAATAGTATTTTTATTAAATATTTTACTTTTCATTCAATTATCAAAACTAAGGAATTATAAAAACAATACTTTTATTTCTTTAGAACAAAGAATAGAATACTCAGAGAACGTTATTGAATCAATTTTGAAGGAAAATGAATCAATTGATGTCGAGCAATTAAAGTTTTTTAAACATGAAGTAGAAGAGCAGAGAAATTCTTTCAAAGATTTTATTTTAAACAAATCAATCGAATTAGAAAGAAAAATATCAGACGCAAAAAATTCATGTCTTGAGGCAAAAAATACAGTTCAAACAGATTTAAGAAAAGCACAATCACTTAATGAAAAAATAAATGACATGGATGTTAATTTATCATTGATAAATAAAATGGTAGAGAAAACTAAGGCTGATGCTAACCAATTAGATTCCAACATTGCACATTTCATATCCACCATAGACTCCAAATGTAAAACACTTGATAAATCCATCAATGAGAAATGTGATAAAATGAATAATAAAATGCAAAATCAAGACGTAAGCATCGCAAAGTGTAATACTTTACTCCTTCAGTCAAAAGTTTTATTAGAGTCTGCGTTGGTTAAATTCGAAGATTTAATGTCTATTGCAGATTCGGATTCAAATATGGCAAAACCGTCTACTGAAACTAGCAGAAGAATTGCCGAATGTTTGAAGAAAGCCATTGATATCAATGAATTTTTTAAAAATCAAGACAATAACTGCAGCAACGATTTTGAAATTTCAGCATTTGTTTCTCAAACCGAAGGTTTTATTCAAACAGACCCTCAGATCAATTCAGTCAATGCTTTGTTATTTGAGTTAATGGCTAGACTGAAAATTGTTGAAGAAAATATTAATAAACAGAATTCACGTATTGATACCAATCATACTAAAATGAAACGTTTACAACATACAACTAGTGAAAAAATAATTGACTTGAAAATTTACACGGATGAATGGATAACGTCTTGGGTCTCTGTTATATATGGACTCTTTAATAGTAGTTTCCAACATTTGAAGAATCAATTTTATGGAATTGATTGTATTGAATATACCACAATTTTTGATATTGCAAATGATAAAATTTTACAAAATTCAGAATTGTTAAATAAAATCACAAATCAGACAAAACAGACATGTTTTAAGCTCATAAAAGAAATAAACCTTTACATATTTGGATTTTATTTGGTTCACAAAACAGGCACAGTGTCTGAGCTTATTGAACACTGCAATAAAAAAATTGACAATGAATTAGATGATCTTTTCACATTTCTTGAAAAAGTAGTTTTTCAAGAAGACCATAAACTTCCTCTAACACAACAAAAAGATTTAGCTGGCACTTTATTTAGATATAAACACGAGCTTTCAGTAGATTTGAAAACTGATACCCAAAGATTCAATCTGTTGGTACGAGAAAATTTGGAAGACTTTTACTTAATTCATGATACCATGAAACAAATTTCAAAAGAAAAGGAACTAGAAAAAAAGATACAAACATCAAACTTGGTCACCGAAAATGTAATAGAAGTCTCAGACGAATCTGATCTGTTTAACTCAGATAATGAGCAATCATATTCCTCCTTTCACGATACTTCTCTTGAAGATTCATCAGCTTCCTTGAAACCATTTATTTTAAACTGTAACAGGAAGACGTCTTAATGCATTATGGAGGAAGGTTTTAATATTCTGAATATATGTATTTTTTTGTATCCCATGATGTGTATATATGTTTTTGTAATGTATACTTACCGTAACGAATTTTGAATTTAAGCTATAGACAAGTTGATACTACTTATTTATATTCTATATAACTGACATTAAGTTATTTTTTTATAATATATTTATATATTTAATTTTTACTTACCAATACAATTGTGTGAAAAATCTTCTGGTGTTTCCTAGACGCTTCCATACTTGCAAATTGCTTTTTATCTAGATTGTTCAAGTTTCATTTTTTGCACATTCATGTAAATTACAAACAACTAGTACCTTGGCAATAGTCAATTATCTACTTTGAGTGAACATCTATTCAGTTAATCTTTTTGTTGCTCAAGGATTAAAATTTTGCAAGATAATTTGTAGCACTATATACCAGGCTAGCAAAATAGATTGCTTTGTTCTGAGAGTACTTGTTTTTTTTTGTTAACATGAGATCTAAAATTTATATGCTTTTTTTATTCGAACATGATAACCATTTCTTAATTTTCAAATACCTTTTATCAATATTTATTCTAAATTAATTATGTATTCTTATTGCCAAGGCTAAAAATATTTTTAGAACTCCAAAACCTTTTGTTTGAGATTTCTTTTTTGGAGGTTATCAGGTTTTGTTGTTTACTTATTCAATTTGCTACCAATGCAGCAAGCTAATTTAAAAATGTTTCATTTAGCTGCAAATAAATTAATTAATGTAAAATAGCAATACAAGATTGCATATTTCAAATAGAAATAATATAAAAATACATACAAAAGACCTTAAACGATTAGATAAAAATAAGAAGGCTAAAATACAAGATTATCTAACAAGATGTAAGTAAAGCATTTCCGTTGTCTTAGGCTCAAGTTTTGCCAATAAATAAAATAAACATTTTCAAAGTGGCTCAACAACTTATTTAAATAAAACCATAATAAAATGGGTGTCAAAGAGACAAAATTCAGTGACAGAACCTGCAAAACCATATATACACTTTAACGATTTCGCAAATAAACTACAATTTAGCCGAACGTACAGAAAAAATTGTTGTATTAACACTGCTGCACTATATTAATTGAAAATTAAATTTACTACCAGAGGACAGCATATACAGACCTTAGATACTGTTTCATTAGAGAAAAGATACATACAAACTAAGTGGAATCAGATTGATAATTGTTTTACAAATAATAATACTGAATATTTCCCCTCAGAACAATTAGATCTTCAAATAATAAACAGACTAGCGGAATACATTATCCATAGCAATGAATAATCAAATGTTGAAAGAAGACGGAATATATTTGTGATTTACATAGGAGTGGAAAATCCGCTACTTGAATATTGTAGATAAAGTACAATTTCCTAATGTAAAAGCAGCATAATAATTACTAGAAGATTTTCTAATATGCGTTTCAGTTAGCATAAAGGAACAACACAGATATGTTCTAGGAACACACATTTCAACCAAATATTTCACCCATGAAAATAGCACATCAACAAAGTTTTTATATTCATCCTTGCAACATGATTTTTTCGCTAGCGAATGCACATTTTGTGACCGATTTTATCTGGCGAATAGAAATCAACGTTTTATAATCTGCATATCGTTTCTTTGAAAGCAAAAATGCCCAAAAAAGTTATTCTTCTTAAAAACGAAACAGTTCCTTATGATCCATATAAAGAAGTGTTTGGAGAAAATGATCTAGACACTTTTTTCATACCATTATTAACCCATAAGCCAATTAATCACCCTACAATATTAGAGTTCTTAACGTCAGAGACTTATTTAAATGAATTCAAAGCTTTCATTATTACATCACAAAGATGTATCGAGTCATTAGATACAGTTTTATCGAGTATAGAAGATGAATTATTACTTCAGAAAATCTTAGAAAAACCTGCTTTCACGGTAGGACCGGCAACATATGAGGTACTAGAGAATCTTGGATTTAAAGATATACGTGGTGGAGTAAATGCAGGAAATGGATCCGTTTTATCTGATTTAATCATTAAAGACAATTTATTTGAAGAAGATGATAAAAAAATTTTGTTTTTAACAGGTGAAATACGTAAAGACATTATCCCTAGGAAATTACTTAGTGCCGGCTTTGATCTAAAAGAGCTAGTAGCTTATAGAACTGATGTAATGAAGGACGTTGTTGATCGATATTTATCTTTATATAAAGAAATAATTAAAGAAGAAGAAGAAGAGAAATGGATAGTGTTTTTTAGTCCACAAGGAACCGAATATATAACTGAACATTTATCAAAAAATGAATCTGATTTCAAAATCGCTAGTATAGGTCCTACAACGGAGGAATATCTTTTGCAGAAAGGTATCAATCCTCATCTTGTTGCGAAGAAACCAAATGCTAAATCTCTTTTAGAAGGTATTATGTAATTAATTTATACAGTTAGTGCTCTTTCTCTGCATATATATATATGTTAAACTAGTGCAAAATTTAATTAAAAAGAATGTATTATTTTATTCAACTCTGAAACAACCATTACACTTTCAGCAGTATTTTTATGATCTAGTTCAATTATTAAGTCTTTATCACTTTGACTTAATAATTCTATTCCTGGAAGTTGTAATTTTCCAGGCTTTAAAGGAATAAATGTGATCTCATAATCGTAGTGAGAACCATTACTTTTGATAGCTTCATCAATATTGATATCTAGCTGAAGATCTTTCATACCGGAAATAATCCATCTTTGGTCTTGGTCAGTGAATCCCAGTTCAATATTAACAAATTCATCAATTTCCCTTTTCTCGGATGAAAAACGAACTTGCTTTTTATTTAATTGTTTGTTCTTTGTTTTATGCTGTAAGATGTGTATATCTAATGTTACCTTTGCTTTGATTGGTTCACAAACAAGATACTGCAGTTCTTTATCATACTTATATTCAATAATATTTACTATATCAACTTGAGGTAAATTAACATCAATCCTGAGTTCCTGTTTTACATTCTTAATTACTTTAGTTTTAAAGATTGTATCAACTTCAATGTTTTTCAAATAATTTAAAAAATTCTGGATTAAATCTTCAAACATGATTCTGTTATTCTTATGTATGTATTTGCTTAGTTGAAAAAGCGTGGCTTTTTGAAAATCCATTGGTACAATCTTGTTTGTTAAGGCAAAATAATTTAGTTTATATGTCATATTTCTCCAAAGCTTATCAGCAACCGAAGAAAAAATAAAACGGTCATTTAAGTTAATAGATTTTTTTTCATCAGCTAAAAATTCCAAAAAGGTTAAATTTAAAAACTCAATAATTTCATCATAAATGTTATTGTATTCAATTTTCAATAATACATCTTCCTCATAAAAATTCCTAATTTTGTAGAAATATGTTGCACCTTGTTCCATGAAAGCAATGACATTTTTAGGCGAGTTACAAGTTTCAATAATCGACCTCTTTGAAACAAGCTCAACTTTTTGAATTCTTATAGGGTTTTGTAAAGAAACTGAATTGATATTGAAGTGGGAAAATAATGAAAATTGTAACTCTGATTTAGGATCTTCACTATTTTCAATATAAGATGATCGAAGAATTTCATCCACAGAAACAGCAATTGGAAGTAAACTTTCGATTTGTGACCACTTTTTTTGTGAACATGTAATAACTTCACCATCATTCTGTAATAACTCAAAATTGAAAATATAGTAGACGTCTAATATCGTATTTGTCACGTCTGGTGGAAAGAAATAAGGAATCTGAAGCTGTAACAGACTATCTTTTTCATAAATCTGGTCTTCTTCTGGTTTGAATGTAAGCTTTTTTTCAGTCTCAGATACAACATTTTTAATTTCTCTAGTACTTTTAGAATCTTTTATATTCATAGTATATACCGAATCTTTTAGTAATTTATCTGTATCAGTTTTCATAAAAACAAATTCAATGTTTTTAATGTCGTTTGATCCTATCTTGACTTCATATAACAATTGGTCACTATGTAGAAAACGCACATCAGGTATCTTTATGCTTGTGCGTGTATTATGCAAAAATGTTTCTGCCCCATTATTTACAAAAGTACTAATCTCAGTTATGTGGATACTGAATTTCAACGGTTGTATAATTTCAAATTTTCCAATTGTCACAACAATGTTATTTGCTTTAAAATCATCGAATGCAATTTTAGAGCAAGATAAAGTTATTAAATTATCATGATCAACATTGGTATCACTAATTTTAAAGCTAATAATTTCATTTTTTTTGTTTCTCAGAAATAATTCAATTTTATCAACCTTGCACAAAATATCCGACGTAAATGATAAGTCTATTTTATAGGTATCTGAAGTATTTGTGTATACTGATGATACATTATTCAACTTCAATAAGCTTGTGGTTTTGAAAATTTCCTTGTTTTTCAATTTTACGCTCAGGTTTTTAAATTCATCTTCATTAAATTTCCCACTTTTATTTACAGCTAAAGAAATATAACAGGATAATAATTGTGAAACAATGTTTTCTCCATGGCTTTTTATAAGTTTGTCAGTATTTTGAATGTATACTTCCAATAAAGTAATACCAATATATTTCCACCCATTAGCAAAGAAAAAATCATAGGATTTAACAAGTTGTTCGCAAGCGGTTTCATAATCATCAGTAGAATAGTACAGAATGAGTGCCAACTCAGTAGATAAAGTCGCAATAGTACTCATCTTTACCGAAGATAAAGTATAATATTTAATCAAATCTCTGGTTAGCTCAATGATTACGTCTATAAACGCTCTCTCATCACTTAATATTTTCTCTATTTCAGAACAAATAATTTTATATTTCTGGTTTTCAAATTGTGTATCTATAATCGCCATTGATCCTTTAACTTTATAATTTTTTGTGACTCCTAAAGCAATTAATTCATTTCTTTGTAATAGCTTTAAATCTGCAATACAGTCAATCAATTCATTTGAGGAATCCTTATGAAGATCCAGCAACTTCCACATATGATCGTTATCCATAAAGCTCTTCACAAATAAATATACGATTTCATTTCTCTTATAGCACATTTCTAATGAATTCAAAAATGAAAGTAGTATCTGCGCAAGTCTATTAACATTTTTTAGATACAGCAAATCTGTTATTTCGTGTTTTAGTAAAATAGTTTCTTGCTGTTTGTAAAACCAAGCCTTTTGCAAAAATTTGGAATTTTTATTTGAAAAATTTAATGTTGACTCACTATTTAAAAGTTTTGTTATTTCAGATAGTCCTATTTGCTCAAAATCTTTCTTTTCTACAAATTGGTATTTACTAGAAAGTTTGGAATAGCAATTTAGTGCGTCTTGAACCTGCCCTAAGCTTTCATAAATACCTGCTAATGTCACATAATCTTCTTTGCTACATAAGATATTTTTGTTGATTGACTCATTCAATAGTGATTTCAGTGAAGATGTTGCAATTTTCCAAGCTTCAAGTTTATCTTCGTTTGTTGGATATATAGATTTTATTTTAAATAAATTTTCCACAATAAATTCTTTATTATCAAAATCTAACTTCAATTTATTAAATAAATTAGTTTTGAGATATTTATCGGCTGCTGTTCTAAGCTCTGTATTTTCAAAGAAGAAAATAATATACGGTGTTTTTGGTTGATCATTTTTCATGCTGTTTAACCATTGCAAAACCAAAGGTCTAATTTTTGCTCTATAATCCTCAATTGTTTGACAAGAGATGAACATAAACTTCAAATAAACCAATTCATTGGCATCATTTTTAGAATGTGGGATTTCTTCTATAAAATTTAACTTCAAATTCTTCAATACTTTAAGATTCTCATGATCATTTTTCCAGTAGAACGATGGGAAACTGACATGTTTTTCAAAATCAGACCTGAAACCACCTTGGAAAATTGAAAATGGATCATAAAATCCAACGTTCAATTGAACTTTGTTGGATAAATCGTATACAGACATTTATTGTTGTCTATATAACGTCTTCCAATATTTTTCTCTTAGAGATGGAATATCTTATCCTTGATATCTGAATTTACTAGATGTAGTTGTGAAAAAAAAACATGATTAGTATGTATTTTTTGCCAAAAGCGCCGATCGACGCTTTTATACACAGTTTTTTTCCTATGTCTAAATCATGTTTGGAAAATTCAAAATTGTTTTATTTTCTTAAGACATCGTCCCTTGAGTACAATTGGAAGTACCTTTACTAGGAAATATATAGACACCCAAATCATTATGTTTGGAGATGCTAACAGTGGTGGTTTGAACAAGGAGAAACCAGACGTGGTTTTAAACAAGAAAAAAGTTATTGTTCGTTTATCACGAAGAAATACTTTGATGGATCAAGCTACACGAAAACATTACGCAAGCAATCCTGATGTGATATTCTATTATGAAGAAGACGAAATATATGATGATCCGGAATATTGGGTTTCCATTGCAGAAAAAGCAAACATACCTATTTTTACAACAGAAGAATCAGAAATTAATAATAAAATTCAAGAAAGAACAGAAACGTTAAATGATGAGGAACCATTTTTCAAACAATTACAGAGTAGATATCAAAATTACAAATCAATGAGTAAGCAGGACGAAGATGCATACTACAGTAAAATTGAACGTGAATACAAAATGCAAAAAGAGCGTGTGAAACAGGCTAAAGAAAATGAACAGAGGAAAGTGAATAAGCTAGATAAACTCTTCAAATTGCTGGAAGATAACAATCTTTACACTCCGAGTAAGTCTGAAGAGGAAGAATATGATATAGCAGTATGCGATAAAAAATCTAATAAATCAGAAGCTTCAGAGAATATTGAGACAAATATCGTAACTGTAAACAATAGTAAAGATAACACAGATGTTATTGAAATCTTATCAGAATCTGAGTCTGAATCAGCAAATCAAGGCGAACGTGAACCAGGATACTATGAAAATAATGTCAAAAATTCAGATTCTCATGAATATGTATACAGTGATATGAATGAAATGTTAATTGAAGATAACGAGGAATCTGAACAGTATACGGAAAATGAGTCGGATACGCCTACTGATAATTCAGTCAGCAATACTGGTGAAGAACAAGAAGAACAAAGCGATGTGTCAAATGACAAGTACTCTGGTCTTGAGGACATTGATAATGATTATCAAATTGACGGAATCTCAGATGGATATAATTTTCAAACAAACCCTAACGTGGGAATCCAGGATATTGCAACACATGATTATGGCCAAAGTGACGAAATTTCCGAAAATGGATTTTCAGAAGATAATATACATAGTGAAGAAGAGGAAGAAGAAGAAGAAGAAGAAGAAGAAGAAGAAGAAGAAGAAGAAAGAGAGGATGATGAGGAAGAAGAAGCAGAGGAGGAGCTTGGAGAAGAAGAGGATGAAATTGACGTTAACTCTGTCAGTGATAATACCGAGTATCACAGTATGGCTCCAATATACCAAAATTTTTATATGCATGAGAATCATACATTGAAGCCTGAAAATGATGATGTTGTTAATCTTGACTCTGATTCGGATGCATATGAAGCAAGTCACGGTTCATCTACTCAAATACAAGATAATATTTTAAATGAAGCTTACATGATCGCCAAATTATCACAGCAGTTTAAAGATGAACAAAATACAGACGAATCTGTGGAAATTGGTGATATGGAAATTGAAGAAAAAGATTTAAGTCAGCAAATTGAAGAAGATAATGAGAAAGAGGCTGGCTTAGCAGAAGAGAACTTTGATATTGGAAATAAAACCGAAATTATATATGTTCATCCTAACCCAGATGAGGATCATGTTGCTTATCAAAGAGGTGATGAATCTATTATTGATCCTAGAGTATTTAGTACAGCTATTGAAACACACGAAGCACATGAATCCACGCCTATTTTTGAAAATGATAAAGTATTTACTAAACCTGACTCAATTCCACTAAAAGATAATGAAGAACACTTGGGACACAGTATCAACACAACTGAATATCAAGGAACATCGAATGAAACACCAATCAAACGTGTACAGTTTAAACCAATCACCCCACCAGCACCTCCTACTCCAGAGCAACCACAGTTCAATACCAACATTGCAAATTTGCTAAATGCTTCTTTAGATTTACACTCCATGCAAAGTGCCGGAGAAGATATTAATTCAGACACGCTTGATGTCACTAATAAATTAATTGACGAAATAAAGACAACAGTAGGTGAGATTGAAGATGCTGAGTTAGAAAAAATTGTTTCAAGAAATCCAATGATACCCGATGATTTAAAGGATATTGACTCTAAAGAGAACGAAATTAGCAATGACGAGGAAAAGAATGTTGTATGGGGATCTAAATCTGTTTCTGAAAGCTCCAATCTGCTATCGGAATCATCTGCACTAGGTCTTGTTGATAATAATTTAAATTCTGATGAAAGTAAAAAGGAAACATATATCAATTCCTTAATTGATGAAACGTCTACAGAAATAAATGAACTGAATAATACTCCACTTGTGGGAGGAGTTTACGGTGAAACTATTGAAGAATCTGATGCAGATGTGTCAAATGGCGATCAATCCTTTTATATAAATAAAGATTTTGATATATCCATTGAATCGCAGGAATCTGAGGAAAACTCTGCTATAGAAAATAAAGACGTATCGTTTGATAGTGATGATGAGAAAGAGATACCCACAAATCTAAATGAAGATATCAACTTGAAACGTTCTTTTGATGAGATGGATAATGAACCTACGAATCACGAAAATCAATCAATTTTTAAAAAGATTAAAGGTTTTTTCTCTGGCTGGGGATCCTCAAATAGTAATGAAGATATTGAAACTTCTCCTATTTTGGATGCAAATTATTTAACACAAGGTATATTTGTTGAAGAGGTTTTATCTGACTGTAATGAAAATCCGGCCACTGCTGAATCTGAAATTTTAGTTGAAGAAGTTCCTTCTGATGCGAGTGCTGATATTACAGTATCAGGGGCTATAGTAGAAGAAGTAGATTCTGCAATAGATTCTGATGGAGATATAGAAATTGAAGCCAGATCAATCGCACAAGAAATAAATGAGGAGTATGAGCCAACAATTGATACTATCATAATGGAAGATGAGAATCAAAACTCGAATTCTTTTATTGAATCCATATCCGTACAAGAAAATGAAGACAAAATAGTGGTTGAGGAAGGATATGATGATGAATTTGATAGTGAAAATGTAGTAATGGGAGAGATTGAAAAAATTAATGACTTATCACAAGAAACTTCAGATGAAGAAAAGAAAAACAACAATCAAAATGAAATTATTGAAAAAGAAGAAGACGAGCAAGGAGAAACTACATCAAACGAAGAAAGTGAGGCTAGTATTCCATTTGTGCCAATATCGGATACTAATGTTTTAAGTAGATTTTTATCTGGTTTTTTGGTTGATCCATCTGTTAGTGATACTGATAATCAAGATGAAATCTCAAAAGAAGACGATACTTTGTCTAGTGAATCAGCAACTAACAAGGATATAGAAGCGGAAGAAAATGATGAAGATAACATCCAATCCGAGATAGAAGAAATAAAAGATGAAAACATCCACAATTCCGAAATAAAGCCTGTAGCAGAAATGATGATAACCAAGCCAGCTAACGAAAATGAAACTTCAGCTGATTATAATGCTACTGAGGTTATTAATGAAGACGTCATCGATGAATCAAGTATTCAGGAAAGTAAAAAAGATGAAACATTTGATCATAATATTTCTGTACTTGATTCATCACTTAACACAAACGATGAAAAGTTACAAGAAAAAGCACCTTTTAATGAAAATATTACTGAAAACGAAGAATTTATCGCAGATGAGGCTACTTCCAAAGCTAAATCTAGTAGCATTCTAGATTTTTTTTCAGGGCTTTTTGGTGCTAGGGATAGCAATGATGAATCTGACGTCTCTGTTGAAAATATAGAAGCTGAAAACACGCTAGAAATCGATGATAAACCCGAAGACTCAACCCACCTAGATATGAATGATGATCGATCTTTAGATATTTTAAACGAAAATCAAGGCATCCCAATAACTGAGAGTACGAATGAAGCTGAAATTTCTGAACAAACTGATACACAAGAAGAACAAAACAGTACCCACGATGATTCAAACAAAAGTATAGAAGGAAACGTAAAAGAAGAATCTGAAATAGACATGAGTGCGAATGAAGATCTTCCACTAAAAGATGAACAGAGTAAATGTGCCGATACCCTTGATATTGCTGAAAATATAGTAGAAGAGTCCGAGCAAGGCAAAGAAGAAGAGCAGGCGAATAACGAAGACCAAGAGCTTGAAACTATAGTAGTTGTTGATGAAGAAAGCGCTTTACCAGTTATCAACGAAAACAATATTGAAAATGCAACCTTTGAAGGTGATCGAGAAGAAGAAAAGGCCAATGTTTCAAGCGGAATATATAATATTTTTCATAAGTTTTCAGGTATTTTTAGTGAATCTTTAGATTCATCTAATGATAAAATTGAATCTGAATTTGTTGACAAATTTAGTCAAAAGCTTGAGGATGAGTCTGTTGAAGATATTAATATTAAAGATGAAGTACACGAAGATAGTGATAACTCAACTGATGAAATCAAAGTCGAAGATAAAATAGAGTTAACAGAAGCAAATGAATCAATGGAAGTTAAACCTACAGACGATAATTCTGATGGAGAAGAGATTAAGAACATAAAAGTTGGTAACCACTTGCCAATAATTAAAATTGATGTTGTAAAGAAAAGAAGTAGAAGTCGTATTAATGAAAAGGATACAAACAAACGTTTACATTTAGAAACATCACAATTACACTCACCACCTGTTGCTAGACGTACTAGATCGAGATCACCATCACGTAAACTTTCTGATATCCCACTGAAAGATGTTAATGATACAGAAGCACAACTTGAGCGTGTTTTAGCATTTTCTGGCGACGAAGATAATATCAAGCTCAACAATGATTTGCCAAGAATTGTACCTCCATTGATAAAAGATGCAGATTTATTCATTGAACAGAAAATTGGTAGTTTATCAGATTCCAATACGAACTATGAAGATGCTAATAGAAAGGAATTGGATATTCAAAATGCTAGTATTGTTTTAAAGAAGAAAAGAAAAGCGAAAAATCCTATTTCAAGAAGGAAATCTCAAAGAGTTTTGAATAAAAAAAATGAAGCTACAAATGATGATAAAGGTAAAGACGAGAATAAAGGTGAAAGCGAACCATTCCCTACTGCAGGAAGTGCTGATAATAGTTCAATTTATTTAGAATCCAATTCTAGCCCAAAGAAAGCACAGAAAAAGAAAGGCAAGAAAATTTCCCAACCTTCAGATGCTGTTGTGAAAGATATTGAAACTGCGAATAGTGAAGCCAAGTTTGATTTGAGTGCATCCTTTGGTGAAATGCTTGAAGCAAGACATACAAGTGGAAGACGAACTTTGCAAAAAAAGAAACAACTGAGAGGTAAAAAAAGTAGTAATGATTTACTCTCAAGTATCAGAAGAAGAGCACAAAGTACCAGATCCATCAAGGAAAAAAAATCCAAGAAAAAAGGGAAAAAGTCAAAATAATCCAAACAGGATATTGTAAATATTTTTTCAGTGTAATATAATGTATATATTTTTCTTTATTTCAACTTATTTTTATTAGTAGCAAAAAAAAGACCAACTTTTATTAATGTACACAAACTTATTAAAGAATCGTTTATAAAATTTTAGAAATCGTCATCATCATCATCTTCAATTTTAGTAGGACGAGAGTTTTTAAAATCCTTTTTCTCATCTTCATCATTGAAGTCATCAATAATTTCACCGTTATCATCAACTTCAGAGTCATCGGCTTCTTCATCTTTTATACGATTAGCTTCTTCTTCAGCAACAGCTTCACAAGCATCTATCCAACTAGAATATATATCAATTGGTTCTGATAATGAGTTTATGGCAGTTTGAAAAGACTGTCCGCAAATTTTGCAGGTTAAAGTACCAATATTTGCCCTTTTATCAATTGTACAATTGATTGCCTTTTCATGATTACAGAAAAGGCAGGTAAATTGTGTATCTAATCTTTGTTTGACTTTTTTTACTGGACCTCTGGATGATTTCTTTCTTTTACCCATGTCGAATTATTGATTATAAGTGAGAAAATCGACGAACCACTCTCTGCCTGAAACGAACAAAGAGAGAGCTATGTTCAAAACATGGGTTTCTTTTGTAGCTGAAAGTGTTTTTTTTGTGTGTTTTTTTTGTTGATGTCGACTTCCGCGCACCGATCGACGCTACAAAATCACCGAGGAAAAAAAATAATTAAAAACATGTAAAAAAAATTTTTTTTTTTTGCTAAACTTTCCCTTCTAAAATTTTTCAGGTCTGGGTTTGATTCAAAAAGTGTATCTTTGCTAAACTAACAATGTCTTCAAGAAGAACAACCAGATCAGCAACAGCTAAAGGTGCCAAAACTGCGTCTCCAAAAGTTACCAAAGTTGCTAAAGCTTCAAAAGCTACAAAGAAAACAACTACAAAGAAAGCAGGATCAGTATCTAAACAATTAAAAAAGGAATCAGAAGTTAAACCAGTTGAAACAATTGAAACTTCTTCAACAGTACAAGAAATTATTGTTAAAGATGCTACCATAGAAAAAGCTGTTAATGCACTTTCCAAATGGAACAGTTCAAAAACTGAAAAATCTGAAAAGAAAGACCTTTTCGAAGATGATGATAACGATATTCCATTATTTTTACAAGTTACAGGAAAGAAATTTTTCTCCAGTTCTAAAATTATCAAACCACGTTTATTGAAAATTCCACATTCTATCCATGATTTAGAAGATGCACGTGTTTGTATTTTTGCAAAAGATGGTTTATTCGATGAAGAAGCTAATAATAAAATTGAAGAAGAGAAAGAGGCAGGTAGTTTAAAAAATCTTGCTAAAATCATTACTGTACATGAATTGAAAACAAAATATCAACAATATGAATCTAGACGTCAATTATTATCAGAATTTGATATTTTCCTTGTTGATGCATCTATTGCTAATATGGCACCAAAGCTTTTAGGTAAAATTTTTTATGGTTCACCAAAATTCCCATTGACAATTACAGTTACTGATAACGATAATAAACTTTCATTTAAAAAATTCATTAATAATTTCAATTCTGCTATTAACTCCATTGGATATATGTTACCAGCTGGTCCAAATATGACATTTAGATTAGGTATGTTAGGTCAAAATATTAATAACTTGAAAGAAAATATTCAAACAATTGTTGAATTTTTACAAAAATTCCCAATACGAGCAATTCAAATTAAATTAAAAGATTCACCTTCATTACCAATTTATGTTGCTGAAAAAGTTTATTCCGAAGAAGATATCCTTGATGAATCTAAACCTGAAGATTCCGGAAAAGTTTCTAATGAAGATGATAATGACGATTTATCTCTGTACGCTGAAGGTTTGAAAGAATTAGGTCTTAGTGAATCAGATGCTAATGCACTTTTTGGTAGAAAGAAGAAGAACATTTCTAAGAAACCTGAAGTTAAAGCTACTTAAATCCCTGTATACTATACGTACTATATTTATAAATATATAATATACATGCAGCATTGTTTGAAAAAAATGTCTTTTTTTTTGGTAAATTGAAAAGCTAACTAAGTGGCTTTTTTTTCTTTTCTTTCTCACGCATCAAATACATTTGAAGCTTTTTGTATGACGTTGTATCGGAGGTGTTAATCTTGAAACGTATATTTCAAACCACGTGAAGTAGGTAAAGATGACGATAAATAACGACAAATCTAGCAATACTAATACGATTATTTTAACGGATCCACGTTTGTTACATAAAGATAATGAAGAATATCTGCACGAAACGATTAAAATGATCAAAGATTTTGTTAATTTGAAAAATCTTGAATCCGGTATACATTCATGTTTGAAAGTATTACATTTGAAATCGTTTAAAAGAGTATTGCTGATGTTTTCATCACATAATATTGCAGAATTGGTTTCACAATATTTTAAACAGATTAAATTAATTTTCGGATTTTCAAGAAATGATAATGTAATTGATAAGTGTGATTTTAGTAATTGTGATAATAATTTAAAGAAAATAGTTAATAAAGATGATATTTTAGATCCTAAAAATGCACAAAATGAGAATGAACCTTTTAATGAAAGATATCCAGATTCACAAATTGATGATAATAATATATTGAAATTGCCTAATCCTGTAATACAAATGCAATCACCACCGCCATCACCTTATGAAGGATGGGTTGAAAATCCTGAAGAGCCACCAAGTAATGTAACATATGGATATAATCCAAGATCGTTAGGGCATTTATTATATACGACGAAAACTAGAGATGATACATATGAAAATGAAGGAGAAGATGATGTTGAATTAAGGAAGGTTTTCTCATCTGTTATAGATCCGGTTGAACCTGTTGATGATTTAAATAAAGATTTGGAAAATCTCAGTTTGGGTGAAGGTGAATATGATAGTGAACATGAAGAGAATAATGATTTTGTGAATGGGAATTTATTTCAAAAATCGAAAATTGTTAGGAAACCTATTGATGTACCTATATTGGTTATCGATAAAGAAGAAGCACGAAATGTGAAGCAACATGCAATGAATTATATAGATAACAAAGTGGGTAAATGAATCTGGTATATTGAGCTATAAAATGTGTATATATATATATATATATATAAATTATTTTATGAATGTTTTATTTGTCTATTTATTTTTCATATCTCTTTTAATTGTAAATTTTAGAATGATGGGAATCTTAAAAATCCCATTAATACAGCAGCAATTGAATAAAATACAATGATGGCATAAAAAATGAATTCTGGTTTCCCTATTCCTAATCCGAAAGAATAAATACTTAAAAATGCCCAGGGAGAGATTAAATTAACTAAATTTCTGATTAGTGCTAAAGCACCGAAAAATTCCCCATTTTTACCTTGACTTGAATTATATTTAAGTAAAGCAGAATGAATAACTGGAGATCCAATTGATGATATTGATGATAGTATAATATATAATATTACAATTATTAATTTTGAAGAAAAAGCACAAAGTATTGAAGCAATTAATTCACAAATTATTGCAAATGATATTGAAGTTACATCAATAAAATCGACATTGACTGAATCATGAGCAAAGATATCAAATAGATATTTTTGACACCAAGGATTAAATATTGTTAATATTAAAGCTCTAAAGCCTGCAGCTGCACCAACAAACCAACCTAATTGGGATTGTGACAGATCAAATATGTAAATTAAATATAGAGCAACTGATAAACTTGCACCGACAGAACAAAATGTAATTAAAATTTCAACAAATAATAGTAATAGTACATTAATTCTAGCAGATAAATCTATATTTTGTGAAGTTAACGGTAATAGTTGGGTATTTTCAGAAACGTTTTGTTGATTTGAACGTTGAAAATTTACTGGTCTTGAAATCCATAACAGTTTTAAAGAATGGAAAGAGTCTATTAAAGGTGATAAGCCAAGTTTATAAATTAAAGTTGGATTAACTTTTTTGGTTTTTTGAGATTTAATTGAATTTCTTCTTGATTTAATTTTTAATTTATTACTTCTCGATTCAGGTAGTAAGAAGATAATTAATAAAAGAGATATTGCGTATAAAACTGCAGAAGTTATTAAAAAATTTCTTGATCTTATATGAAACAGTTGACCTAATAATGCAGAAGTTGTTGGACCTAAAGATAAACCTAAAAACATGAAGCCCATTATTTTACCTAAAGATTGTAATCTATTATTTTCATTAACTACATCTATTGTATAAGAATTAGCAAAACTTAATAAAACGAATAATGAACCGCCTAATGAATCAATTAAAATAGTAAATATATAATTTCTAATACTGAAATATTGAGGAGTTAAAACGAAAACTAAAGCCAATTTTGAGATACCTGTCATAGTAAAAGTCCAAATGATTAACGGTTTTCTACCATAGATATCACTTAAGATACCCATTTTAGCAGAAATTAAAATTTTCAATATTGAGCCAATAAAATTCGACCATTTTTGTACCGAAGCATTTTGTTGTTGAACTAAACTTGAGCTACAATTAGACATTGAAGGATCATTTAAATAGCAAACAGCTTTTAAAATCAGTTGTAGTTCAGAAGACATTGAAATACCAGTTGAATAACTATATAGGAATAATAATAAAGATATCATTAAAACAGAAGGCCTTTTGTACCAAGGTAATGAAAAATAAGTATTTCGTTCTTGAGTTAATAAAAGTGAATCAGATTCTGATAATACTGAATTTTGATCGTTATTACTAAGTACTGTATAATAATCATTATTAATAATTTGATTCATTGATTCGACATCTAAATTACTACTTTGGGAATCCATGTGATCATCATCCAGTTCTGCATCGTAGCCCTCGCTTGAAGACAGTAGAGCAGCCTCTTCTACTATATCATCATTAAGAATTGCATAATTAAGAGCTTGTTTTTTCTGTATATGAATTTGATTATGGTTTATATGGTGATGATGGTGAATATTATGGTGGGATTGATCCGGAGATGAAGAAAATGTGTCAGCCGAAGACCCTAGTAAATAATTTTTCGGTGAAGGAGGTATATTTTTGGTTTTCCCTATAGAAATTCCACGTTTACTCGTTCTTTTACCCATAGTAGCTGGTAAATGAAGGAGGTAATTGAAAGGAAAGGAGCAGCGTTGGTGGTTACTGATAAGATCGATGAATAAAATAATACATGTCAAGCTAGCGGAATTACCAAAAAGGTCTCGTTTGCAACGAGTGAGTTTTAAAGAGACAGAGAGAGGAAAAAAGCTTGGTTACGTAAGCATTCGGTAAATGCAAAATTCCTTTCCGACTGTTATGCATAGGAAAGACGGTATGCTGTATATGTGGGTATGTGGATAGATAGATATATATATATATATATATATAGTGATGAGTAATTACAAGGTAGAAGTCAAATAACAAGCACGTAGGGCAGTTAGCTCTGTTTACATATCTAAAGCAAAGATAACAGGCAGCCTCCCGGGAACAAAAAACACCCGTGCACAGGTAGAGAAGGCAAAGCTTGTTACAGTGTCTTCCTTGCTAATATGTGTGGGAGATCATAACGTGTATATTAGGCAGCTGTGAGTGAATTGCTAGCACAGACTGGATAAAACCAACCCCAAACTGCAGACGTGTTGTGTGTTTTCTGGTGCTGTTTCTGGGAGGGAAATCGCAGTAACTTTATTCCGATCAATGAAAAAAGAAGAAAATGAAAAAAACAAATGGTAAGCCCACTCGCATATTACAAGGTTAAGCTTTCAGATTTGGTATAGCATAGTACATGCGCAATCTATTTTGTGGACATTTGCAATTCATTAGCTATTGATATTATGTATCGTTAATTAAATGAATGAATAGAAGCTTGCACTTTTCCTAATTTTTAAGAAAGCTTGTGTGTGGGGTTATTGCAGCAGTTTTAAACTATGTGTGGGCTCTTTGTGTCTTCCCTTTTTGTTAGTGGCTAGAGTTTGCACTTCTGACAAAATGTGTGAAAGCACTGAGGAGCCAGTTACGGTTGTGAATGTGACCACGACTAATACTACAACGACTGCTACAACGACTACCACTACAGGGGTAAGCATCCCCATACTGCATTACAGGTGTGTGCAGTGTGCAGTGTGCAATGGCCCCAGCATAAGTTCTGTTTCTCTCTTCACCCGGATTACTGTAAAATTATGTAAATCTCGCCTACCTGCAGGAGATCTAAATTTTGTGGGTTTTGGTTCTGGTTGTGTCAAAAAGCTGCGTTTCTTTGTCTGTGTGTGTGTGTCTTTGTTGCTGGCATTGTCAGTGTCATTGCACAAGCTCTGTGTGTAAACGATTTGTTGATAATGTGCAGGCTCCCTTACTATGGCCCAAGGGTGCAGTACACCCCCCTCCCCCCAATGTCTCTGTCTCTCTCTGCTGTAGCAGCCAATGCCAGCTGCACACACTGGTGCTGCTGTGCCAGCAGTGCTCTTCCCCCCCTTTCCCACGCCTGCGGAACCCGTGCCGTGGCCGTGGCCGTGGCCCCGTTTCCGCTGGAGCAAAAAAGGGGAGCTGAACAACAAAAAAAAAAGTAAAAAAAGGATGCAGGCAATTTAATTTATTTTTCTAGTTTTTTTAATTTGTGTAGTTTGCAATTCTAATTTTGGGTTTTCTGAGCTTCAGATAGGGGAACAATTTGCATTCTAAAGCATTGTTGTCTGTGTCTTGTTCTTTTTTTTTCAAATTTATTTCTTTTCTTTCCTCTTCTTCGGCTCTTCCCCCAAAGAACTACTCTACTACCCCATACAGCTGAATTACTCTCATTTTGTTCAGCTACGGTTTTGGACTTCAACTACGGCTATTAACCTTCAACAAATATGTCACATTTGTCTATAGCCCCAAACAATAGTCAAACCATACGTCCATTATCAACTGTAATTGTTACGAAAAATTATTATCAAAATGATCAAATACCTAACACTTTACAATTGATGGAAGATGATATCGTATATGTATTGAATAATCTACATGATCAATGGTGGGACGGTATAATTGTTGATCCCGTTGGTACTATAACAAGAGGTTGGTTCCCTAAATCTTATACAAAACTTTATTCAGTAACTGATAATAATCCAAAAACAAGTTCTAATATTGATAGAGTATTATCTAATAATGATCAAAATAGTACCATATCTGATAATAATGCCCAGAATAATAATAATAACCAAGTTGAAAATGAAAATGAAAATGAAAACGATACTTTTAATTCAACCACTGAAACGGTTCAGATATTACCCAATAACAATTCAGTTGATCAAAATAATTCAATTAATAAAAATGAAAAATCTATCAATAAAGGTATTGATAAAAATATTATAAAATCTACTCCATTATCAGAAATAAATGATTCAACAACTGAACCTATTTCAATTAATCAAACAATGATGAAAAAATCATTATCGTCTCAAAGTATATTACAATCTAAATTCCCAAGTACTCCAACTATAGTTGATAATTATAATAAATTTACAACTCAATCTCCTCAATCACCTTCTCAAACTTCAAATTATAGAAGACAATCTACTAGACCAAGACATCAATCTTATAGTCATATACATCATTTACATAGTTCAAATTATAATTTACATTCTCATCCTACTTCAAAAATGAGTATATCCCATATTCCTTATAATCAAATAGATAATAATTTAAATTTAATAAATCGTTTGGATCATAATGATCATTATCCTCATTCTCCTAATATAGTAAATAACGTTTTTAAAGATAAACATTATTTTGGTTCAAAACATAATTCTATGGTATCATTTAATTCTCAACATCCATTTGAATCAAGGCAATCATCTCAAGCTTATACAGAATTTTCTTCTTCTTCTTTACAAAATTCAATTCATATAGTTTCAGATGAAGAAGTTAATTCTTATTTTTCAACAGAAAATCCTCAAACTCAACCTTCTTTTAATTTTATACCAACATGGATTCCACAATTTACTCAAGATTTTGATATTATTTATAAAAATCAAGCTTTAAATGTTGCGACAACTAATTTACCTTTCCTAAATCCAAATTATATTAATGAAAAATCAATTATTGAAATACCTGATTCTAATAATTTAATTAATGAATTAAATCTTTTACCAATTAAAGTTGAAAGTATTGATTCATCTAATTTACAATCTTCAACTAATAATTCAGATGATATTAATTCTAAAAATATTAATGATAAAAATAAAAATATTCATAATGATAAATATAAAAATTTTAATAAAGATAAAAATGATCATTCAAATCAATTAGAAATTTTAAGTAATATAATGGGAATTGCAAATTCAAGACCAACAGAAATTTTTTATACAAATCAATCTGATATTTTAACATGGGATTCATTAAATATCGAATTTATTAATACACTTGAATTATGTATTAAAAATTCAAATAATAAATTAATTTTTAAAACTTCTCTTAATGAAGCATCAAATTTATTTTCAATGTATCATACTGCAACAAGAATAATTAAACAAGATTTAATTAATTTTGATAAATTAACAAAATTTAGTTCAACTTTAAAACAAATGACTAATTATTTTGTTCAATTTAGAATTATAACAACTTTAACTAATTTATCTTATGATAAATTAGAGAAAAATGAAAAGAATATACTTCAAATTAAAAATTATATTCAAGATTCAATACTTTATAAAAAAAGGTTAAATAAATTAGCTAATCATTTAATTAAAATTATTAATTCAATTCCTATATCAAGTAATAAAGGAAATATTAAAATTTTACCAATGGTTTATTCACGTATGATTCGTAATAAATTTGATGGTGGTAATTTAAAAAATCCTTTTATAAATTTAAATTCTTATAAAAATGATTTTTTCATTGATTCAAGTCAAACAAATGCTAATATACTGTTAGATGATGAAGTTTTAAATAAAATTGATCAAATTAAAAAGAAAATTTATAAACTTTTAAAAGAAGTTGAAAAAATTTTAAATGAAAAATTACCAAATGATATAACTGTTGCACAATTTTATTATAAAAGAAATTTAAAACTTTTAACAATTGTTTATAAATTTATTCCAATTTTATCAAATTTTTTAAATACAATTGAATCAATTGATTTAACAGTTTTTGCAATGATTGATAAATTAGCTGTTAAACCAATTGATTATAGTAAAGGTAGACATGAAACTCTTGTTAGTCAAACTGATAGTCTTAAAATGGATAGATTAATTGATAATAAAGATTTATTATCAATTTCAACTGATTCTCCATTAGGTTCAACATATTCTGATAGTATTAATCCAGATTATTTATTAGATATTAATGATAATTCAGATAATAGTCAATCATTTTATGATACAACTGCAAGAATTTTTAGACCAATGATTCAAGAATTTATTCATTTAAAACAATCAGTTCATTCAATATTTACTGATCTTATATTAGATTCTCAAACAATTACAGCAGAAGATCCTGAAACTTTTTTTGTAAGTTCAACTGATACAGATTTTGATAATTTAAAATCAGATGATATTACAACTTGTAGAATTAAAAAAATGACTGAATTAATTATAAAAAGATTACATAGTATGGATAAATTAATTTATCATGATGGATCTTATGCTTTAGAACCAAAATTAAAATTATTTGAAACACTCAATGTACTCAAAGAAAGAATTGATATATTATATGCGTCAATTTCTCAATTAAAAGATGAACGTAGAACTATTTTAAATTATTGTTCACGTTTAATGAATACAGATTTTAATATTGCTTCATTATTTATTGCAGAAAGGCATAATACTATGTATTCAAGATCAAGTCAAGGTATTTTAAGAGGTAAAAATAATTCATTATCAAATAATTCAAATAATTCAAATAATGATTTAGGTTCAGTTGATGGATTTTATTCTGATAAATATAATAAAATTGATAATGAAATAATTGATAAAAGACAAATTCCTTGGTTTTTAAATATGGATTCAGATGAAGAAAATTTAATTTATGATTCATCTTTATTAAAAGGTGGACCAATTAGAGGATTAATTTCTAAATTAATTAACCCAATTAATCCACATGACGAATTATATGAGAAAACATTTCTTTGTTTGTTTTCAACATTTATTAAACCTATTAAATTATTTGAAATTTTAATTGAAAAATTTAATTTAGATATGCCAGAAGGTTTAAGTTATGAAGAATATGGTATTTGGCTTGAACAAAAATTAAAACCTCAACAAACTAATATATTAAATATATTTAGAAAGTTATTTTCAAATTATTGGATTGTGAGTTATACAACATCTGAAATAATTTATTTATGGGAATCATTTATTGAAGAGATACCATTAATTGATATATCATTAATTAGTTTATCAAGGAAAGTATTTACATTTAAAACGCAACAAGAATATATAACACATTTTAAACTTGAAAATATGGAACCTAAAATAATTCCAATGACTCCATTAAATATGAAAATATATTCAATGAAACTTTCACATATGAATATAAATTATGTTGCTGAACAAATAACTGCTGTTCAAGCATTTTATTATAGGAAAATAAGTTTATGGGATTTACTTGGACGTACATATAATTTTTCAAGAATATTACGTAAAAAGGGAGAAACTAATAGTGGTAGCAACAACAATAGTAATAGTAATAATAATAATAATAATAATAAAGACCCATTAGGAACGAAAAATATATCAATATTTATTAAAAATTGTAATAATTTAACACATTTTACAATATATATGATTTTACGTGAAAATCATATAAATGAAAGAATTGAAACAATTAAATATTTTATTAAGTTAGCGGAAAAATTACTACTTTTAAAAAATTATTCATCAATGACAGCAATTATAAGTGGATTAGGATCAACAAGTGTTTCAAGGTTAAGGAAAACTTGGGAAGGATTATCACAATCTTATATATTAAAATTTCAGAAAATGGATAATTTAATGTCAATTGGTAAAAATTATAGTGAGTATAGGAATATTTTAAAATTTATGGAAACTGATGATGAACCATATTTACCATTTTTAGGTATGTATTTATCAGATTTAAGATTTACAACTGATGGTAACTCAGATTGGCTAACAACTAAAAAGGGTAAAGAAGGATTAATTAATTTTAATAAAAGGTTAAATATAATGAAAATTATAAATGAAGTTTTAAATTTTAATGAAACATTATACAAAATTAAGTTAGATGAAAATTTTTCAAGATATATTAATGAAATTTTCACAGGTTTACCAGACGATGAAAGGTTATATGAAATGTCAATAGAAATTGAACCACGTATAAGTTTGATTAAATCTGCACAAAATGCCAATCGTAACTAATTAATAAACAAACAATATCCGGGATGGAATGGAAACAGAAATAAAAGAGATAAAAGGCCAAACAAACAAACAAAAAGGACAATAATCATCACAAAATTTATAATTGATTTATATATATATATATCTACACTGTACGTATATAGACAGTTTTGTGTAAAGATTACAAAAGTATACCCCCCCCCTTTTTTTACTTCTTCTTCTTATTTTTCTATAATTTGTTAAAGCAAAATTGAGATAATTCAGTTCTTAATGATTTAGCATCATTTATTGCATTATTTAAATCATTTTGGAAATCTTTGATATTATCAGTTTCAGTTGCAGTTTCTTTATTTGATATATATAAAGATAATAAAGATTCATTTTTAATATCTAATTGATTGTTTGAATTATAATTATCAGAATGAATACAATTAACAAATGTATTATTTGATATACCAGCAGTTGGAAAATTTATAATTGAAATACCTGAATCTATTATAGCCAAATTAACAGAATTATGAATTAATTTAAGTAATTGTAAAAAGGAAATTGAATTATCGTAATTTATTAAATTGACAAATATATCAATGGTCGATTTAGGATATTCTTTTAAATTAATTAAATTTAAAATTGAAGTCTCTAAAGTTGAAAGTATAACAGATTCAATTATTTTATTACTATCATCAATTAAAAAATTGGATTTACTAAAATTTATTTTAACTATAGCATTGGAATTAAATGTTTTCTTAAAGGATGGACGTGGCCCATAAACTGATGATAAAATTAGCGTTGATGATGATTGAATAAATGATGATCCTGATGCTGTGGGTATATTGGATAATTGTATAAATAATTTATCTGATTGTTTATCTTCATTATTTAATTCATTATCGTTGTTAGCTTCTAAAGGTGCAAATTTTAATGGTATAGCAGTGGAAGGACCTAAACGCCTTCTTCTATCAACTGAAAGGTTACTCATTACTAAGAGATTTCACCGAAAAGAAACAAGTAAGCAAATAAAACATCAAAGAAAGGTAATTTACAAAAAACGGAAAAAAATTTTTGAAAATCGACAATCGAAAATTTGAAAATTTTTGAAATATTTAGGTTAGCGATATAAAATTTTATTTAGTGTGGATATTCTTGGAGAGGTTCCTTGTTATCTTTCAAATAGTACTGGCTCCCCTCACACAGGTCCTGCAACTCAGGCTGCATGGCAATGCCTATTTATATAGACATGCTGGCGATGTTATCTCAAGCATTTACCACCGAAAATGACCTGATCAATCGCCAGTCTTAGTTCCGCCTGTAACCTACAATTACAGTTATTGTCCTCTCGCAATCCTGCAATAACTCCATATTTGCTCCTCAACAAATACAGTACCAACATTACTTATCCATAGATAACAATCTCATACGATTAACAATGAAAGTGCCATTATCATACTTCGGGTTTACAGAATGCTCTGTTAAATGACACTTGTAGACAACACATCCACATGGAGAAACACAATTATGAAACTTAAAAGAATTATAAATCGTCAATATTCTTCCAGTCTTGATATGTTTCATGAGCAGTCATTTTACCTGTCACTAATCATCTAATACTCGCATTTTAAATTCTATTATACTACCACATGCTTGGTGATAACCGATAACATAGAGTAAACTTAAATCCAACCATTACAATTTTTAAAATGTAACTGATATCACGCTTAAGAAAATCATGTTCAAAAGGTATTGACCTATATCGTATCATAAATAAGTATCTGTAGAAATAATGCTTCGGTGAGACATTCAATCAATTGTATAATTTGTATGAGAATATTCACATTTTTCTTTTGCACAAGAAAACTCTAAGTAATATTTACAGCAAACTTAGCACTGTTTGGTTTTATCACTCTTATTCCCATATGATTGGTCTTATTATCTAACAAACATTTCTGAACTAAATATATTGCAGCACCATTGACCACCATATATATAATCAAAAGTGCCAATGGTAAATTTTTAACAATTTCACCATCATTTCAGATAATACCATCATATCTTGGGAAACAATCACACATTCTTAAATGCTCTGAACACAGAACTTAACAAAAATGACAATAGTTCTCTCCAATGAGACAAACTTTTTCTACATTCTACCATTGTTGCAATTTCGGCATCAGTTGAAGATGCAATAGCTCTCTTAGCTATCACGGTGAGCCATGCAACCGCTCACCCATGCATCATTAAAATGGCAGACAACCTCGATCTTCTAGATGATACATCTCCCGCATGATCAGCATCAAAATAGGCGATCAATCCATTCTTGATCTGACTCAGATCAGAAGTATATCTAGACTACTTTACCTCACTTTCTCTGATCAAGAAAGTACACCATAAAATCCTAAGCAAAACAGCTTTAAACTTTGGACGGGAATGTAAGCAATATACTGACATGAAGTTTGTTGCATAGCAAATATCAAAACACACAATTTGTCCAATATATTGAGATGCACCAATTACTTTTCTAAACTAATAAATTTCTGTACTTAATTCACAGTCTTTCATTGTTAGAGAAGCTTCAATATCAGTGTCAAGCATAAAGCATGGAGTCATAAGAGTGGGGATGTTTCTGTTACTTTTGAATTTCTTCTCAGGTTCCATCTTCATCGCTAACTTCTTAATTTATCCAGCTAGACTTAGCTCAACAGATAATAGATTATCAGTCTGTTTATCTATATTTTATTTTACATCAGTCCTAAGGATATCACCCGAGCCATTGTTGTTAAGCGTAATTCGTTTCAATTCAAATTTACTGTTCAATTGGTTGATGAATTCACTTACGCTATTATTACCGTCACCCATGACAATCATATCATCAACAAAGAAATCGACAACCAATTTCACTTTGTGATCTTCAGGATCAGTTTTGACTAATACACACGGAATATCATTCCGTTCTTCAAAAACATCTTTCCTTTAGATATGCAACTAACGGTGTTGTACCATTGTCTTCCAGATTGGTGAAACTCATAGATCATTTTCTTTACTCGACACACTACCCTGTCATTTCCGAAAATGATTATATGCTTTCATATATTTTGGTAGGTCGACGTAAATTTCATGATCTATTGAAGCTAGTAAATATGCAGTTTTTACATCAACGAATTCCATCCATCTATTTGATTGAAATGTTTTTGTTAAAAATCACACTTAATGTATTATATGGCGATGTTGGACTATAGGTATTTGTATAAAGTCGATCCATATTGTCTATTATCAAGCAATACAAATTTTACTTTGTCTCTAAGTTCATCTCCATCAGTTGCCCTCATCTCATTACAAATTACTTGTAATCTAACAGATTTCGGCACGATCTTAGGATCACTGGTAACAATCGGGTGATGACCCCAACTGTAATCCTTCCTACGAGAATACACTTAATCATTGTATGCTTGTCTCCATTTCTTCTCATCAACTGAGTTTAGGCTTATAATCTGGTATATCAAGAGATTCGGTCATGGTACCTCTCCCGGGAAGTTTGCTTACTATCGTCATCATCCTGATGACATAGACTCTCTTTATCGAGAACCCACTACGAAGAAGTCTTACTTCCGGTAGCTTTACGGTTTCATGCGGTAGTCATTTACTCTGCAAACTTTTATCAACTTGATATTCCACCCAATTATCTTTACTGGCCTTTAATATATCAGACATCTACCCCCTACAAGGGTACGTTCGAACGTTTTTCTCTCCATGATATCATTAAATCTCTGTGGTAGAGTTTCTATTCAGGCATACTAACACTAGTATCCTCTTCGACTTCAGTGTCTACGTTACTCTCAGTCGGTTCAGGTGCTGTGCTATGTTCTGCTTCATCCATGTCCTTAGAAGCTACGTTCTCTCTGACATTTCCAGAACATCCTGCTGCAGTTAACTTGCAGCCAACACACACACATAAGGGAGGAAGAAAGAAAGGAAGTAACAGGAGAAGGTTAGGAAGAAGAAAAAGTGGGAATAAAGGAAGAAACAAAGTTCGCCCACTTGTTTGCAGCCAAAATGTGTTGCCTTTTAGCGACCATTTGCCCGGCAATTTCTTCTGAAATTCGCGTATTATGTTGCTAACAATGCCACGCTCTCAGTGTTTGTTTGACTGACAATATTTCACGTTCCCGAAGCTTTCGGTTGTTTGGACACTTAGTTGGTTGGTGGTACGTTTCAAAAAATATAATGGATGCCGTAGGAATTGATACAATCACTGATTACTGTCAGGAAGTTGTCTCGAACGTTCAGAAATATTATACCGGTTTAGACGATGTTGAGAAAATAGTTGCGTTAGGAGCAACAACTTTTGTAACCTTGAGTTCTCTGTATTTATTATTTGGTGGTATCGGTAAAAAACCTAAGAAGAATAACAATAAAGCTCCAAGGAGAATTAAAATCAAGAAAGAAAAGAAAGTTGTTGTTGATCCGTACCAATTTGCACAAGACGTATTGAAAGACGCCGACAAACAACTAAAAGAGAAGTATATTCCCTTAGTTGATCAGTTGGAAAAAGATATCAAAGACAAAGAATATGTTGAGCCAACCGTTTATAAAGAGACCAAAGCGTATCGGGTTGCATACTTGAACGAGACGTTGTTGAAGCTCATGATGAAGATCGATTCTATTGACCCTTACGCGTGTGGCCCAGAGAAAGAAGAGCAAGTCAGAGCCGAGAGGAAAGTATCCATCAAAGCCATCCAGCAGCAATTCAAAAGGGTTGATGAACTGGCCAAACACAAGTGAAACAGCAAAGACAAAGACAAAGCAAAAACAGAGACAGAGACAAAGCAAGGAACAAATGGTGTTCCACCATGTGTATATAAAATGTGTAAAAGCTAAGCCGCCACCCGCAATTTTCATGAAAAAAAATTTTTTTTCTTCTTTTTCCTTTTTTTTCTCTTTTTTCACGTCTTTATCGGTTTGTGTAGCTTCGACAGGCACAACAGCTAAGGTGAATTATAGCAATTGCTGATGAAGGAAAATACTCTATTTCAGCTTGATCTTCTGCAAGCGTTTTATTTACAGAAGCCTGCCAGATTTGGCGTGACTAAACAAATCATCCGTTCTGAAAAATATCCATCAAAGCACAAACTGAAGAACAAAAGTAACAAGAAACATAAGTTATTAACATTATCCAGAAATGAAGCTTTTGATATGATTAAGAAGTTACAATCTGAAGCTTTTGATAAAAAATTACATAATTTAGAGAATACTTTATATAAAACAATCATTAAATATTCGAAGAAAAACTCAAGCAAAACAAAAGATGAAAAAATTTTGAATTTTTATAAAAATGATGAATTGATTAAACAAAATATTAAACATAAATTATTCAAATTAATACTTTTGAAATTCAATAAATGCTTAAATGTTAAAGAAGATCATTTTGAAGGTATATCAAATGATGTGATTGATTACATTAAGAATCTTAAAGCGAACAATCCTTACAAAAACAACGGTATTGAAATTAATAATTTAATGAGTCGTATATGGGCAGAGAAAGAGGTCAAAACCATTTTAGAGGATGTTGATAATTTGGAGTTAATTTGGACAGTCAAATCAAATAAGGTTAATAATAAAGATAAAAAGGATAAAATAGATATAAATGAAATATCCGATAAAGAAATTGAACAGAATGAAGAATCTGATGATGATGGAAATGTACAAGCTATAAGACAAAAGAATGGCGATAATGACGATGATGAAGACTATGAAGATATGTATGAAGGGTATAAGAATTATTTAGCTGCTTCATCGGATGAGGAAGATGAAGAAGAAGGTGGTAATAATTTTAATATTGATCCAAATATTAATTATAATGAAATAACAGATGAAGAACCTTCAGATGATGAAATTGAAAATACTTCTGATAAGAAAACTAGAAAGATTGACACTATAGAAGAAGATGATTTTTTTTCAAGTGGGAAGAATGGACCTGATGCTAAACGTTTGAAGAAATCAGAACTAGATATACAGATGCCGCAATTAGCAACTGGGTATTATTCAGGTGGCAGTGAAGATGAATCAGAATCTAATGATAAACTAGTTGATGAGATTACTCAACCACGTAAAAACAGGCGTGGACAAAGAGCTCGTCAAAAGATTTGGGAGAAGAAGTATGGAAGTACAGCTAAACATGTTGTTAAACAGCAAGAACGTTTTAGATCTGACAGAGAAAGGTTAAAGGATGAATATGAAGTTCGTCAACAAAAGAGAGAAGCCAAACAGAAAGTCAGAGATGAAAAGGAGAAACAACGTAAAGAACGTGAGGAGAAGGAGAAAGAAAGGAAAGAATTTATCCATCCTTCATGGGCAGCTCGTTTGAAAGAACAAGAACAGCAGAAAGCTAAATTCTCTGGTAAGAAAATCACATTTGATTAAAATATATAGAAAATTTTTGTGTGTGTAAGAATGTGTATATATATGCTAAAGAAACACTGAAAAACCCTCACTTTATACTTCGTTATTTTTTTTTTCCATGTCTATCATGAATCATGATATGATCAGCATTGCACCTTTTTTTGTTTTGTTTTTCTTTTATGACCTTGGAATGATGTCAATCAGATTCTGTAACTAAATATATGCTATTTAGAAAGAATTTTAGATTATTACATACAATGGCAACGTTTAAATATACAGGGGAGGTACCGAAAATATCACTTAATGAAACAGAATCTCAAATTATTGAAATTTTAAATAAATATACCAATTCTAGGAATGATAATATAATTTTAAGAATTACTGGTGGTTGGGTTAGAGATAAATTATTAAATAAGCCATCACATGATATAGATATTGGTATAGAAGGATGTAGTGGAGAAAGTTTTGTGATGGGATTACAAGAATGGTTAGATGGTAATGATGCAACAAAGATACATAAAATTAAGAAAAATCCAGAGAAATCAAAACATTTAGAAACCTGTACAACTAAAATTTGTGGATTAGATATTGATTTTGTCAATTTAAGATCCGAGAGTTATACGAAAGATAGTAGAATACCTAATATAACTGAAGGTACGCCGATTGAAGATGCGTTTAGAAGGGATGCGACGTTAAATGCATTATTTTTTAATTTGAAGAAAATGGAAATTGAAGATTTAACGGGATCTGGATTAAAAGATTTAAGTGATAAAATATTAAGAACTCCATTAGATTCCAAAACCACATTTTTAGATGATCCTTTAAGATGTTTAAGATTAATTAGATTTGCATCAAATTATGGATTTAAATTAGATTCAAAAGCAATTGAATCAATGAAATTAAATGAAATTAAAGATGCATTAAAAACCAAAATTAGTAGAGAAAGAATTGGTGTTGAATTTAAGAAGATGATTGAAAATAAGAGAGGTATTGAAGGTATAATTGAAGCATTAAAATTAATTAAAGAAGTTGAATTTACTTGTATATTTGATTTAGGTGATACGATACCTATACCAGAAAATTGGGAAAATGAATTTAATCATAAATATTTATTAAATGAAGGAATTTTAGATAGTATTGATAATATAATTAATTATGAAAAAAGAGAAGATCTAATAATTGATGATATAAATGATTCAATTATATTTTATTGTTCATTAATTTTAAATAAATGGGGTAATGAAAAAATCAAAATTGGTAAAAAAATTAATTATGTTTCATATTATTGTATTTTAAATGGTATTAAAATGCCATTAAAAATTGCCGAATATGTTTCATTAATTATAAGTAAAATACCGAAAAATGAAGAATTTTTTAAAATTGAAGAATTAAATAGATTTGAAATAGCAGAAAAATTTATTTTACCATTTAAAGATAAATGGTTATTAAATTTAAAAATTAATAAATGTTTAGGTACTAAAAAAACTGATGAAATTTTAAATAAAATTAATGAATTAGAATTACAAAATATTTATAAAGAGAATTTATTAATTAATGGTAAAGAAGTTATGACAATTGTAAATAAGAAAGCTGGACCATGGTTAAAAAATATTAATGAAGAATTATTTAAATGGCAAATAAATAATCCTAATAAAGATAAAGAAGAAATGGTTAAATATTTAAAAAGTATTATATAAAGATTTAATAAATAATGTATAATAATAATAAATGAAAATAAATTTTTTTAAAAGTTATTTAGATTTTTTCTTCAGCACAACCGTGTTTCCAGATAGCAACGAAAGGAGTTTGACCATCTTCTCTATAGTTCATAAGAACAATCATTGCATCAGGGTCCATTGATTCACCAGTATAGAATTCCCAGTCTTTGAAAGAACCGATAACTTTTTTAACATAAGCTGCGGCACCTTTTTCGAAAACTTCAACTTCTTCTGGTTTAGTTTCAGCAAGTTTTGCTTTAACTGCTTTCATGTAACCTTTGATGTAAGTAAGGAAAGATTTTTTGTCAAACATAGTTGGTTGTAATCTGAAAGAATAAACAACATTGTTAACGGTTTCAACACCTTCTTCAACGTCATCATCAGCACCTTCAGCTGATGGGTTAGCACCAATATCGACATCAGCACCTGGTCTAACTTGAACTAAATCACAGTCAGCTTCGTAAACGACATTGTCAACGAGTTTAACATCGTAAGCGTCAGAGAGAAGTTCGTCACCAGAGAAGAGATCTTTGAAGATAATCATTGTGTATAAGCAGTTAGCTGTGCAGAAAGAAAAGGGAAGGGAAGGGGAAAAGAAAAAAGGGAGAAAACAGAGATGAAAAGAATTGGATGCTGAAAATGCTGGTTTGAAAAGAAAAGGGCAAAATGTTCACCACATGGGCAAACGAGGAAAAAAAAAAGAGAAAAAAAAAATTTTTTTGTTTTCTCACTCTCACTCACTGAAAAAAAAAACCAACGAGTTTATTCCAGGTCACGTGCCAGTGCGTGCACGTGATCTGCGACACGCTCTGCTGTTGTGTGTCGCGTGTGCTGTGCGGGGTCGACCGTCGCGCCGATCGCCGTATTCTCTACGAGAGAAGGCTCAGCGCTGCACACTTTCACTCTGCCACCCATTTCCGTGTTTAAAGCTTTGCTGAACGCTGTTAACCCTGCTTTGCTGCTTGTGTACACACTGGCTCCGACACCATTGCATGGCTCGTGTGCAAGTACACTGGAGATGTTCACAACTGCTGGTTTGTCCGCTGGTTTGTCTGTTTCCCTGTTTCCTTTCTTCCTCTTATTCCTCATTGCATTCTTGATAAAATACTTGCTTAGTATTATAGGCGCATGTAAGTTTACGTTTAAGATTTTACTAATGTTCTCTTCTTCTTCGTTGATCAATAGCTTGTTCTGCGTTATGCCTGCACAATTTATCAATATGTCACTGTTGGTGAATAACCCATTCTTATTCAACTCGCACAACTTGTTTATCTCGGATAAATCAAACTGAATGTACTCATGTTTAAAGTCTTTGTTTGGCCATTTCGTATTCAGCTCGTTACTCTTGCTTTCTAACTCATTCAAAGTTCTTGATAGTATTATGGTCTTGTATCCAACACTTGCAAACTTATTCGCAATTGCTCCTCCTATACCTCTGGCTCCTCCGGTTATAAAAACGCTTTTCATCTGTTATATGCCACAGATTTTGTAATCGGAAAGAATTGTGAATGGCATCCCCTTCTCTAAGCATGGAGACAACTGGGAAAAAGAAAACCCACAAAGCGAAAAATGAAAAATGGAAAATCAGATAGTATTGTTTCCATGATTTTTTTTTTTTCGTTTCTGCACAATGCAAGCACAGGGATTTTTTAAGAATTTTCAGACTATCTACTGCTTGGTAACAGGTATATATACATGACAGAACAGGCTACGAAAAAACAGAAATTAAACAATGGCGCAAATTCAAATATTAGTAAATGTAACTATATAAACTTGAAAAAAAATAGGAGATGTGGTTTGCAAGTACGTAAAGGACAAGTTTTCTGTTTTGCACATTTGAATACAGGTGATAACACCGACAACGAATCTTCTTCATCTTTAGACACTTCTAAAACTGATAGACATGGTAAGCTGATAACGAGGGTACCATGTCCTTTTGATCCCTCTCATACCGTGTGGTCAAATAAATTAACTAAGCATTTGAAAATTTGTAATATAATCAAAGCTAAAGAAACTCTTGATTTTAAACAAAAGAACTGTGATTGGTTTGATTTGAATCATAATATAAAAGATTTGGAATCGCAGGATGATGAAAACACTGAAATTGATAATAATGAATGGAAAAAATTCATGGATACATGTTTAAAGATTTACGATGAAAAAATTGGCGATGAGCAAGTTAAATTCAATCAGCTAGATATTAAACAAGGGCTGCAAGAGAGATTTGATGAGTTAGAAAACCATAAACATATTATACAGCAGAGTAGTTTGATTGGCCATGTATTGAATATTTTAAATTTTGAAAATGATAAAGGAAAAGCAAAGAGAAAAGGAAATTTTGATGGTACAATAATAGAATTTGGATGTGGTAGAGCAGAATTTACGAGATATTTTAATAAAGCATGGACCGATATAGGGGAAAATAAGAATCTAAAGTATTTACTAGTTGATAGAGAAAATCCTAGATTGAAATTCGACAATAAAATTACCAATGAAGGTGGTATTGTTAAAAGGTTGAAAATTGATATAAAAGATTTAGTGCTTGAGAATGCAATTAATGATTTGAATAAATCAAATAAAAAATGTATTGGTATAAGTAAACATTTATGTGGAGTTGCAACTGATTTAACTTTGAGATGTTTAGAAAATAGTAAAGAGAAATGTGACATTGAAGGTATAGTTGTTGCGATGTGTTGCAGACATTGTTGTAATTATTCGATTTTATTGAACGAAAGTAAAGAATACTTATTGAATTTTAAAATTGATGCAAATAATTTCAAATACATGAAGAAAATGTTTGCTTGGGCAACAAATGGGATCAAACCTGGGCAAAATAAATTTGACGGTAAAGATCATTTTACGGGATTAAGTTTAGGTGAGAGGGAAGAGATTGGTTTGAAAATGCGCTATTTGCTTGATAAAAGTAGAGAATATGCGATGGAGAAAAGAGAATGGAGTGTAGAAATTGTTAAATACTGTTCAAGGGATACAAGTTTAGAGAACAACTGTCTGATAGTTAAAAAAAGTGGGGAATTATCTTCGATTTAGTTTCATATTAAGATATATGTATATATTGGGATATATAAAATAAATAAATAATTAAATAATTAAATAAAATAGGTGAATAATAGACCATGTTATTATGTTATTGTGTGATTGTTTATCCGTTTATTCTTCTTTTTAAGTTTTTATAAAAATATATATGCACATGTGCATATATATATATGTGCATTTATTGTATTAGTAGCAATTGTTATCATTATTATATAAGTAGAATTATTTTTCGATTTTTTCTTCTAAACTTCTGATATGGGTTTCCATATTTCTAATAGTTTTCTGTAATAAGATGATATCAGAAATGATTGCGTTACTAGCAGTTTTGTATTCGTCTAGTAAGTAGTAGTAGCATCCAAAACCTGTAATTGATACACCTGCGAAAAATCCAAATAAAACACCACGCAATGAAGATGGACGAGTTGAAACGGTAGTTGATTGAAATCTTTTAGATGCAATATTTGCAGATCTGATAATTGATGGTCTAGCAAGTCTGTTAAGCATGGCTGTACGGTTGTTGAGAGTCAAAGCAGGTATATCAGTACACTGCCTATGCACACATTTCACTCGATTGTGAAAGCGCCAAAGAAATTTTCGTCGTGCAAGTTTCGTTTGCAGCGAATGCTGAGGAAACGGCTGCGAGCTGTTTTGTCATGTTTTACCATGTTTTACCATGTTTTTTAGTTTAATGTTGGTGGATGTGCACATGTACGTGTACGCATACAAATTTACCATAGATTATAAATTATATATTACATATTACAATGTATGTATGTACTACTTATAAACCTAATCGAATAAACCGAAACCCATGTCATCGTCTTCAGATTCTTCATCTTCTTCTTCTGCAGCAGCTGGTGCAGCATCAGATGAAGCACCTGCAGCAGCAGCTGGAGCAGCAGCAGCGTAAGCTTCTGGGTTAGCGATTCTATCTTTAATTTGTTCTGAACCTTCAAAAGTATATTCAGTTGCAACAGATAAAGCTAAAATGTTTTTGTAAGTATTAACAATTTGGTGAGAAACTGCAGCAACGGTTGGGTAACCTGAAGCTAAAGAAATTTGAGTAATTGAAGAAATTGCATTGGTGAAATGAGCTAATAATTCATCATCAGTAATATCTAAAACTGAAGCTGGGAATAAGTTACCTTCATTGAAAACTTGAATAATAGTTAAACCATAAGTAAATGGAGAAATATTTAACATATTTAAAAGTTGAGCTTCAGAAGGACCAACTTTTTGATCAGCTTCTAAAATTTTAACATCATTAGTAATTTCAATTGTACCTCTAGCAATTTTAGTTGGAACACCTAAAGCTTGGAAGAAAGAAGTTTTACCTGGTTCCATACCGGTATTACCTGCTGGAACCCAAACATCAGCTGGTGCAATAGCACCTGCTCTTGCTGGAGCAGCGACTTTGTTATCTAAAACAACGTCTTTGATAGATTTTAAATCAGAATTAGTGAAAATGAAACCGATATTACCTTTAACTAATGGCATTAATTTTTCATATTCTGGGAAATCTGCAATAAAACCTCTCATTGCTCTTCTAACCATGGTATTTTTACCCATAAGAACAACTGCTTCTTTTCTTAAAGTTTTTCTAACTTCATGCATTTGTTGAGAAGAGACATTATCGACACCGACAACGAATACAGATTTGTATTCTGCAACTAATTCTCTTAATTTGTTGAAGTATTGTGCTTTCTTTTCTTTAGTAGCTCCCATTTCGTTTATCTATTACGTTAGGCTGTTTAAAGCTTGTTGTCTGTTAAACAAATGAAAAGCACAAACATATACCAAAGCGTATTTCAAGTCGTTTCAGTTCAACACTACACATCTTGTCTGAAAAATTTTTGCCGGAAACTGCGCGCGCTTTGCCCGCGCGTGAAATTTTTTGTGTGCGGATTTCAGCAAAACAGAAAAAAACTAATGGTTTCCCTATACATCTGCGAGCTACACTTTGCGCCAGGGCACGCGCCAGCCCTCTGCGCCTGCACGTGCTTTCCACGTGACTCACCAACTCTCCAACTCTCCCCGCTTCCTCTACACGTTCAGCGCCGCCACAAGCGCGTCGACGCCCCATAACAGTCTGTGGCGGTGCGCGCCCGAGCCGCCACACAGGGGGCTCGTCGCGACGTGTTTCTCTAAGAAATAGACAAGACCTTTACGTAATAGCGGCTGCTCCTCACATTTGCTTGCCCTGAGTTTGATCAATCTGTCACCGAATACTGCATTTTTACCTTTACCACTGATAACGGATTTTTTCGCTATATCTTCAATCATGGCAACAAGTATCATTTCAATGAAAATCTTAACATCTGATGTAGCTGTTAAAAAATTAACAACTCTTAGCACATTTAACTGTAATGATCCTTCACCTATTAAAAATCCATAAAATCTACCTAAATTAACAATCTTCCATAACCTTGTATCTTCATCACAATTGATTAATATACTTGTAGTCTCTTCTTCGTCTCCTTCTTCACCTTCAATCTCTTTTATAAAATCCCATAGATTTAACTGAAAATCACGTCTTAAACTGTGATCGTCACATAATTTTTTTGATAAATACGCATAATATGGATTATACGTTTGCTCCATTGTAGCACAATGTAATAATATATTCGGAATTTCCTTTTTCTGTGATTTTTTCAAATTTAACTTCTCTAATTTAACAAATGAGTCCATAAAATCTTCTGCTGACATTATACTTATAAATATAGCCCTTCTAATATCTGTATTCATTCCACACGATTTGGCAAGTTCCATCCAATTAGGTTCGTCTGTTAACATCTCATCTTTAAAATCATTGATTACAATATTCCCATTACTCATTCCTCCATTCTCTTCATCTTCCTCCTCCTCCCCTTCTTTTGTACCGACCAAATCGAAATTTTCATCATTTTCTGATTTTTTTCCCTTCCATGCAGATCCAACTAACCACCATTTACCTCTTTCTTCAATATTTTCAATATCGTCTAATGATACTTTAATAGAATCTAATCCTTTACCTATACTACCTAATTGTTTCTTAATACGATTTAACATATTATTCGCATTTTCATTCTCATTTTTAATACGATTATTTTTTAAATCTAATATAGTATCAATCAAAAATCTTGTACGTACATTAACCGTTTTACCAACAATACTTTTATTTAATTCATTTATAATATTCGTTAAAGCATTGGAATCATCAGCTCTTAATTTTCTACCACAACTTTTAACTAATTTAAGTAATACATCAGTTTTCAATTCATTTGTATCTTTAATTAATTTCTCTTTTATAATATCATAAATTAATCCACAATTAACAAAATTTAATGAATATAAATATCCAATAAATCCTGTTAAATTGATATTTTCTTGTCTATTTAATCCTCCTTCAACTCCTTCAATTAATTTCTCTGTTAATTTTTGAATTATATATGCACCAAATTCAACCCCTACTAATTTATACATACCAACAACTGCACTTGAATATAAAATTAAAAATGTATCTAACATCGGAGTACTCGTTATAATAGATTTTAATAAAATATTTAAAATTGCTTCATTCGCATATTGTCTTGGATGTTCTTCATAAACTTTATTTATTTCACTAATAACATTAATTAATGTTGGTTCACTTAATTTATTAAAAGGACCTTTAATCAATCTCGTAATTTTACTTAATTCTTCATTCTCTCCTTCAAGTCTCTTTCTTAATGCAGGTGGTATATATTTACCTGTATTAGTATTTTCATCATTTTGACCTGGCGCAATATACGGATTCTCTTTAACCCTTGTTTGCCCTTCTTCTAATTCACTTTCATAATCAGATTCACTATCAGAACTTTCTAATCCATACATTTCTTTTAATAACGCTTTATCATCATCATCTAAATCGTCATCATCATCAAAATCATCAGAATTAACTTCTTCACTATCATCATTCCCAGTTTTTTCATTATCTTCAGATTCAGATTCTGTCATTTCCTCATTTCCTGATCTTCCTTCATATTTTTCTAATCCTTCAAATAATCCTCCTATATCATCAAAATTATCTTGCTTATTAAGACCTTTCTTTGGATCTATTCCTAATTTACGTGCATAATATTCCATTTCTTCTTCATCTTTCTTACTATCTAAATCAATTGGTACGGCATATTCTTCTTCTTCAATTTTCTTCTTTGCTTTTCTTTTCTCTTTCTCCTTCTCCTTTTCTTTCTTCTCTTTCTTTTCGGAACTTTCTTTTATAAAATCTAATCCTTCAAATAAACCTCCAACTAAATCATCATCTCCATCTTGACTCAAAGAACTTGAAGGATCAATACCTAATTTTGAGGCATAATAAGATATATCATCATCATCGTATCTTGATGATGGAGGTGCTGCATATTCTTCTTCATTTTCTGAGCTGTTATCAGATTCTGTTTCAGATTGTTCTTCTTCGTCGAAAGAATCATCATCTAAATCATCCTCTTTCACAATTTTAATGTCAGTATTCGATCTCTTTCCTTTGATTTTTTTCAACTGTTCCATAATATCTTGTTGTTCTTTATCAAGAGTTTCAGCATCTTCTGAATCGGATTCTGAATCAATTGAATTATCATTATCTGATTGTGATTCTTCATCAATTGAATCATCGTCTAACTCGTCTTCTTTAACTATTTTGATATCTGACTTAGATCTCTTACCTTTCAGTGCAGCTAATTGTTTCATGATGCCCTTCTGTTCATCATCCAATTCTTCCTCTTCGCTTGGAAATCCATCGTTATTCTCACTATCACTGCTGTCGTCATCTAGCTCATCCTCTTTAATTATTTTGATATCTGACTTCGATCTCTTACCTTTCAGAGCAGCTAATTGTTTCATAATGTCCTTCTGTTCGTCATCCAATTCACTTTCTTCCTCACCTGAAGATCCATCAGTACTGTCATCATCGTTACTCTCGCTATCATTACTATCATCGGCTAACTCGTCCTCTTTCACTATTTTGATATCTGATTTTGACCTTTTACCTTTCAGTGCGGCTAACTGGCTCATAATGTCCTTCTGTTCATCATCTAGTTCACTTTCTTCCTCTTCTTCTTCTTCTTCTTCTCCTTCATTCCATTCACCGCGTTGAACTTTCTTTAGATTTTTTAATGTTTCGATCAAATCATGTGCACCTTTCTGATCTTCTTCATCTTGCGAGTCATCAGATAAAGCACTTAGATATTGTTCACTATCTTCACTATCATCAACAAAATCACGTTCCCATTGTTCAAAATCCATATCTATATTGCCATCATTATCAATACTTAAATCATCTTCATCGGTATCATACCTATTCTCTCTAGGAGGTATTTCTCTTATTTGATCTTCACCACTAAAAGAAACAGATTTTTCTTTTTTCTTTTGTTTAACAATAGGATTCTTTTTTTCACTTTTTGTATCAACATTCGAATTTTTAGATTTGGTTTTTTTCTTGCTATTTTTAAACTTTGATGTAACTTCTATAGCTTTTGCCTTATGAATAGCTTTATTTTCATTTTTTTGATGTCTCTTATTCAGCCTTTCTTGTTTCCTATTCTCTTTCCTATTGAAAACAGATTTTCCAACAATCTTCCTACGTTTAGTGAATCTTTCATCATTCTCGTAATCACCATCATCTCTGATTTTATCTAGCATAACACCAGGAATATTAATGGTATGTTTTTTCGCCATTTTGGTTAATATTCTAATATGATAATTCTATATTAACAGTAACAAAATCAAACACTTGCTGTATCCTGGTAGTCTCCTCTAATCCAATAAAAACGGTAGAAAAAAACAGCAAATAAGAACAAGAAGAAAAAAAAAATTTCATGTCAATGCCTCTTCTCCATCAAAAAAAAAATCACAGAAATTTCAGCTCACTCATACAATATTTTTTTTTTTGCAGGACAGCTCTTATTGTTACAGGGTTTTCCGTTTTACAAGGCAAGATACCCCGTTGTCATAAATCTTTGTATATTTACAAGAGCATTAGATTGACAATATGAATAAAAACGAGGCATTTAAATTACTAAGTGAGTGTGTGCTTCTTTCAACTGCAACATTTTCTGTATATTATCTATTACAAACATTTTTAGGTGATCCATCACATCGTACAAATGAAGAACGTGATAAAACATCTAAACATTTGGCAAAATTAAAATCTAAATCACCAGAGTTGAAAAAAGTTTTATCTAATCTATCAAATTATGAGAAAATCTTATTAGCTTATTTAGTTACATCAGAAGATATTGAAGTTTCATTTAATGATATTGGAGGTTTAGAAGATGTTGTAAGTGATTTACAAGAAAGTGTTATTTTACCATTGGTTTATCCAGAATTATTTACACAATATGGATCATTATTAGCAGCACCAAAAGGTGTTTTATTGTATGGGCCACCAGGTTGTGGTAAAACAATGTTAGCCAAAGCTTTAGCAAAAGAGAGTGGATCTAATTTTATTAGTATCCGTATGTCAACTATAATGGATAAATGGTTTGGTGAAAGTAATAAATTAGTTGATGCATTATTTAGTTTAGCAAAGAAATTACAACCATGTATTATATTTATTGATGAAATCGATTCATTTTTAAGGGAAAGAAGTTCAACTGATCATGAAGTTACAGCAACTTTAAAAGCAGAATTTATGACATTATGGGATGGATTAGTTAATTCTGGTAGAATTTTAGTTTTAGGTGCTACAAATAGACCAAGTGATATTGATGCAGCCTTTTTAAGAAGAATGCCAAAAAGGTTTAGTATTGGATTACCGAATAGTGAACAACGTGAAAAGATTTTAATAAAGTTATTATCAAATGTTGAAATTGATTGTGATATTAAAACATTGGTTGAAATCACTGACGGTATGAGTGGATCGGATTTAAAAGAATTATGTAGAAATGCAGCTGTTAATTCAACAAGGGAATACATACGTAAACATTTAATTAATAATAACGGTGAATTAAAGAAAGACTCCAAAAACGATGAAATTTCTCTACGTCCATTAACTATAAAAGATTTCATTAATAGTATGGATCCTGATAAAGTAATGAAATTGCAAGTCACTACTGATTTGGATTAAAAAAGAAAGAAAATTACAGTATTTTTTATACACACACATGCACATGCTGATTTTGTTTATTTGTTTATTTTTTTTATTTGTTATTTGTTTATTGTAATTTATAATCTCTTGGATAACCATTCTATATATACATATTCAGGCTATTACATCAATATAAATACACATATAAGTGTGTCTATAAATATATCTATATGTCTCCATAGTCTTGCCTAAACAACATACGTAACAGTATATCTAAGGAAGCCATGGACGTCTAAACCACTATTTTTTTCCTGTGATCTAAACTGTTTCATTCTAGGCCTCGCTTTGAATCCCCACACCAGTACAAAATGTGGGGATCTTCGAAGAGGTCTTGCTTTGGTAAAAGGAAGAGAAAGGCAAGAAAGAAGCTGAGTTGGCAAGAAGAAGAGAGTTGCAAAATGCAGTCGCAGTAGGTAGCGCAGTAAAATTTTCACTCACTTTTCTGCTAATATGAGGGTTTCTTAGTTTTGAGTTTCACTTCTATTTCTTTACTTTTCTTTTCTTTTGTTTTCTCTCCCGTTTTTGTACACTTTTCCTACCGTTTCCTAAGAACGTACTTTCCTGTTACTCATCAAACATCCACATACGAGAACAATACAAGACATTGAAAACGTCATCCAAAAAACAGCTTTAATTGAATTCAGGAATGCGTTTTTTATATCTTTTTCGAATTTTATCCCGTATTGATTTTTCAGTATTTTCAAATATCCTATATTATTAAGTAATTTAAGTATCTCATTTCTAGGAATTTGTTCTTCATATTTAAATGCAACACTGTTTAATTTTTTTTTCAAAGTTGTAGTATAAACCAATTGAGATAATTCTGAAATTAGAGCACCTCCAATATTTCTACCAAAATTTATATAAGATGTAGCTAATATAACCGAAGTTTTAGAGTCAATTAAACCTTTCTCATGAAATAATGGATCAGTTTCTGGTTTTGGCGCAATCAATTGTGCTGAAACAAGAGGTGGATGAAACATTAAACCAAAACCATATCCCGAAATGATTTGGATCCCAATCATTATATTTTTCCCAGTATTAACTTTCAAAATACCAAATAATCCAATACCAAGACTAATTAAGAATCCTGATAATATCATCCAAGGTTTAACGTAATTGGATCTGTTCATTAAAAGTCCAACACTGATTGATCCGAGTGTAGTTAAAATAACATTAGAAAGCATACTTATACCTGAATGCAATGCATCTTCATCGAAAATAACTTGAAAATAAATTGCAATAAATTGTAACGTAGCTAGAAATAGTCCATTACCAAAAAATAAGCACATAAAAGCAATATTTAATTTCCAAATTTTCAATAAAGGTGGAGGTAAAACTGGTTTTTTACTAATGAAAAGATTCCAGTAAATAAATGATATTCCTAATATACCACCAATTATAAAAGATACAATTGATGAAGTACTTTGCCATCTATAAGAAGTTCCAAAACTGATACCTAATAAAATTAAAACTAATGAAGAAACCATTAAAATTGTTCCAATATAGTCAACGCTTAAAAGTTTTACTTTAAATGAATTCCAATTTTTATCACCTGGCCAATCAGAGTTAAAACTGAAAAAAAATAATGGTATAACAATACCACCAAAGCATAAATTAATCCAAAAACACCATCTCCAACTTGCTTGAGCTAATAAACCACCAACAATCGGACCTAAAACACTAGCAAATGCAAACGTTACACCATTTAATGATAATAACAAAGGTTTTTTATCATTTGAAGTAATTTCAGAAACTATAATGAAAACGCATGACATTATACCAGCACCGCCAATACCTTGAATAACCCTACCACCGATCAATGAATTCATAGTATTTGAAACTGCACATACAATACTTCCAATTTCGAAAATTAATATACTGCTTAGCATGCACCATTTTCTACCAAAAATAATTGAAAATTTCCCCCAAATTTGTGACATACAGCCTAATGGTAACACAAAAGCAGTAGTAATCCAAGTAATTTCAGAAAATGAATTAAATTTCGTTGCGATTGTTGATAAAATTGTCATTGTAATTGTTTGATCAAGTGCAACTAAGAATAAACAGCAACAGTTTGCAAATACGCAAATATACAGTTTCTTGCCTGTAAGTAATGCACTATTTTCTTCATTTATTGATAGAGTTTCTTCTTCTATATCTTCACATTCGATAGTATCATCGAATTTCCCATTGTTGAAATTTATGCTCTCTTGCTTCTCTTGATCCGACATGAAAACCTGTATTTTTGGAAACTTTTCTGAGAAAACGACAAACCAAAAAACCAAACAAAGTAAAACTATGTAGAAAGGCAAATCTTTATTAGCAGTAATTGGGTAGCCACTGTCATTAAAATTGTGGGAACTCCTACTGTTAAGAACTTCTATCCAGAGACAATAAAAACCGTTTTTTCTTCGTTTTCTCCAAAAGTTTTTGTCGTTTTAAGGTTCTGCATGTCGGTACAGGCCGACTTGCTTTTTCTGAGAACAAAACCGGGGAAAACGGTGCAAGATCTCCGGCAAGAGATAAGAGAGAGGAAAAGGGCGCAGCGTTAAACGCTTACAGGATACAGAAACAATGTGTAAGCAGATGAATAAATAGGATTGTATACAGCAGGTTTACGGGGTTTATAAACGGGTGGAGACAAATTACTCGTCGTCGTCGTCATCCTCTTCGTCGTCTTCTTCATCATCTGAATTAGACTCTAGGCTTCCTTTTAATCTTTGGTATGCGTATTTATGAGTTTCTAAAGTAACGAAACCTACAGTAGCGCCACCTATAACAACCGTAATTGCTAGCATAAGCAAATTAAGTGGAATTGGATTCATTTTGAAAGTTGTATGAGTTAATTTGTCTAAAACGGATTGAAGAAAGTTGATTATACCTGCAACTGTCATAATTGAGCCATAAATTGTACCAAAAGTTTCGAAACCGAAAACTTTTGCACAGTAATCAGAGATTGAAGTATAAAAAAACGGACGATAAGAAACGAAAATCAAAACATTAATAACACCGCAAACAAATGAATATTTGATGACGCCTAAAACTCCAATAATTAATGATACTGCTAATAATGCAGATAAAACAATATAGGTTGGGAAATTATCTAAAAACATACCAACAAACGGAATTGATATAACACCACCTAAAGGTAAAGCAATATCGAAAATTTTATTTAATGAATTAGCTAATTTGTAAGAATCAAATAAATAAGCGTATTGAGAATTCACTGTTGCAACAAAATAATTCAATCTTAACATTTGGATGGTTGCAAATAAACATATTAGAATAAACCACCAACTTTTAAATTGATATTCAGCGTTGTGACCGTGAAGTATACCAAAGATTGAAAAAGACAATTCAGTTTTAGATTTAGTTGCATCTTCAACTTCTTCTTCAATATAAATTGATTTATAGGCATCACCAAGAGATGAACGTCTTCTAGTTGATGGAGGAATCAAAGGAGTTTCATCATCTAAATCACTTGAAATTGAATGAAGATTCTCTTCTTGAGCTGCAGCAATTGATAATGCCCTTTGTTCGTCTGTTGGATTTGGAATTAATTCAGGTGGAGGTGTTAAATAAGATTCATTTGGCATAACTAAAAATTGAACAATTATAATAAATGCAGGGACAATAAGGTAAAATTTATAGAAAGTTTCTAATTTGAAAAAATCTGGATGAGATAGATAAATCTTTTTATAGAATAGGAACACAGCTGATGAAGTATCAAAAGCTCCTGTTAATAATGCTAAAACCAAACCTGATTTTTCAGGGAATGCATTAGATAATTGGAATGATGAAATATAAGAAAATGGTCCACCTAAAGCCATGCATGAATAACCTACTAAATAAGGATCGAAAAGGCCTAAAGAGATAATATTTTTAGCATAGATAAATACAATTGAAGCCAATAAAAGGAAACCGGCACCTATTAATCCACATAAACGAGGACCATATGTATCGAGTGTACGGCCAATAATTAAAGCGGAAACGTTGGTTAAAGCAGCACCGACTGTGAACATCATATTTAATTTAAGATCTTGTGAAGTACATTTTGAGATAAATCCTTCAGTTTGAAAGTCATTGTTTGACAATGGGGTTAAAGAAGTTAATAAATTTGTGAAAAGGTTTGTTTCGATAGAAGTTGATTGATTGCCAGTAACATTACATACATCTTCATAAATTCCCTGGTCAATTAATGTTGGTTTCAAAGCTGCAAATCCAAATATTGGGCCAGCGCCAAACAAGCACCAAACAACAGCACAAACAACCTGGGCGTATCTTTTTCTTTCTGAAGTTTCAAAAAAATACATTGTTATAGAATTCCACAAGTGCCGAGTAGAGCAAGGGAAAAGAAGAAGAGGTGTAGGAAGAAGCACACCAGTTGCAGCACCTACCTCAAGATATATACAGCGTAAATGCAGGAGTCAGCGATAAGGAAAAAGAGAAGGAAGAAAGAAAAAAAAATTTTGGTTATTGTGAGTATCCGGACATCGCCGGTGTTACGGTTTTCTCCGAATTTGAAGTTCAAAAATCGCGAATTTTTTTTCAGTTTTCTCTCGTTTTGTTTGCGTTTTTCCTTTTCGGATGTGTTTTTGGCGTTTTTTGACACTTTTAGACACTTTTAGACACTTTTGCTGTCGTGTATTGGCAGATGAATGTGGCAGGACAGTGTATGTGTGCTTTGTTTGCAGTTTTGGCTAATTTGCTGGATACTAACTACAGCTGCGGGTTTTTCCTGTTCTGATTTTGTTTTTTCTTTTCTTTATTGTTTCTGAATAGTCAACTTGAAAAATGCTCCAAAAGGGTTTATCACTGCATTGCAGAAGCTAGGTCATAGTGACACTCTTCTCGTAGGCTCCATACTTGGCGAATTATGTGTATATCACTCAATTGATGACCAGAGTATACCTGTTTTTCACCAATTTGAGTTTCCTGTTCTGGAAATCACGCTTTTGGGTGATTCCGTGTTTATCCTGCACCCTAACAACGTCTCGGTTTGCGAAAATGTATTGTTTCAGCAACCAACTTTCAAAATTATCATTGATATAGCTGATTTGGTTGGAAAATATAAAGATATAGGTATTTTCCAATGTTTAAAGATAAATGAAATATCAAATGTATTGCTATTAGGTAGTTCAAAAGGTCATTTATTCATGTACAGTTTACCTGATTTGACACTAATAGATTATTTGAATTTAGAAGATTCCGTTAAAATTCAAGCAATGGATATTTATCAAAATTATTTGGTGATCGCTACAAATAAAAATAACCAAATTTTCGATATTTCATGTAAGAAATTTATTAAGTTAACAGTACAAGAGTCAGGTTTTAAATATCCCATAACTACAGACTTGAAAATTTTTGAAAATAATTTAAACAATTTACCACATAATTTGATTTATGCACAGTCGGGTATTGAAGGTAAAGTATCTGTTATCAATACACAGATGGAATCACAAACTGACCCAACAGTTACTATAAATACCGCTGCTAAATCTGCTCCTATATCTTTAACATGTACAGATTCAAATCCTTCAGGAATAGCAATTGTGAACCGGCCAGAAAAGTTTGTTTTCCGTGCACATCGTACAACTTTGGCAGATAATAATGTTTTAATTGGTCCAATTTACTCACTAAATATTATCAAGGATTATCTGATAACCACCGGTTATGGGGGTAGCAGTAATAATAATCATGCAAATGCAAGGAACGGTATTGACGGCTGTATATGTTTGTGGGACGTTGAGAAGAAGAGGAGAATCAAACAGTGTAAAGGGTTCCCGTTAAGTGTTGTTAAAACGGCAGTTGTAAAATCTGCATCGCCGTTTGAAGAGATAGTTGTATGTGGATGCAGCTCAGACATCTATAAAAATATGCCAGTTCCGTCAGCATCTGAAAACGGCCGCATTGAGCCAGCAGAGAGCTCGTTGGTGGTGATGATACTGCACTCTTCGTCAGGTGGACAGTCTGTGTAGCATTTGTTACGTAACGAAAGCCGTCGTTCACCGACGCAGAAACAGGCGAAAACGAAGGAAGCAAAAAACAGAAAAAAGCGCTGGCAGCCGTTGGAAAAGATTTCCCAGTTTTGGTGAAGTTCTGTTATCGGGTTGAACTTGCTTTTGCACCAACCCGGGTATACCAGATGTCCAGCAACAATGTGGAACAGAAAAGAAAGGTTACGGCTTTGAACACGGTAATGGCGCCTGTTGATTTCCTGAATCATGTTAAGACTTTGGCACAAGGCGCACAGTTTTATTGGTTCCTCACTTTGGTATCTACTGTTTGGTTCACTTTCACTTGTATGATCAAATCTATTTTCTATGGTACTTCAAGCAGTACTACGATATCGTCTTACAAATTTGCATTGAATTCTGTTTTGATTACTTATTTGATAGTCTTAAGGCAAACATATAAAAATAAGCCGGTAACGTATATATTCAATCACATTTATCAAGTTTTCCATTTCTTCTTCTCCACAAAAGATAAACAAAATTTTAATAATAATACTAACAGTAGTAGTAGTAATGGTAGTAGCAATAACAAATCATCAAATGATAACGCTGGCGTTAATCAGGTTCAACAAAGCTCTACACACAAATCAACTTCTAAAAAGAAATTTCTGCGTGATGATAATTTACAGTATCTGCTATTTGCTGTATCGCATTGGTTATTTGCAACTCCTTATTTTGGTACTGTTAATCCAAGTATTTTACACCCATTTGGTATTTATGCGCTGTTTCATGCCACTAAATATATTCAAGTTTCAATACTACCATATTTACCTTATGTTTCAGCTGCAGCAAAACAGAAATGGAATTCTAATTTAAATCATTTTTATCGTACATTTCATGAAAGATCTAAAATACTTGCTTCGAATTTCGAAGTATTATTAATTACTTTTTACATTACACCATTAATTAAACTGTTTTTCAGAATTTTAATGGGTAGATTTTGGAGAGAAATGTATGGCGGTTTACCTCAATTACGTTACGATATTAAAATTGTTGTTTTATTCATTGTAACCGTTACATTTTTACGTGCAAGATATGCATTGAACCCTTTCACACGTACACAAGTTACAAACTACGATTCTCAAATCAAGAGAATTATTTGGAACCCTTTGATCCCAAATCAATTAAGACAAGTTTTCTTAGGTCTAAGAAAGCTCATTGGAGACTTCCTTGAGCTTGTCAGTTTTGTCTAAACGCCGAAGCGTCTGTTTCACTTACTCCCATAACTGCAGTTTACTACTACTACTACTATTATTCTTCTTCTTCTTCTTCTTATTGTTGTTATTACTATTACTATTACTATTACTATTACTCAGTTACTGCTTACTACTATAAACGTGTGCAACACTTTTCTATATTCTCCAGTTGTTATCAACACCCCCTAACAAACCCCTAATAGCACCCATAACTCTATATAAAGATCTATATAAACACTTCGGTGTATAACTCCTAATCACTAATAAAATCCTGCAGCGAGTGTGTGCGTCGTGCAAATTGCAACTGACACTTGGAGACCCACACTATTCTTTATCTGCTCTCCTTTTTTGGACACCTTTCTGTTCTGTTTCCACAGCTTGCACCTCGTATCAACGATTGCTTTCACAAAGTTTACATTTAATTTTCCTTGTTTTTATTTTTGTTCCTGTTCCTTGGTGTATTTTTTGTTGCAAATTCAATTACGTCCGATAAAATTTGAAATACTAGACGAAATTTCTTGAAATTTATTTTTACAATCACTTTATATACATTTTTTTTTTCAATTTGATCCGGTTACGACAAAAAATATATCCTAGTATAAACGCACATTAATTTACTTTTTTTTTCACATTTTTCAATTTAACAAACAGTCCGATATCACTTATCCTGGGTCTACATTCCATCTTTAGTTTCTACAAATTCTAATAAAAAAACAGAAAAAAAGAAAAAAAAAATTCCCACATGGCATCAACTTCAGCTAAAAAGTCGGTTCCAATGAAATCAGTTCCTGGTAAAACTGTACCGGGTAAGACTGTCCATGGTAAGTCACTACCAGGGAAATTGGTTCATGGTAAATCCTTGCCAGGGAAATCGGTACCGGGAAAAACTGTTCCAGGAAAATCACTACTTTTATCATCTGCTAATCATTCACCGAAAAAAAATAGTAATGGCAGTAACGGTAATCTTAATAATAATAAATCAGCTATTCCATCAAATGGACTGGTTCCACTAGAAAATGAGTCATTAGAATCATACATTACATTACCTTCGTGTATGCATTTATCTAAAGTTTTACAAGGAAATTCAAGAGATGCAGTTTTGAAAAGTTACTCAGCTGCTTTAAATGTTGTAATTTTCGGTATTTTAACAAATAATAATATAATTAAAGAAAATCAATTTGTTAATAAATCAGGTCAAAAAATCAATTTAAAATTATTGAAAATTTCAAGATCTAAAATTTTAAAATGTAAAGATTGTCATGAATCTTTTAATAAAGGAGAAATTATTGATATTCATAATAATCTTTATATGTGTTTACAGTGCATTAATATTTGTTGTTGGAGTAAAGGCCATGCATACAATCATATGAAAAACTCAGGTCATGTTTTCGGTATGTTTTAATATAATATAAACTTTTACTTTGTTTTCCTTTCTTTTTTTTACCTATTTTATTTGATTTTTTTACTTAATGTTCCCAAATACTAATACTTTTCAATATAAGGCAATAAAAACTTTACTGTTTTTCCCCTTCTTCTTCTTCTTGTCCTTTAATTATTCTAGGAATAAATCCAGATAATGCAGAAATAATGTGTTTAAAATGTGGTGACTTAGTCTTCCACCCTTTGTTAGAAAGGATTAGATATACAGCTTTTAAAAATGCAAAATTATTGAAAAATTATCCTGGATTATCATATTTTGATACAGAACATAAAACCAAAAATTTTGAACTAATTAATAAATCAACGAGGTTACCATCATTTAAAGAAAGTTTAGGATTACGTGGATTTATTAATTTAGGGTCAACATGTTTTATGTCATCTGTATTACAAACAGTTATTCATAACCCTTTTATCAAAAGATATTATTTAAATGATTCACATTCAGACTGTAAAAAACCTAAAAATGAATGTATGTCGTGTTGTTTAAATGAAATTTATCAAGATTTTTTCACTAATCCTTCAATGACAGGATTTGGTTTGACATCATTTATTGAATCTGCTTGGAAAGTTAAAAGATCACTTGCAGGATATAGTGAACAAGACGCTCATGAATTTTGGCAATTTTTAATTCATCAAATACATAAAAATGATACAAAATCTTCAAGATATATTAAAAATAAAGAATCTACACCAATAATTGAATCATTATCAAGTACACCATTATCAAGTTCTTCATCTAATTTATCAATACATAATAATTTAGAATGTGATTGTATTATTCATAAAACATTTTCAGGTACATTAGAAAGTACATTAACTTGTACAGTTTGTGGTGAAACGAGAACAATTCAAGATCCAATGTTAGATATATCATTAGAAATTCAAGATAAACAAAATGGTGAAAAAGTTTCATTAAAAGATTTACATTCATGTTTACGTAAATATACCCGGATTGAAGAATTAGATGTTTTATATGAATGTAATTCATGTAAGAAAAAAACCAAAGTCACTAAAAGATTAAGATTAAATAAATTACCACCAGTTTTAAGCATACAATTAAAAAGATTTGAACATATAGGGGTAAGTTCAAAAATTGACTATCATATAGATATACCAACAATACTTGATATTAAAGATTATATACCTGAAAATGATGGTAAAAATTTACAAAAGATAACTAAATATGAACTTTTCGGTATTGTTTGTCATTTAGGTAATGTTAATACAGGTCATTATTTAGCTTATGTTAAAAATAACAATGGTACTTGGTTTAAATTCGACGATGCTAAAATTACCAGAATTAGTGAATCAGAAGTTAAAAAAGTAAACGGTTATATGTTGGTATATTGTATTACTGGTGATATATAATGGAAGGTTTATTTGTTTGTTTGTCTGTTTTTTTTTATGTAATATTTATAATAACAAAATAAAACAATATTAATTTATATAGTAAACTGAACTGGTTATTTTTATATTTAATCGAAAAAATCATCTTCATCACTTTCGTTATCAACTGAAACTTTATTTTTTCCTAATATACTCTTTTTCTGGAATCTCAATCTATGTGAATCTTGTAAATCATCATCCTCATTTTGATTTATTATTAACCTTTTATCTTTATCATTAATACAATTTAAATCAACTAATAATTTTTCAACATCTTTTAATGAAGTATCGTTACCATTTAACATTAATAAAGTAATCAATTGTTTTAACATATCACCATCTTTATAAATTAAAATAGTTGGACAGTTTTTATCAGGATATCCTTCAATCGCTCTACGACCTTCAATTTCACAAAATTTAATATCTTTAAATTTTGAAGCTGCAGTACGTAAAATTACTGATAATAGTCTTGACTGAATTTGACTTTCGCAAGTTAAATGTACAAAAACAACGTGCTCTTTTGAAGCATCTGTGACTTCCTTTTGCCATTCAGGCTTAGAAATTGGTAAAACTGATCCAAATTTCTCTTTACTTGAAAGTTGTTTAATTTCTTGTAATCTTTTCTGTTTATAAATTTCAAGAAAATCTTCATCTTCGTCATCCTCTAATGCGTCCAATTCATCCAAATCTAAATCTTCTAACCTGTTTTCATTCTGTTTTGCAATAGCGTCAGCTAAGGCTTCTTCTAATTGTTCAGTTGGATCAGGTTCCTTTTGCGGTATAACACCTTTCTCTCTTAAAATATCATTCCATTCAGTATCTTCAGTCGGATCAACTTCGACTTGAATTTTGGTATCTGGCATTCCGGGCATCATTTTTCAAGTGTTTATATGATGGATGCTTAGAAGAAATTCATATTAATGATTAAAAAAACAAGAGATGCTGTTTTTGACCTGAAAAATTCATGTATCTCAAGGAAACATTTTAAAAAAATGAAAAGGAAAAAAATAAAGACACAACTCCTTATCAGGGGCTCGAACCCTGGACATTTCGGTCGACTTTTGAAAAGTTCTTAAAAGCCGAACGCTCTACCGACTGAGCTAACAAGGAATTTGTTGAAAGTAAAGTTGCACACTTAAATATACAATGCATTAGTCACGTGCATGCCCAATTAAAAATCAGAGTAGCAGTGAATTTTAAATTTTGCTTCGTTTGTAGAACATTTTGCCAAAAATTAAGTATTATTGCAATTCTATTGGAAAAGCAATATATTTACAGGTCAAAATTTTTTGCCAACTATAAATCCAACAACCTACACTTGATGCTATGTATATCTGTACGCAAACTTGAAAAGCAGAAAACCACCATACAGTGCTCTGTTGTGTGCTTTCCCTAGGCCCAAATGCAAACCCAAACCGAAAAAGAAAAAATATTTTTCTCTTTTTCTTAACAGCGACTGAACATCAGAACTACGCACACAATCTTCAAATTAACGGAATGAAGGAATTTTCGACGAGCAGTAGAAATTACATCCATTATTCGATTTCCTGGTTATTAGACACCTAGACTACACATTGTGTTATATGCATATCAGAGGAAATATATTACTGTACAAGAAATCTCCCTTTCATAGTTTGTTTAACATTATATAATACAACTAAGATCTGAAATATTTTTGATTTAGTTTAAAGAAATATAAACTAAATAAACAGGCAATCTATTATTACACAGGAAAAGAAATATATATAATGTCAATACCATTAAGAAATGGATTCGTTGACGAACCATTAGAGAGATGCCTCGAAGATTTGTTGGTTCGTTTTGTTGTTAATTGTCCAGAAGAGGATTTATCTTCAATGGAGCGTATATTGTTTCAAATTGAAGAAGCCCATTGGTTTTATCAAGATTATATCAGAACTTTAAATCCTTTACTACCTTCAATGAAAATGAAACAATTTACTAATTTACTGGTTAAACAAGCTCCACTAATTTGGAAATGGGGTGAACCATCAGAAGCTTTGGCACAATTTGGTAAATATAAAGCAAGTATTCCAGTTAGAGGTTGTGCTTTATTAAATAAATCAATGGATAAATTATTATTAGTTAAAGGTATAGAAAGTAATTCTTGGGGTTTCCCAAGAGGTAAAATATCCAAAGATGAAACTGATATTCAATGTGCTTTAAGAGAATTAGAAGAAGAAACAGGATTTGACGCTTCTGAATTAATTGATGAAGATGAATTTGTAGAAAGAACAATTAAAGGTAAAAATTATAAAATATATATTGTTAATGATGTTCCAGATGAAACCGTTTTTGAACCAAAAGTTAGATTTGAAATTGTTGATATTAAATGGATGTCTATTAAACATTTATCAAAATCTATTAAGCAATCAAATAATTACTATTTAGTTAATCTAATGCTTAAACCTATCATGTCTTATATTAATCGTATAAAGAATAAAGAAAATGATGAAGAATTAATGGAATTGGCTACTATCCAATTGAAGAAATATTTGGGTATGGATAAAGCTTCAATTAAAGTTCAAGAAGATGAAGATCCTGGTAGAGCATTGCTTTCAATGCTTCAAAGTGTTTCTCAAAGAACAAAAGAAAATCTTAATACACAAAGTAACCAAATCAATCAACAAAACAAATTACCAGAAGTTCATCCAAATTTATTACAAAATCAACTATCAAATTTTGGTTTACCAAATTTACCAGGATCTCAACCTTCCTTTCCATTTCAAATGTTTAATCCTTATCTATCGTTACCTATTCCAAACCAGCAAATTGGTGCACCAAATCCAATGTTCCCATTTTTTAATCAACAACAAGGTTTAAATCCTTTTCCTCTTCACTTTCAGCAATCACAACAACCAATGTCCCAAGAAATGTTTTTAGCTCCTTCTGCTTCAACACTTTCAAAACCTCAGTTTTCATTAGCTAATAGAAGAAAACCAGATTTTGCAAATAGTAAAGAATTATTATCAGTTTTAAAATCAAAACCACAAAACAATAAAGAAATGAATAAACCAAGCTCACAGCTTTTGAATATTTTGAAAAGAGATCCTGTTTCAAGCAATTCTTCATCCATCCCAAGTTCAGCCAATTTATCCAATGTATCACAATCTCCTGTTCAACAGATTAGAATATTGAAAAGAGATATTAATATGAATAATGAAGCAAATGATAAGAAACCTGATCTTTCATCAATTAAAGAAGAGAGATCCAAATCTTCTAATAGCAACATTGTGAAAAATAAAACTAAAAAAAATGATAAGCTGGATATAACTCAACCTGCAAATAGTTCTACTGATAGAGATATTGCAAAATCTTCAATTAATTTATCTAAACCAGTCATTTTATTAAAAAAATCAAATTCACCTTTACCTCAAGATTCACTTAATTTTTCATCAAAATCTCAAAATAACCAAACTACACAAATCGAACCAATGGAAAAAGTTTCATCAACTTATTCCACTAGCGATACTCATAGAACAATTGCTACTTCTTCAATTGATTCTCTAAGTTCTTTAACTAACCCTAATAAGAGTAATAATAACGATCCATCTTCTCAACTATTGGGTTTATTGAAAAAGAAATCAGATGATTCATCTGTATCCACCAGCTCAAGAGATTCTGAGATCAACTCTGAAAATTTCAAACGCACTGATTTACAGGATTCTTCTTATGCACTTGAAAATAATTCAAATAATTCTAAATATTTATTAAATGTTTTACAAAATACCAAGACTTCTAATCCAGACAAATTAAGCCCAAAACCAGAATCTTCAGATTCCTTAAATTTGAATAAATCTGCAATATTAATGAATACTTTAAAAATGGGAAGCAAACAAGCTTCAATTAGTCCAGTATCAAATAATACTAATAACGCATCAAATAAATTACTGAATTTGTTACAACGTCCAAAATCTGCTCAATCTGTTGAATCATTACCACCTGTTACCAAATCACCAGTAACAGACTCTGCTAGTTTATTAAATTTTTTGAAAAATCCTAAATCTGCCACTAACAAACCATTGCCAACCGAAAAACCGGAGGAACCACAAGATTCATTGAACTCAGCTTCTGCAAGTATTTTAAAACTATTGAAAAAACCAACCGTTGGCTCAAATTCGATTTTACAGAGTCAAGAAAATCCATCTATCAATGGATCTAATATTGTACCACAGCAAAATATAACAAATTTAAATCAATCAATGAAATCTAATTCTGTATCAAACGAAAAAGATGCTGAAAATTTTGAAGATTTTGAAGATTTTGAAGACTTTGAAGATGAAGGATACGGAAATAGTCTTTACGTATAATTTTCGACAATCATGTAAATTATGTATCTGCACATGTAAATATATATCTACATAAAAGCTACTTTTAACCGAACAATGTTCTTACCCAGATCAATTTTTTTGAGCCATACCGGTGTTGGCAATTCTAGAATTGATTCTACTATCCATCAACGTTCTATCAGGTATTTTCAAAGTAACAGTTTCAGATAATTCTTTCTTTAAATTTTCCAACTGTTTAACACCTATACTTATGTTTTCTATATCATTCAATGCACCAACATTAACAAACGTTTTCAAATGATAACTGCCGAGAGTATTAAACAATTTTAAATTCTTTTTCAAATTTTTGGAATCTATAATTTTAATATCTGTATCAGTATCTGTAGTATTTGTAACAGTATTTATTTCAATTACATCATTAGATTCTGAAGTTGTAGGTAATTGAGGATTTTCAGGATCAATTACATATATTTGTGTTAATTCTATAATTACGTTTCCATAGTAAAATCTTAAACCGTTAGTCCAAAATTCAGATTCGTGCATATACCCCAACTCATCAAGATAACCTATAACGTCATCAGTTTCATAAATTGTTGCTTCAAGTATATTTTGAATCAATACAGAATTCTTGCCACCTGCAGGTATATCACTTAATTGAATTGTCCATATAGATTCATTCAAATTTTCATCGTTAACTGTAATTGAGTCACCTGAAACAATTTTTTTAATATTATCATTATCATTTTTCTCTCTGACCAATTGTTCTGGATATCCATCTTCCCAAACACGATTTATTCGAATCATATAACTTTCAATCTGGCTTACTTTACCTGCTATTATTTCTGGTACATATGGGAATCTAGGTTTTAGAATAACCGAATGAACATGCATTGGATGTTGGATGTTACCCGAAAGAGCCTGCAACGCCAGTATAAGTCGCTTAACTTTGGAAGCAGGGACATGTGTTGTCAATGATAGTTGCTGAACCATTGGATACACTGAAACTATGCTGTATATGCGCTTTGAAACAACACCCGATACTGCTTATTTGTTTCTTTTGTTGCAAGAACAGTTGAACTTTCTCAGCTTTGGCCATTTTGCAGACGATCGGCGCGTTCTCATTTTATTTGCCTTAAGCAGCTAAGAAAAAAAGGAAAAATTTTTTTTTTCCCTCTTTTTGGTGTTTGGACGAGGAAAGTGAAAAATTTCACGTTTTGAAACAACTTGTGCAACAGTTGAGGAAACCTGGCTCTGTTATACTTGCACACAAGAGAGTAAAGAAGCAAAAATGAGTGTTGAAGTTGCTGCAAACGATACTCCAGTTTTTGATGAGTCATCAGTTGATCTATCTGAACTTGATTTCCAAGATTTAGAAGAGAAATTCGAACAAGCAAGATCTGGAAACTCTTTAATTGATAGATGTGTTTTATGTGATGGTGCACCAGTTGCGCCAGAATCTAAAGCACCTGTATTGAAAAAAGTTTTAACAAAATTATTTTCACAATGTGGTAATGTTGAAGATTTATTTTTACCAATTGAAGATGGTAAAACTAAAGGTTATTTAATTATTAGATTTTCTAAAGTTAGTGAAGCATTAAAAGCTATTGCTCAACTTAACAATAAGAAATTAGATGTTAAACATAGATTATTAGTTAATAAATTATCAGATGTTAATGAATATGTATTATCAGGTAAAGTTGAAGATGAATTTAAAGAACCTGAATTTCCTGAATTTAAAGCAATGAATCAATTAAATTCTTGGTTAGTTGATCCAAAAGTTAGAGATCAATTTTTAATTAATTATGATCAATCAGTTGGTGTTAATTGGTTTAAGAAAAATGTTGTAGACGAAAAAGTTATTGAACCACGTACTAATTGGACATCACATTCAATGAAATGGTCACCAAAGGGTAAATATTTATTTTCAATGTTTCCACAAGGTATTCAATCATGGGGTGGACCAGATTTTCAAAGAATTAATAAACATTTACATCCAGGTGTTAAATTATTTGATGTTTCACCAAATGAAAAATTTTTAGTTACTTTATCACCTGAACCAATTATGGATCCAATGAAATTAAAAGAAGAATTACGTAAAGATTATCCATTTAAAACTGAAGATCTTGGTAAAAAAATTGTTGTTTGGGATATTGCTGTTGGATTACCTGTTAAAACTTTTGCATTACCACCACATTTAGAACATGTTACAAAAATGCCATGGCCATTAATTAAATGGTCGCATGATGATAAATATTGTGCTAGACAAGGTCCTGATGCAATTGCAGTTTATGAAACCGAGAAAGATTTCCAATTATTAGATAAAAAATTAGTTAAAATTGAAAATATTCAAAACTTTGAATTTGCTCCTGCAGGTGTTAAATTAGCTTCAAGATCAAATAAAAAGAATGATAAACTTGAATCAATTTTAGCATATTGGACACCAGAAAGTGAAAATCAATCAGCTAAAGTATCTGTTATGCATTTACCAAGTAAAGATATTTTAAGAACTATACCATTAGTTGAAGTTAATGATATTGAATTAATTTGGAATAACACATCAAAATATTTATGTTGTAATGTTAAAAGATATACAAAATCTAAAAAATTTTTATTCTCTAATTTACATATATTTCAATTATTTGAACTTGATATACCAGTTGATGTTATTGAATTAAAAGATTTAATTTTAAATTTTAAATGGGAACCAAACTCTAATAAATTTGTTATTATTTCAAAACATGATCAAGGTGAAATATCTAATTCAAATATTGCAACTGATTCAAATTCTATTATATTTTATGATGTTGAAACTGTTAAAGTTGGTACAGGTAAAAATCAATCACAGTTACATAAATGGGTTCCTTTAACCAAAATTGAATATCAATTATCTGATATTAGTTGGTCCCCACAAGGTAGATTTGTTATATTAACAACTTTAGGTATTACATCAACTGAAATAAAATTTTATGATACAGAATTTGATGGTGATAAACCAAAAGATCAAAATTCAAGGGTTAAATCTAATTTAAAATTATTAAAGTCTGAAATGTATCAAGGTTTATGTTCATTAGAATGGGAATCAAGTGGTAGATTTGTAACAGCAATTTCATCAAATTGGAAAACAAATATTAATAACGGTTTTACAATTTATGATTCAGTTGGTCATCAATTAGAAGATCAACGTATTCCATTATTTAAAGAATTTTATTGGAGACCAAGACCAGAGAGTTTACTTACATCAAATGATAAAAAACGTGTTAGAAAGAACTTAAAAGAATTTTCTGCACAATTTGAAGAATCTGATTCGATGGAAAGAGATTCTGCATTACGTGAAGTTATTTTAAGAAGAAAGGAACAATTAGCTGTTTGGACTAAATACAGAGAAGAAACTGTTGCTAGATTAAAGAGTTTAAACCTTTATAATATTCATGAAATTGTAACTGATCAAGTTATAGAAACAATTAAAGAAGTAGTTGTTGAAGAATCTGAAGAAGTTGTTGAGTAAAAAATTTGTTTTAATAAAGAATTTCCTTCCTTTCTAATCTGTATATATATATATATATATATATATATATATATTTAGTTTTATATGTTGATATGTTTTCTGCTATATAGTATCATTATATATATGCATGTATCAAAAAGAGAAAAAATCGAGCCGATGATAACACTAAACATCTGTATATACATGGGTGTACGTACCAACTATCTAATAAATACAGACAACGATATTGACTAAGCTTTATTACCTGCTTTAGTCTTTAACTGTAATCCATGCCATCCTTTAATTTCTTCAGCTAAAACTTCGTTAACTATTCTATGTTGTTTAATCATTGATTTACCATTAAATTTATCACTAATTATTTGAATAGAATACATAGACCCACAACCACCTGATACATCTCGCACGTCTAAAGCTTTTGGTGTTAGCTCTTTCTCTAATTTTTCATAAATGTGTGATTCTGCTAAATTGAGTCCCGATGGTGCACTGTACTTTCTAATGAAAAATTTAGTTATGTTTTTACTCACTGTATTCCTTATCATTTTGATATTTAGTAATTATTATAAACTGAAGTTCTAGTAAGTAGGAAAAGGAAAGAATTACGTGGAGCAACGTTAACCAACTAGAAACGTACAAGAGTTTGTGTAATAAACCTAGCTTACAAATATTTCAAGGAAACTCCTCAAATGTTTCCCAAAGCGAAAATTTTCAGCAATGCCGATTACGTAATCCGAGGAACTGGAGTCATGTTTGGATCAAAAAAAAGAACAGGAGCTTGCTGGCGATTTTGACAGATACAGTGACTTAAACAAGCGGAATATTGAATTCCAATAAAGTATAGTAGTTATAATATATATATATAAATATAAATATACATAGAAATAGAAATATATATAAATATATAAAGGGAATCACTTAATGTGGGGTATGAAAACGCAGTACGTAAATTTCAGTACATTTTTATAAGATCGAAACAATCAATGAAAATAGGTACAGAAATTTAGAAACTGGAAAACGGGTGTGTGAAATTTTGGTTAAGGTTGGACAGAAAAAGACAATAATTTTTTGAAGATCCCTTTAACAAGTTCTGATAAAAAAAAACGAGATTCAATTGAATTAGAAGATACCCCAGTATTGTTCACAGTTCTTTGAACCTGGGTTTTTCCACATATCATCGAATGGAGTGAAAACAATAGTATCACCACCACAAGTTGAATCAATTGAAGAAATAGCAGCTTGTTGTTCTGATCTAGAAGCAATAGCGACACCATTAGCGTCACCAGCGTGAGGCCAACCAGATTCAGTACATAAAACATCTTTACCACCACAAGCAGACCAAACTCTTTGCATTTGTAATAATAACCATGGACCAGCATCTGAACCAGTAACGGTACCATCCCAGTAAGCATGAGCGTTAAAAGCAATATAATCGGAATATTGACATAATTCTGGGTTATTAATAATAGCGACATGAGTATCAACTGAAACAACTGGACCAGAATAACCTTTAGCACTTAAAAGAGATTTACCAGAAGAAACTAATGAACCAATTTGAGATGGTGAGTAAGCACCTGAGTTAACAAGTTCATTACCAATAGAAACGGTATGAACATCATCCCAAGAACCATAAGAAGAAACTGCTGAAGCAAGAGTATCAACACCATCAGCAATTTGATCAACGTAGAAAATACCAAGGAATAATTTTTGGTTTGAACCTTTAGCTTGGAAAACGTTAGCAACTTGGTTACAGTCAACACCGTATAATCTAATTAATTCATAACCGGTTAATTTTTCAAAATCGGATTTAACAGAGTTTAAATCTTTACATGAACCATCATTGTTGTATGGAGAGTAAGTAATACCTTTTGAACCACCATTAAAATTAGATGATGAAGATGATGAAGAATCATCATTAGAAGAAGCAGCTTGAGTTGTTTCAGTTGATGCTTCAGAAGAAGTAGTTTCAGCAGCAGCTTGAGCTTCGAATTTTTTAACAGTTGCATCAGTTGCAGCAGCATCAGTAGCGACAGAGTCTTTTAAAACGGTAACGGAATATGCGTTAACGGTTTGAGTACCTTCAGTTGGTTCAGCTTCAATAGTTGCTAAAGTTGCAGCTGGTGCAGCGGCGAAATCGGTGTTGTCACCACCAACGGTGACAACAACGGTTTCAGTGACATGAACAACATCTCTCTTGTGAGCATGATGTAAATGAGCAACAGGAGAAGCAATAGCAGATGAAGCTGCACAAGCAACAATCAAGGATTTTAATAAATTGTTTTTGAGTAACATTTTGAATTCAAAGAATGTAATAAAGTTGGTTTAAGCAGTAGCAGAAAAAAGGGTAACCTATAAGTGAAAAAAAAATCTGGTAAAGAACGACTAAGGTGGGGATTTTTTTTGTTTAAATAAGCGTAACAATAAGTTGCAAGTGCTATATGGTAAAGGAAGAGAGATCAAAAGAGCAGAAGAGAGAGAAAGCAGGAGCAGAGCAGAGCTAGAAAGACAAAGCAAACAGGAAACAAAGGAAGAAAACTTTTTCAAAAGTGGGAAACAGCAACAACAAAACCCATTCACCCAGTGGCGAGGTGATTGCTCCAAATCGTGCTACTGTCGTGAGCGCGCGCCTGCCCCATTTGGAAATCTGCGTCTTGGCTGAAACCGTCAACTCGTAAACACTATGGCTAAACAACACACACACACACACACCCACAATGCAGAGTATCAGCATCCTGTTGGCCGGTTACAACTGGTCTTTCTCTGCCCTGTGTGGTGAAATGAAGGACGAGTGAGTGAGGCTTTGTAAACACCCACCAGCTTACCCTCTCCATCTCCATCTCCATCTCCATCTCCATCTCCATCTCCCTGGTGCAAACAACAACAGCACCCTAACAACACAGAAATACTCCATTCTGCAGAGAAAACTGCCCTTTTTCCAACGCTTTCCTATTCCGGCAACACGCTTCCCCTTTTTGGCACCGGTGGCTCCTTTCTTTTTCTTTTTCTTTTTTCGCACTTTCTCAGTTTTTCCGTGCTCTCTCGCCGCGCGTCGATCGGGCCACGTGTGTTCTGCACAATTTTTTTCTCTCTTTTCAAGAAAATCGCACCGACGCGTCGATCGCGGGCTGCTGTACGTAATACCAGCTACAACTATACGACAATCTGGCAATATCACTGACACTAACAGAGACACTGACAATGTGCTGAACGCAGAGAGTGTTCACCACAGCATTACCTTATACACACACACGTCTACCAACAGCTAGCCATCGTCTGCCCCAGCCTGGATTGCTAAGACACACACCAGCTTTTAAAACTTCTTCTACCGACGCTTCCAGCTCACAACAGTACTTATCTTTAGACTCCACTATGCCTGCGATAGGCTCGATGGCCTTTTACCTAATCAGTCATTTTTGTAAATACACTAGTTACTGGCTACTAATACTAAATATCGTTTGCAAACTCTTGCACGTTACTGTAATTCAACTAGATTAATCCAGCTCTCGATCTGTAAATAATTTCTCTCTCTCATTTATGTGATGTGATAAAGCTGTTTGTTTTTATAAAGCTATAGATGTTGTTAATCACGTATAAACATTATAAAATGTTGATAACAAAAAAAAACCTAAAACAAAACAAAACAAACACCACATTGTACTATCAAATTCTATAAAGCTACCCTCAAATATATTCCCTGCTTTTCCTCCAAACACTTTCAAGCACTGTCCTACGTGGTAAAACATTAGGAAAAATTACAATAACTCGTCCTTCACGTAATATTAAACTCATATAATAAATAACTTCCATTCCGAAGAAACCTTCTTGAATAACTAAATCTTGTACTTCTCTCATACTTATAAATTCTTTTGATATAACAACCCTTTCAGAGTCTTTTTCTTCTTTTTTACTTATCTCTGAATTATTACCTCTATTTACATCAATTATTTCTTCCTCTTTTACCCTATTACTATTATTATTATTATTATTTCCGTTACTTCCATTACTTCCATTATCAATTCTTAAAATATCTCCAATTATTCCGTATATCACACTCGATATACTTTCCTTTATCATAACACTTTCTAATTGTATACCAAAATTCGGTATTATAATTAAACTTTCTTCAATATGATAATTCATTCTCCAATATAATTCTTTAACATTTAATACACTTATACCTAAATAAATTAAATTCTTAATTTCATAATCTTTGTCAATAGTTTTCTTACTAATTTTACCAATAAAATCAACCCTTTCTAAAACATACCAAAATACCCAAATCGTGAAAAAAACTGTTAATATTTTAACTATCCTCCAAATATATGCCTCTTCATAATAATCAGGTCGTTTAACTGTAAAACTAATATATTTCTCTAAATTTCGTCCATTATCTGATCTATGTTTATTGCTCTTTGTTCGATTCTTTTCCTTCCTTCGTTCTTTTTCAAATTTTTTTTCAAATCTTTTCCCTTTGGTAGCTGATGTACGTATCTCTAGCATATATTCGCCTCCTTTCATCATTTTCAAATTAAAATAGCAATGTATCTCTATCTCTGGTCGGTGAATATACAACTGCAAGAAGGCAGAAAGAAAAAGAAAAAAGGGAAAAGGAAAAAAATTTGGAGAAGAGAAAAAATGCTACAGTTTTTTTTGAAACCTAAAACCGCCCCCTTTTCACGATCTCAAAAGATCAATCTTTGCGTTTTCCTGTCGCACATGCTTCACGTAAAACACGAAAATTTGTTTATACATTTCAGACATTTCCAACACTACAGTGTATTACATGTATGCTATTTTTAAGCTTGAAACACTTTTGAAATTATTATGATACACACACATACACATATTATTTTTCTTTCTTTCTCTCTTTCTCTCTTTCTACTGCACATTCTTAGCTGCATTATCTAAAACACCAACAACTTCTTCATTTTTACGAAATTCAGCCAAAACTGCTTTTTTAGACCTCCTAGGTGGAATTCCACCCGTTGAATGTAATAACGATTGTTGTGCTTCCCTATCTTCTGCTTGCGCTTTATCTTTGGCTTCTGCCATCATTTTCAATTCTTCTTCATGCTTAGATTTCAATATCTCAAGTTCTTTATTATATTCATTAAGCGTTTTTAATTCTAACCCTGTCTTACCACTATATTCTCTTATATCAATAGGTAATTTCCTTAATAATGCAAATTCAACTAAATGCGGCCTCTTTTTCTCTTCTAATAAAAATTTTGCTTTAATTTGTTTCCTAGTACGATTTGGAAATAATTTTGCAATTAATCCAAAATCTGTACCCCATGTTGATACCGCTTTTAATAATTCAGCAATTTCTTGTGGCGTCCATTTCATTGTAACTGATCTCTTTGAATATGTATTCGATGTAACAATATTCTCAAATGGATTTTCTTCAACCCTTTCCATTTCAACATTTGCATCTTCATGTCTATCAACAACTGTAGATTCATGATTATAAGTAACTAACCCATCTTGAAGTTGTAATAATGGTACATTATGTGATTTACCTTTATTTTCATCTTTATTTATTTCCATTAATTCTTTAACTTTAGCTAACCTTTCCTTTTCATTCATTTCTGAATTTATATCTGTTCCAATTTCTGTTAATTTTATAACATCCTTCTCTGACATACGTAAATCTTTAGCTTTCCTCCTAATCGCTGATCTAACTTTTTGTGCTTCAATAAGTTTCTTTTCACCTTCTATTGCTTTATCATAATTATTAGACCTTTTACCAACTGGGAAAAATGGTTTACATAATTCTTTCATGGTAATACTATCCTCATTAATTGTTAGAGAATCAGAAAGCCTTGCATCTATTTTTGATGTAACATTTATAATTTGACTCAGATTTTCAATTTTATGATTTAAACGATATTGTCGCTGCATAACAACATCCTCTGATAATGAATCAATATCAACTAAATTATATGTTCTGGTTTCTTTATTTAAAACCCATTTCTTCTTTAATTCTTTTTCAAAACCAGTAAACGCAATTTCTTCCTTAAATCCTTCGTTACTATTCTCCTTTTCAATGTTTTCATTATTTATATTTTTATCAATATTTTCTTCACCTTGTACACTATTATTATAATTTTTATCCTTACTTTCAGCTTCACTCTTATTTTGATTTGTTATTTTATCATCAATTGTTATTCTCCTATCTTTATCACTCTTATCACCTTGGCTAATGGTACTTTTACGTATAATCTCATTACCAATAGCAATACCACCAACGTTAACTTCTCTTTTCTTTTTCGGTCCTAATGTAACACTAATTCTTCTCTTTTTATTTTTCATTACAGGTATCGAAATTGAAACTGCAGGTTTTTCATCATCATTAGCTAAACTACCACGCCTGCTTGTACTATATCCTGGTGCAAAAATTGGCTTTGCTAATGTATTCATACTACCCCTCCTACTATCAGAATTTAAATTTAAACTAGCAATACTACCTCTTCTACTTCTACTAGTATTTAAATTATCTGATTGAGTAACACTTCCTCGTCTACTACTAGAATTTGATCCATAATTTGTATTATTAATATTCACACTGCCTCTTCTGCTAGAAGAACGTGCAGTAATTTGTGTAGGTATTGTTAATGAATTAAGACGAGCCCTAGGTGGCATCATAGAAGGCTGCGCAAATTTTCCATCTCTGTTGAGTTTCTCTTTATTATCAGTTTTCAATTCTTCAACATCACTCAGTTTCTCTTCATCTGAATCCAGTGTATTTTCAGTGTTTTCTTGTTCGTTATTATCGACCGTTCCCTGTACTATTCCTTCAGAGTTGTTTGTAACATCTTTACTTGTACTACTATTATTATCACCATTTTCGTGTTTTTCATTGTCTTTTTTTCCATCTGTCGAATTCAACAATCCACTTCCTTCGGATTCTTTTGGTATTTGCGTCATAGGTATCTGAGAAGCAAACTCAACTCTAGGTTTTACCGGTGTCAACTGTTTCTGAGAGCCTGTCTGTTGTTGTGACGCCTGAGGGGTCATCAAACCCGTCACCCGACGTGACCTTTGCTTGATTTTCGGAGTGAATCTTTTACCAGATTTATTAATCGCTGACATGACTGCTGGTAGTTGCTACTATGCTAATGTATACCCGGAAACAGAAGAAACAGATTAAAACACAGGGCACGTTACAAAAAAAAAAAAAAAATAAACAACCCTTTCATGAATTTCACCAAAAATGAAATTCGCTGTGCTAGTTGATTAACGCTAACTTGTTATTTCATGCTGAACGTGTTTGGCTAGCTATTCAGGGCTTTTCTGACTGTATCACGCAATCGGGCACCTTCTTTACCCCCAAAGAAAAATAAAAACATGTATATATTATTTTACATAATGCAGCTTGTTTTTAGAATTTCATTGTAGAGCTTTTTTTGGAATTATCTATGGCAACATTACCTTGTACTACCCAATTTATATTAGCCGTTGTATGTTATTTATAGCTATTAATTAAACCTGTAAAAACAATACAAATATTACTCCTGCTTTTATATATGCATTTTGATGTATTTGTTAAATTCTTCAGTTTGAAAAAATTTGAACTCTAGGCCAGATAGGGTTTCAAATTTAAAATGCAACGGAGAGGAAAAAATATGTGTAACACTATTGTGAAAACTTTTTCCTTAACAACACTTGGCTAGCTTTCACCAGTCAACGAGTTGAAAACGTCATGATATCAACAAATCAGATAAAATTAGACGACTGGGTTTTATCATTATGTTTATCACCTGAAACATCTTCGGTATTTGCTTCTACTTCAAAAGGTTCTCTTTATCAGCTTCCCTTAGATGCAACAAAATGGCAATCATCTGCAATTTCGAATTCAAACGCACACAACTCACAAATAAACAAAATTTTAACTGATCCAAACTCAACAACAACATTGTACTCATGCTCTGACGATTCAACTGTTAAAGTTTGGGATATAAGATCTTCTATAAATAAACCTATTTACACATTGACAAATTCAAGAAATTTACCGTTTTTCAGCATGGATGTAAGATATGGTTTAATATCTGCAGGGTCGCAATTGAAAGGTACCGATTCTGAATTGGTTTTATGGGATACGAAAAAATTAGACACACCTTTACGTTCTTTTATAGATTCTCATAATGATGATATTACGGAAACAAAATTCCATCCAACTAGGTCAAATATTTTGATTAGTGGTTCAACTGACGGTAATTTAAATGTTTATGATTTGAATATAACTGAGGAAGATGATGCTCAATTACAGTGTATCAACTACAATAGTGTTCATTCTGCAGGATTTTTAAATCCGGATAGATTATATATTTTGAGTCACATGGAAACGTTTTCATTGTTTGATTTAAGTAAAAAATATGAAATTGACCCTGAAACTTATAAACCAGATAAACCAGAAGAAAAAACCTCCAAACAGGATAAAGATTTTGGCGATATTAGGGAAAAATGGGATTGTGAATACGTTATTGACTTATATGCTCCTAATTATATTGCCTGTGGTTCAAATTCTAAGAAAAGTTTAAATATTTTCCAATTTGATATTAATGAAGAAGTCTTTGATCCTTCGACATCTAAATTTTCTTGGACTTTAGAAGGTGCTCACGACGAAGAGATTGTTAGAGACATAAGTATATACAACAATTTAATTTATTCTGGTGGTGAAGACAATATTGTTCGTGTGTGGAATGGAGAAAGTATTGAAAACACTGAAAGATGTTTTTTCACTTCTGAGGATACAGGAGACAAATCTGATATTGTTGAAAATGATACACTTGAAGAATCTGAAGAAAGAATGGATGTTGAATACGATGTTGAGAAAGTGAAATCGAAAGAAAAGAAGAAACATAGAAAACAAAAGAAGGATTCAAAGAGCAAAAAACATAGATTCAAACCATATTAAGTTTTCTATAAAGAATGTTTTACTTTCATTTTAGATGTTATAAATAGGAACATTATATATATATATATATATATATTTGCTTTCTTCAAATAGAAAGTATTGGATATAGGGACTGTAATGTAATATAGTGTTGAGAAAAAAAATGTAACGACGCACAATAAAATCAAATAGGATAACGAACACGTATATAAAAGGGGGGAAAAGATTGAAGCAAGGACTATCAAACCATAGGAAAATATTACTGTTACTGCTTAGACGACCCCAGGGAATTTCATTTTGAAACGCTTTTCTAGCATTTCCAAATCATCTTCGGATCCATTCCCATTAACCAAAGACGAACTCTTAGTTTTAAGATATGTTGGTTTCTTTGGTTTTGGAGGTGGTTTCTTTTTAGCTTTTATTGACGCAACATCTTCTATATTTGTTGAATTTACGTTACTGGAATTTAATTTATAATTATCGAGCTTTGTTTCATTTTGTTTCTCAATTTTAGGTATAATAGATTTTGTAGTTCCATTTGATTTTAAAAGTTCAGGTTTTGTTATTGTTGTAGAGTTAATATGATTATTTGAACTAATTTCATTATCTGTATATTTACCGTAACCTTGCGCAGTTTTCACAGTTTGAGAAGATTCATTAGAAAATAAATTCTTGACCCTCGATTGAATCGAACTATTCCTTTTACTAGAATCAGATGTAATATTGGATAAATTTTGAAATTTTTTCGTTGATTTACTTTCTGGAGACATTTCTTTTAGATCAGACAGCTGTCCATGTTTAAATTTCAAAGAAGGTTCTGCTGTTAACGATTCTGTACTAACACTTCTTTTATTTGAATAGAAATTATTTGAAGTTTTGCGTAATGAAGCAGATCTTGAAGTTTGCGGTGTTATTACTTGGGTATGCGAAGATGCTGTGTGTTGATTTTTAATTGATCCGCCTGTAAGTAAATTTTTCAAAGAAGTAATACTTGATCTTTTCTTAGATTTAGAAGTTTGCCTTTGTAATCCTCCCGTTGAATGATCATTAAGTGAAATATGAGTACTTTTCTGTTGAACTGAATTATTTGTATTCTGTCTAGATAAAGATTTCAAAAAATCTACAGAGCTTGTAATATTGTGATCATTCTCTTTTGAGGTTTTATTACTTTTCGAGGATAAATTTCTATTCTTCAATGAATCAGATGATAAATCAACTACTTCTTCTGTAGTCAAGTCGGTCAGTAAATCACGACTAAGAGTTTTACCTAAATCGATACCATACATTGATGAAGGACGTTTCTTTGTACTAGGAGTATTTCTAAGCTTAGTAGGTGTTAGAGTAGCAGATGAGTTAAATGAAGATGTAGTTGGTTGCAAATAATCTGTGTTTTCAAGACGTTTTGAACCGGGATAATTATTGAATGTGGGATTACCAGTTGCAGCAGCAAAAGATAAGGAATTAAGTGATGATTTTCCAGATAATGGATGCTCAATACCTGTAACACTAGCTGAATGTATACCATTTTTCAAAGAAGAATTTGTAATAGACCCTGTATTATAATTACTACTAAAAGCAGCCAAAGATGTAGAAGATGAAGAAGATAATGAAATTTTAGGGAGGTGAAGGGCATTATTAATTGAAGGATTGCAAATTTTTGGAGTTGGTTTACCTCTCATTTTACAAATTTCTTCTAACAACTGGAATGCGTTAGGTCTAAGATTTGGATCAATAACTAGTAATTTTGCAATCATATTTTTCAGTCTGGCACTGTATGGAGGTGTTGAAGGAATTGAATAAATACCATTAATTATAGCATAATCGCCACTGTAACCATTTAAATTTCCATTAATTTGATTTTGTTCAAAAGGTGTAGTATAATAACATAATTTATACAGTAAAATCCCCAAAGCCCAAATATCTGATTTTTGATCAATTGGTTGTCTCTTATATAAATCAAGCATTTCAGGAGCTCTATATTGAGGAGTAGTATTTTTCATAACATCGTCTTGAATCATTTGAAATTCTTCGATATTTGAAGCCGGTTGTATAATTGTTGAAACTGAACCAAAATCACATAACTTGAAAACTCCTGGTTCATTACCTAATAAAACATTTTCAATTTTGATATCTCTATGAATTAAAACAGGGTTTAAAGAATGCATATAAGCAACCGCTTCAGTTATTTGTTCCATAATATTTAATATTTCGGCTTCTTTTAATTTATTGATCAATCTCGAATTCATGAAATCGATCAAACCTTTATTAGGACAATATTCCATTAAAACGAAAACTTCGTAACCTGTACCATTATGCGATCTAGCTGCGTGTGAATCAATATAAGAAACAATACAATCAATACCCTGCAATTTCCTCATTGCGTCGACTTCTTTCCTCAAAGTCCCCAAAGATCCCTTATCAGGGACGTTAACCCTTTTCAAACATGCCACAGTGATACCGTTTTTCCATGCAGGTGATATATTACATTTATAAATCTGTGCAAATCCACCGTGCGAGAAGTACTTGTCTATCACAACATTATGAGACCCTACTGTCAGGACAGTTCCGGGCTGGTATAAATCTGGCTGCTGCATAATCTTCCAAACAAAAGCCAATTGGCGCCAGTGAGACTCGAGCTTTCGGTGTGCTTTCAGCAGACTTCCGTATCAAAACCAAGCTGCACCACTCTCTTTCTGTGCTCCAGTGGCACACTTGGTGAACTACGGTGCATTCGCGTACGCCTTGTTCTTTGCTCTTTGCTCTTTGCTCTTTGTTCCTTGTTTTGCGGGTGCAGCTTGCCTTGCTCTGTCTTCCCTGCTCACACAGTGGCTCTGTGATATCTCGGGTGCTGCCAGTAACAGTTAGCTGCGTGTGCTGATTACAGCGCTTTCTGCTGAACTCAGAGCTCGGAATAGCGTAGTGTAGTAGTTATAGCTACAGCTATTTTACAAATACTTAGACGTAGTAGAAGTGAAGTTTTAGACATACACAATGTAGCGATGCGGCCTCCCTTTTCCTCCTAGCATAACAGGAGGGTTACAGGAGCACTCGTATCACCCAATACACACACCAGCTGCAGCCAGAGCAACATTTGAACAACTTGAACCACTTGAACCACTTGAACCACACAGAGCAGTTTTCTTTCCGCCAGTGAAGAAAAAATTTTTTTTTTCTAATGCAATTAACTGTGCGAGGCCAGCCATTTTTTTGTTCTTATGGGTGGAGACTGGCGATTTTTGAACAGCTCTTCTTAGCTGCATCTGTTTCCTCTTCTTCTTCCACGGCCTCCCGTTCAAAGGGGACTCGTCGATGGAAGAGGAATACTGACAGAGCTGGCGCAACATCTGTTGCGAAATGACGGTCTGTTGGACGTAGGTCCATAATGGATGCTGCTATAATCAGTGCAGCATCCATCATGAGAGATTTTTGAAAGAAACAAAATATTGTGGTCTGGATTTGAACTGTGTCCGAACAGCCTGAATTAATATGAACCAAGGAAGAGTGAATAGAGTTAACCTTGACATTATTTTTGACCAACATTGAGATAGGTAAATAATGTGTTTTTCCCATTGTCTTGAGCATAACTGAATCACCATCATAATTGAAACACTTTTCCAAAATTGGGTGCGTTTTCGTCACCTTGAGAATACCACCAGCTTGTTCCAGATCATACTGAGCAATGATTGTTTCGATTGCATCAGGTACGTGACAGACGCTAGATTTAATATAGGAGTCACCAACATGTATTAACAAATAACCATAACCGGATATTTGAGATTTGGAACCATGAAAACTTCTTGTAAAACAATCTTGAAGTTCCACATACCCGTGGATAAATTCTTTAGTTGGGGTAACACTTTCATCAGCACCACTATCAATTAGGCAATAATTAGTACCAAGGCCTCGCCGATAAATCATCAGCAGAAGAAGTATTGACAGCAGCAATTTTAGAATGCTCAATTTTCACAGCATTCACCTTTTTACCTCCTCGTTTCTCAAAAGCAACACTTTTGCCAGCTTTAACATTTGAATTGGTTGATGGTTTTGATGGAGTAGAATTGTAAATCCGAATAGATTTACTTAAGGTAACCGCAGTCTGTTCTAAATGTGAAACAGATGAGGTGTACAATAATTCATGTTCATATTCTTCAACCGACATTAATAAAGAATCCAAACCGTTAAAACATGTAACCAATTTATCAGCAACAGTTGATTTTGTCACATTGGTTGTAAGTAAATGTTGAGAGAAACCAACATAAAATTCCTTAGACATGTTTTTAATGAACACATCTAACTTTTCTTCCTCAGACATCTGATTCCTAACCTTATGGAAGAGGGTTAGGCAGTTGATAACATCCATAATAATATAGACACTGTCAATATTGTTATAATTGGTGCCGTATTGAATCTTGTCAAAGATGTTGAAGAATGAAATTGGAATATTCCTCATACCACAATGAAATTCCCTGATATGTTCCAACAATGCAATAGCATGTGGAACATCTTTAGATTTCGCAACTAATTGCTCTTTTCTGAATTTTTTAAATACCAGGTTTAAAAAATCTGATAATACCAATAAAGTTTTATCACCAACACCATTTAATTGGAGGACATTGTACTCCTCAAAATATTTAAAGAGTTTAGCAAAAGCTACATTGTATTTGCCATCCAATTTTGATAACTCCATTTTAGCATTGATATAGAATAAGCACAATTAAAGACTAGTCATGATCGCCATGTATAATAATGTACCAATAGCACTTGTGTACTTTGTTTTAGCAGTTTTTAGATCAGAATCAGTTAGCATTAACGGATTGTCATCAAGGCCAGAGAAGTAATAATTTGGTGGTCACGGTGTGTTTGAGGATTTTAACGTCAAATTGGGATAAGTTTCATTAACATAGTCTTTGATATATTCACCCTGATTAAAAAATTTCCCACGTCTTCTTTTCTTCGTTGGTAGTATGATACTGATATCAGATTCATAACATTCGGAGCTCTGACTATCAACAGTACTAGTTTCAGTAACACCCCTTGTTAGAGAAACAGTAGATGAGTGAGATGCAGCCGGTTTAGTGTGAGATGTTAATGGTACATCAACGTGTAAAGCAGGATCTTGATGGGGTAATGAAGAGAGAGATTTGACTTTATCAGCAGAAGATGCAGCAGCAGTAACAGGATCAATTGAATCAACCTGAGCTTTTTGAGGAGAAGCAACATTATGGGAAGCGTTCAATAAAACCGTAGCACGAGCAGCAGAAGTTCGAATACCAGTAGCAAAATTTGTGTCGACCTCGACGATCAATGCGCGAGAGTCAGAGATAAGTTCTTGTTGTTTAACCGGAAATTGATGATCTTGAACAACAAAGGATGTATCATCAGTAAAAGAGACATCATTGTCCTCGTCATCAAACACAGCGTTTAAGATTGTGGTTGGTGTTGAATCTGAAGGAACAACTGATGGATCACCGATATCTTTTGACAGGACAGAGGTTAGTGTGGAAGTTGAGGTAGGGCTGGATGAGGATGGGGATGAAGAAGTGGATGTAAGATGAATGTTGCTGTAATCAGTATCATCAAGCAATATGGCATCTGGAATATCTGGAGTTGATTCCATAATGATAAGATCATCATATGGATGTACAGTTGAACCAAAATTGTGAAGGTGGGCAGTGTATACCTTGGCATGGTGTGGAAACATAACATGTCTGGTATCAGTAAATGAACCGAAAGTTAAAACATCAGGATCTTTTGGGATAAAAACATTATGGCCAAAAGTAGTTTCACTATACCCAAGATAGACACCTAACTGAGATCGACCAGAAGTTTTAGCTGCTTCAGGAAGAACCTTGACATAAACCAGAGAACCAAATTGATGAACATGTTTAAGTGACAAATGTTTGATACCAATATAACCAGCAGGAGAGTTGTCTAAATGTTTGGCCCACATATGATTCCTAATTAAAGCAGCATACTGAGCAGCTTCAGGCCAAAAGTGTGAGGGTAATTGAATACCTAGCTCACTAAGAACAGTATTTTTGATGGTTACATCCAATTTCCAGCTTTATGAAATAGAATTCAGCAGCTTATCATATCCATGGTGATACAATCACCGTCCATATTATTGTAGCTGGCACTATTTTTAAACTTCCATCTTTTTTTTTATTTTTATTTTTATTTTCATTTTTATTTTATAAATTTTTGTATTTAGAAAATATCTACCTTGATTTATTATTAATTTGAAAAGTGTACGTTTTTTTTATTAATAAAACGCAAACAAACACTTTAGACGATGCCACTTTTTTTTTGAAGTCAAAATATTTTAGTGCTTTTACGCTATACGCTCTCTGATTGGATTCTCTTTTTGTTCTGCATACAATTCAAATCGCTATTTATAGTACGTAAAATACCTGAATAATATTAGAGTTGGTAAACTCTTGATGAATTATAAAAAGTACACGTGTAATCTGTATACATATTTTTATATCAACATATAAATCCGTAAAGTAATTGACTTTTTAATCAAGCACAATAGGATCATCTTCGGCACCTTCACCTGTCATAAAAACAGGTGCATTGGTTTGCACTGTTGAATTCAAAACTCTTTGATGCAGAAAGTTTCCCATTGGTGGAGGTTCCGATAACGATGATGAAATGAATGCTCCAGGTCTGAAAGCAACAACACCTCTGTGTTTATCACTACCGTTTCTCAGTATTCCATGAGTTATAAATGTAGAATTTGCACTATTCTGTGAAGGTGTTGGTGTGATTGTTGAATTTGAGTTCATTGACGCATTTTTGTAATTCGTTGTCGCAGGAGCTACGTTTTTACTACTAGTTGATACTCCAATATTTTCTTCAAATAACGTATCAAGTTCTGCTAATAAATCATTTTCTTCTTCATTGTTATTGTTAGCATTTCCGGTTTGCTTTTCAACTTCTCTATCTTTACCTTTATATTTATCTTTATCTTTATCGGTATCTGAATCCGAGTCCGAATCTAGAGTAACAATATCAATTTGGTGTGTATTTTTGCTTATTGTATTGTATGTTGAATTATCTTTATTGGATTCTATATTACCTGTAGTGACGGATGTTGAAGGAGGTGCGTTCAACTTTTTATACATTTCTTCATTTTCATCCTCCCGTATCCATCTCCATTTACCCTTATTAGACAAATCAATTTCTATATCTTCAATAGTTTCACTGTTTTCTTCAAATTTTAAATCTTGTAACATATCTAAAAATTCACCATCTATATAAACGTCACCCATATTTTTGATATTAAATTCTAATTTACAAATCGGACAACAAAACCATTCTAATTCATTTAATTTTTTATGTTTCTCTTTTAAATTCTTCAATTTTGCTTTATATTTAAATTCTTTAGTTTCTCTATTATATTCCTGAGAATCGATAACTATTCGTTTGGTATCTTCCAACAATTTATTCACATCAACTTCTCCTACTTTGGCTGGTACTTCAGTAAATCTTCTAATTGCGATTTTGAACGGCCTTAAGTTATACATTGCCAAAAATGAATCATAATCAAAACATTCGACATGTGAACATAATCTACTTCTAAGTGGAGTTTCTATTTTACTACCAGACAAAGGATCTTTTAGAGAGATTCTAACATATTTTTCAACTATCCCATCGTCTTCATCTTCATCTTCGTCATCCTTATCATTATCAATATTTCCAGAAGGCTTTACGTTAACTCCATTTCTCATCTCTAATGCTAGTTTTTTCTTTTGATTTTTCGCCCATTGTGCTTCTTGTTGATAATACAAATATTGTCTATGTTTTATTTCATCAACCATTCCACCATATAAAGGTTGCTGCATTAACAAAGATGCATTTTCTGGTGTTAAAGGCACATCTAACATACCTTTCATTAAAACTGATTGATTCATGTTATACATTTGCTTGGAATTATCATAATATCCACTTGCAAGTTGTTTCTGTAAAATTCTGTTGGCTATCTCTGCGTTTGTTAATTCTGCATATTTTACCATATATCTGGAATATGGATGCCTGGGCCTCTTTTTAGCTTTAGGTGGCTTAACTTTAACGGATTTGGTAGTTTTGGTAGCAGGTTTTGAAACAGGTTTTAAAACAGGTTTCACTACAGAATTCACATTCTCTATCAAAGAATGCATCTTCTTTTTATCTGAAAACTTCACCTTTATTTCGAAATTGTTTGCGGTTTTCATTATTGTAACATTCCTTTTATTGTCATTATTAACATTTTTTTCAACTGTATCATTATCAGGACCATTATCGACACTCTTTATTATCCCTCTTTCAATCTCACCTATACTCACATCGTCACTAAAATCGTCTTCTTGAATTTGATCATTTTCATTATCATTAGTATTATCCCGTATAGGGTTATCATTCTGTTTTGGTGATTGATGTATTCGGATATTTTCAATATTCTTATTTTGTTTTATATTTTTCAAATATAATTTAATCTTCAAACTACTAGGATCGCTCTGAACTGTTCGTTTATCATTACTGGTTGGTATGATCGATCCATTAGATTCTTGTGACTGTTTTTGGGATATATAATTAGCAGCGGCTTGATAATATTCCGATGTTCCAATATTATTAGCAGGTGTACTTACATTCTGTTTATTAATGGTATTATTTAAAGAATTTATATTTATATTTATATTTGTATTTGTATTTGTATTTGGGTTTTTATTTTTATTTGAATTAGATAACATACTAGTAGGGACCAGATTTGAAAGCTGTACATTTTCAGTATGTAGATCTTGTGGTTCAGGAGATGAAACGTCTGAGGGAGATTCCGGCAACCCATATTCATCAAGCTGAAACTCTGTTTCCATATTTATAAAATGTTCAATAAGCTCCAAAGAACCAGACTTACCACTAGTTCAACAATGTCCTGCGAGTTTCTCTGCGTTATCATCAAAAGTGAATGTGTGACGATAAAAAAGGAAAAATCAGCAAGCCAAATGAGGCCTCAAGAATGTAAAAAGAAAAAAACGCAAATCCAGAAGCGAGAATCACAAACTGACGTAGAAAACTGGAGAATTCGATACAACTTGGAGACGGGAAGGAAGAGGGAGAGCAGCGTTAGAGAGGCATACCGTGATATCAACAATGAAGGTCAATACCCTATTTACATTCACCTTTTGTACTCTATTTTTAGGGGTTTACACAGAAGCTCATAACCATTACAATCACCAACAAAATGATAAGATGATTGATTTTGAAATCATTAACAGTGGAAATGGCATTAATGAACACGCAGTTGTCAATGATATATCAAAATCAACAAAAGATACTGAAGATATTGCTGTTGAAGAAACTGCAATTACCAAAGTATTCAATTATTTGTTCCCATTTGGACCTGCAGGGAATGCAATTTTAGCAACAACTTATATTTCAGGTCCACCAAATCTAATTTTAGCTTTAATACCTGCAAATATTGAAGTTTCATCACTTAGTTTATTAGTCAGTTTTGCAATTGGAGGGTTATTAGGAGACGTTTTTTTACATCTTTTACCTGAAACATTTATGGGACAATCTGTTGATTTAGTTGTAGGTGATAATATTTATATATTAGTTGATGATCGTAAGAATGTTGTATTAGGTATTGGTATGTTTATTGGATTTCTTTTATTTTTCATGATTGATAAATTAATGCGTATTATTGAACATGATGATAATGATACCGAAGGTAATTCACATTCACATAGCCATTCACATGCGAAATCTTCAGGAATTGAAATTGATTCAAAAGATAAAGCACAAGAGATTAGAAATAGAAAGAAAGTTAGTGAAAAAGATGAAGACGAAGATGATAATGATATTAAAGAAGTTCATAATGCTGTAATTGAGAATCCAAATTTATCAATTAAGACATCAGCGTACCTTAATTTGATATCAGATTTTACTCATAATATAACTGATGGATTAGCAATTTCATCATCATTTTACATTTCTAAAAATGTTGGATGTACAACAGCAATTGCAACATTTATGCATGAAATTCCTCATGAAGTTGGAGATTTTGCATTGTTAATTCAAGGTGGATTTTCTAAATGGCAAGCCATGGGATCTCAATTTATTACAGCTTTAGGTGCCTATTTAGGTACATTTATCGGTATAGCATTACAACAACAAATTGAAGCAAGCGGTATAAATGGAGATTCTGCAACCAATTCAGCTGCAGGTATTTTAGGAACATCGTTAAGATGGGGAGATATGACATTACCATTTACAGCTGGTGGATTTTTCTATATTGCTTTCAGTGTTATTCCAGAGCTACTAGAAGTTCACAGTGGCAGTACTAGAAAGCAATCGTTTGTATTGTTTGCACAACAATTGGTATGTATGGGTCTAGGTATAGGATTCATGGCATTCATTGCACTTAATGAATAGAGAAGGGGAAAAGAAGGGGAAAAGAAGGGAAAAAAACATTAAAAAATAAAGTCCGAAAAGTGAAATTAAATTTTTTTTTTTGATCTGAACGGATACTGCTCAGCTTATCTTTGAGTTTTATTTTAAATTGTGTATGTGATTGCACATTTTCTTTTCCTTTGTTGTTGTTATTTACTTATTTATTTCTTCTGGTCTGCTCTAGAAATGTAGACAAGATGAAAGTTTTGCACACCTTTATATGGTACGTATCCGAGTAATCAGTAAACTATCTAATGAAACCCTATAGCAAAGCAGGAGAATCCAAAGGAGGAAGGAGGGTGGATTAAAGAAAGGAGAGAATCGATAACAACAGGGCATCCTGTGTGAGACCATAAACATGGATACTAACAAACGATGTGATGTCAATTGCAACGCAGTGTTTTTAATTAAAATACAGGCCATCAAATGAAGATGGTAGAGTCTACGTGTGTGGTAGTTTTGACAATTGGGAAACTAAACACGAAATGAAGAAAGATATAGGCAGATCAGTTTATTTTAAATCTGTTGAGATTGGTAAGAATGGGAACGGAATCAGTTCAGGTAATTCCAAGATATATTATAAGTTTATAATCAACAATGAATGGAAAACTTCTGAAAATGATAAAATTGAAATTGACGATGTTGGGAACAGCAACAATTTTATCATTTTATCAAATGATAATTCCGAAGATGACAGGTTTAGTGAATTTACATCAATTTCTTATCCTAGCAGTTACAATAAAGAACTTGAGAATGATGGTATAACAACTGATGAAAGTTTACATGAATTTGTGCAATGTAAGAAAGAAGAGAATCCACCAGAAATTGAAGAGGATTTAACGTCATCAGTTCAAATAACTCTTAAGGATAACAGTTCGGTAAGTGGAAGCATTGGATGCACCACATCTTCGTTATTGTCGAATTCGAAGAATAAACTCAACACAGGCGGAAGCGGTGGAGGTGTGATCAACGGTGATTCCAGCAGTGTTAACAATATAGGCAGTCTAAAGAAAAGTGGCGGCAGTAGTATCAATCTCAGTAAGCTAGAGAGCAGTAACCAGAGATCGATTATCTCCAAGTTGAGGAATATGTTTCACAACTGACTTGTGTGACTACGGGTGTACTGCCTCTCCTTATGTATATATATATTGTATATATATAAATATATATATATAAATATATGATAATAATAACAAATAATTTTTTTTTGAGTGACACAGAGATAGACAGAAAGACTAGTTGATACAAAACCTAATACAAAATCTGATTGCACCCTTGCGTGACAGCCAAAAAGAAAGGAGACAGAGAAGAAAAGGGGGACGCTGATCTAGACACACTACAGCCAATCGAACAGGCATTACATGCAAGTTGTCTGGGGGGTGAATAGTTGAAAGACTACAAAGTGAATGACACACACACACCTGAGTGAGGATGCAATTCGCCCAAATATGCATGGCACACATGGTGGGCATCCACCATGGTGAGTGACAGAGATCGGTTATCTGTTATTCCTCTCGTTTCCTATTCTGTCAGCTATTGTTGATCATGATTGTTGGCTTTGCCATTGCCTGAACTGAAAGGCTTTCTTTGTCAAGTTTGTGAAAATTGCTCTATTCTGTATAATCGACCAGTAGTTTTTCCCGTTATAAGAGATTTTCGAGTTTTGTTTATTTGAGCTAATTAGCTGTAGGTTTGCGAACTTTGTAGACTGAGTTATTGAGGCCAATACGAGCAGTGTTCCAAGCAGCAGTTCAGCGAGGATGTCGTTTGGCAGCTGCTGGTGTTGCTGGTGCAGCTGGTTGATCAGATACACCGAGTAAGCGGAATTTGCGAGACAGAACACGCCCAGCAGCGTCAACAGCGTCAACAGCGATCCCACCATCGTCAACAGTGTGTGTTTGCCAGAAGGACCAAAAGCAGACACAAGAGACAAGAGACAAGAGACAAGAGCAGCTGAAGCACTCAAATGGTCACACAGCGTTGCCAAACGAACCCGGAAACACACCTCCAGCACCCGAATCGCAGCGCTGCAAAGTGTAATAATGTGTGCAAAGTGTGTGCAAAGTGCAGCGTGCGCGCGGCCTCTGTGGGCAATTAAGTCCGGCGCTGGGTGACAGACTCCGAGCCGTACTTGGTGATAACCCTTCCTGGTGCATCTGCTTTGCTTCTTTTCCCGTTTCTGGCACCTTCAGATCCCTAGTCATTTGTCTGCTACCGCAACCAAGCGTCCCGTATTGCTATAAAAGAAGTCACCTTTTCCTGTTTTCGTAACTGTCCTGCTTCCCGTTTTTCCTGTTTCCCTATTTTCCCTCTCTTTCCTGCTTCTTTTCTTTTACCATCCAATAAGTAATCAGTTAATTCTTTTATATTAATAGATACTTTATACTAAATAGCTGTTCATAAGACAAAAAAAACAACAAAAAATTTTTTCTTTCTAACAATGTTATTATTGTCACAACAAATTCCACTCACTTCTTCCCACATTGGTGCAAGATCGTTTATTAGAAGTGCTATCAAATCCTCTTCTTCTTACCGTTACATTTCATCTTCTAAGAATTCTCAATCTGCAACCATTCCAATTCACCATGAAGGTGATGCAGTCGATATGACTAATTTACCACCTGCTCATAATACAAGAATGGTTAAACTGAACTCTTTAGAAAATGTTTCTGAAGGTAAGTTTTTAACAAAATCAGTTTTCGAACATCCAGGTTATGAAATGGCAGATATGAAAAAAGTTAAATTCGAACATCGTCCTGTTCAATCTTTTAGAGATGTAGTTACCTACGGTTTTATGAAATCTTTAAGACATTCATTTGATTTCTTTACTGGTTATATCGAACCAAAAAACGAACAACATCAAATTGAAATTGGTAAAGGTCCAGATAGAATGACTTTAGAAAAATGGTTAACCAGAGTTGTCGTTTTAGAATCAGTTGCAGGTATTCCAGGTGCTGTTGCAGGTTTCTTAAGACATTTAAATGCTATGAGATTATTCAGAAGAGATATGGCATTCATTGATACTTTATACGATGAAGCTTTCAATGAAAGAATGCATTTATTAACTTTCCTGAAAATGGCTAAACCTTCATTATATACCAGATGTTTATTATGGGTTGGTCAAGGTATCTTTGCAAACTTATTCTTCTTTGTTTATATTGTTTCCCCAAAAACATGTCACAGATTTGTTGGTTATCTTGAAGAAGAAGCTGTTAACACTTATTCTAGATGTATCAGAGATATGGAATTAGGTTTATGTCCAGATTTAGCAAACCATCCAGTTCCACAAATTGCAAAAGACTACTGGCATTTAAGCGATAAAGCAACTATGTACGACTTAATGCAATATATCAGAGCCGACGAAGCTAAACATAGAGAAGTCAACCACACATTTGCCAACTTAGAACAAAAAGGTCAAGACAGAAACCCATTTGCTTTAACCATCAAAGAAGATCCAAGACCACAACCATGTCATACTTTAAAGAACCACCGTGCTAAAGGTTGGGAAAGAGATGAATTAATTTTATAGACAAACACATGCACGTTCCTTTAATGATTTAATATTTACTTCTATACATTTACGCAATTGATTTTATATATATATATATATACCAATATATATCTATATATGAACAAATGGTATATATTCTTTATAACTTTACCAGTTAAACTTCCGGTTTGGCTCAAATTATTTATTATTCTTAAGCAAAAAAAAAATAAAGCACAGCACATCTCCCACAGCTGAAGACGAAGCACCTTCACCAGAAAACCTGCACGCCGCTCTTCGTAGATTCCCGGAATGCCCCATCACGATCCTGATAACCGCCGTCACGTGGCAAACGCCGCCGCCCGAGATCACACGCAGCACACCTCATCTAACTGAACTTCAGCCTGCAAGCTATTCTTAGATACACTGAGCAGATTATGCTGTATACATGTTGATACGAATATACAACTCACACTTTTGAGGCATTAAACGCAGTATGGATAAACACACACACATGGCTGCTTCCCCAGCCCAGAGCTTCAAAGAGAAGAGAAATGGCGACTTCAAATGGTAGCACTTGTTTCTGTTTCTGTTTCTGTTTCTGTTTCTGTTTCTGTTTCTGTTTCTGTTTCTGTTTCTGTTTCTGTTTCTGTTTCTGCTACTGCGCCACATGCACATGTCTCACAGTTTGCAAGATACACGCACCGCCACAAGTCTTATTCCGGCAACGCGGTAGTATCGCTGTTAAAATTGTTGATTTAGTCACAATAAAAATCGTCGAGTAAAATTTCAGGCCCGTTTCACTATGTTGGACGGAGTCATAATTTTTTTTTTCAAAACGTTATTCTATAGAGTTATTCTCTTTTTTTTTTCTTGATTAAACAACATCGAATAAAAAAAGGAAAAAATGTTATCTGCGTCAAGAAATATTTTAAAAAGAGCTTATTCTACCAAACCAAGAAATTTAACAATTGGTTTAATTCCAGGTGACGGTATTGGACGTGAAGTTATACCTGCAGGTAAACAAGTTTTAGAAGCTTTATCACCAGAATATGGTTTAAAATTTAATTTTATTGATTTAAAAGCAGGTTTTGAATTATTTAAAAAAACAGGTTCTGCATTACCTGATGAAACTGTTGATGCTTTAAAAAATTCTTGTGATGGTGCTTTATTTGGTGCTGTTTCATCTCCAACTGTTAAAGTTGCAGGTTATTCATCTCCAATTGTTGCATTAAGAAAGAAAATGGGTTTATATGCAAATGTTAGACCTGTTAAATCTGTTGAAGGTATTGGTAGACCAGTTGATATGGTTATCGTTAGAGAAAATACTGAAGATCTTTATATTAAAGAAGAAAAAATTTATGAAAAAGATGGTTATAAAGTTGCAGAAGCTATAAAAAGAATTTCTGAACCTGCAACTAGAAAAATTGCTAAAATTGCTTATGAAATTGCTTTAACTAGACAATCAATGAGAGATTTAGGTGCAGAATCTTTACACAATAAACCTTCTGTTACAGTTGTTCATAAATCTAATGTTTTATCAGTTTCTGATGGTTTATTTAGAGAACTTTGTAAAAAAGTTTATGAAGAAAATCCAGAATTTGCTTCAATTGATTATAAAGAACAAATTGTCGATTCAATGGTTTACAGAATGTTTAGAGAACCAGAAATTTTCGATGTTGTAGTTGCTCCAAATTTATATGGTGATATTTTATCTGATGGTGCTGCAGCTTTAGTTGGATCTTTAGGTGTTGTTCCATCTGCAAATGTTGGTGATAACTTTGTTATCGGTGAACCATGCCACGGTTCAGCTCCTGATATCGAAGGTAAAGGTATCGCTAACCCTGTTGCTACTATTAGATCAACTGCTTTAATGTTAGAATTTATGGGCTTCCCAGAACCAGCTTCTAAAATTTACGCAGCTGTTGATGCCAACTTAATGGAAGATACTATTAAAACTCCAGATTTAGGTGGTAAATCATCAACTCAAGAAGTTATCGATGATATCACTAAAAAATTATCTAATTAATCTATATAAAAAGTTTGTTTAAAAATATTAGAACACTCTCTCTTTGAATTTCTTTTTTTCCCTCCAAAAAAAATAGAAAAAATATAAAATATGCTTTCAATCATTTAATAATTTATTAACAAAATAGTCCCTTGTGAATCATGAGGATAATATTTATACCTACTCTTTACCATGCAAATTTCTTTCAAATGAAACTGCAAAAAACCCTATACCACCATCAACTTTAGGCAGTGATCTAACACAGCCACCAGCTAAATCTTCTTTATTATCATATCCTTCAAAAACTTCTGGATGTCCCCTTCTTGGCCAATCCGGTAAAACGTCTTTCCTGTTACTAACTGTCCAACCTTGCTTTTTAATATCATCATCTTCAAGCAACCTTTTAACAACACCTTCATTTTCTTCATCATGTATAGAACATGTACTATAGATTAATTTTTTAACATTTGGGAAACTTAATGCATGTTTTACAATTTTAAATTGAAATCCACTCAATTTTTCTAATCTTTGGCTTAATTTCTCTTTTGCTTCTTCTTCATCAATTTCTTCTTGTTCATCAAATGCACGTCCAAAAATACCACTACCTGAACATGAAGGATCAACCAACATACCTGTTATTTCAGGGAAATCTTGTGGTCTCGTTGATGTAAAATCTGCGTGATGAATTGTTATGCAGTCCAAACCGCCAGCTTTTTCACACATCATTCTTATAACTTTTATACGTTTATTATCTTTCTCAAAAGCAACTATAGATCTTTTGGAATTATTTAAAATAGATGCTAAATGTGTAGTTTTATTACCTGGTGCAGCACATGCATCTATAACTTTATCTTTACCCGGTATTGGATTCAAAATAGCTGCCGGAAAACATGATGCTCTATCTTGAATTATTAACCTACCTTGTTTATAAGCATCAGTTGAAGTCAATTTTTCTTTGGGATGAATACCAAATAAGTTAGGTATATATATATCATGATATATGACACCAGGTGCAGTAATTTCTTCCAGTGTGTTAACTTTTCTCAAATGAGAAAATTCTCTTAGTAAAGATTCTGTGTTCGTTTTCAATAAGTTGGTTCGAAACCATCTAACCGGTGTATCATCATCTTCGATTAACTCATCCAAGGATTTAACTTTATGCTTAATTTTCAAACGTGCCAATTCTGCCTCTAATCGAGGCCTGTTTCTAATAATCGCATCTTTCCAAGTATGTTGCTTACTTTGAATACGTTTAGATTTAGAGAAAAGTAAATCATGAATCATTAACATGAAAATCGGTTCTGGTATTTTGGCTTTTTTCTCTAGCTGAACTATTTTAGTTTTCTGCATAATTTTTTGAATAAATGGCTTGTATCTTAAAGTCGAAGAAACCAAAGCATATATGTGTTTCGGATTCGATTTGATGTATTTTGAAGTCTTGCATGTTTCAAAAATTCTTGATTGTAATGATCCTTTCTGTGAAGGAAGCATGAACTGTTGCGAATCCTTGTAAATCTGCATTTTATTCGTCTAGATATATCGTTAATTATCTATATATTTTTCAATCTGGCTGCCCACCCTAATAGTTTGTACATTTTTCAAAGCATTTGCAGGAAAAAAAAAGAAAAAAAGAGAAAATAATTTGAAAAATTTGAAAAAAACATGAAAAAAAAGTGTAAACGAGGGTATTTCCGTCTACAGTAGTTATTTGAGAAATATCTTTTCAGCACTACATGTTTATATACACACAATTTTATATATTCGGTGAACACATTATCGTACCTAGTAGTATCACCCATTCCAGTACCAGTGTTCACACTTACTACATACTTTGACCCCACTCTGTAGAAAAGAGTGCAGAGCCACGCAGCCTCCCAACGCTGCACCTCCAAACAAGGCATCTACTGTCGTCGTCTTCCCACACCTGCTGAACTGAAACGTTTCCACGCACAGCGACATGGCGAGGAAGACGATGCTCCCGTTTTGGGTAAATGGCTATCTGTGTCTCTGGCAGCTGGCAGCTGGGGGAGGGTGAATGAATGAATGGCCACTGACAGCTGGCGGAGTGACCCTGCTGCTGAACACTCAACACTGTCCTGAACGACCAGACACACCGGTGGTGCCAGCAGTGCCCCCACCTGGCTGCCCATCCGGCTATCCACCTGCTGTAGATCTCAGTTCAACCTGTTCTGTCGCCGATCGGCGCATTTCCGTAACTAAAACACTGTACAGGATAGAACATAGATTCGGGGACTTCTGTTTTGCTCCAGGAGTTTCTGTTTTCTCTTACACAGAAAACTTTTCCCGTGTCCTTGTCAGCAGATCCTTTTTTTGTTCCTTTCCAGTATTGTTTGACTTCCACTCTTTTCAACTGTCAAAAAAGTAAAAGCTGTCAATTTTAAAGTTAAACGTAAAGCAGCTTGTTTTATGCTTTAACCTCATTGAAAAAAAAAAGAAAAAAGAAAATATAACATAAACATCTACAGAAAAAAAAAAGAAGATTGTTTAATTTAAAATTGTTTTTGGGTTACCATTTATTATTACTGCTGCTATTATTACTGCTATCAGTTTACATTTCAAACGATACATTTCTAGTTGAATCAGAACGAGAATGTCTACCGACGTTGTGAATCCAAATAAACGTCCTTTAGAAGATAGCACCCCAGAGTCTAGTGTGACAGAGGTAGCATCCGCAGCAACGATCGACTCTAAACCAATATCACGTTCAACTGCCAATACAGAAACTTCAGGTGTTGCTGTAAAAGTAGAGCCAAATGATGTCATTATGGAAGATGTTGTAAATGAAGAAATTACAACTACTATAGTAAATAAATTATCAGATGAACAGCCTGACATAATTGTTCCAAAAAGAAAACCTGATTTATCATACGTTTTGTTGAAAACTGGATTAGTTTATGATGTTAGAATGCGTTATCATGCAAAAATATATACATCATATTTTGAATATATTGATCCTCATCCTGAAGATCCAAGAAGAATATATAGAATATATAAAATTTTAGCAGAGAATGGTTTGATTGTTGATCCAACACTAAGTGGATCTAATGATATAGGTGATTTTATGTTAAAAATTCCAATTAGAGAAGCTATGAAAGAAGAAATTTTAGCTGTACATTCAGAAGAACATTTAAAATTTATTGAATCAACTGAAAATATGAATAAAGAACAACTTTTAAAAGAAACTGAAAAGGGAGATTCTGTTTATTTTAATAATGATTCATTACATTCAGCAAAATTATCTTGTGGTGGTGCAATTGAAGCTTGTAAAGCAGTTGTTGAAGGTAAAGTTAAAAATTCTTTAGCAGTTGTCAGACCTCCAGGTCATCACGCAGAACCTGATGCTCCAGGTGGTTTCTGTTTATTTTCAAATGTTGCAGTTGCTGCAACAACAATTTTAAAAAATTATCCAGAATCTGTCAGAAAAATTGTTATTATAGATTGGGATATTCATCATGGTAATGGTACTCAAAAAGTTTTCTATAATGATCCAAGAGTTTTATATATTTCATTACATAGATATGAACAAGGGAAATATTATCCAGGTACAAAAGCTGGTGGTGCAGATCAAATAGGTGAAGGTCAAGGTGAAGGTTTTAATATTAATATTCCTTGGCCAGTTGGTGGAGTTGGTGATGCAGATTATATTTATGCATTTAATAAAATTATAATGCCTGTATGTTATGAATTCCAACCAGATTTATGTATTGTTTCTTCTGGTTTTGATGCTGCAGATGGTGATATTATTGGTGGTTGTCATGTTACACCAGCTGGTTATGGACAAATGACTCATATGTTAAAAAGTTTAGCAAAAGGTAATTTATGTGTAGTTTTAGAAGGTGGTTATAATTTAGATTCTATTGCTAAATCAGCTTTAAGAGTTGCTAAAGTTTTAATTGGTGAACCTCCAGAAGAATTAACTAAAATATATCCTAAAACAGAATCAATTGAAGTTATTGATGATGTTATTAAAATACAATCTAAATATTGGAAATCTTTAGGACCTGGATATACAGGATTAGATTTTAATTTACCAACTTTAATGGGAGAATTTGAAAAATTAATAGCAAAATCAAAAGATCCAACTTTTATTGAAGTTGCAAGTAGAAATGATAGATTAGGAGATGCAGTTAGAGATTATCAAAGAAGTGAATTATTTAATAAACATAATTTTAGTACATTACCATTATTTTCTAAAAAATTACCTCAAACTCCTTCAATTGGTGAATCAACAATTTTATGCTCTCCTGATATTTATAAAAATGATAAAATTGTTATAATTGTTCATGATCCATCAAGAATATGGGCACGTCATGATCCAGTTACAGGTGATTTAGATCCTGCAAATGCTGTAACTGTTGATAAATCATTAGATTTTATTGAGTGGTCATTAAAACAAAAATGGGGTGTTATCGATGTTAACGTTCCAATAACGATCACAGGTAAAAATGATATAAATTATAATAATATAAATGCATCTCAAGATATAATTTTATATTTATGGGATAATTTTTTACATTTTTTTGAAGTTCAAAAAATTGCATTTATTGGAGTTGGCGAAGCTTATAATGGTATAATTCATTTATGTGGTCATAGAGAAGTTCGAAAATTAGTGAAAGCAAGTATTAATTTTGTTGATAAAGCTACAGCGCTACGAGCTGTCGTTTCAACAGTAGATGAATCAATAATTGATTGGTATTTTAGAAATTCTTTAGTTTTCACTAGTGGTAAACATCCATGTTGGGGTGATAAAGATGCATCAAGTACAAGACGTCCAAGAAAGAAATATGGTAGAGTTTTAAGAGCCGATGTTGAAAGTTTAGATGGTATTATCGATGAAAGATTCGAAGAAGTTTGTCAATTTATAGAGGAATCTTTAGAAGATTACGAAAGTGACAGCGAATCTGAATAATCAAGTTTTGAAGGAGAAATATATCTACATATATATATTACAACGTTTAATATATAAGACACACAAAAAGTACATTTGTTTATGGAACATGTTAACAATTTTTTTTTACCCTGTTATAATTTTTTAAATATAAGTTAATTAAATATCTCTATCGTTTTATCATTAAAATTAGAAGTTAGAAAAATTTCCTGTGAAATAATTGAAAATAATTATATTTACATCCATTAACGAGCGTATCATTATCAGTTGTCTAATTTGGCCAGGGTAACTTCACGTGGTGTATAAACGTCATCGATCACATCCTTTTTATATAATTGACTAACACGTTTTGTCATAGGTCCCATATTTCCACTACCAATAACGAGCCCATCTATCATTCGAACAGGGACTTGTGATGCAAAAGTACCAGTAACAAATGCTTCATCCGCAGTGTAAACTTCTGTCATTGTAAAGTTCATTTCTTTAACAACAATACCATCATTTTTGGCAACATCAATTACCTTTTGTCTAGTAATACCATGCATTTGGTTATCTCTTGTTGGTGCCCAAATTTCACCTTTTCTAACAATGAAAAAATTAGTTGCATTACAAGTTTTAACAAAACCCTGATGATCAAGCATTAAGGCACCATCTGCACCTGAATTTTCTGCAGATATACTAGCTAAAACATCTGTAGCTTTTGAAAGATGATTCCACATTTCATCTTTTGTATCAGGAGTACCTCTACGTACCCAAGAAGTTGCTAACTTGATACCATTTTCATAAGATGAAGGATGTACTTTTTTGTATTCTGGAATAAGAATAATTTGCGATTTCCCAATATTAACTTTCCTTGATTGATAAGGTGTTGATTTTAAACCTCTTGTACATATCAATCGTAGATGTACATCTTCACTTTCAGACATTAAAGGGTTCGCATCAATTGTATCATAAATCATTTGTAAAAGTTCCCTTTTAGTAACACCTAAATCAATCCATAAAGCATATGCAGTTTGAAACAACCTTTCAAAATGCTCATAACAATATTGAACGTTACCTTTGATAATCCTTAAACCCTCCCAAATACCATCACCGACTAACACAGAAGAATCGAAAACTGAGATTTTTGCTTCATTCCTAGGAAACAAGTCAAACTTCATTGAAACACCATCACGTATCCCAATTTTTATAGTTTCATTCCTTGGATCTTCAATAAATGAATGGTCTCCATTTAGTGGTTCTTTAGTCATCACGAGCTGTTTTAATGAAATATAACGAAAATCAAAACCTGTATATACTAATTTCCTCCCTCTCTATTTATATATTCAAGAAAACAAATAAGTTAAAGCAAAGACTCAGATAAGCTTCTTTGCTTATAAGGTATCTTTCAATCGTCCAAACTTCGTTACTGGCTACAGCTATTGTCTGCCATATCCTTGGTGTGGCAGCATATCTCAAACTGCAACAAGTGAGACACCACGATAAGTTGTGCTCGGAGATGCCGAAATAGCGTCGGCTTGGCACGAGAACACTGTTCTTTTCTCTGACTGTACTGGCAGAACAAAGTGTTGTCCAAATTAGACAACTCACTGTGATATATACGTGTGTGTTGATGGTCTCAGTACAAGACCCTGTTTGTAATTGTGATTTCCCTGAAACTTCCAAGTCTTAGGTCTTTTCTACAGTTTCTGAATTCTACTTTCACGGTTTATTTTTCTTCAATGGCATCAGGCTTATCAACAATCTAGACCATCCTATTATCAACATTTCCGTACTAGAACATTACATCTTTTATTTGAAAAAAACAAACATGTCCACTGGTTAGCAACTGACACTTAGACATCATATAAGCCTATATTTTGGTACCAGGATTCCGAACTCCGAAATAGCAACACTAACATAACATCAATACTAGAATGAGGTAATAAATCTAAAACTACCGGACGTGCAAAATCACGAGTGAATAATTAATAACAAATAATAGATTGCATTTTAAACATTCTATTCAGTTCTTTAACACGAGTAAATGCTCCACTCCCTTGTTTTTCTGCTCAAGAATCTAGAAGTATGTTCGATGTTGGAACTTTTCACTCCCCTTGTTTTTGGACATAAAAGACCAGCAATTTCCTTAACATAATATAGTAGATTAGTAGATACTTGTGAATTTTTTACAACAAATAAACTTGAAAAGTGAAAATGAAAACAACAAATATTTTCTTATTGATCGTTTCTTTATTTACCCAATACTCACATTCGGCTTCGGCATATAATTCAACAACACTTTCTACTTCAACTGTAGGAAGTGAACAATGGTGTGAAGTACCTATTAAGCTATATGCACACGCTGAAGGTTATGAAGATTTAGGTGGCAGAACAGGGATTACAAGCTATCATGAAGGTGCCGGTATTAATTACATTTTTTTAACAGGTACCGACTCATACGAGTTTATTTATAATAGATGTTTGAAACAGATTTATATTTATTTGGATTCTTCCAAACAACAAAAACAGTTTTTGAGCATGAGTAACGGGTTTGTTTCGTTGACAGTTGTTGGTCCTAGTGGCCAATATGACATCAACCCTGTTAATGATTCTTCAAGTAAATACTTATACGTGAATGGTTCACCTGATGGTTGGCTTGCATGCAAAGATACCAATGATCCTTACAACTATTCAAAAACGTTATATCAATTGTTGTATCGTGGAGCAACTTTCGAAAACTGTAAAAGTATCATGGTTGAGGTGCAAGAGTCTTAGGAATTCTGTAGTTTACATACAAACGACTTCTCCTTTTTTTCTTTTTATATATATAAATTCCATTTATAATTGTTTATCATAAGTTTTTCATTTGGATTAATATACACTGAACAAATATACACATGTGTGAATTATAAAATTATTTCTGGTCAAAAGCAACACGAGCAAGAGCGTCTAAAGCACTAGTACCACCTAAAAATGTTCCAATATTTTTGTTTTTAGAATTTTCATTTTGTTGCTGGGTTGGTGGAAGTGTTGGTTTATTATGTGGTTCTAACTGTGTAAATGGCAATTGTGTTTGCTGGGAATTCTGTATAGAATTAAATGGTTGGAATGTTTGAACCGCAATTTGTGGTGGCTGAATTGAAGATGGTGTTTGAATTACTGTAGGTCCTGGTGTAAACTGTGAAGGTTGTGTTTGGAAATTTACATTATCTGGTAGACGATCAGATAGTTCATTTTTAATTGGTGAATTCATAATATTACGAATATTCGGTTTAAATGGTGTATAGATATTTTTATCTTTGAATTCATTATTAGTATCTGAGTTAAGTAAATTCATAATACTTGGTCTTCTATTAGAAAATTGACTATGTGATACAACAGGTGGTAACATACTAGTTTGTGATATTGGCAATTTATCTATATTTGAAGGCCCTAGCATTCTATTTGATGTATTTAACAGTGAGTTCATATTCATTATGTTATTTCTCAATGGTGGAGGTGGTGGAAGACTTGGGCCTAATTGAAGTGGAACCAAATTATTTGATAGAGGAGGACTATTTGAATTTAATATATTCGGTTGTTGTTGTTGGTGATAAGATGGAGCAACAGGAATATTTGGTAAAGTAGTAAACTCATTGGAAGGTTTATTAAAATAACCCATCAATGGTCCATTTTGTTGTTCAGACATACCTAAAACCACAGGTTGAGGAATTTGTTGATTTTTAGAGATTGGGAAAATTTCAGCAGATTCAATTAAATTGTTTGCATTTTTAATATATTCTGGCCACTCAGGATGTGTTAATAGACCCCTTTGATAGAAATTTCTAACCATAGCAGCAGATTTTGTACCAAGTTCTTTAGCAATTTCATCCCAATTAGAACCAAATTTTTGTAATAAAATTGGGAAATTGTTGATATCATGAACACTCCAATAACTAGATATATGTTTCCTTCTCTTTTGATCATCACTATCAGGATATTGCTGATAAATTGTCAAAACATCTTGTTGAGGCTCTATAGATCCAGTATCAATAGGTTTAATATCCGATTTAGGAATATTGATTTCATTATTAATTACAGTTTCTTCTTTAGAAGAAACAACTTTAATTTCGTCAGATATTTTCCTTAGTTTAATTGGTTTTTCAATCGGTGTATCTGCCATTCTTTTATTTGAAACAATATTAGCAGTTTCAAGTTCCGTTGAATCATTTAGTGGAGCTGTAATCATTGGTGTCTCTGAAGCAGAATTTGGTGCAGTTTCTGTAACCGTGGCAATAGCAGTTTCAGTAGTAGATGTGTTTATATCATTATCATCATCATCATCATTATTATTATTAGTAGCAACAGGTGTAGCAGTTTCATTCTCAATAGCTGATGTATCAGGAGTTGTAGTTTCTGCTCTTGATTTAGATTCCTTTTTCTTTTTCAAATTTTTCCTTTTAGATTTTTTATTTTTATTTTGTATCATAATCTTGTAATTAGTAGTTGTTTTTTTAGTTTTATAATAATGCAAAACGCATTCTTCTGCCGTTCTTAAACCACCCATATCATGTGATATACGACCAAACTTTTTTGGATGTAAAAGATAAAGTTCACAAAATTTGGAATGTTCCGCTGGTGTAAAATTATCAATTATATCAGTATACATATGTTTTGCCCATTCGTTTTTATCTTTTACCAAATTATTTGAGTCCATCACTCTCATCTTAGCAAATTTTTCAACAGGATCCATAATCTGATCAGGAATTATTGCTGCACCATATTGTGCCCTTACCAGGGGATCTCTTTCTCTTTCTTGTTCCAAAGATGCTAAAATTTCCATAAATTCTGCTTCAGTTCTAACGGAATCACCATGATGTCTACTTCTACGAGAAGTAGTTGGTTTATTAGTTTTAGGCTCTTCAATTTTTGCTTTGTTCTCTTTACCACTTTCATAAACTTTTGCTGATTGTTTTTCATAAAATGCAACATCCTTTTTCCATAAATAATTAGAATAAACATAACGATCAGTAAGAATCTTTTTCTTAGATTCTAAAATTGATGATATATTTTTTAAATTACTGAATAAAACATATGCAGTTGCTTGTTTAAAGATTAATTGATTTTTATCCAAAAAATTATATTGTTTAAGAGATTTCAATTTATTTTTATTTAAATATTTTAGATTTTTTCTTCTTAATTTTTTTGAATGATGTTTTAAATCCCAAACTCTATATTCAACTTGTTTCATTGGAAAGATACAACCTTCAACTTCAAATGATTCATCATCACTGTAGTGTTCTTCATTAATAGTTTGATTATCATTTTTAATTTTTTCAAACTCATCGATATTAGTTTCTTCATTTTGAATTAAGGGTATATTTACTTCATCGAGTTTGTTATTACTAATATCATTATCATTTTGAATAATCTTTTTATCCAACTCATCCAAATTCTCATTTTTAATATGGTGTTGATCTGAAGATATCGTCATAGAAGGTGTATAATCCGAGTCTGCTGCAGTTTCATTATCTTCGGGCTCTTTATTATTAGAATTTAAAACCTCTATTTGATTTTCTATGCTATCTGTCTTTCTAATCTCGACACTATCGCCAATAGTTTCATCTTGTACTTTATTATCAATAATAGTTACATCTTGATCGATTTCGTCGACTTCTTTGTTTTCATGTGAATCAAGATTTTCTGTTACTTCATGGTTATTTGTATCTTGATTTAATTGAGTGTTTTGTTCAAGGTTATCATTATTGCTTATATCAATATTGGGATCTTTCGAATCTAAAGAAAATGAACTCGTAGGTATAGTATTGCTACTTTGACTTCTATTATTAATTGGAGCATACCCTTTTTGGTTTGAATAATCTCTATATTCATTTGGGTGTTTGTTAGCATACCCAAAATTTGTATTATATTTTGGTTTAAAGCCACTCTTTTTATGAATAGAATAATGATCATTATAATAAGGATCCATATAAGAATTATAATCTGGATATCTTCCTATATTTTGATTGTTAGCTAATTCATCTTTATAAGATCCTGATACCGATCTTCTGTTGTTTATTGGAGAATTTGTGGTATTACCTGGAATTAAGGGTCGATTTCCTCTATATCCAGGAGTTCTTCTTGACACGGGCGTATTATTTCCGTACCACTCATTTCTATTCGGGATACTTCGTGAATGATTGACGGGAATTGTTGATGATGGATTATTCGTATTCGGTTCACTTCGTCTTGATGAGAATGGGCTAGATTTCGAAGGTATATTAGTAGTATTTGCAGGTTGTGGAAATGGATTTGGATTAGACGAATATGAAGAATATGAGTTATAATTGTTGTGAAATGGGTAATATTTTTTAGATCGTCTATTAGGATCATCTTTGTAATATCGCCCATTTCCATTTCTATGATGCTCCTGATTCATTTTGTATCCTGGTTATATTGGGAACTGAGCTATAAGATGTAGGTAGATATGTGGATATAAATATATATGTATCTATAACTTTAACTATATATAAATATCACAATTAATTGAGTCGGTACCGTTTTAACAGTTAGCTAATACTTCTAAGAACTCTAGTATACAATAATTTAGATCCCATATATATATAATGGTAATAATGGGATTGTTTGCCCCCTTCAATTGGTTTTTTTGAGGGAATTGTATAAATTATAGTGACACAAATGGGATTTGAAATTCAAAGGAAATAGACAAGTGCAGTTGAAATTGGTATCAGAAGATAGGATATGATTCCAGTAAATGAATGGAGACGGTTAGAAGTACTTAGCTGCTCTGTGTGTGGAGCAAACCCAAAAACAATGCAGATTACAGAAGAAGGCAACGGCAATTTCAAAAACAAGTCTGTACGAGTCGATGCAACAGGAATTGTGTAATTCGAGAAAATCAACCAAAAAATGAGAAAATGCAAAAAAAGGCAAAAAAAATGCGAAAATATAGAAAAGTGTTACCCGGCTTTTCACAATGTCGCGAAAACTTCTTTTTTTTTGTTTTTTCGCGCGCTTGCCGTTTTGGGAAAATTAATTACGTGCATAAATGGTTTGGCAACTCCGTAACGCGTTTTGAAACAGGTCTCACAAACCATCTTTGTGAAGTTTACGTGTTACTCCCTATTCTCCTATTCTCCTATTCTCCTACTCTCTTTTTCCCCTTTCTTTCTCATTCTTCTGTTTTCTCATTGAAAAACTGCTTCCTTGTACTGACCACCGTTTGGGATATACCACCGAAACAAGAAATAAATACCATCTATGAAACGATCACTCTCATTGTATGAACAGGATGAAAATACCAATGAAAAATTTCAGGAAAACCTAGCTTCAAATAAGAAACAGAAACTTCAACCGTTGTCAAATTCTAACAGTTTGGGAATATTGTCTCCTCCAGTTACCCCAGAGAACTTATCAAAAACTATATCTTTTGACAATTCCAAATTAGCACCAGTTTCAAAAAAATTATTCAGTAACACCGTTGGATCAAATCGCTCTTCCACTTACAAAGCTACTCCTTATTCAAGAGCTAAAAATCTGTTTTTAACAAACTCAAATCCTTATTCCAATGAAAACTTCATCTTAAATGGTAGAGAAAAGGAAGCCACGGTATTAAAGTCTTATATAGTTGATGCAATAACAAATTTTGAATCAACTTCGATTTATATTTCTGGTCCTCCAGGTACCGGTAAATCGTGTCAAATAAATGCTCTTATTGATTCATTCACATTAAATACTTTTTCATATAAATCATTGTTAAACGAAGCTGATAAAATATATCATATTCCAATAAACGACTCAATCAGAAAAGTTAGAATTGTTAAAATCAATTGTATGTCCATTTCTTCACCTGTCGATCTTTACAAATATTTGTATACCTTGTTGACTGGTAAATGTTACGACACTTCAAAAGACTCAAAACAATTATTTAATGCTTTCAAGAAAAATGAAGATATAATGACTTTACTAGTTTTAGACGAAATGGATAATATTATAAATAAATCACAGCAAATGTTATTCGAGCTATTCACTTGGGCCTCAAATTTATTAGATAATATTCTGAACCCTAAAATAATTCTGGTTGGTATTGCCAATGCATTAGACCTAACAGATAGATTCCTTCCTAGACTAAGAGCCAATTGCATCTGTCCAAAATTGGTTCAGTTCCTACCATATACAGCTGATCAGATTAAGTCTGTTATTACAGGTAAATTATTTTCATTACAAAAAAATAAAACCGTTTTACCACCTTTGGTACATCCTGCAGCAATTCAATTTTGCGCAAAAAAATCTGCAGTTACTACCGGAGATTTAAGAAAAGCTTTTGATATCATGTTTAAATCGTTGAATTTATTTGAACTTAATTTACTAAAAAGCAAATCACATGAAGAAATAAACAATACTTCAATCGATAAACTACCTAAAATGATGATATCTCAAGTTGTTAAAATATGTTCAGAGTCTTTTAACTCTAATTTTGATTTAAAATTAAAACCTTTGAATTTACAACAAAAGGTAATCCTCTCATTTCTTTTAAAATTTGAAGAAAAAATTGAATCAGAACGTTTGAAATTTATTAAACTTAAAAAATCCGGGAAATTCAATTATATTGTGTCTTTAAACTTGTTTTTCGAATATTATTTGGAAAAATGTAAGGATTTTGATCATTTAAAACCTTTAAAAAGATCAGAGTTCTTGGAAATTATAAGCTCGTTTGATACTCATGGGCTAATAACCATTTCAATGATGAATATATCATCATCTACCAAATCATTAATTTCCAATTCATCAATATTATTAAATTTTGATAACTTCAGAATCGCTTTTAATATTCCAAAATCTGAATTTATCAAAAATGTTAATGATATACCTCTTTTAAAGAGAATAATTTATAGTAACTTTTAGTGTAACCTTTGTAACAATGCATCTTTGCATATATATATATCTATATATACCTCTAATATATGTAAACATTTTAAAAAATTTTGAAAATTATCTATACACATGTCTGTGAATATATAAATTATATAAATTGAATTTAAAAGAACTGGCTTTTAATTTCAAAGTGGGGAAGTAAAAATTTATTGGAGAAAGAAGTTGAACATGAAAAAAACATTAAAATATTTAAAGGAACGAAAATCAAAATGGTGGAACTGGAAGGGAAAAATAAAGGAATTATGAGAGTTTATACTAACAACCTAAATTTTTATTGAAGAAATAAAATGGGGAAAAACAATTAAAGGAGAACAAATTTTACAATTGGAGGAATTGAAGTAATCGAAATAGTTTTGCTTAAAAAGCAACAGTACCAACAGCAGCTGATCTTTTAAATGTTTCACGCTCAAGAGGTTCAGCGTGCTTGATCTCGTCCTTAAATTTGTCAGTATAATTGTTTGGGTAAGCAGGATTTGCCCATCCTTTTAAGTCATCGGAAGATTTAATGAAGTATGAGAATGGATAGGTTGGTAAAGTTTTAACTGGTGTATCTTCCTTGATTAGACCAAGTTTTATTTGTCTATCAACTAAATCGTTAAGGTATGGTAATATATGGTCTCTGAATGATTGGAAATTTTTATATTTGCAAATTCCTTCAGGTGCTTCAAAAATAATTTTTCTAATTAATGAAGGAATTAATGGCTCGTCTTTCATTTCTTCAATTGAATAGAAAACTGGATGATTGGTAAAAATAATTGCTCTCGATTTTGGTAATCTTCTTAAAGTTTGTCTTTCAACTCTAACATTAAATTCAGTTGGTAAAACGTCGCTTTGAACTTTGTCACCTTTCTTTAAAGCATAAACATTATTTAATAATAATTTATGATCCCATGAAATATACCAAGATGCACGTTCTACTAAATCTGGTGCTTCCATTCTAGAAAACCATTTTTCCATTGAAGGCTTTAATTTTTCTGTATAATATGGAACTTCTGTGTGAATAACGTCTAAAGTTTTACCTAATTTATATCTAATACCAAATGATCCACCTGGGAATGGAACTGCAGCTGCCATTAGTCTATGAACACCATCTTCACCTTTCAAGACAATATAGAAATCCTCTTTGGCCATTTTGGAAACATAAACTAACGGATGGTCTTTTAATGGTTCACTGAAATCTAAAATTTCACCTGTAAGTTCATTTTTAACATGATCACCATTATCTTTGGTTGTGAATAATAAAGGATATCTTAACATCATATGTTCTTTTACGGTATCCATTAATTCTCTACATGCAAGTTCAGATCCTGGTAACCAATCAAAATTGTCTGGTCCATAAGTGTGAATAACTCTTTCCTTTTCTTTAATATAATCATAATAATATTTGTCCATATCTAACCAATGGTTAACATCTAATTTGAAAATTGACATTGTTTGATGATATGGCCATCTGAAAGGTCTCCATGGTCTATCATCCCTAGTTTTTACTTCTTCAGGTGTGATATATAGAGGTTGGGGTTTTGGAGCTTCTAAACTTTCTGGAGTTCCTTTGCCATATGAAGATTTTCCTTTAACAGCAATCTTTTTTTTCTGTTGAATAAATTTGTCATATGCAAGCTTGGCAAGATATAAAGCTGCTACAGCAGCAGCACCTGTTCCCAGTATAGTATAATAGTTATTTTCTTCTGAAATCATTTTTTAACTCGTGTAGATGGTAGCAAAATAATATTTTAGTAAGGTTTAAAAAATATGTGTTTGTTGGTTACTATTATTCCTTGTCTATATAAGCAGCAAGCAAAATAGAAAAAGAAAACAGATATGGCTATGTTAATAACCCCTTCTATCATACAGAAAAGACAGCTGCTTTCCTTTTTATAAACCAATCCGTCCTCGAGGCCATCTCTTCTGATATCAGCACCCGATTACCCAATTAGGCAAAAAATGTCTGTACGCAAGACTTCTTATCCGGATTCCACTACCGAATCTCGTCCGCCCAACGCAAGCTTTATGCTTATTGCTGACATATTGCAGTCATGTTGGCTTCTGTAATATAAATACAGGATATTTTCGTCTTTTTGATAGAATCTCAGTTTTTGTTTGTTTACATGTATTGAAGTGGTCCGATTAAATCTTGTGAAGTTTGAAACAATTTGTTTTTCTACCCTTTTAGTATATGTTATACAGGCATTTTATACTTCAACAGTATCCAGGCAAGAGACTTCGACTATAATTCATACATACCTAATACAAAAAATATATATCCACAGCCTTGATATTTCTTCTTGTTTTGGATAATAACAGTCAAGTTGGAAAATTATGAAGACAAAAAAAAGAGTTTCTAATATAGACTTTAGTATGAACAATCAGTGTGTGATACTCATGCCTACAATAGAAACCCATAGTTATTGATAGAATTTTTAAAACCAGGTCATTATAAATTATGCATTATTCATTTTTATATACAGTATACATATTCCTTAAAAGAGGGTATCATCATTCATGTTAAATAAATCAGTACCAAATAAGGCGTCCATCAAATCGGTATTCAAACTCATTGAACTCAATACGTCATTGATATCTCCAGTATTTGTACGTGACTCATCTGTAGTTAGATCGCTGTTTTGAATATACCCCTGGGCAAACAAATTTGTGCTAGAAGTATTTGTAGAATTTTGTACAGCAGATTCATTAAATTGAAACAATGAAGCTGTTTGATTATTTTTGTTCTTATTTTTTATATCCGAAGATAAATTAACTGCTTCGGTTGAATAAGATTTTAACATATTTGATGGTAGTTCACTATTTAAAGTTTTATTATCATTAATAAAGTTATTTTGTTGTGATGAAGTTTCAATTGGTGTTGATTGGACACGTTTCATCTTAATTATATTGCTATCCGTTTTTCTTACTTTATTGTTATTATTTAAGCTCGAATCATCAAAAGATACAGGTTTACTTGATTGCAAATTTTTTGCAGTTCTTTTCTTTTTCTCAGTTTTATTTAATTGTAGTTTAATTTTCCTATATGAAGTAGGAATACTTGTAACACTGGTATTACCACTTTCATTTTTATCTTCGATATTTTTAACATTACTTGGAGGGGCATTATATTTTTTAACTAAAGTTTGGATTATACCCAAATCTTCTAATAACGTTTCAATAATATCAGACATTCTTTTCATCGTACCATCAATTTTATGTAAATTTTTTAAAACCAATTTCCTAATCAGATTAATGGATTTCAATATTTCTTCAAGGTTTATCTTATATTTATCATTTAAATTATCTAAATCAATGACATGTTTGGTTTTATAGGTTTGAGAAGATTTAAATAAAATATATGATAAAGTTAAAACCATAATAGCATTATAACAATAGAAAACGTCATAATAAATGGTTCCATTAAAAAAACCTTTTGAATCTGTGTAACTAACAATTTCAGCAGTTTTGAAAGAAGATTGAATACCCCAAACTAAAAGTGATAAAAATGGATCTGTATTTTTAACTATATAATTTGGTGAATTGACAAGACATAAAAACATTGGTAAAGTTAAAGTAATGTAATAATAATAATATTGGATGTGTAATTTTGGTTTGTATCTTTTTATAGGCAAAGATTTGTAATCTCTCCATAAAGGTGGCAAGTTATTCCAAAAAATTTCCAATTTATTTTTAAAATATAAGGCTTTTTCGATACTTATTAAAGATAAAGGATCCTTTTGGGTTTTTTTTTTATAATCCAAAATTTCAAAAATAATTTTGGTTAGCTTACAACTTTCCAAATAATAAATTTTAAAATGTTCATCTGATTCATCATCAATATCAGGGAAGTCGATATCAATTTCTTCCCAAGGGATTGCACTTGCTCTTCCAAAAGAACAACATAAGGTAGTTTCAGCTTTCGTTAATGACCACAGAATTCTCTTCATAACATCGGATTTTTGGTCATTGAATTTATTGACAATAGATTTTCTATGTAAACCTAAACTCTTTGCTTGAATCGCTGCTAATTCCATCAGACAATAACCACTTTCTCTAACTTTAATACTTGATAAATAGACAGAAAATAAAATTAATAATCTAATTCCATCAATCGAAGGTGTTAGAACAACATCAGATAATGAAAGTTTAATTATATCAATTAATTTTCCCATCATTTCTTCATCTAAAACTGCATTTTTGGGTAAATTTTCAGGGTCTGAAAACTGTTGAAATCTTCTACCTAGAATCCAAACTGTATATATAGAACAGATTTCTGCACTGTTTAACCTTAACAATTGAGGTTTATTTTTTTCATGTAAATCACTAGAGCTATTGTTTTTACTATTGACATTTAATTCATCCCAAAAAATTTCATATTTATCCAAGAAATGGTTTTCATTGAATATAAAGTAATAAGGATGCACTTTTTGAAAAAAAGTATTAACATAAACATCGGCTTCGGGTCTATCCACTATATTGATCAAAGGAAACCTATCAATATTCATTGCATCCAAGTTATATAAATGTGTTGGATATTGGTAAACAGGAATATTTTCTGATGTGATGGTTTGCACAGAACTATCACGAATATCTTGGGTAGATGTTGGAGGGTTTTTTTGATTGTAAGATCTTTTAATGATGATATCACATAAACCGTTTAATAAAGATGCAGTACCAAAGTTACCAATAAAATGAGTATGACCAAACCTGTCCATGATTAACCTTTCACTGTCAACGTTACTGTGTCTTATTTTAACAGAAGGTGGTAGTTTTGGTATGTCTGAGTTATTATTAAAATTTGAAGACTTAACAGCAGATGAAGCTGAAGTTTTGTTTGTGTTTGAATTTTCATTATTATTTTTAATTTCGTTATTGGGTATATTAAAATCGGTATTCTTCATTTCCACAACGCCGTTGTAATCAGATTTACCTTTGGCTTTCTCTGTATCATCCTCCTTTTCAACTTTATTGTCATTGTCATTGTCATTATCGTTTTCATTTTCATATTTCATAACTATATTTTGTTCTTCTTGAAGTCTATTACTTTCTTTTTTAAGTTGTTCAAATGATTCAGAATCTAAATCTCCGTCGCCATTACCATTTGGATTATTGTTAGGATTTGTGTCGTCTAATACGTCCAAATTTGGCATATCAAATTTTAGCTTGTGCCCTATATCAACCAATTCTTCAATATTGTAAATATCTGAATCTGGGAACAAACCGGTCACTAATGCGAGAAGACATTTGTAATGTAATGTGATGTTTTTAACTGGCCCATAAAATCTTTTCTTCCTAGGTATACTGGTAGTGCAAGAAACCCCTGCTTTTGTACACTGTAAACATGGTGTTATATTATCGTATTTCAAATCATTATTTTGTATCCTGTTACACTTTGTTTTCCTAAGTTTACATCTATCACACGAGAATAGGGCCCTTTTACGTTGGCCACTCGGAACCAATCTTCGGGTTGACTGCAAACGCTTACCCTGTTTTCCAGACATCTTGTTGCAATATAAGAATGTGGCTATAAATCAATCAATAGCTAGTATGTATTCCAGTGTAGAAGCAGTGTCTCTGGTGTGTATGCAGAGGATGCCAAATGCTTCAAAGTCTGGTCAAATAGGTGGAAAAAACAGGGAGAAAAAGCTTTGCAAAAGAACATCGACGTCACAAACGGTTTGCGAGCGCAGCGAGAAACGGAGTGACTAACGATAAGCACTTGTTGATCTCTTGCCGGCTGTCCACTGTGTCTTTCCTTGCATGTTTGGAGGGAAGCTGTGTGCAATGTCGGCAACTGGTCAGGGGGCTACATCGTTATCTGCTATTGTCAACACGGTTAATACTGTTATTGGCTCGGGTGTGTTGGTTCTACCTTATGCTCTGCGTACCGATTCAATTTTTCTTGGAACATGTATCATAATATTTGCAGGTCTGGCAAACTGTGTTGGTATGATTCTACAAGGAGCTGCTTCGAAGTTCTTGCCACAGGGTACTGCTACTTTTTTCACTGTTTGCAAACTTACATATCCGAAGTTGTCGGTATTATTTGATTTTGCAATTTTCTTACAATGTTTTGGTGTTAATATCAGTTATCTAGTTTTAACAGGTGATATCTTACCGTTGGTTTACAAATTCGATAACTGGGATAATCAATCTATGAAAAATTTTTATATCATAGCATCGGTACTTATTATTTTACCTCTATCATTAATGAAAAAAATTGACAGCTTGAAATACGCATCTGTGATTGCATTGATTTCAATTGTCTATATTTGTATCTTAATATATGGTAATTTCTTCTATGCATTAAAAACTGATTTTAAGTTTATTCCTGAGGATAAACTTGGTGATATTTCAGTTTTCAAACCTCAAGGTATTAAACCGATTTTTAAAACTCTAGGTATTATTGTCTTGGCTTATACTTGCCCAACACAATTTTCAATCATTTCAGAATTACAAGACCCTTCATTGAAGAATATTTCAAATATTTCAATTGTCTCTATGTTAATAACTGCATTTATTTTCTTATCAATTTCTTATTCTGGCTATTTAACTTTTGGAAATGCTCTAAGTGGTAATATCTTGTTGATGTATGAAAATAATATATACACACAAATTGGTAGAGCATTGTTGATCTTAATGATAGTTTTATCATTTCCTTTGATGTTTCATCCTGCTAGAATTTCATTTAACAATGTTTGTCATGTTATAAAACAATATATTAAAGAAAGAAAAAATAAAGATTCAAATAAGTTATTAGTTAACGATGCATCACCATTGATGGGAAGCAGTGAAGGTTTTGAAAATTTGCAAACTGAAGATGATGATGATCAAGAATCAAATTTTGACGTTGAATTCAGTGATACGACTTTTTACATAATATCCATAATTTTATTAGTAGTATCTTATATTTCAGCATTAACCCTGAACTCGTTTGAATTGATATTATCCATTGTTGGCTCAACGGGTGGTGTTTTAATTAGTTTTGTTCTACCTGGTTTTTATGGTTATAAATTAATTGCAAACAATGATGAATCATTAACTAACAAATTATTTAAAAACTCGCCTGATGAGTTCAATAATCCAATCTTCGAATGTAAGTTATTGAAAAAAGTATCACTTTTTTTGATTATCTGGGGTTTGATGGTTATGGTTATCTGTCTTTACTCTACATTAATTGATTGAATTTCTTGCAAGATTAAAATAAATAAAGGTATAAACCCATTCTAGTATATTTTATACATTTGGTTTATATCTTTTTTATAAATTATAATATTAAAAATATATGAATAAATAGTAAAATATATATGAATATATATATATATATATACATTTGTTATAAATGCAGAATAAATTCTTTTAGTATGTTTTTATAAAACTTTTTCTATACATTTTTTATTATTATTATTGTTATTATTACTATTATTTTTTTTAATTGTATGAGGTATATGAATTGTAAAGTACAGCTATTAATTAATCAAAATCACTATCACTTCTAACATCATCTGCGGATCCACCACGAATAACACGAATAGCAACTCTCAAAATCATATACATCCAAATGCACATAATAATTTGTAAAAAACCTAATAAAATTAATAAGAAATTAATTTGAAAATTGGTATAGCAAATTTTAACATCACTTGGATTTACAAAATTAGAGCAATCAAAATCCATTATATCCCTTGCATTTGCCCATGAATAATATAGAACATAATTATAAACTCCATGTCTTAAAACGATCCATGAAATCATGAAAATTACAAACATTATATCACAAATTTGTTGAAATCCACAATATTTTAAAATCTTAGCAGTTGATAAAAAAACATCAAGTATATCCATTAATAATAAAATGATATGACCAATTCTAGTAAAATAATAAATATATGATCCTGTACATAATAAACATGTAATAATATGATGAGAAGTCATTTGAATATAATCTTTCCTTTTTGCTTCTAAATGAATTACAATAGATTGTTGAAACCAACAAGCAGTTTGAACTAAATAATAAAATTTGAATTCTGCTGATAATCTATCATGTGGCCAATTTTTATAAATATTATAACAGTTGAAAAAATAATCTGATTTATAATATAAATAAAATCCAAAAGACCAGGAAATTGAATAATAAATAATTGACCATGTCTGTTCAATAAATCTTTGAGTTGCTTTAAATTTTTTAATGCCTAACAATTTTGCGCATGGTCTAAAGCATGAAACGATTAAAAAACTTCTTAAGAAGAGTAAATTGATTATCCAAAAAACTGTAAAATATATGTCATTTAAACCAATATCATAGTAATTATTATTATTGGTGTTGTTATTTTCCATATATTGATATGATAATTTATAAAATTTATCAAATGAAAATAAATGAAGGTTTAAATTAAACTTGGAATTGATGTTATTAGTAAAAGCTAGAAAATAATTATTATTAGAAAATGAGTCAGTTTTTGATCCTAAGAATAAAATGGTATAGAAAAGAAGGGATAATTGAATGATAGATTTGTCAAGCTTTGCAGATTTTTTGAATTCTAAATCATCGTTGAATTTGGCTTTATCTGTCCTGCTGTTAGGATAAATGTTTTTATTTTTAAGAATCGTGTTTTTAATTTTTTGATCTTCATGCAAAACAGCTTTTTCCAGAGCTGATCTCTGTTTCAATTCAGCCGAGCTCAATTTGGAGCCCATATCAGCTCCTGTCGACAAAGCAGCAGACATGGTTGGCGACTTTTTTCAATAAACGTCGGTGCTGAATTGGACGAAAAGTGGGAAAAAAATAACACAAACGAATTTGCATGTTAAAAATAGAAAGTGAAGATGAAAAATAAAAAAAAATGTGAAAGTGAAAGTGAAAGTGAAAGTGAAAATGAAAAAATACATCGTGAACATTTGTCTTAGTGCAAGAGATGGACGAATGGTGAATAACTTATTAAGTACAGTGCTGTGGTAGCTGTATATACATATTAGAAAAGAGAGTCTGTATTGTTCTCATCGGTTGGCCTTCCGATTAGCTGTTTCCTTGTAGCGCAATGAACAAAGAACGTAGTGGGACACGTACTGCACCTTCATCGTAGACTGCCCAGTTTTCGTATAATGAAAGTAAGTCCTGAACAGCTTCCACCACTTCAGCAATGTTAATGTTAGATCCAGCTAAAAAATTTGTGAAAGCTCTCAATCTTGGATGCTGTTGAGCTAGATGCGTTGGTTGGTTTTGTGGTTCGTTGGAATTTTGCTGCTGTGCTTGCTGCTGTATCTGTTGCTGTTTAAACGTATGTGGTTTTCCAGGTATTCCTTTGTTTGAAGTTGCACCAGTAATTGATCCAGATATTTTTCTGGGCTGTCCTTGGTTTGACATTTTCCGACGCATTAATGGGGTATTAATAGTGTTATTAGAAGAGTTGTTATTCGAATTGGTTGATATTGTAGTAGATCCAATGGTTTTATTGATTTTATTACCATTATTGCTGCTGTTTTTAGAGCTGTTTCCGTAGCCATTCATGCTTATCGAATTTATGGTATGTGATTGTGGAGGGGTAGCTGATGAATTGCTTTTTATTTTTATCATACTTTTGTTCTTGCTTTTACTTATACTTAAAGTTGGTAATATATTTCCCTCATTATTGCCTATGTTTCCATTACCATTACTGTTAGTATTATTGTTATTATTACTATCCTGTGTGCCATTAAAAGATACAGATGAAAGAGTTGATAATTGTTCTATATCTTCATCGATGCTTAAAACTAGAACTAGATGTAAAGCAGCAATTGCAATTATATGTGGAGGGAATAGCAATGGCAAATCAGTCATATAACTGTCATTCACAATTTTCCATGCATTTTCAATTTCGTTGTTACTTAAGTCTAATCTATATAGTGTATTTTTCTCATTGTTACTATTACCTAAAACGTCGACTAATTGCGATAATGCATTGTACGGATGATGAATGATCAAGTAACAATCTAGTTCTTCAATTATATAGAACTCAAATTCTGCTAGTTTTGTGAAATCAGGAGAAATAAAATCAGGCCAGCAATTTCTAGCTTCATTTAAAACCGTCCTAATGTGTTGTGGATTTTCATTTATTTTACAAGATATATAAACACATGCCGTAATTAGCATATGAATATTCATTTCTAAAATCGAAACTTTTGTTAAAAACCTTGATATGTAAACCTCTGCCGTAGATAGTATAATTTGTCTTAAAGACAATCGTCTTCCCAATTTTGCAATCATTTGATGAATATATATTCTCATGTTAACATCGTATTTGATAGACAATGAACTGTTGTTCAGTTTCTGTTTCTCCCATTCACTTATATTGAGTCTGAGAGTATCGAGCTGTTCTCGGGTATACTGCCAATTAGCTCTTTGAGACGAGGTCCAGTAATCCCCTGACATTGTGCTTGATTGCAAGGAGAATAAATGCCCTACAGGTGGTTTGAAGCCTGTGCAAAGCCAATTATGTGAAATATTAAGCGATCAGTCAAAAATGTGCACAAAACGAAGAATCTTTGTATTTGTGTTTACCGTGTTTTTCCACCTATATTGTATATATCGGGATTAACAATGGTGATACACAATAAGTGTCAGACTAAGATATCATTGCAGGACACAATTCGAAAGCTTGAAAAAGATTATCAGATACAAACAACAAAGAAAAACTCAAAAACTTCATTCCAGAAAGGTTTCAACAGTATTTATGAGAACTCACCTCTTCTTGAGGAAGATACACATAATATGTTTAGTAGAGTAATAGGATCCATTTCATTCATCTCTAATACCGAAAAGCTAGACATAGCTTACTCCGTTAATCATTTATTTAGGTATTCAGTCAATACCAAGAAATTTAATATAAATGCTGCTTATAAAATAATACATGACCTGATACAAAGTAAAAATAAAGGCTTACATTACACCAATAGAAAAAGTGCAACAATCCCTACTAAAGATTATAGGCTGTTAAATACAAACAAGAAAGCTTTGATTTAAGACTATCCAACAAGAGATGAATATGTGGTGACAACCGTTACTGGTGCTAGTTTTGTATGATGCAATACAGTTAATATGAGCTGAGTGATTCTAGTGATCCCATATAATGCAGTTGGATTTGTTGAAATATATTTGAACGACTATCTATTATATTTTTTGGAAATTTTTCCCCGAATGGATAGATATGATCGAATGTTTGAAGTGATGATGTATGTTCTTAATAATTTTATTATTTTGAACACCAAGACTATTTTAGTAGCTGAGTCGAATCCAAGAAAAACACCACTGAAATTTTCTTGGAATACCTTTTGAATCGTTTCATTATTAAAAGAGCTAATTTTGCATCCAAAGGGAGGAATTTGTTGAACATCTTTAACGACAAAATGTGATTTTCTAATTGTTTCCCATGGGGTAGATCTATTGATTCTAAAGTCAAAGTGATTGTGTAAGTACACTGCACGCTTGGATGAATCCTTCTAGTCTTGTTCTGAAGTATTGCTACATTGTAATAGTTTCCTCATTTTGGATTAAATGATTTTATTCATAACTTCCACGGTGCCATTTAAATATGAGGAGTATGGGGCAGTGTTTTGAAGTATATTGCCATTTCTTGAACAGAATTCCTTTAGCTTCCTGGTTCTAAATTCATTATCTGCACGCACAAAGCAAATGGATAGATTTCTTAGCTTTAATATGTTTTTGAAGTGTTTTAAAATGCTAATACTATCTTCTGTTACTTGATCTCTAGTGGTCAAGATTTTTGAAACAACAAAATTTGATGCTCGGTCTGTACCTAGTAAGGCATAATTATGATTGACCGGACCGATGACATCTAAGTGAATATACTCTCCAATTGAATACTCTTTCTTTGGAGAGGATTTAGAACCCTTTCTTTTGGGAATGTTTACCTCATGACATGAACAATTTTTTATTTGTTCTTTAATTTTATGTATGGAGATGTTTTTATCTAAATTCCTTTGTAAATAAATTTGAATTCTAGAAGGTGAAGCATGACCTAAAACAATATTACCAGGTTGAATTGTTTTTTTTTCCTATGTAATCCTTCCCATAAATAATTTTTCAATACTATTAACAATTTTGTCTGAATTTATGATGTCCTTTGATGTTGAATATACAGTACATTTTTCTGTGTAAGGTTACCGACTTTAACCGTACCCTCTAGGTTAGTTTTCTACTTACCATGTACCGACTTGATATCTATGCTTGATTTTCTCATAGATGTGGATAATTTCTTATCGTTGATAACGTGTGATGTGGTGCCTATTTCAATGATGAAGCTGGCATTTTTGAAATCTTCTATTGAAAATATTTCTTCTGTTTTACCACCAGAATTGCTATTCATTTCTTCCGTACTGTAACATTCATTACTATCTGATAAATCATCCTTGTTGTATTGTTCAGCATGGTAGTTTTCTGGTGAACCACTGTTAGAATTCTTGCCATTGGCTCTACTTTTCTTCTTATTTTGGTAGCTATTTTATTTTTTTGTTTTTATAGTTACTGTTGTCTCCTTTATTGCATTTGTTAATAAGTTTCCAGAAATGCCACATATTTAATCATAGTGAAGTACATTTAGTCGACTTTTTTGCAGGGAGCAGATTCTTTAATGGACCGAATAACGTTTTCTAGCTCCCCTTTGATAAGTTCGTTGTTGAATTCTTTCAATAATAAAGGTTGCAAGACCGACACTTAATTGCTACCTCCAGCGGTAACACTAATGATCTCCTGTTATCGGATTAACTAGTATAGAGTAAACTGAATCCATTTGCTTGTAGAGACTTAACACTCTAAATTTGGTTTAAGTCTCTAAGTGCACGTACACGTACACGTACACGAGGAATTCAGATTAGAGTATACGTTAACAATATATATACTTAGATTTTGTACATTCGGGTTAGGTAATTAGTGCACATGCCTGCCACCTGTTTCCAAAGAGGGGGCATCAGCCTTTATTTATACTTCAACAGTAGATTTGTTTGTTTACTTCTCGCTCACTGATCTGCCGTAAACGGAAACCTCGAGTTGTTCTTGGGCTGTTTCAGGAATATGCCAGTGCATTTCATGTTCAGTCTTCGAGTAGCGATTTTGGCAATTTGCACGTCTTGATCAATAACACACTGTGTACAATTTTTCAGTTAACGTTCCTGTTTCTGCTGTTTCTGCACTTTGCTGAGAGATGACGGACCGTCTTACACAATTGCAGTTGTGCTTGGATCAGCTAATAGATATACTGTTCTCAGCACTATCATACATCGACCAAAATCATGACTCGGTCCCATTGAATCCTAATGATCCCAAAGAAAACGATCCGGAACATAATCCACCAACACCTTATGAGTTTAATCTAAATCAACAAGAGCTAGCAACTGATATCATACTTAAGATGAGACAAATCCTAACTATTATTGATACATTGCCCGGTGTGGGAGTAACTAAGAAAGAACAGTTGGACGCAATAGAAAATTTACGAATAGAGTTGGAAAATGCCGAACTAGAAAAGAAGAAAGTTATAACGCAAAAAGAGGACCTCTTGGATTTTGTAAATACGCTAATACTGGATATTACTGACACAATTGCTGAAACACGATAGAAACAATATAAATATATATACTATGTATACTATGTAAACTGTAATAATATTGAAAAATAAAAAATAGAAAATAGAAAATCTGCAAGAGCGTACGACACTGATTGTTGTTGTGTGTGAAGAGTTTATAAGAATATTTGCAAAAAACCTGTATAAATTTTCTGGTACAGTTGCAAACCTTTCTGCTACTATTTGCACAGCCTGGAGTTTGAATAGATGGATGTTGTTGAGTTATATTTCTTGGAGTATTCTTAAAAAAAATACAAACTATTGTGAAAAAAACACTTATTTCCAAATTTATAAGTGGTAAAATTTTTTATTACTAGTGTGTGTGAAATTACAGTTTTACAACAAAACACAAGCCCAATGGTTTATATACAAATTCATAAAGATTAATTTAAAATTATAAAATAAACTGACACGAACATAAGATTCATGAACAGATATATAAATATAGAAACTTATAAAGAGAAGGGGAAAAAATAATAAAGTGTTTATGTTTAAATACATTATGACAATAAAACCAGAAAGCATTAAAGTAGAGAGTGACAACACAATATTTCATACTTGTTATATAGATACATGTGTATCAATATATATCTATATGATGTGATGCAATTAAACTTTGTTTGTTATAATTTATTTATTTGAATCGACTATTAGCAAAAAAGGAATTTGAAGAAAAAAAGATATAGCTTTTTTAATGAGTTTTTCTTATATTTTGAATCCTGTTTATAGTTTTGTTTTTGTTTGAATTATGCGTCCGAATCTTCGTCTGAATCGATTTCATCGTCTTCAAATTTTCCATTACTTAAAGCTCTTAATGATCCATCAGCTTGATATAATGGATGATTTAATTTTTTATATGATTGACCATCATCATTAGGATCTTCGTAATCATCGTATTCATTTTCATAATCATCTCCATTTAAATATCCTGGACCATCAATAACATCTTCATCATCAAAATCGTCATCGATATCAATATTTTCATCATCCAATCCACCAGCTGACATTTCATGATATGGATGTCCACCCATTTGTGAATTAACAACTCCTTCATCATTATCATTATTAATATTATTATCGTTATCATTATCATTATTATCATCATTTTCATTAATTATCCAACTTTGATTTCTTTTCTCTTCATCTTCAGATTCATCATCTGATGAACCAAATTTACCATTTAAATCACCAGACATTTCTTCTCCAATATATCTAGAAAATTTATCTGTTTCAATTTCATTACCTTCAGAATCCATAAATTCACCGGTATTTTCATCTTCATTTTGAAGTAATCCTTCTTCATCTTCTTCATCATCATATTCTCCTGATCCATAAACCCTTTGAAATAAATTCATATCATGTTCATTCATTTGTTTACCATCACTTCCTAAAACTGCATTATATTTATTCCTAATATCTGATAATGTTTCTTCAACATAAAATTTCCAATCTTCATCTTCAATTTTTTCATCAATTATTTTGGCTTTCTCTGTTGTATGATGAATATCTAATGAAATAAATTTAACAACTTCTTCTGCAATTAATGATAAATGTCCCATATAACCTAACCTTAAACCCGTTTCAGTTTCATAATCAATACATCTATTATGTCCATTAACTATTAATTTAGTAATTTCACATCTATTAAATAAATCAACTGCTAAATATTTATTATATCCAATCTCCATTGTCGCATTTAAAATTTGCTGAACAATATCAAATACAACATTATGTAAAAAATTATTCCATGGAAATTTGAAAAACATATCTAATATTGCTACAATAATTTTATTGTCATATAATGCAATTTTTAATTGATCTCCTATAACAGGATTTTTTCTTAAAATTTCTTCATCATCTTTATTAGAATTACTAATTTCTGTTGAATCTTTTAAATTTTCATCATTTTCATGATCATTTTCATGATTATTTTCAATATTTTCATCATCATCATTAACATTAACATTCTCATTCTCATTATTGTTGTTTTGTTTTGATAATCTTAAATTTTCAATTTCTTGTGAAATATCTGCACCTTCAAATGATACAGATGAATCAACTTCAGCTCGTTTCATTAATTCTTTATGTTTTTCAATTAATAAGGATCTCAGTTCATCCCTTTCTTTAACCAGTTCTTCACCTTTAATATCATTTAATAATGCCATATTTGAACAATGAATCAATTCAGCAACTAATTCACAAATTTTGAATCTTTCAAAACCTAATGGTTCAATTGAACCAAATGGTGTAGGTAATTCTTTATTAACGGCTTTTTCTAATAATTTTGTAAATTCTGGTAATTTTTCAGCAAATACTTTAACTAATGAACCTAAATAAATTGGATCTCTTGGAGTTGGTGGATGTGACTCTATTGTTACATAAACTATTGGTACAGGATCATAATCTGAATTATTTTTACGTATAATTTCAATAACTATTCCAACACCATTTGATAAACCTGTACCACCTTTTAACATCATGTCAACCAATAATCTAATCATTGGTTCACTTACCAATTCTCTTGTTAATTCGTTTGGTCCAATTGTAGTATTTTCTGCATTATTAGCAGATATTGTTATGAAAGCTTTTAAGAAATCTCCTGCAGCAGATTGAACAGAGGAAGAAACTTCAGGACCTAAAAATGAAATTAATGAACGAATTAAACCATTTTCCTTGAAAACATCAATTATACCAGTTGTGTCATCAGGTTTATCAGTTGAAATTACTTTTAATAAGAAATCCATTAAAGGAGGAGTTTCAATATGTCTCATAAATCTTTCTACTAAATTTGGTTCATTCAGTATAAATTGAATCATTTCATCTGTTTTCATATCAAGTAAATGTTCATTAATTTTCATAAAATAAGTTGCTGAAAATATAGGTAAAGGTGCTGGCTTATCAAGTATACACCATAATCTCTGTAGAAAATGAACACTTTCCATGAATGCATCAGTTATTGACCATACATCAGTTGATAATATTTCAGCTGCAACTTGTGCCCTTCTTGTATGTTTTTCAACTTCAGTTTCTTCTTCTGCTATAGTATCATCGAAATCGTCACCTTCACCATCATCATCATCATCGTCATCATCGTCGTCGTCATAACTGATATCTTTCTCATCTTCGTCATCATCTTCTTCATCGTCATCTTCATAATTCAATTTTTTTTCGATATCTTCGTCAACCACTTTATCGATGTTTTCATCATCATCTGATAAATTCTTTAAGTCTTCATCTTTATCAATATTTAAATCATTTTCCTTTTCATTAAAATTGTTATTATTTACTGATTCATCATTATTTTTAATATGTCCATTTTCCAAAATTTCTCTAGATTCCAAATCTAATTCAATTTCTTTACGTTGATATTCGTCATCTTCAACAACAAAATCAACCAATTTTTCTAAAATTTCAGGTCGTCTTAAATATTCAATCAATTTTGCATTTGAAGCTAAAAGTTCAGAAACAGTCTCTTTCTCGTCTAGCAATTCTTCAAGATCTATATCATCATTTTCAAGAATTTTTGTAACTTTGGATGCATAATTGCTATTAAATTTCCAAAAACCTGACATGTCTATAATTATATTACTAATTTAATATGAATTTATGTGGATAATTATTGGAATAAATGTAATTGTAGGGAAAAGAAATATATGTATATATTAGTGTCGTAATAAAATGTTTAATGCAATAATAAAATGAGATCTTTTGTTGTTTCAAATATATATTGTCTACCTTTTGGGATCCTTTCTTTTTCGTGATAAGGAAAAGGTGTATGAATATGTTGAAATGAAAACACAATGAAAAGGAGGGAAAAAAAACAATAAAACAAAAATTAAAAAGCACAATTCAATAAAATATATAATTGATTGTATCTATAATGAAGTAAACAACCAGGTATTTTGTGATTTGAAAAAAGAAAAAAAAAATGGGATTAATATATGTGTATTATACTGTATGTATATGAAATACTGGTTTTCCTTTGTTATATGTATAATGTAGAGTTCAAATTTGAGAAAAAAAAAAGAGCCTGAAAATGGATATCAACACCAGCCAATTTATCAAATCACCCCTCTGATCAAAGATACGTATTAATTGTAACAGAATACTCCTTTTTCAAGTAAGTGTCTTCTTCTAGATGTTGTTCCCAACTGCTGGGTGTTCGCAGTGAACGCAATTTTTTTTTCATTCAACACGGCCGTTTCTAATTCAGAGAAAAAAACTTGGGAGAACGAAAAACGAGAAAACGGAAAAAGCGTGAGAGAGGGTGCGCCGATCGACGCGCACATGTTTTTGATTGGCTGACATTGATAGGGATTGACGATAATCTGCTAAATACGTACACAGCTACAAAGACTATACAAACTGATCAAGCCAAGAAAGGTATCTTTCCACGATACCTGATATATTTTGAGAGTATTCCATTTCTTTTAATAACGATTTGTCTATACCGTTATCATTTTTAAGTTTATTTTTATGTTGTTCAAGCATTGTAAATTCCAGTTGACTTTTCAATACAGTTGCATCATAATCTGCCATCTTCATTAACGTTTTCATTACTTGCAGGCATAAAATAGGGAACTCTCCGTAATATCTTGCACTCCAACTTATTAATTTACAGCATGTATGTAAAATAAAATCGTTATCTAATTCATCTATTTCTTTATCTTTTGTTTCATCATTATTCAAATTATTTAAAATTTTAAATGATTGATCATTTTGGTTTATTTCTAAAAAGTATTTTAATATTTTATAACTTGCGAAAACACTAAACCTTTTCTGCAAACAGTTTTTAAATGGTAAAATTGATTCTTCGAAAAAATGAACTTTATAACATTCTTCACCTATTAATTCCCATTCTAATGCAGTGTATTGATTATTTTTACTTTTATCATTTTTATAAATTAGAATATTTTTCAAATTTTCATAAAATATTAAAAATAATGAGTCTAACCATTTCTCACTTAATCTTTTACTTTTAAATTTTGATGAAATATCATTATTAATAAATTCTTCATCTAAATTCGAATCTATATCAGTTTCTGCTTTACTTAATTGTTTATATTCATCTTCCATAACGAAAACTTCTGATCTAATTTTTAGTAATTCACCCCAACCACATTTTTTATTCATTAACGCTAATAAATCATAAGCTTCTTTAAAAGTAAAATTTAATTTAGTTTCTTCATAGACTCTTAATCTATATTTACTAACTTTCTCTAATTCTTCATTTGTCGAAAATTCAACTATACCGCCAATACCTGAAATACAACCAAATAATTCACAATCTTTCCAAACATTTAAAATTTTACCTTCTAATGGAAATGGAAATTCAAAACTTTTAGGTTTAATTGCTGAATAAATATCTTTCCTTTTATTAATATACATTGGTGAAGAGTTCAACGCTAATAAAGCATTTTTGAAATCATTTCTTAATATATAAATTGAAATTAGATTTTTCCAAACTTGAAATTCAGATGGTAATGATTCAACAGAAATTTTTGCAGGCAATAAAGCTAAATCCGATCTATTTTGTGAAATTAAAAATTTACATTGTTCATTTAACATCCAACCATCCCTTGGAATTTTCAATAAACAATCTCTCATTAATCTAACAGCTTTTGCGATATCATTTTTTAATAATAAAATTCTAACAATTAAAACATTTAAATTGATTTTATATTCTTGCATAATATTTTTGATTTCTTCAATTGCTAAATCATAATAATTAGTTAATGATAAAATTTTAAATAATGTATCAACCAAGTAATTATTAACTAAAGAAGGTCTATTGAAAATATCTGAACAACCAGTTTCAATACCTCTATTAAGGAAACTACATAATAATTTGATTGCTTCTTTTGAATCTTTAGTTGATTGAATTGGATTAAATTTACACATACCAGGTAAATGTCTTTCAATTGAATCAGTAAACAAGAAACATCTAATAAGTGAAGAAACGTAAGTTTCTAACCAAATTGTTTTATGTTTATTATCATTATCAACATTATTTAAATTAATTGAAATTTTATTTTTATTCGAAGGTACAAATTGAATCATTGGAGTTGTAGAATTAGGGAATTGGCACCTAATTCTTAAATCACCTTTAGAGAATAAATTATAAGAACAATAAGTACCGATTTTGTTATGTTTATTAGTTGCAATTTCTTTATCGTTTAATTGAATTGTTTGTAAATACATAAAAGGTTGCACAGCTGATGAAGTGTTTATACCTACAACGTAATGATATTCCCCAATTTCCTGTTTAGAAGATTTATCATATTTTGATAAATGTACAAGATCTGGTTGACCCAATTCTTTAAAGTCTGGCAAAATATTGGTTCTGAATTGAATTACATCGCCTAAAACATTTTCTTGAATTTTAGGTGTTATAATCTGAGGTAAATTGGATGAAATATTCGAAGCTGAAGATGAGTTTATAGTGGTATTATTGGTATTATTAGTGTTATTATTAGTGTTTGCTGAAGAATTTGAAGTTAATATTGAAGCCACAGCAGCAAACGAGCTTCTTCGAGTACTACTTGCAGTGGACATAATTGATCAAGCCAGATTGAATTGGGAGAAAATCTTTGTTTTGGCTATAATTGATTGTGTGTGTACGTTAGGAAGGATAGATTAGGAATCTTTGAAAAATCCGGCTTAGTATTATTACAATTAGACATTTTCCTGCACTTTTCCTGCAATTTTCCTTTTTTTCATGTTTTCTGGCGGAACCCAAGAAAACCGAAAAAGCCAACAGGGAAAAAAGAGGAAATGAGAAAATACTCTCAGCAGGCCGATCGACCGCGCGCCGATCGGCGTAGGGCACAAAACACGAAAACCGAGAGCACCCGCGAAAAGTGTCGAGGGGATACCGCTTCCTATTAAGGCAATCGGCGAGGTAAACCGACGATTGTGTGAGATTCCTTGTTTCGGAGTACCTTAAGCTGTGTCTGGTTCTTTTTGCTTGGAACAGGGAAACAAACGAATGTATCAGTGTCCCTTCTTCTTATCGCGTCTATTACGTAGTTTGCAGATTACAGATTGTTATCAGATAAACTACAATGTAGAAACTGCACGTTTATAGTTGAATGTAATATCTGTTTCAGTAAGGGAGCTCAGGGAACTCAGGGAACACTGATATGATCAACAGCTTTTCCCTTTCGGTTTATCCACTGCTTGTAAAATTTACTCTTGTTTATGGCCAAGTATTACTAGTGTTAAACATGTGAGGTTTTTGGGTGACGTAGTATAATATCCGCTAAGCATTGAAAGTATCGTGCTGTGTGAATAGCCACTGTAAACATACTACACAACATGTTGATATAAGCGTTTGTACCAAGGCAATGGGTTCAGCCGTACCTATTTTTTGTGTTGGAAAACTTGTTTTCAGCCATTTCAGGTTGCGGGCCGTATCAACCCAAAAAATATTCATTTCAGACTGAACAAAACTGTACTTATGCATTGTTTGATATTGTTAAAGTTTTCTTATCTAATTACAATAGATTACAAGTTTCCCTCTTCAATGTAGTTCAGTCTTGTTTATCGCAATTCTATTGTTCTTGTAATTTTGCGCTAAGGATTATTATGTTGTTCCTCTAAAATGTAACACGATAAGCATGTTGACACCCACACACTGTGTGTGGAGGTGTGCATTGATTCAAGCTTCAACTATGATAGGCTTTTAAGAAATACTATTCTTTTCAGTTTTTTTTTCTGGGGGGTTTGTATATAAAAGAGCTTATTTCCGTCAGAATTATCTGTTTGCTTATACGTTATCGAATTTTTCACATTGTTTATTTCACCCGTTTTGTTATTTCAATTTTAACAAAACCGAAAAACAAAAAAATATTAATCCAAAGCTTTTAACAAACAAAATAAACTTTTTAAATTTTTCACAATATGGTTTTCTTTGGTTCAAGTAAAACAAAGGGTTCAGTTGAAGTTTTTGATGATGAAAATATTGCTTCATCGACTGGCTTTGATGAACATGAGAAAAAATATTATCAAACTGAGATCAATGCTTTAGAAAGCTCGGAGTCAACTCACGACTCTGTAAATTCTGATGGGAAAAAACCTTTTTGGTCACATTTTAAAATTCTATCATCAAAAATTGATAGTACTGCTCATACTGAAAGAAAATTAAAACAGAGGCATATCGACTTGATTGCAATTGGTGGTTCTATTGGTACTGCACTTTTCGTTACTATCGGTTCTGCGTTAATGCATGGTGGTTGTGGTAATTTATTGATTGCTTTCTTTCTTCATGGTATCCTTGTTATTTATGTTGTCACTTTAACAATTGGTGAATTGATTTGTTATTTACCTGTTGATTCCCCATTCATTACGCATGCCGGTAGATTTGTTGATCCAGCTTTTGAAATGGTTTGTGGCTATAATTTTTATATTATGGTGTCACTTTATATTCCTTTTGAAATTACATCCGTCAATTCAATGATTCATTTCTGGAGAGATGATTATAACCCTGCTGAATCTTTTGTCCCTCAAATTATTGTTTATTTAGTGTTAAATGTTTTCGCCGTTAATTATTATGGTGAATCTGAATTTTTCTTATCCATAGGTAAGCTTATTTTAGCAATTGGGTTATTGTTTTTCACCTTTATTACTATGGTTGGTGGTAATCCACAACATTGGGCATTTGGATTCCATAATTTCGAAGGTATCGATAATGCATTTCCAAAATATTTGGGTACGGGAGCATCAGCATTTTGGGCAGCATATTTAAAAGCGGTGTTCACAGAAGTTGCACCAGAATACTTGGGAATGGTTGCAGGTGAAGCACAAAATCCAAGGAAAACTATGCCAAGAGCATTTAAAGGTATCATTTATAGATTATCATTTTTTTACGTTTTAGGTGCATTATCAGTTGGTATTTTATTACAACATGACAATCCAACATTAGTTAAAGCAGTTACCGAAGGTGCAGCAGGCGCAAATGTTTCACCTTACGTTATTGCTATGCAAAATATGGGTATTAAAGTTTTACCAGATATTGTCAATGTTTTATGTATAACATCATCATTTTCAGCAGGTAACTCCTACATTTACTGTTCAAGTAGATCATTATATGCAATGGCAAAAAGAGGTAAAGCACCAGCATTTTTCAAACTTTGTACTAAAAATGGTGTTCCAATTTTCTGTATTGCGTTAGCAGTTTGCTGGTCATGTTTATCATTATTACAATTAGGAGATTCTGCATCAGTTGCTCTTGATTGGATGGTTAATTTATGTACAGGTTGCCAAGTTATGAATTACTTCTTTATGATGATTACATACTTATTCTTCTATCGTGCATGTAAAGCGCAAGGAGTTTCAAGATTTACAATGCCGTTACAAGCATGGACAACAAAATATCAACCATATCCAGCTATTTTTGCACTTATTTTAACATTCTTAATTATAATGTTCCTTGGTTGTCAAGCCTTCATTCCAACATTTGATGTCAATTCATTCTTATACTATTATTTGATGGTGTTTGTCGATATTGGTATCTTCATCGTATATAAGCTTGTCAAGAAAACTAAAATGGTTAAACCAGAGGAAGCTGATTTATTTACAGGTCTTGCAGAAATCGATGAACATGAGCGTAAGTTTTTTGCTACTGATGAAACGAAAGAAAAGAAAGAAGGCTTTGGAAGATTTATGAACTGGATTTTATAATATTTCAACAGCAGCAATAAAAACAACAAAGAGAACGATACATTAGAATTCACTTTCCCTTTCCCTTTCCTTTTCGGCGCTTCCTTTCATTTTTTTTATTAACCCTACTCTTTTTGTTTTTGTACTTTATCATTATTTAAATTATTTATATTTATATATACCTATACATGTGTATATTTAACCTAGCTTTCACGTATCACCAGCGCACCAAATGTTGTCCGAGATTGCACTCCGGTGTTCAACATACGCACATTTCCCCACAAAAAAAAGAAAAGAAACTAGCTTGAAACGGTTTCCCGAACTTCGAAAAACAATTTCGGGTTGGGTTGCCAAATTGAGCGTAAAGCTAGTAAACTGACGAAACAATGACGTATCGCATACGGGATGTAGGTTTGGCCCGAGGATGCACAGTGCACAAACAAACACAAAAGTTACATTACTGTGTTCTCTGCACAGACTTTGGGGAGCCCCACTGAAATGAAAATGGAGAAACACAACAACCCATGGAGAGTGTTGGCTAGTGTATGTAGGGCACACAGGCCCAGGATGTTGACATACGGATTATTGTCATTGAAGAAGTTTGACACTCTGTGTAAAGCTACAGCCAAAATGACGTATTTACAGGGTTTGGGTGCATCGCAACGAAAATTTTTCTTTTTTTTTCTCTTGCTAGGGAAAACAACGTAACTTGTACTGCCCTAACAAGTTTTTCTTAAAAAAATACTGGTGAAGCTGTTGACTTTTTCAGAGATTCCGTTAAATCTGGGGAAGCTGGAGAAAATTTTCATGGCCATGTCTGGAAAACGAATGACTTTGTCGGTGTTGTGCCATTTGTTTTCTTTGGCTTCTATTTATTCTTTGTTCTTTCCCCTTTTTTCTCTTCTTCTGTGCTGTACAATTTAATCTTGCTTTAAATTTTCCGCTTTTGTAAACCGCTTACCTTTATTGAAACTCTTATACCAGACAGTATTTGAAAAAAAAGGGTCCTTGAAAGCTTACACTCACAGAACAGAAAAACTAAAGAAAAGCTTTTATCAGGTTATCTAGTTTTATTTCTTCTATCAACTAAATACTAACAGTCAATACACAAGATATATAATCATATATATCTGTATCTATATTTACGTTGCAAATAAATAAAAAACACGTATCACCACAGAAATGTTGTCAAATTTGTTTCATAAAAAGGAAAAGAATAATTTTTCAACAGATTCTGAATCTGCTGATAACGACACAGAAATACTCTCATCTTCGATATCTGGTTCAAAAATCGACTCTGAAAATGATTTTATCTATAAAAAGGAATCCGATCAAGAAAATTCTTCATTTACAGACGATGATAGCACTATTATTCAAAATAGAGGTACTAAAAGACTTTTAAAACCTAGACATATAGATTTAATTGCAATAGGTGGTTCTATTGGTACAGGTCTTTTCGTTACTATTGGTTACGGGTTAATGAACGGTGGATGTGGTAATTTATTAATCTCGTTTTTCATCCAAGGTTTCATCATTTATGTCGTTACCCTAACTATCGGTGAACTAATTTGTTATTTACCCGTTGATTCCCCATTCATTACTCACTCAGGCCGATTTGTGGACCCAGCTTTTGAATTTTGTACAGGTTTAAATTTTTACATTATGATTTCTTTATACATTCCTTTTGAAATTACATCCGTTAACTCAATGATACACTTTTGGAGAGATGATTATAATGCCGCTGAAGCTTTTGTCCCTCAAATTGTTATTTATTTAATATTGAACATTTTTGCAGTTAAATGGTATGGTGAATCTGAATTTTTCCTATCTATCGGTAAGCTTATTTTAGCACTTGGTTTGTTATTTTTCACATTTATTACCATGGTTGGTGGTAACCCACAACATTGGGCATTTGGATTCCACAACTTTAAAGGCCTCGACAACGCATTCCCACAGTATTTGGGTACGGGAGCATCAGCATTTTGGGCAGCATATTTGAAAGCGGTGTTCACAGAAGTTGCACCAGAATACTTGGGTATGGTTGCAGGTGAAGCTGAAAACCCAAGGAAAACTATGCCAAGGGCTTTCAAAACTATTATTTACAGACTAGCATTTTTCTACGTTTTAGGTGCATTATCAGTTGGTATTTTGTTAAAGCATAACGATCCAACATTAGTTGAAGCTGTCAAAGAAGGTGCTGCAGGTGCAAATGTTTCGCCTTATGTTATCGCAATGAGAAATATGGGTATCACAGTTTTACCAGATATTGTCAATGTTTTATGTATAACGTCATCATTTTCAGCAGGTAACTCCTACATTTATTGTTCAAGTAGGTCATTATACGCTTTATCAAAAAGAGGATTTGCACCAAAATTATTTAGTGTCTGTTTGAAAAATGGTGTTCCAATTTTCGGTATTGCATTAGCCGTTGGATGGTCATGTTTATCGTTATTGCAATTGGGTAAAACCGCCTCTGTTGCTCTTGATTGGATGATCAACCTATGTACTGGTGGTCAAATTTTAAATTATTTCTTTATGATGATCACATATTTATTTTTTTATCGTGCATGCAAAGTTCAAGGAGTTTCAAGATTTACAATGCCTTTGCAAGCATGGACAACAAAATTGCAGCCATATCCAGCTATTTTTGCGCTTATTTGCTGTTGGTTAATTATCATGTTCCTTGGTGCCCAAGCATTTATACCCACATTTGATATCGACTCATTCTTGTACTATTACCTCATGTTTTTCATTGCTTGCGGAAGTTTCACATTCTGGAAAATTTGTTTCAGAACAAAATTTGTCAGACCCGAAGAAGCTGATTTATTCACAGGTCTAGAAGAAATCGATGAACATGAAAGAATATTATTTGCAAATAAGCCAACAGAGCCTGAAAATCAATCATTCTGGGCACGTATTTCTCGTACTCTATGGTGGTAATGAACAAAAGAATAGTGGTTTAAATATCCACAATACGCGTTATGTTTATATATATCCATTCACCCTCCCATTGTACGTTAATGTTTTTATTTTTACTTTGTTTTAGTTTAGTTCTTATTAGATCATATTGATTCACATTTTTTTTCGTTTACTTTGTTTAATTTTATTTCACTTTATTTTAATTTATTTTATTTTGGTTCAATTCGTTTCATTATGCACTGCTTTTCCTCCCATCTGTATACATTATGTAATAGTTTATAACTAGACTTGATAACTTTATCGTCCAGCCGATACATAAAAACGGTAGCAAAAAAGGACAAAACGCACGTGACCTGCACAAATTTCTCTTTTTTTTTCCAGAAAATTTTTTGTTTCTGTGAACAGATATTACACTTAGTTGCCCTTTTTTTTCGTAATTGCCGATTTTACGTTGGTTCCTTCCTTCCTTTGTTTAGCAGGTCAGGGTAAAACACAAAAGAAGAGATAATGTCAGTCGATTTCAACACTTTAGCACAACAATTCTGCGATTTTTACTACCAACAATTTGATCAAGATAGATCATCATTAGGTAACCTTTACAGAGATCATTCAATGTTGACTTTTGAATCATCTCAAATGCAAGGTGCTAGAAATATTATTGAAAAACTTACTTCATTACCATTTCAAAAAGTTCAACATAGAATTTCAACTTTAGATGCTCAACCAGCATCTGAAAGCGGTGACGTTTTAGTTATGGTTACTGGTGAATTATTAATTGATGAAGAATCTAATCCACAAAGATACTCTCAAGTATTCCATTTAATGCCAGAAAATGGTTCTTACTTCGTCTTAAACGATATCTTTAGATTAAATTACGCTTAAATAATTTACATGTATAATTAGATTCTATATACACGTATTTATGTATTTTTAACATTAAAAACTTAATAACACATCAACACTAGTGATTAAACTCGATATTACTTTTTAGAGCATTGTCAATGGCCATGTAATACATGCATGAATATCCATACACAATATATATATATACATATATATATCTAAGAATTTATAATACTAAAAATCCAGAATACATAGTCACCGTTTGTTTTGTACCCCTTGTTACTCGTCAAATGGCTTATTGATGTGCGCCTACAAATGTGAGAAAACCATGATGCTTTGTTTTCAACTACGCCATTAAGTAAATATTGTCTTTTTAACACCTTACAATTCTATTCAGTAAAGGGACCTCGATCAATGTCAGAACCACCATCAATTCCCAGCTCAAGACCTAATAGACAGATGTCGGAGTCATCAGAATCATCAATTCCGACTATTCCATCTCATAGGCCTAAACCTGTTTCATCTGAAACCGCATCGGTTAATTCTGATACCCATTTACCTTCCATTCCAACTTCTAGACCTAAAAGTGGAAACACCGCAACACCATCTGCATCTAATGCTAGTTCGAAATTAAATTTGTCATTATCAAATGATGAAATTGAAACTCCAGTTATTCCATCCTCAAGGCCAAGTAAATCCTCTAACAATAATCAAGATAACCTGAGTGAGACAATTCCGGGCATTCCAAAATCTAGGCCAAGCCCAATTGTTGCTCATAATGGTGATGAAATTGAATTCAATCAAACTGCTGAGAGTGTAAAAGGAGAAGAGCAAACAAATCAAAATGTTGATAAGAACGAGGAGCAAGAAGCTGATGATATTTCCTTGAATGATTCATTGCATAACGATGAAGTTTCTATTGAAAATTCAGACTTGAAATATATCAATAACTCTAATAGTTTGAAGAAAACTGAAGAAAATGCAATACTTGAAACTACTGATGATGATGTCGAAAATCAAAATACAAAAGAAACTGAAATAGAGACTGAAAAAGAAGAAGAAGAAGCAAAGAAGGATTCTGCTGAACCATTATTGGAAGGAAAAAATGATGATTTCGATGATAAGCAAAGTAATGAAATTGAAACTTCTTCTAATGAGAATCGTATCGAGTCATTACCAATTTCAAAAGAAAAGCATTTGAAAGTTAAAGATGCCCTCGATGAATTAGACTTACTTGAAAATGAAGTTGAGCTCACATCTAAAGAGATTGCCAATTTACCAACTGAGGATTCACAATTAAGCGTATCTGAATCTGTCATTCAAACAGGCGAAAAAGAGGAAAATGCCACTGAAATTCCAAAAATTACACAAACAGATGGAAGTGTATCAGATTCTCCAGTCGACATTCCACCAACTCCGAAAAATAGACCAGCTAGTAATGTATCTGAAAGTAAAGTAGAGGGTGAAAGTATTTGTCCAATTATTCCAAAATCGAGACCATCCACTGATTCTAAATCAAAGGAAGTTTCAGAGGAACCTATGATTCCAGTTTCTAGACCTAAAACAAGTTTTAATGAACCAACCACAGATTTAGCTGAAAGAATAGAACTAGTGTCTCATAAAAGTTTGGATTTAGATACCCCATCGAAGCCTTTGATACATAAAAAACCGCCACCAAAAGTTCCTAAAAAACCATCGTCAAGAATTGCACAATTTCAAGAAATGCTTGAACAACAACAGAAAGTTGATTTAGGAATATTTGAAAACAAAATGAAACCTAAACCGCCTACAAAAAGGCCAACTGTACATTATGAAGTCAAAATGGAAGATGACGAGAAAGGTGAAAATGAAGATAATAATGAAGACGAAAAAACAGAAGCTGAAGCTGATGATACCAAGCCCAAAGTAAACAAGCTGAATTCTCGATTCACTCAAAATTTGAATGGTATGATTGGAATGGCGTTACCGGGTATGGCATTACCAGGAATGGCTTTTGGTGGTAATCCAATAGCTGCTTTGAAATCTTCCAAAGAAGCAGAAAGCAATGGCGAAACAGAAGAAAGCGAAGGAAATGGTGATAAGGTTGTAAAAGATGTTAGAAGGGGAAGAGCCAGAGGCCCTAGAGGAAGAAAATTACCTGGTGAAGTTAAAAAAGTTGTTGAAATAAATGATGAAACTTTAGGTAATAAGTTTGATATAGTTGTTAAGCAGTTATGGTCTGTTGATTTCAACTTGCCATTAAAAGAAGAACAAGAAGGTAAAGAAGATGAGAAGGAGATTGAAGAAGAAGAACATAAAGAAGAAGGAGATAAAGAAGAAGATGAGGTTGAAGAAGATAAAGAAAAGCCAGAGCAACTGGAAGAAAGCAATATCGAAGAGGTTAAAATAGATAATAGCGAGATTGGTGAACCAGCAATACCAAGTGATGTGGAATCGGACAGTTCAGAAGAAGAGGTAGAGAAAGCTGAGATAAAAGAACAAGCAGCTGTTCCGCAAGATGCTGACGAAAGCACCGAGTGTGCAGCTGTGGAACCAACCCCAGAAGCCAACCTGATAGACGAACCAGAGACCAGCTCGGAGTCAGAACCGGACGCAGACACAGATGCAGACGCTGTCTAAGCATATAAGCGTGTAAGCATCGTTTTGCACCGATCGACTCCGAGTGTTTACACCGTTGGGTGTTTTGTGTTTTGACGGCTGGCAGTGTTTACGTTGCTGCGCACTGGCACAAATTTTCCAGTTTCCGGGGGTTGTCTTGGTATTCTGGCAGATCACTTTGGGCGTCTGGCTTCCCTCCTGCTGGTAGCTGCCTCTGACTTACACACAGGACCTGCTATACAAACCAGTCCAGGGACCACTGCTGAACAGTTCAAGAGAAACACAACCAGATTACACACAATATATATATATATCAATATATATTAATATATACACATAAATACACAAATGAGACCATTTATTACGTTTACTTCACTTCTGGCTTTATCAGCTTCTGTTCTTGCATTACCTGTGATTAAAATCAAAGACAATGCATTTTTTGTAGAAGATACTGACGAAAGGTTCTATATCAGAGGTGTCGATTACCAACCTGGTGGATCTTCAAATTTAACTGATCCATTAACTGATCCAGAAATTTGTAAAAGAGATATTCCTCATTTTCAAGATTTAGGCTTGAATACTATCAGAGTTTATTCTGTCGACAATACATTGGATCACACTGAATGTATGAATATGTTAAACGATGCCGGAATTTATGTCATTTTAGATATTAATACACCTGATGCTTCGATTTCGAGACATGATGCAGCTTGTTCATATAATCTTCAATATATAACCGAATTGTTTGCAACCGTTGACGATTTTGTTCAGTACAATAACACTTTAGGTTTCTTTTCAGCAAATGAATTAGTCAATAATGTTGAAAATTTCCAATATTCTCCTTATATCAAAGCAGTTACTAGAGATTTAAAACAATATATGCGTGCTAAAAATTATAGAGCTGTTCCTATTGGTTACTCATCTGCTGACGTTTCTTCAATTAGATACGATTTAGCTAATTACTTAAATTGTGGTGATGATGCAGATGAAAGAATCGATATGTTAGGTCTTAATGATTATTCTTGGTGTGGTCATTCCTCTTTTGCTCTCTCAGGTTATAAACAAAAAGTGGAAGGTTATAGTGGTTATTCAATTCCAATTTTTATGTCCGAATACGGTTGTAATGAAGTTGTCGATAACAGACCATTTACTGAAATCGAAGCAATTTATTCAACTCAAATGTCTTCAGTTTATTCTGGTGGTTTGGTTTATGAATATTTCCAATATGTTAACGATTACGGTTTAGTATCAGTTGATAATGACACAGTAACAGAATTAACCGATTATAATAACTTGAAATCTATGCTTGCTTCTGTAACAAATCCAGTTGGCGATGGTGGTGCTGCATCGTATAACTACTCTTCCTGTCCAACTGGATTAAATTTCAGTTTGGCCGTTCCTGAACAACCAAAAGGTTTAACAGAATTAATAAAGTCAGGTCCTAATGGTAATAATTACGGTTTTGAAGCTAACACTCAAGATGCTTGTTGGGAAGACGATGAAGTATCTGTGTCATCATCATCATCATCATCATCATCAAGCCAAGTATCATCTTCCAAAATTAGCTCATCATCATCTAGAATGAGCTCATCAACAATTAGATCTTCAACTAGAGCTGTTGCCTCTTCTTCATCAAGTAACATTGTTTCTTCAATTTCATCAACTTCTCACAAAAACAATGCCAACGGCTCGATACTCTCTGTCTCAAACATGTGGTCAATATTAGCTTTAGCTGCTAGTATTATAAACTTATAATCTCATGTTTTAATTCATCAGATAGTTTCCACTGTTCTTTTTTTTTTAATTTTGAAAAAAAAAAAGAAAAAAAATCAAACTATCCCTGTATTTATATATTTTATACCATCTTTCTTCCCTTATTTAGATTTATTCATTCGTTATATATAATTTAGGTTTAACCTCATTAATTATTTTCTCAACTTCGTGTGTAATACTGTTTACAAACCGACTGCGTCTTACAGAACGATCTTTTAAAAATATACATCTACACACTCTGCTTACGTAACCACTTAGTGTTTGGTGAGGATGTTTTTCCAAGATACAATTTTTTAAAGGTTATGAAAAATTTTTTTATGATTTATTCCTTAAATATTTCCCAATTTTTTGTTTGATACTTGGGTAGAGTAATCTGACGATGCTGATTTTACAAAAGAGCTCTAATTTTAAACGAGTTTTATATAAAAATAGTAAGTTACTCATTGTGCGGGCTTACTCTACTGAAAATGCCTTGAATCCAAAAACTTTTGAAAATTCTGAATCTTGTGATACAACTTCATTAGATAACAACTTTCCAAATAATAATGATACCAAAATTGAAAAATCAACAAGTGCAGTAAACAATGATACTACAGAAACAGAGAATCAATTAAATAATGATCAAAATGATGAAGAAATTGAAAAATCTTTTGAGCTTATTGAAAAAGGTATGTTAAGACATTCACATATCCCTAAATACCAATCATTAACTGCATTTAACGATAAAGCTGATAAAGTCCCTAATCTTACAGGTAATTTATCATCAACATTATTTTCACCAGGTGTTCATTATTTAACAGATCCAAGAACAGGTCATGTCAATTTTGATAAATCATTTTTAAATATACCTCATATTGACGATTTCAAAATGGATAAAATTAGTCATTTTACTCCATCTTCTAGAGATACAAAATTATTAGAGATAGCAGATTCACTTAATGAGAGAAAGAAAAAGAAGAGACCCAATAGCACATCACAGGCAGTTAAATATTTCTCTTCAACATCTTCTATGACTTCAATATTAACAAAATTTCATAAAATTTTATTCAATAATAGACCAATAAACACAACCAATTTCAGTAGATCTTATCCATACACTTCCCAATTTACAAGAACTGCAGATGTTCCAACTTCTTTAGTAATTACACCAAAAGATGTGAAAAGGGGTATCTATTCTGTCGATGCAGATAGATCAACAGATTCTGAAATAACGTTGTCCATTTTAGGTAATGCATTGGAATTGATGTTAACTAAAACTCCTGAAGAATTTAATAAATATTTATTAACTAGTAAAGAAAAACCTGAAAAGGATGAAAATTCTTATCATTATGCAAAGATTGGTAAATTTTTAGTAAGGTCTCAATTAGACGCAATTGATCCCGAATTACCAGGTAATGGTACATTTGATATTAAAACTAGAGCAGTTTGCGCTATTCGATTTGATATATCACATACTGATTATTATCCAACTAATTATGAAATCAATAGAACTTTTGGATTATTTGAAAGTTTTGAAAGGGAATTATTTGATGCTGCTAGAATTGTTATGTTTAAATATAGTTTACAAGCAAGATTAGGTAATATGGATGGTATATTTATGGCATTTCACAATATTAAAAAATTTTTGGGTTTTCAATATTTACCTTTACATGAAATTGATAATTTATTTTTCGGTGATTATTCATTATCAAACAAATATGGTAAAAGATTATTTGAAAAAGATGAAATTGAAGAAGATAGCTATACCGAAAATAAATCTGAAAATGATAAAAATAAACAAATTATTGAACAATCTAATCAATCAATTTTACAAGAAATAATAAATGATTTTGGTAATCATCATCAAACAAAGAGAGAAGTGTTATCATCATATGTTGCGGATTATGAATTAAAATTTTCTATGAATTTATTTGAAAGATTATTAGATCAAATTACCAAAGATACCAAAGGCAAACCTTTTAGAATTATGACTAAAAATATGAAAACTTCATTTATTGAAGAAGATGTTAAAAAAACAAATGAGAACATAGATAAACTTGAAGATAAAGAAGATTCAATTGTTTTTGTTGTAAATACACTAGAAGAAGAAGAATTATCAGAATTACAAATGTTATCATCAGAGAAGATTGATAATTGTAAAGCACTGTTAAAGAGATCGAAATTCAATAGCGTTTTAGCAAGTGATAGAACAAAATTCTTTTCAGAAAATATAACATCGTTTCAAAATAAATATTTTAAAATAAATAGAAGTATTTTAAAAAATAGTACATTAAATAATGGATTTTTCGCTTATAAAATTAATATTCAACATATATTTAATGAAGTCAAAGATAAATCGGAACATCCATTCCCATCAATTGACATATTAGATCCTAAAAATGATTATAAATGGGATATCAATTTTGCAATATCGAGAATAGAGAAATTGGCAGATAAACAATATCTTTTTAATAAGCTTGTTAAAAATGTCGGATTAAAACAGTTTAGAACAAATGAAGCAGACGGTGATACAAATGTATATCCTAGGAGTGATGAATTACAGTTGGATTCTGAAGCTACTGAATTACAAAATATAATGAGAGCGTATAGTGTAAAAGCTTTGAAACGTAGAAACCACCACGCAATGAAATGAAAAGGTTATCATAAATTTCAAAATTAAGTATGTGGCCTATATACACATATAGATTTAAAGTAAAGGAAGGTTTGAAATCGGTGTTTCCCTGTATATAAAACAAATACCTTAAAAAGACTTATATATAAATAGTAGAGTTTATATCTTGTATTAAAAAAAAATCAATATAACGGCGACACATGAAAATAACCAAGCAAAGTCGAATAGGAAAAAAAAGGGAAGATAATTAGAGTATACAGTAGTTTTATAACCTAAAAATATACAGCAGATGGTACTGAATAAATCTAGAAGATGACAAATACAATTTAAATAATGCTAATGTAAGTTGATAATGTACATATAAAATATATATAAATTTTTATATTAAACTGATTGAAGAAATGAAAAAAAAAATGAAGATGAAAACGAAAATGACAACTAACCAGCTAACTGGTCAAACAAAAAAACAAAGAAATAGTATGAAATACAACAGCCAGAAAGTGACGTTGAATAACCTGAATAATAATACAAGTATAGGCTAAATGAACATAATAAAAAATTATAGGAAAAGTCTTGTTAACAAGAAAAACTATACAATGACTAAGAACTTTCCTTTATCAATAAAATTTGAATCCTTCCATAATGAATTATCTGATGTTATAACTGAATTTATATCATAACTAGTATCATCAACGTTTAAGTTATTTTTAGAATATAATTGAATTTTAGATTCGACATCTGGTACATCTTTTTCATCAATTTTAGGGACTATTAGTTCTTTCAATTCTTGTAAAGTAATATTACTTAAAATTGAAATAGCAAAAATATCTTCTTTATAATAAAATTTCAATTTCAATTTAGTAATAGGTCCATCATTTACAACAATACTTGAATGATTATTATCATTAGTTGATGGTGTTGACATTTTCAAGTCTTGAAAAGATTGGCGTAAAGAATCTGATTTATTTGACGAGTATGAATCTTTCCTTGTAGAAAAACGAGAATTTGAATTATTTAATGAATATTGTGACATTCTTTCATTATTTTTTTGATTAGGTTGTTGATATAAATTTTGATTTCTGTCATTATTTCTATCATTATTTCTATCATTATTTCTATGATTTATTGAAGAAGTTGAAGAAGAAACTGAATTTTGACGATCTGGGTTCAATATTTTTAAACCAGGTGGAGGTCTATTTGGTTCAACAGGTATATAAGTATCTTGATCTGAATTTGAAGTTTCATCACCATCCATTAAATCGAAAAATGATAAAATTATAGCAGATTTTGAAATATAATCAGGTAATTGAATTAATTCAATTAAATATTGATTTAAACCAACCATTCTTTTATGACATAAACTTTCAGTAACATCTATAACAGGTCCAACCATAAAAGGTATAATTCTTTCATGTTTCTCTTTTGTATCAAATTTTCCTCCCTCTCTTGGCCAATTCAGTAAAACTTTTTGATGAAAATTGAAAAAATCTTCATAATATCTACATAATGATCTAATAGTACCATCTGACATGTAAACTCTAAGTAAATACCAAAATTTATTATTAGTACTTGAAAAAGATTCAATATTAGTCTTTAATGGATAAATTAATTGATTATTTTTCATTGATAAATGATTATTGTTTATATTGATATTTTGATTAGATGAAATTCTTGAAGAATTATTGTTGTTATTATTATCATTATTAAAGTTATTAATTGGATTATTCAAATTACCTACATTTTTACTACTTGCTTTATGTTTATTTTTGATTGATTTCCATTCTTCAACAGAAGGTAAATTTTCCCTTTCAATTACATCTCTTGGAGGTTCATTTATAGGGATTTTAGTTACAGCATCAATTAATTGAACATAAGAAACAGGTACTAAACCAACTTCACCAACTTTATTTAAGAATTTTGCAATATACCATTCATATTCATGATATGCACAAATGAATATTAAATCACCTGTAGTAACAGATAATTCATCTGACCTTTCTGCATGAAAATCGTATAGTACAACACCAAATAAATTACCCAAATGTTTTTTAGATGGTGATAAATATGAATTATTAGAAGTAGTTGATTGATGTCTTTGTTGATTATTTATTAACATATTAGGAGATGTCATTAATGAAGATGTAACACTGCTATGAGTTGTATTACTATTTGAAGAAGTTTTGGTACTTGATTGACTATTTGGACGATGTGTTTTTTCAAATAATTTAAAACACGAAGCTGGAGCTCTACCTTTGACGTTGTTAATAGGATCATATATTTCTATGGTACCATCATGTGCCACGTTATGATTGGTTACATGAAAGAAATCTCCCTTTTTGAATGACAATTCACCAGGATGTCTAGCTGAATGAAATGCCTGAGCTTGAGCTACCTCAGTTGGAGCATTTAGATGGTTCGACGGGTTGTAACCATTGTCTGTTGAAGCCGTCCTAGATTTGTCTTTGGAGGAACGGTCTTTTGCCTTCTTGAACAACGAAGCCATGGCCAGCAGAAGTCGTCACAAGAGGAACCCTTTGTTGACAAAGCGAGAAAGGCGTCTTAATTGTGGTCATTCCGTCAAAGGCAAATCGGTGAGAAGAAAAACAAAAAAACAACGAAAAAAATGGAAAAAATGTAAAAAAAAAACACGGAAAAATTGTAAAAAAATGGAAAAATGGAAAAAAAAGGAAAAAAAAACTCTGTGAAGTTGTAGTAAGAGTCTGCACAAGGAATATATACATATACATATATACGGAGTACACACAGGTACACAGCGGGGGAAGGGGTTACGACGAGCGTGCTGCTTACTGTCCAGCCATCACCTGCAATTTCCAGCGTGTTTCAGACCAACTGTCTCCAGCACTGATGCACTGGCGGTACAGGTGCCTGGCGTTTTCACACACCATGATGTTCTCAATTTCTTTGCTATTGTTGTTTTTCCGTATTATTACGTAATCGTGTAACGTCACTAATCGGAGGAATGTTTCTTCAATTTCTGGGAACAAGTCGACATACGTAGTGAATTTGCTGTTTGCAGCCAGTTCCAGGTGCTGTGTGTTGAAAGCAGGACAGGCTTCGTTGCAGATTCCCTCTTCGTTTCCATTTCCGGTCCCCTTTTCAGTTTCACCTTCGTTTTCCTTCTCTGTACTATGCTCAAGCCCGTTCTGGTGTTCGTTTCCCGTATTTTCTTTTCCCTTCACATCGTTATCAATAATTATTTCCTTGAGTTCGTTTTTCCTATAATTAATACCAATAGCACCTCCAGGATGATGTATTTTAAACATCAGCTTCCTCATTTTATAATCGTTTATATGTAATTCACTTAACGCAATCGAAACTGAGTCTAACAGTGTTAAACACAGGGTTGTTGATATTGTCGGTGCACTCAAGCCGTATAAATTGGTTTCACTTATCGAGCTAGGGATTTCTGCTAACATCAAAGAAACAACTTTTAAATGTTTACTTAAAACTGAATTCTTTGTACATGTCATTAAAATTATCGGTACACTAAATGGTACATGTTCAATCATTTGTAGTAACTCCGGAGAATTACCTGATGCTGATATTATAATCAATGCATCGTTATGATCTTCTCGAATCATGCCTAAATCTCCATGTAGTGCTTCCGAAGGGTGCAATAGAGCAGAATGCATTCTTAAAGAATTTAAAGTGGCAACAGTTTTACTTGCAATTTTAAAAGACTTTCCCATACCTGATATAACAATTTTACCACCTAATTTTAAAGAATTATTTAAAAATCTTAACGATTTCTTCATTTCCGTGATTGAAAACTTGGAATTTCTATATTGTTCTGTTAAAAACGATAACGCTTTTGTCTGATTTGATAAGATCAAGTCTATATTTTTAATAGCTGCATCCAGGATTGGAGATGTGTCATCGTGTATATGCAAAGACAGCTCACTTGATTGTCTAGTAATCGGTGCAGAAGATAAAGGTGAAGTGTTTGACCAACTTGAACAGTCCCCCATTCCCAGCTTGCCAGATATCCAAAGAGAACAAAAAGACAAGGATGCCTAAAGCCCACTGAAACTGGAATATAGCCAGCTCTTGTAGGGGTATGAAACAACGCCAACGGTGGAAAACCGCTCGCCTCGCTTTGCCCTCACTGGGAAACTGTTTCCTGCTTCACGAACCACACTTTGCTCGGTGCCACTCCAGGTTATCACCGGTGTGTCCAGCACGTACACACATGTGCATACACACACAATCACTACAGCTACTTATTAGATGTCAACCACTCCCTGCAAATGGTGTTTCCATTGCAAGCAGTCCGGCTTTCACCAAACGTCTTCACGGTATCTCCCCATGCTTTGTAAATACTGCACTTTTTGATCTCCGACTTTACTGCTGCCTTGGCCAAGAACGTCTGTAACCGCCTTTTTAACACCTTTACTCATACCACCAGCATCTCCACAAACGTATATGTATCCTTTATCTTCAAGCAGCTCATGGACTATTCTGTTTTCGTCTTCTCTTATAAGATCTTGAACGTATACTTTGCCTTTACTGTTATTTCCATCTATTCCCGAAACTGCAACTCTGATCTGCAATTTGTCTTCACCTAGTTTCTCTTGGTATTCATCAAACGATTCCTTATAAATAAAATTAGTTTCAATGTCTCTCAAGCCAAAATAAACTGTAATCTTATTTACTTTGTCCATTTTCATTTTGGAACTGCATATTTCTTGTAGGAATCCTCTAAACGGTGCAATGCCGGTTCCTGCTCCAACAAATATTAACGGCCTACTTAGATCAATTGGTAATTTGAATTTAGACTTATTTATGTAAATAGAAACATCGTTTGGCAATTCTTGATTCCGAATCTTCTCAATAGTGTTTGAACAAACACCCGTAAATGACTTATCTTTAATTATTTTCATAACTACGCCCACTTTATTAGAGTCTACCATATTAGAGCTAGTTATTGAAAACAACCTAGGTTTTAATGGTCCAAAATTTTCCAGTATAAAGGAAGCAGGTATACAGTCATAATCTCTATTCCTGATAATATCGAATTTTTGAAATATGTCAACAAATGTAATTCTTTTATTTAAAATCTCTGCAGTGAATATTTCTTTTGATTTGATAATCTCTTGTAATGGTTTACGACATTCACTATCTTTTTTGATAATATATGTTAAGAAATCTTTTATTACCTTTCTTGATAATGGTCGATTGATTTCGACATATTTAGAAAACATTTCTTTCAATCCATTGAAAATTTTGCCGTTCCATATATTCGAATCCATTCTATTTACAAGTGCAATTTTAAAACTTGAGTTATCTCTATCTTCTTCCCCTATTATCTCTATTAATTTTTCAACGTTTTCAACATCGTTAACTGGATATATGCCCACATGGTCTCCTGACTGATATTTCAATTTACTAGATTGGATATCTAGGTTAACTTCAAAATGTATGTAAGACTCACTATAATTTTTAAAACTTTCCAAATCTAAACTACTATGAAATGGTTTCAAGTCATGATAGGGTGGCTTTTGAACATTAACGTTACTATTATTCGCCAAACATGGAACAATTTTATAAATTTCAACATATTCGGAGTTTTGTGTTATTTTTATTTCAAACTTTTTGCTTAATACTGTAATATAATCAAACATCCACGAATCATAGTCGTCTAAAATACTGTTTTGTGCTTCATCACCTAATCCAAACTCTCCAATCATTTCAACTTCCTCATTATTTTTCATAATCAAGTCATTTAGCTGTATAGCTGCCGCTTGATAATCATCATAGTACGAATTTCCACATCCAAACATTGAATACTTCAATCCATTGAAAATTCCTTTACTTTTACCATTCAATCTATCAAAAAATAATATACCATCATCACACGGTTCACCTTGTCCATATGAACTGATGAAAAAAATCAATATTTTATATTTTCCGATTAATTGTCTAATCTCTAAATCATCCATCTCATCAAAATCTGATATGTTAGTCATCGAACAAACTTCTTCATCTCCAGTTAAATTGATTAATGAGTTACAAAATCTTTGTCCAAGCTCCTCTGATGTTCCACTTTGTGTAGAATAAACTACCAAAACAGTGTCTTTAGTCATTGCAAAACGGTTTCCCAATAAACTGTCATCCGTTGTAGTTTTCATATACAGATGTTGAACCCTTTTAACTACTGAAAAATTTCCACGCCTGTTTTATTTTTTTTCACACTTTTTTAACATTAAAAAAATCCTTCGCTTACACTTCTTTAAATGGCAGTTAATCTCGGCAACCTAGAAATGTAGCTAGCTGTCGCCGTTTTAGCTGAAAAGAAATCACATAGCTTCTGTTACTTCTTACATGTATTAATCATTTGGCTCTAACACTATTAGTTAATGAGTTATATGTTATACACAAATTTATTTAAAATTATAAGTACACTACTTCATGCAAATAGATATCCAACTATTCTGTGTTTTCTGTCCCTTCACCCACACGAGCAAAACAGCATTTGAAAGTGACTACTTGTTTGATTTATTGTAATTGAAGCTCCTGTTCCTGCTTCAAATATTTATCAATAATTTTTTCAAAACCCACTGCAAATGTCATACCTAATACCAGTTGCCAATTACCTGCATTTGGGATTTTCTCAAAATATCTACCTTTTTCAAAAATTGTTATCCAACCAAGCTTGAAATCATTAGGCGAATCATCTTTTGGATGTCTATTGAAAAACCCATCTTTTGCTTCATAAAATTTTTGTAAATTAGGCTCAGATGACTGGTCTAAATCAACGACGTTATCCGAGAACTCGTCTTCCTCATTTTCATCTTCCCCATAATCAAACTCATCATCATCATCATCATCCCCATCATCGTTATCATTGCCATTTGATTTCTCATTTTTTATATTTATATTTGAAAAATCAACACTAAGTTTTTTAGCAGAGAATAATTTTTTGGAATTATGAAATCCACTATTGCTATTATTAGTATCAATATTACTCAGTGATGAGTTTTTGAATTTTGAGTTAATCAGCATACTTTTAGTAAATTTATTTTTAGTATCTCTATTACAAGGCCTAAAAACACAAACAACAGGATCAAACCATTTATTTTTCTTGAAAAATCCTGTATCTAGGAAATATACCGAATTTGGCTTTGCTAACTTAACCCCGTCTGGTTTATTTTTAATGAATAAACCTTTTTTCTTATCTTTAATACAACAGACATGTAAAAATTCTCCCATTTGATAATCATCTGCTAATGTTAAATTATTTTTTAAATCAAAAATATCTTTATTCTTTTTAGTACTTTTATTATTTTTGTTATTATCATTATTCCCACTGTTTGTACTATCCCTATTATCTTTCTCATCGTTTGATTTATTAAACTGAAGTTTAATATCTTTATTTCTATTAAAATTATCACCATTTATATTATTTTTAATATTCCAATCTTCTTGAAATTCATTATATTGGAATTGAATTTTATAGTTTCCGCCTGCACTCTTAGGCAATTTTTCAACTATGAACGATTTATAATTACCGTCATAACCATTCATACCAATCACCTGTTGTTGCGTAAATATCAGTCTAAAACCTTTATCAATTTGGGTTTTGTTTTTGAAATGTGAAATTTTAGAATTGATTTTATTGCTATTTGAATTTTTATCGTTATAATTATCATCATTTGGAATTTCCAATTTTATAAAATAACTCGGTGCATTCCTAATAAATCTATGTCGTTTATCTGGATTTGTTGATAAATAAAATTCATTTTTAGATAATTTAATAATATGATATTTCCAAAAATTTTGTCTTCTATAACAAACTCTCAAATTTTCAATGTCTCTGGATAAATTTGGATCATTGGTCTTTATTGCAGGTTTTACAATAATTTTAGATTTAATTGAACCATTTCTAGCCAAAGGAGTTTGTGATAATTTGGGAATAGATGAATTTGATGTTGGATTTATTGAAGATTTAGGCATATTTGTATGAATATTGGTTGGTATAGAAGGTTGCCTATTAACAGCTGGTTTATTCGCCATTGAAGGTTTTTTATCAGAACTCAATGATTGAGAAGGTGTAGTTTCATCAGTTTTCAAAGTATGAATATCGACATTCTCTGAATTATCAGTATTTGAATAATGACTAGTTATAGAATTAACTGATTCAACAGCTGCATTTTTTGTAAAAATTGAAAATCTTTTGGCATTTGAATATGATTCATTCAATAGTTCGGAACCTTTTGAATATAACTTATCCTTTTTAAATGTATTTTTAAACGATGATTTATTATCTGTTTGTGAAACAATTTCGTTCCTATTTTGTTCATTTCTGTTTGGTTGATTCCTAGTTGGTTGATTCCTAGTTGGTTGAGTCCTATTTTGTTCATTTCTGTTTGGTTGATTCCTAGTTGGTTGAGTCCTATTTTGTTCATTCTTATTTTGTTCATTATCGTTTTTTGAGCGTTTATACACCCACGATTCTGCAAACGACATGGTGTGTGTGTTTGCGTGAACGGGTAAATTTTCAGAAAAGGGAATCAATGTATCCTGTAAAACAGTGTCATTATCTTTTTTTTTCACTTCTTGTACTTGATTTAGTCTTCTTTTCCTGTTTTGTTTCCTCGCTCGTGGCTAAATTTCTGCTATTTCCCTGTTCTGAACACAGTGTAGCAGGAAGAGTGAGAGCTGAAAAATTTAGAGATGTAGATATAAATATATAGTGATATATATATGTGGTTTATAGAAGACGGTTGATAGAATGGATAGGTGTATAAAAGATAGTTTTTTTATAGTATACTAAAACAGGCCATGTTTGTGTGGGACAAAAAAAGGGGATTGAAACAAAGGAAGGCTGTTTTTTTTTCTAAAACAGAAAAAAAAATAATTATGCTTCTCTTAAATTAAATACTATAATACAGTAAATTATGTGACAATGCCGTATACACGAATGAAAATGCTAAAAAAGAAAGAATTAAAAAGGGAAATGTGAAAGCTTTTTTTTTATTTAATAAGTAGTAAATAATATTGATTGACTGGAAAATTTTTTTTGTTTTTAGGTAATGTTCAGTTATTATGGAAATAACCTGAATATTGTCCCGATTTTGGTGATAAATTATCATCATTTTTATTAGTAACAATTTGATTGTTTTCATTTGTAGTAGGTTTACCTTCCTTGTTTTCAACAACTCCATTGTTGAGCTTATCTTCATTACCAATTGTTGGTTTATTTGTAGGGTATGAAGGTAAGTGTTGATTTTGTAAATGAATCTGATTTTGATTCTGGTTTTGGTTTTGATTTTGATTTTGAGTGTGAGGGTGAATGTTTGGAGGAAAAGGTATTAAGTTATTTTGTCCAAGAATCAAACCATTTGAGAAATTAGGTTGGTTATACCAGAGTTGAGGTAAATGGTGATTTTGTTGTTGGTGTTGGTGTTGCAGAAAGTTGGTATTATTAGCATTATTATTGGTATTGTTATTTATTAGCACAGAATTAAAAGAATTTGGAATTGGTAGACGAGGTTGTTGTAGTATGAAATGTTGTTGTTGTTGTGAGTTTGTATTTGGATATGGAACTAGAAATTGATTTGGAGGTATTTGATTATGTGGTATTTGATTATGTGGTATTTGATTAAGTTGTAATTGATTAGATGGTATTTGAGTAGGTGATAGCTGATTTGGTGGTATTTGATGGTATATAGGGAATTGATGATGATTTATAGCATTAGATTGATTTATAATATTTTGTTGATTAATATTTGGATGTAAATTCGTTTGAAACTCTGTAATATTTGGAGATTTCCTGTAAGGTAAAGGTACGATAAAATATTGTTGTGGTATTAAAATATTATTTGGATCATTATTTTCATTTAATTTATCAATATTTAATTTATTTTGATTTTGTGGATCAATAAATTCTGAAGGTATATTATATTGCCTTATTTTATTGTTCTGTTTAAATTTTAAATTTTGAACTGAATTTAATGATTCATTTTCAATTAATTTTTGCTGATCTTTATATCTTTTCTCTAAATATTTACGTTTCCTTTCTTGTTGAATTAAATATTGTTCATAAGTTGGAGGATTTGGAGGTGAAGCTAAACACTCATTTATTCTATTATATTTTGAACAATTACCGCAAGGGATTTTCATATCACATTTAATTTTATGTTTTTTACATGGACCACAATTATAACTCCTTCTAAATCGTTTCCTTCTAAATTCTTTATTCATATTGTTGCTGGTTGTGTTGGATGTAGTATTTGAATTTTGTGAATTATCACTGTGATTTAGATAACTATTATAACTATTATTACTGTTGTTGCTATTATTACTATTATTAGAACTTCTATTTAAGTTAGTTGAATCTTGCTTTTCTGAATCCGAATAAGAATCATTGCCATTGTCTTCGACATTGTCTTTTTCATCGACGTTGTCGTTTTCATTGACAGTTTGTTTATCGCAATCGTTTGAAGATAGTATATCCCTTGGAAAATTAGGCAACCTTTTATTAGTGTTGGTAGTTTTAGAAATGTTTTCAGATTTGTCCGAATCAGGTGTTTTGTTCACACACATACCAATGAAGGAAAATTAGCAAAGACAGTGAAAAATTTAAACTATGTGTGTGTATGTGATATATATATATTATATATATGATGAGTTGAATATATATATACAATTGATGAACAATAATTCTTTAATTTTTTTTGAACAGAAATGGAAAAGGATCTTGATAAATAAGGGGGGGGGGAGTCAGGAGAAGAAGAAGAAAATGAAAGACAAAAACGAAAACAGCAATGTTATTTTGTTTCCGGATAAATTTAATTTGACAAGTAATTTGGAATAAACGTCAAAGTATAAATTTGATTTCTCTGTTTTCCCTTTTTGTTGTTGTTGTTGTTGTTGTTTATCTAATGAAAATTTATTCGATATACAGTGATGGCAAAGGTAGTATAATACTTTTAGTCGTTGATGGAAATATCAAATAGAGAATCTAAAATGTAAAGGCAAGCAAAGGTGAGACCAACGAAAGAAACAACCCGGGAGAATGGAGGGATGTATAGGGAGATGTAAAGTATTTATAACTTTAAAAGTATAAAAGAACAAAGTTTTCTATTTTCAGTTATGTAATACGTATAAATGATGACAAAGTTGGGAAGGTGACGATAACACGGAAATGAATGCAAGTTAAATGAAGGAATTGAAAAGAAGAGAAGTATAATGACCAAAAATGAAAGGAAATATACAAAGGACAAGGAATAATCAAATGTTGCAACAATGAAGTAATTGAAAAAGAAAAAAGAAAAAAGGAAAAATGTATAGAAAAGAGTAATATTATTAAGTAGAAGTTTTACGTTAGACGAATGCTTGATAATTAGCATGGAATAAACCAAGGAAGAAAGAACAAGTGCATGAAATTAATAGAATATATCCGTGCAGCTGGTATTAGATCAGTAACCGAAAAAGAAAACGTAAGCCAGTGAGGAGGATTGCGTGTGAGGACTGAAACTTTATTGCATCACTACGGCGAACGGGTTAATTACGAACGCAGATTTTGTTTGGTTGTGGCAGGGGTGTACAGTGCTGGCATGGCCACTGGCATTATTACTGGCACTGGAGCTGCTGGTATATGACGAAACCAGGATCTATGATCGTTTGTCCGGTGTGACGAACATTCGGTGGACTTACTGGATCATGGACGCAGTTGTACAAGATAAATCCACAATCCCTGATCGATGCAATAGGTCTTACTCAGACAATGTAGCACAAGGCTTTACAGTGTGATCCGGGGGAGATACAGTTTTGCCACACATGCACGGTGTGTGTGTCGTAGATTGCCTTGCCCTACACACAGATCCACCAGTTCTGCTGTATGGTGTGTACGTGGTTGTACAATAGTGTACATTGGCCTGTATCTGTGTGTACATGTGTGTATGCATGTATAACGGGTGTAAATATGGATGGTGCATACCAAGGCGGAAACTAGCACAGCTACGAATAGAGTGATGGCACTGCACAAAATAGAGTGCATGTGTAGTCTTTGAAGGGAACAAATGGTGCATTGTGAAAATAGTAGGTGTATGCAAGGGGATTTACACAATTGTATATAATGTGTGTACGGCCCAGAAATAGAGCTGTGCAGCGTTTTCTGGGAGGGGGGTGTGTGTGGGAGGCAGAGAATGCTGGGCTGGCTGCCTGCTTGTTGGGTGGGAGGAAAGATGAAACCCGAGAAGAAGGCGCACAGCACAACACCGCAGTGGCCGGAGGTTGGGGGGAGGGAGGATGTCAGGATGGCAGATGCAGGGGAAGCTTGTCTTTGCGCCACAGTGCCGGATTCGACTGCAGCACATCTCGCATGGTCCGATCGGGCTTACGCGGGGGAGGGGCCGCCGCTGTTTCGCAGTCACCAGGGAGAGCAAGCGTGCTGGGCCGAGAGCCAAGACGTGTGATGGGGGGAAGAGGCGAGAAAACGACAGTGGGTTCGGGAGGACCGCTACCGCGACCGCCCAGGACCAGGGGGGAGGAGGGAGAAACGAGAACTGGGAAAAGCAGCAGGGCAGCAGGCGCCAGTTTGTGGCTTTAACTGCGGTGAACCCTGTTCGATCTGCTGTGGAATTGACAAAACTTGTATGTTCTGGCCATTCTGGTGTTTGCGGCTTTGTTTGTATCACCAAGGCCAGCAGTTCGACGGTGTTTATAACCTTTGAACAGCTGCCATTCGAATTTCCCAGATCTCTCAACGCAGTAGCTGATGCTCTCTTTAGCCATCCTTTTGACTTTCCATGAATCATACGGTTCTCCTTCAAACAGTGTTATAGATATTTTCCTCTCTTTTGACTCTTCTGTAACATTGGCAAATTTGCTGTACTTGTACACCACATTACCTTCTGAATCAACTCCAAAATCGTCGTCGTCGTCGTCTTCGTCTCCCTCTGCGTCTCGTTCCTTATCGCCTTTATCGTTTTTAGGCTCTTCAAGATCTCTATGCAACTCCCTTTGCCTATCTAACATATCGTAAAATTCGATACAGCTTTTAAAGAAACCTGTTAACAGTTTCTGATTTGCTAATACATTACGGTCAACGTTATCAATTTTTAAACCAACGTGTGGGAAATTGAAAATTATGTTGTTTATTCTAAGTCCACCAAGTTTTTTAAAGCTTTTACCACTGCCATCACCTTGTCTCTTATTTTTACTGTAATTTAATCCTAGACTTTCCTTTATTTTAGTACCATCAATTTTATGATATATTTTATCAACGCCTAATTGATTTAATTCAAGTATATTCTTATCAATTACTTCTTTACCATATTTTTCATTCAGTTCTTCTCTGCTATCAAATGATGTACATACTAAATTCTTTGCTAGTATCATTTTATTCATTACTAAACTTAAACTATACGAAAAATCTCCATCTCCAATAATTAATATCCTGTCTTTTAAACTAAATGGTAAAAATGCTGTTTTTTCATTAACTGTTTCAACTTCTGCAACTTTTTCACTTGCACCTTCATTTTCACCTTCACCTTCACCTTTACCTTCATCTTGGCCTTTTTTATTTTTATTTTTATTTTTATTAACTTCTTCAATTCTCTTTTTACTGCCTTTCTTTTTATTAAAGTCTGGATAATATGCTTCCTTGTTAATCATTTTACGCTTTTTCATTCTTCTCTCTTCTTCTTCCATACGATGTTTCATCAATGAATTTGCTAAATTACTTCGTTTTTTACCCATTATACCTGTTTTATACTCGTATTATACCCGTATTATATAATTCTAAAGTTATATCTATACCAGATTCCGTAATATCTTTTGAAAACTTACAAACGTAGACAAAATAACTCAACTCACATAAGTAGTTACTGGAAAAAAAATTTTGCATTTTTTTTTGCATTTTTTTTTTGCATTTTTTTTATTTTCCAGTTTTGCACCCCGTGTATAAACTTTCTATATACACACCACTATGCCGGATAAACATGATCAGCTGAACTATATTCCACCATATCAATAGGATTTATAAATTTCATACCTTTTTCGAAAAAATGGTCAATTAGTTTTGGATCAAATTTAGAAATATTCAAACACCCCGATTTATCAATTAGTAAATTACTCATGCTAGTTTCATTCATTTTATTTTTTTTATTATCAAATCTATTTAAAAACATCAATTTTTTTAATGAAAATATATCACCATTGGATAACATTATCGGATCATCGTAAATATTGGAATTGGTATTCATAGATAATGGTAAATCATTAGTTATATTTTTCAATTCAATTGAACAAATTGGACATTCTGTTGAATTAATAAATTTCTTCAATACTTTATCAGTTTCTGGTATTTCATTATTGAAAACTATATAGTTTTCAATTTCATAACTATTCCTTTTATCGTGTTTGCAATTAGTCGTATTTAAAACTGATCCTCCAATACTTAATAATGTAACCAATTCACTATTTTCATGTAGCCCATACAAATTTTTGAAATTGATTAGGAAAAAATCTGCTAATTGTTCCCATTTATAATCACTTGATAATGAATTATACGAATTTAGTAAATCTGAATTATCTTCTTCGGTTGTATAATAATTAAAAGAACTATTAATGGCATCATTCAAATCTTTTTCATTTTCATTTTCATTTTCATTTAATTTTTCAATCATAGATTTTTTCCAAATAATTGAACTAGATAATGATATTTTTTTCAAGTTATTTAACCAAATGCTATCCCCTATATCAACACTCCCATTACTACCGTTTACACTCTTAGCGGAATTTTTACCCGTACTACTTGCACTTTTCGGTTTAAATTCTTTTAACTGTTCGGTCATTAATTTATCAGCAAATATAAGCGCATCTGCATTTTCATTTAATAATATTTTACTCAAAATGAATCTATAATCACATTCAAAAATCAAGTCATTCGAGTCCATTTTTTTCTCTTTGATCAAACACAATGAATCTTTATTCTCTTTACACCATAACCTTAATAACTTTAAATTTTTATTTTTAATAATTTCGTTTTTTATTTTTAAACCTTGTTGGATTATATCAAAATCGATATATTTATTCAAACCTAATATATTACTCAATTTAACACTGAATTCAAAATTATGAAATGATAAATATTGAATTATTGCAAGATTATTTTCAAACTTGTAAAAAAAATTCAACTCATTGTTCAAACCTCTATTGATTTCAGCTTTTGGTATATTAAAATATTTTTCAAACAATCTATTAATTTCATCGAATCTTTGGATTCTGAAAATCAACCTGTTCAAAAACTCATTATGTTGTTTAACCCTGTAATTAAATTTTAAATTAAAGTCTTGTTGAAATTTAATTATTTTATCCAATTCTTTAATTTTTTCATCTTTATTGGTATATTTCTTTAATTGAGCAACTTTATTGTTTAAAACTATTCTGTGTTTTTCAGTTATTTTCTGTAAATTTTTAAAATTCTTCTTCAATACCTCAACAGGTGTTTTAAATTGGGGTCTATGCAAACATAGATAATAATCAGGACTTTGTATAACTTGCATACTGTATAATCTCTGTAACCAATGGCAAAAGAGAAGCAATGGATGCCCGTAGTAATGATACGGAGTGTTAAAAGTGACCTGTACTTGCTTATCTCATTACCTGTTTTGTATGCCTGCTGCGATCACATTGAGCGCATTTGTGTGCGCGGTGTTAGTATCGCCAAAGGAGGCTACGAGTGTGTGAACGGGTTTCATGTTTGGCTAAATTGAGAGGAAAGTTTGACAATTTTTATTTATAACTTTGATCAAATAAAGAATGTAATAAATATAGTATATATGTAGGTATATATAGGAATATATAGAAATAATTTTCAGATTTAAAAATTTATGATAAATTAAATTTAAGCAGATAATTTGGATAAGATAGCATCAGTGAAATCAGTTGTTGTTGCATTACCACCGATATCTTTAGTAACAACTTTACCTTCAGCTAAAACTGCTTCAGTTGCTGCATGAATTCTATCAGCTTCTTCTTGTAAACCTAAATGTTCTAACATTTTAACAGCTGATAAAATCATTGCGGTTGGATTTGCGACATTTTTACCTGTAATATCTAAACCAACGTGTCTACAACCTGGTTCGAAAACTGCATAATCTCTACCATAAGAGGCACCTGGTACGAAACCTGGACCACCAACTAAAGCTGCACCAATATTTGATAAAATAGCACCATACATGTTTGGAGTAACCATAACATCAAATTGTTGAGGTCTTGAAACGGCTTGCATTGAAGCATTATCAACAATTAAATCTTTAACTGCGATATCAGGATATTCAGTAACACCAATTTCTTTAATTGTATTTCTAAATAAACCATCACCTAATTTCATAATATTTGCTTTATGAATTGCTGTAACTAATTTTCTATCATTCTTTTTAGCAAAATCGAAAGCGAATCTTGCGATTCTTTCAGTTTTATATTTTGTAATAATTTTAAGTGATTCAACAACACCTGGAACTGATTGATGTTCTAAACCTGAATATTCTGCTTCAGTATTTTCTCTAACTAAAACAAAATCTATATCATTTAATTTTGATGGAACACCTTCTAAATTTTTAATGAAAACTAAAGAAGCGTAAATATCTAATTCTTTTCTAAATGCGACATTAAGTGATTTAATAAAAGGATCAGTTGGAGTATAAGTAATACCTTTTAAACCAACTTTATTTCTTTTTAATGATAAAATGGCTTCATCAATTTTAGATTCATGACCTTCTAAACCTGACATATCAATAGTTTCGAATTCAACTGGTACATTTTCAGATTTAAAGATTTTTTGAACAGAATCGGTAATTTCTTTACCGATACCATCACCTGGGATTAAAGTAACGATATATTTACCACCATATTTTTTTGGAAGGGAAGTTGAAGTAGCCATAGTTCTTAAACAATTTGAAGAATTGTGATTAACAAAAAGAGATTTTCTGTAGATTGAAGAGAACATTATTTATAAAGGAAAAAAAAAGAGTTTAACAATATTGGAAGGGAAAAAAAAGTGTTTTCAATGATGTAAAAAAAAAATGTATATATACAATATAGTATGTAATCTTTTTTTTGGTAGTTGAAAGCAACGAGGGAGATGGAGAAAAAGGAAAAAAAAAAAAGAGAAAAACAAAGCTCGGGCACTTTTTTCTTGAAAAAAATTGTGCAGTTTTGCTGCAAATAAAGGATTAAGGGAACTTGGAGGGGAAGGGCCAGGGGCGGGCTGTAGCACGAACGAGGGATCCGGTTGTGGGTCGGTGGCGGACTCGGAGTGTGCACGGGGGGAGCTTCGAGGGGGCGACGAGAGGCGTGCAGTGTGCAGTGTGCAGTGTGTGTTGTAGGGGGGACTACGGGGGACTACTGGGGACTATTGGGGATAGCACGTCTATGCCTTCCTGGTGGTGTATATGTGTGTGTCCGTGTTGCTGCTGTGGCCATGTCTTGTGCAATGTGTGCAGGACAGAGACCATTGCTGGTTGTAGCACACCGAGATGGCCGGACACAGAAGGGGGTGTAGGCATTGTGGCGACTGATGGGGGGAGAGCCCCCCGTAGACGAGGGAGCGCACGGAGAACCCAGTGCACAGCTAGCACAGCTAGCAGAGCTAGTATTGCTAGTATTGCTGTGCCCGCCCCGGAAAAGTTGTGCAGCCCGGAGAAGCTGGCAGTTGCCCGATGCGTTGTCCGTGGCAGTGGCAAACGCGCTGCCGACCTCGGCGTTGCACACGAGCGGGCGGCGGCCACGGAATTGGAAGCGAGCGGGCAAAACAAGGAGAAAACAGAAAGAAGTGACAAGCACGCGCGTCGGTCGTCGTCTCCCGTCGATCGACTGTTTTCTTTGTGGTCACGTGGTGTGTCACGTGATGGTGTTTTTTTTTTCTTATTTTCTACCAGTTCGTTCCCATTTTCTCATTTTCTCGTTTTCTCGTCCTGCTGTGGTGGAAGTGGCTTTATAATATACCGTGTTGCCTTTGGTTAACGACACATATACCACACACACACCGTACACACACACCACACACTGGCACAATGGACACACAATCGTCTCAGAACATACTCTTGGGATGCACTGCCTGCATAGTGTCCTCTGCGTTTCAATCAATTGGCCTCATACTACAGCGGAAGTCTCACATATACTCAACCTCAAAACTAAACGCAAACTCAACCTACAATAAATCCTTGTGGCATATAGGTCTATTGATTTTCCTATTATCCAATTTAATTGGCTCTTCAATTCAAATCACTTCTTTACCTTTGATTCTTTTATCACCTTTACAATCAATTGGTTTGGTATTCAATACTTTATTTCATACAATCCTTTTAAATGAACCTTTCACTAATTCTTCTCTTTATGGTACTTTATTAATCACTTTTGGTGCTTTCTTTATCGCATATTGTGGAAATTCTTTATCAGAACCAGTTTATACACTCCCAGAATTCATTATTTTACTGAAAAATCATAACTTTGTTGTATGGATTTTATTATTATCTTTACTGATTTCTTTATTATCTTTAATTATTTATTTGATAAATAATCAAATTTCTAAGAAATTGATCTCAAATTTTATCGATAAACTGGATAATGATAATAATACTAGATTTCCATTTTTAATATCATTTTTATCATTTATTTTCGTCAATGATTTATCAACTTTAATCAAATTAAAAGGTTTATTATTTGGTTTGATTTCAGGTATTCTATCTGCTTTCTCTTTATTGTTGGCAAAATCAAGTATTGAAATCATTTTAAACGTATTTCTTAACAATAATTGGAAATCTTTAAATGATATTTCAACTTATTTAATAGTTGTGATTTTCTTATCTTTAGGTATATCTCAGTTATTCTTACTAAATAAAGGTTTAAAAAATATTTCAACATCAATTTTATACCCTTTGGTTTTCTGCATTTTTAATTTAATAAGTATATCAAATAGTTTGATTTTTTTCAAACAATGGAGTCAATTATCAAATACAATGTTTGGTTTCTTAATATTAGGCATATTCTTAATTATAATAGGTGTTTTCATGCTATCTTTACAAGATTATAAAAATGATACAATTAACTTAGATAATGCATCATTAATTAATCATTACCCAAAATCGAAGACTTCTATAAAAACTAATTCTTCCCCATGCTCAAATTTTTATGATTTAGAAGAGTCTCTTGCTAATAATTTGGAATTATCAGATAATGAATCTGTAATTATTCACAGTAATACCACAAATAATAATTTTAATAATAATAGTATAGGTACTATTATTCAAAATAACTCATTCTCAAATAATGATCTGATTACACCTTTCATTAAAAAAACTCAAGAAAATTTTAACAATGCAAGTAAAAAAGTAACTGGATTTTTAAAATCTTCTAACGATCAATTATTTGCTAATAATTCAAATATTGATAATAATAATAATAATAATTATCTCAGTAATACTATCGATGGTAACATTTTACCTTCATATTTAACAAATCAAACCAATAATAATGGTAACAATACTCCAATTATAAATGAAAATACCCCTTTGAATAATTCTAAACTGAATGAATACGTATCTTTTGATTCTTTACGTGATATGAATCGTTCAACTAGCCCTTCTGTTAAAAGTGATTATGAATCTTTATCTCAACATTTTAATTATTTTGATCATGAACCAAGCAATGGATTGAATATTTTACAACCAATAATTGGTAAAATAAAAAAACAGGCTAGTTTGTTAGAATTACCAAATGATTATTCTATCAACAACAGTAACAACAACAATAATAAAATATCATCTTCTCATAAATCTTCTCTGTCATTCTCTTTTAAAAATTTAACTCAATCTTTTGATGATGAAACAACTCATAATAACAATAATAATAACGGCAATGAAAGACTGAAGAATAAAAACAGTTCTTCCATGAGAGATCAATTTGATGATGATTACAATCCAAATAATACTTTCAACTATTCATTTTCAAATACCCTTGAAGAAATTCAAAATCAATTACACGCTTTAGACTCTTCTGCTATAGATTATAATAATACCAATGATATACCCTCACCTCATCTAAAAAATGATACTTCATTTAATTCACTTAATGATATATCATCTTTGAATAAAACCAATACTTATAATTCTTTAAACACAGCCAATAATTCAAATCATCTAGAACTTAATAAACTGTTACCACGTTCATTATCGTTGAAACATTATTACTCACAAAAATTTAAGAAACCTGATAATTCTAATACTGGTAATACAGGTAATGCTAACGTAAGAAACACACCTAACAAACACAGAAGGGTCTACTCTTACGAGCAAAATCTATTACTTAATGAGTTAAAGAAAAAATAGTTAATACATGTATATATATATATATATATACATCTATATATACACGCCTTTTATAAACGTTTACCTTCCTCTTCAACAGGGACAGTGAAAGCACCAGTTAAAAATAATGCAGGTTCATTAATATTATGATGTTGATAACTTAAAACACATACACCACCAGCATCTAACATAAATTTAGGATTTTGATTAATTGGTAATCCAATCCATCTAGCTGCAAAACAACGTAATATATGGCCATGTGCAATAACTACAATATCACATTCTTCATCTTTGTTTAAATAATCTTTATGAATTTCTTGAATTTTAAAAATCAGTTCGTCAACTCTTTTAGTAACCTGTGTATAATCTTCACCATTTTCACAACCGTATTCCCAAATATTCCAATCATCAGCATTTTCTAACCCCCTCTCTTTCCTTAACCCAATTATTTCTTTTGTTAATAATCCTTCATAATCTCCATATTCCCATTCTCTAATATTTTCATCAACTTCTGTTTTAATATTTTTTAAATAACCACCAAACAGTAATTCCTTTGTTTGTACTGCCCTCTTTCTAGGTGATGTTATAATTAATCTAACAACTTTAGGATCAATCAATGTATGATTCATTTCACTGATTAATAATTTACCAGTTTCAATCATTTGTTTCTCACCAAATGCAGTTAACGGCAAATCAGTAACTGATGTATACTGACCAGATTTAGACCATTCAGTTTGTCCATGTCTGACTAAAACACATCTAGGTGTATGATGTTTTGCCATTTCGATACTATACAATTTATATTATTATACACTATACTAACGATATTCTATCTGTAAAGAATAAGTTGCACGTCCTGTGTTCGCAAAACATGGACAACTTTTTTTTTGTTTTTCAGTTTTTTTCAATTTTTTACAGACAAGATATGTTCACACTAAACAGATGTATCTGCACCGTATGTTACATTGTTCATTCCCAATTGTATGAGTTTTCAAGCCGTTGCTGTAAATGCTCTCCAGCAGTTAAATACCTGCCATATCGTTTTTTATAATTATTTGCACCTTTATCTTCACATTCTTCAGCTTCGATCAATTTACTAGGAACTGGCTTCAATTGAACTTCATTACCGGGATGTGCAAAAAACGCAATTGCATATCTATCATTCCCTGAACACAATAACGTTTCCTTGAATCTAACTCTATGTAAAGTAGATTTAAAGAATCCGTTGGTCCAAAAACTTAACTGATCACCAATATTAACAATAAGTGGTGGTGCTTCTTTTACACCTTTGTATTTATCACTTGTATCAACAAAAGGGACATATTCCCAGTTATTCGTTGTTGGGGATAATATTTCTAAACCGGACAACCCTTCTCTTTGGAAGAGCATTGTTAAAGTCCCATAGTCTGAATGAATGCCAGCTACGTTTATGTCTTTGTTTGATAAACTGAGCGTATTTGGATTAGGATAATGAAGTAATCTCAAACAAGTACCAGATTCTTGATCCGGACCATGTTTCCTCGTGAACCATTGCGAATCAATATTATTATCTTCGTTTGTATTTTCAGTTTCTTTCAGGATTTCTAAACCTACTGCAAATAAAGTCAAGGCTTTATTCAAACATTTATCCAACTTTAAGACCGTTGATTTGATAATATCGATGTTATTTTCCCAATATTCTGGCATATCGTGTTCTGGAACACCTGTAGATAAATTAAAATTTGCAAAATCAAAGCTTTCTTTTGGGTCACCTTTACTTTCTTTTTCCCCTTTACCATTTAATATCTCATTTCCAATCCCTGTATATCCACCAATTGAGTTAATTCTTTCAAATTTATTTTTCTGGTTTTTTGGAAGATTGAAAAATCCTTTGGAAACATCGAACAACAAATCTACTTCATTTGTTAGAAACCCATGTCCTTCAAACATCAAAAACCCTTTTCTTGCAGCATACTCAACTATCTTTTTTGCGTTTTTTGTGGAATCATCATTTAAGTCGATTATTCCAAGTGTGCTTCTTTCCATTATTTGTATGTTTTATTCCAAGTTTGAGACTGGATACCTGTTAAAACGTAGAACTTTATGACCCCTTTAAGTGTTTGCAAAATCTCAAACAATAAAAGGGAAATGTCTGGCACGGATGTAAGCTTATGTATTTTTCTTACGGCTGGACACCAATTTACTCGGATAACAAGGACCGCTTATCAAGAAAAAATATTTGAAAGTAGCTTAAACAAGATCTGTTTGCAAGTAGTTCTCCATATGCTATTTATTGTTGTATGAAGTACTGATATATACATATATATACTCAAACAATCAATCACATATGTTAGTCACCAATAATTGGCAAAAAAAGTGTAACTCTGCACTACATAATTGTGTTTTCCTACAATACAGATCCTTGTCATGTGATTAACGATAACACGTTGATATTTCCACATTGGGTAATTTTCCTGACACGATAACGGTTATGCATTATCCGCACACGTGAATGTATTGAAGCGCTTAATCAAGCAGTAATTGCTTGGTGAATAGTTCTGTTTTGATAATGTACTCCGTATATGATAATGTTAGTTTTTACATCAGGGTATGGGAATGTCATACCTTTGAAACATAATACGATCTTGTTCTGCAACGAATCAAAGAGGAACAAACAGGCCTCACCAAACAAACAGATTTCAAGGGTATTTGAATTTGAAAAAAAACAACTGATAAGAATATTAGTTATCTTTACTTATCAAGTTGGTTAGAATACACACACATGTGAATATTATGCTCCGATTGCTAGGAGCAAACATTACCACATTCATACGCACAGCAATGCTTATTTGCGATAAGAGAACAATACGAAAGAAAATGTGATAAAGACCCCTTTCATTCGGATACAAGGGGTTTCCGCCAATATGTATCCACAATTTGCAATACGATATCATCTTCACGATACACACCCTAGCCCAAGGTTCCATCTCCCTGGCGAAACATGCAAATGTTCTATCACACCCTTTGCTTTCACCGCAGAAACCCCATGCACTTCCCGATTAGGGCATTCCGCCATTTTGCTTCTCGGCCGATCACACATTTTTTCCACCCAATCGATCATGTTTCCGGGGGCAGTCAAGCTGACCCTTCACACACACTCAGACTTCAGCAAGACACACATCGTGTAGACTATCAGATGTTGCAGTGGCTCAAAATTGGGACTCCATAAGAGTTGCCCAAAAAAGGTATGCTTAACTACATGGAGACTTGACGTCAGAAAAGGGTGACTTGATCAACGGATAAACCGTTATCAGTTCCTGGTGTAGCGTCTAATCTACTCAAGGTTAGGACTGTGTACGAAATCAGGACAGAAAAAAATATGAAAAAAATGAGAAAAAAAACAGGATACTACACAGTGACGATTGTATTGATAACAAAGAAACATCCGACCCTCCTTCAGGCAAGATAAGTGCATCATGGAATAATCACACGAAACAGTCAATGATGTGGAAAAAAAAGAAAAGAAGATAAAAAAAACGGGAACAATCAGGAAAATGTGTTAAAAACTGTGTGAATGCAGTGCGGAACTTCCGAAAACGGCAACGTCCGATGTTTTTGACGCGATTGGAGTGCTGAAAAGAGTAATTTCCATTAATTTATCATCGTTTTGCTAGTGTTCCACAAACAGTAGCTTTCTTGCAAAAAGTTACCAGATAACATGTTTACTTATCTTTGAGGAAACATCCTGCTGTCTGGGAAGTTTATATAAACTTGCGTTTGTCATTTTAAACTTATCTTGAATCACCTAGAATTATTCACTCTCTTCCTCCTTTCTCTTGTTCCCTTTTTTTAAATACTCTAACACTTGTTTAGATAAGATAATCAAAGAGGAAACTGAAAATATACTTACACGCACATACACACAATGTCCGATATTGAAAAGGATAACATCAATGTTGATCTTCATTCAACATTTTCAAAAGACAATATTCAAGATACTCATAATGTCTTATCTCATGTAAGATCCATCGATGGTAGAATTGTTGATATCACAGGTGATGTCGATGAAGCTATGAAATATGCCCTTGAATCCGAAGATGTCGAGTTAACCGATGAAGAAGCTAAAAGGTTGGTCAGGAAAATTGATATTTTCTTACTACCTTTGATCTGTTTGTTATATGCTATGCAATTTATGGATAAAGTTTCATCTGGTTATGCAGCAATTATGGGTTTAAGAGAATATTATAATATGGTTGGTGATCAATATTCTTGGTGTGGTAGTGCCTTCTATCTCGGTTATTTGATTTTTGAAATGCCTGTTTCAATGGCTTTACAAAGATTCCCGGTTGCTAAGTTATCGGGTATTTTCATCATTATATGGGGTATGATCTTAGCTTTACATGCAGCTCCAAAAAATTATGCAGGTTTTATTACTTTAAGAACACTTCTAGGTATTTTTGAATCTGCTGTTACACCAGCTATGGTTATCATTACTGGTCAATGGTATAAAGCAGATGAACAATTTTTAAGAACTGCATATTGGTTTTCTTGTAATGGTTTTGGTACAATCATGGGTTCTGCAATTGCTTACGGTTTAGCAACCCATCAAAATTCGTATTCAATGGATGCATGGAAAGTCTTATTCGTTGTTATTGGTTGTATGACAATTGCAGTCGGTTTCATGATCATTTTACATATTCCAGATTTACCAGTTAAAGCATGGTTTTTAAATGAAAAAGAAAGAAAACAAGTTGTTGTTAGAATTAAATCTAACAACCAAGGTTTTGGTAACAAACATTTTAAATTACACCAATTAAAAGAAGCTTTATTAGATATTAATACATGGATTTATTTCTTTTATGCATTAGCTTCGGATATTCCAAATGGTGCGTTAACCAATTTCGGTGCTATTCTATTAAAAGATACTTTTGGTTATTCATCTACTAAATCATTATTAATGAATATGCCAGGTGGTGCAGTCGAGTTGGTTGGTTGTATTTTATTTGCTTATTTACAAAAATTCATTCCACATAAATTAGCTATCGCTACATTTACCATGGTTTTGACATTGGTTTCTTCATGTATGTTGGCATTCCCATTACAATCACCAAATACAAGACTTGCAGGTTATTATTTATTCTATATTTCACCTGTTGGTATGATTTGTTGTTTATCTTGTTTTACTTCTAACACTGCTGGTCATACTAAGAAGATTACAGTTAACGCTATTTATTTAATTGGTTATTGTGTCGGTAATTTAATTGGTCCTCAAACATTTATTGCTAAACAAGCACCACAATATAAAGGTGGTCAAATTTCAATGGTTGTCTGTTACGCTGTTACTGTTGTATTAATGGGATGGTTATACTACAACTATTGGGCTGAAAATAAGAGAAGAGATAGATTGGCAGCGGAAGGTAAGTTGGAAATTCCTTGCATTGATAATATTGAATTTGCGGATTTGACAGATAAAGAAAATGTCTTGTTCAGATATCAATTGTAGATCAGTACATGTTTCTCCCCTTTTTTTTTCCGCCTTTTAAACTTTCAGTAGTTTATATCTCTTTTCTTGATTTTGAGTTTACCTTTTCCCCCTTCCCACCCTCTTTACTTACTATATTTTCCCACTTTTGTGTCTTAGACAATGCTTAGATTTTACTTTTTGTCTGCTTCCTTATAACATTTATAATATACAATTTTATTTCACAAATACATTAATTTATTAAACTTTCTATATTGCACTTCCTATACGGATGTGCCTGTTATGATTATCTAGTAGATAAATAAGTATACATAGGATATCAGTATATACATGAATTTTCTAATATTGCTTACTTATTCTTTCTGGATTGCCCCTCCAGGTGCAACTTTGAAAGTCAAAATGTCATTTTTCCCAACGTCAATAGTATCATCCGGTGAAATTCTTTTTCCACTTACACCTTCAATAACAGCAATTGTTACCTCACCCATGATACTTCTGGCAACTGATCCAACTTTAGTACCTTTCTTAAATAAGATACAATCTCTGAAAACGTTGTCACCACTATTACCGGTAAATGTATTTATATTTCTAACAGTAAAAACAGGTATTAAATCTAAAACGTTGGCAGCTTCTTGTAAAACTTGAACAACACCAGTGGATCCAAATCTGTACAACACCAAATCTCTAATATTTTCAATTTTTTCAGATAATTTCTCATCTAATGGTTTTAAACCACAGTCGGGTCCTAAATCTTCATATGTATCAACAAATTCGGTACCTTCTTCATATTTAATATAATCTTGTTTTTTCAATTTCCTAAGAAAAATTTCAGTAATTGCACTTGTAACAACAGCTTTAGTATCTGGATGTTTTAATAAAATTTTGGAAACATTTTTATCAGCGTCTGGATGGTCGATTTTATTTAACGCCAAAACAGTTGGAAATTTAAATCTCATAAACGCTTTAACAACGGTTGTTATCCATTCACTATCCCATTCTTCTAATGGCGGTAAATTATCAATTGAATCAATGGCATTTTTAATCAATGCAGCATTTGCACCATAACCACCAAATTGTGCTCTTAATGTTTCAACAATGGGTGATTTGGTTGATGTATGTCGCCTAACAATAGAACCCCATCTTTTATTTAAATTTCCTTCAATCCATAATCTGATTTCATCTTGTAGCCATTCAATATCCTTTAACGGATCATACCCTCTTGTTGCTTTACCTTCGGCATTGGTTGTGCCAGAAACGTCAACAACATGGATCAAAGCATCGGCTTGTCTTAAATCATCCAAAAACTTATTTCCCAATCCTAAACCTTGTGAAGCACCAGGTATCAAACCCGCAACATCTAACAAATCAATAGGCACATGTCTTTTACCATTCTCACACCAACCATAATTAGGTTTACATAATTCCTCTTTTCCATATCTAGCACATGCACAATCAATTTTCAAATAACCTGTAGCTCTATTTGGTTCAATAGTTGTAAAAGGGAAGGATCCCATCTTAGCATTTGCATCAGTTAAAGAATTAAGAGTGGTGGATTTCCCACTGGATGGTTTACCAACAATACCGATCAAAGGATCTCTAGGCATATTGTCTTGTGTGTTACAGCAGTGCTTTATCCAGATCACAAAGAAGAGTGAAAAATACAGCTAACTGGTAGAAACATGAAAAAAAACATGAAAAAAGTTGAAAAAGAAAATTATTGTAACAGTCACGTGACAGTTAGGATTTTACATTTTTTTGGTTAAGCCAATGCTCCTTTCATTATCTACAGCTGAACGGTATTGGTATCGCAGTTCCGTTTTGAAGACACGACGCTTCGAGTATGGGCAGGATTACACCTTCGGAGCCATATCCAGGGTCATTAGATGGAATAAAAAATGATTCAGGGAAAGACAATGTTGAATACTATGAGTTGATTTCAAAGAAATTGCTCGAAACAGAGGATGGTCTAATCGGTAAAAATGATGATATTCAGATACCGGAATTGATTAGGATTATCAAGGGAAAGGACAATCAAGATGATATCGACAAACTTGTTAGAGCGTTCGTTCATAATTTTCAATTAAAACAATATGCAGACCAAGATATACTGGATAAGCAACTCAATATACTGCTTGAATTTACAGAATTGGCTAACATGTCACCTTCTATCTTATCATTGGTGTGTATCAAAGTTATTCAGTTTGCTAATTCTTCATACGTGTCAAACTTTCTAATACATTCTAAAAAATTTATAAACAAAATTATAAATATTGCACTTGATCCATTGACAGAATTCAACGTCCTTCAAAGCATATGTAATTTTTTGTTACTTTTAAATCCATTATCTTTTAATAATGAAATAGAAACCAAATTCACAAAGTTACCATTTCTACAACTTCCAGCTTTGTGGAATCACATATATAAGTACTATTTGCACAAGGATATGTTAGATCCGATGGTTTTTGAAACCACCCTTAATACATTTACAACACATTTATCTCAGTATATGTTTGTTTTAGGTCATATACTATCAAGACACAAAAATGCAACAATTTTTTATGAAATCAATGAAAAAATGTTCAATTGTTTTAAAATTCTTTTATTTTCTAACAATTTTGAAATATCTTTAGCTGCGTCATATTTATTAATTCAATATGCTGGTTTCTCTAAATATAAGCAAAATATTTCAAGCATGGTTTTCACTACAATAATAACACTTACAAAAAAAGAAGAAATGAACCAATCCAAATTTGCGTCTATAGTTATGAAGTATAATTTAATTGAAACAATGCACCCAATGAGTATACTAATACAAGCACTAGATTATTCAAAAGATTCAGCAATGACTAAATCCTTAAAAGATATAAAATTTGTCCCATATTTAAATTCTATAATAACACGGATTACAAAACAGCATCCTAACAATTTACCGATACGAGAAACATATAATATTTCAAGATGTTTAACTATATTAAGTTTTATAGCAACATATGATGATGACATAAAATTAGAAATATCCAAAACTGATTTTCACAAAGTTGTAACTGGTACGCTAAAACTACACTTCAAGTTACTTTCCCAGATATCAAACGTAGAGAATGTGAAGCTGATTCATTCAAGGAGTATTTATATTTCAAATTTGATTTCATATTCTTCATGTTTATTATTAAGATCATTATCAAGATCATCGTGTTTATTAAACCTGATGTTTTATAGAAATAATTATGTTAATTTATTAATGGATATTTTAAGCTGTGATAGAAGTGCAATAAAAAGTTTGAAATTTTCACATCAGTTATTATATAATCAAGAAATTTCTCTAAACACGTTAATTTTAGGTGTTATATCTAATTTGATTATTGAATTTTCAACAATTAATGATTCCATTAATTTAAAGAGATTGTTTGATATTTTGAAAAATCTTTTAGATAATACAGAATATAAGGAAACTTTAATTGCGGTATTACATTTGATTAGAAATGGATTGTTTGGATCTTATAAACCTTTTAAAGAACTGTTTAATAAAGTTATAACATTACCTAGAATTTTCAAATTATGTGAAAACAATGATATAAAAATTAAAATTTTATCATTTAATATTATAAGGAATTTACTAACTGATTGGACATCAGATGGCGAATTTGCTTATAAATCTTATAAATCATTCAAAGAAAATGATATTAATGATAAAACCAATGGAGATTTAATTGAATTTATGAGATTAAACCTAAATAATACAGATTCTATTAAATTGAAAAATACAATATGTTATAATTTAGTTAATTTAGCTGCATCTTCAATTAATATAAAGATATATATTATGAAGAATAAATTATTATTAGAAGATTTATTGAATTTATTGAATACAAGTTCAGATGATATGAATGTTAACGATAAAGAATTATTTTGGGGTTTGAAAACTTCAATTACTTGGATAATTTATAATTTAACATCAAGGGTTGAAAGTTCTTGGAATGATTTAAATATTGATAATAATTTAAACGATATAAATAATCACGGTATTAACTATAATAATTTAAATGAAATACCTGAATATAATACCGTTTTAGAAAGGTCGAAATTGTTAACTTCAATGGGATTCCACAATTCATTGAAAAAATTAGTAGAATTTTCACCATCAACGGATTTCAAAGAGAGAGCAAATTCTGCAATGTTCCAGCTGATTGTTGCAAGTGGTGGTCTTTAATACATATATGACAGTATTTCAATTCTTCAATTTATGTTTAATCTTGATATTTATCTTTATTTATCTTTCTATCTCTATTTTTTCCCCTGGTTGTTGTTATATTATCCATTATATACCTTATATATTTAATTATCCCTACAGATAGCTAATGTACAATAAAAAAAATTCATTATTCGCTGGCAATATCCATTATTTCATCATCTTCATTTGATTCTTGGATATATTTTACTGAGGCGTTACGAGTATTAGACTTATGATTATCATTATTAATTTTAAAAATATTGGAATTGTTATTTTTGACTGTATGGGTATTTAAAGCTTCGTTTAAAAATTTTTTATTTGATACTTTAATATTCAAATCCAATGCTTTATCCAATAAATCTGTGGCCATAGAATCGTTTGGCTGGATTGATAATGCAATATGCAAATATTCAATTGCATTTGTTATTTTACCTGTTTTTAAATGAATCAATCCTAACGTTGAATAAATGTTAACATCCTTTTTGGCAATTTTCAAAACTTCATTAAAATGATTGATTGCTTTATCATAAAATGACATTCTTCTATAAACATGAGCCAAATTACAATGAATTGAACACCAAGCTTTTGAACCATATTCTAAAAATTTGGATACATAAAGTGCTTTTTTCAAATAATATTCAGCTTTTTGGAGTTCATTTTTATGATAATGCAGTACACCTATTTCATTTAATAAAAGTGGATCCGTTGGACAAATTGAAAATGAATAATTCAAATACTCCAAAGCCAATGTATAATTATTCATTTGTGCGTATTGCATTCCAAGAAATAAGTTTGGCAAATGAGTTCCAGGGAATAATCTTGAAGCCGTTGAATAAGCACTAACGGCTTGTTCATGTTCACCATCTGCAGCAAAAGTATGAGCAAAGCCAATCCACGCAGAAGCAAAATTGGAATTCAGTATTGAAGCTTTACTAAAGAAGATTCTTGCTTCAGAAATTTGTTTGATTGAAAAATAATATATACCTATAGCAACCCAAGTAATATAATGATTAGGATAATTTTCAGCCAATTTATGAGCCATTAAAAAAAGTTCATTTTTCCCTCCTAACTCATATAAGCAACTTAAATAATTCGATAAAGCTGATATATTTAATTCATCCCTGTCAATAATTTTTTTACATAAATCCAAACAATCTTGAAATTTACATTGAATAAAATATAACTCTGCTTGACTTAATAAAATATCTATATTATCACCCAAATTATATTCATCATTTAATCTCTGTTTTGCATCTTTGTATAATGATAAATTCTTGTATTTATTTAAATGTATTGTATATAACATTTTAACCAATTCATTATTATTATCAGTATCGTCGAAGTTTAATAAACTTAAAAGATCCCATTCTTCATCTGGTGTTAATAAATGATTAGATACTAGTTCATCAAAAGCTTCAAAACATTTAACGTCTACCAAAACCGCTTCTTTGAAACAATTTTTGGCAGCTTCGAAATTGTTTTGTTTTGAATAAATTAACCCTCTTAAATAACACATTGAAGATTCCAATCGTATACCGCCTGCATTATAATTATTTCTTATAGTTGAATGATCATTTCTAAAAGGGTTAACTTCACCAACTATATCCAATGCTTCATCGAATTTCTCTAATTTGATCAAACATAAACCTGTTAAATATCTACAAGTGATTGAAGCTTCAAATTTAGGTCCGGATAATAAATTCCTAGCAATTTGATAGTTACCTGAAGTATAATGAACTTGAGCTAACCAGAAAGCATCATTTGGATCATTTGTTAAACTTAATATTTTGTCACCTATATAAATAGCGGTTTTATAGTAATGCTGTAATAAAGCGTCATGTCTCCAAATTCTTAGTTTATCTGCTTGTGTTAAAGGATTATTGATATCAACAATTGTTGAAGCTTCTAAATTATTCATGGTATTATTGTTAATATTGGCGGAATTCGGTAAGGGCAAATCATGATTTGATATATTGGAATTGTCGTCTAAATTTGGATTGATACGAGAATTCTGAGGAGATTTCGAAAGGTTTGAGTTTAAATTTGATTGCGTAGTTGATTGTTTATTTAAACGATTTGGGGGAGTTTGGAAATGATCTTTTACTTTTTTAGTAGTTAAAAGGGGGGAGAATGTTAGAATTGAGTTATTGGGGTTGTTTGGGCTATTATGAGACATTTTACAAGCCACCGGAGCTGTAGAGCTGTGGCAATTGGTGTGTCAAAAAGCAGGCAATTTGAGCAGACACACAGTGAAGAGTTGATTCGCCTTCAAGAAAATAATGTGAACGAAAAACGAAAAAAATGAAAAAAAAAATTTAAAAATTTAAAAATTAAAAAAACATGTTGCAATTGTGTTTCTTTGCAGAGTGCAGCACTTAGATGTGTGCAGCTAAGATTACCGATAGCGGTCGGTGCCAGCAGGCACAAGCCCTACAAATGGCTGATTGCAGACCCTCTGTATCACTGACATTCTGCTGGTCCATAATCCATAGAGCAGAGCAGCAAGGCTTCCCGGTATCTGCATTGCCAAAGAAAAAGCCCAAACACATAGAGGATAAGGCCAAAAAAAAGGGGCAAAAATGTAGTGAAAAAAGGCAAAAAATTTTCCCCGATTTGCGCGTTGCCACTTTGAGAAGAGTCATCCTGCAATTATCAGTCATTTCCAGAAACTGGCTGGTTTGCAGTACTTAAGACTTCTTCTGCACCTTTTCTTCCCCCGTTTCCCCTTCGTTTGCTTGCACATTCAGATATAAACAACAATGGCAAACAAAGTTATCCTCCATTTAAGAGCTGAAACTAAACCAAGAGAAGCTAGAGCTGCTCTTACTCCTAAAACAGTTGAAGAACTTTTATCAACCGGCGATTTTGAAATTTACGTTGAAGAAGCTCCACAATCAACTTTCAAAACTGAAGAATACAGAAAAGCTGGTGCTAAAATTGTTCCATTTGAGTCATGGAAAACTGCTCCAAGTAATAGAATTGTTATCGGATTAAAAGAGTTACCAGAAAATGAAACTTTCCCATTAGTTCATAATCATATCCAATTTGCTCATTGTTATAAAAATCAAGCTGGTTGGAAAGATGTTTTAGCTAGATTCCCTAATGGTGGTGGAGTTCTTTACGACTTAGAATTTTTAGAAAACGATCAAGGTAGAAGAGTTGCAGCATTTGGTTATTATGCAGGTTTTGCAGGTGCAGCTATTGGTGTTTTAGATTGGTCATTTAAACAATTAAATCCAGATTATAAAAATTTACCAGGTGTTACACCTTATCCAAATGAAGATTTATTAATTAATGATGTTAAATCTCAATTATCTAAAGCACATTCTAAAACTGGTAAATATCCAACAGTTTTAATTATTGGTGCATTAGGTAGATGTGGTTCAGGTGCAATTGATTTATGTAAAAAAGTTGGTATTCCAGAATCAAATTTAATTAAATGGGATATTAATGAAACTAAGAAAGGTGGTCCGTTCCAAGAAATTGCAGATTCTGATATTTTCATTAATTGTATTTATCTTTCAAAACCTATTCCACCATTTATTAATTATGAATTATTAAATAAAGATAGTAGAAAATTAAGAACTATTGTTGATGTTTCAGCAGATACTACCAATCCTCATAATCCTGTACCTGTTTATACTATTGCAACACAATTTGATGATCCAACTGTTTTAGTCAAAACTACCAAAGGTCCTAAATTATCAGTTATTTCAATTGATCATTTACCTTCCCTTTTACCAAGAGAATCATCTGAATTTTTTGCAAGAGATCTTTTACCTTCTTTAAAACAATTACCAAATAAAGAATCTGCTCCTGTATGGTCAAAAGCAAAGAATTTATTTGACAATCACGTTAAAAGATTAAACCAATCCAAACTTTAAGTCCTTTATATTTTAGAGTCGTATATATATATAGTATTATAATTTACATACTTTTTCCCCGTTTTTTCAGTTTATTTTATAACCGTGTTTTGTTACAACTGGAGGGAAAAAAAGAGTTAATTTACTAAATTTACTTTTCCTCTCCTATTCTTGAATATTTATAAAAAAAATGTTAAACGACGTAATATATACACATTAAGACACTACTCCATTTCAACTTTTAATAATTTATTTCTTTCTCTACGTTGTTTCTTAGCAGATTTCTTTTTACGGCCTTTTAATAAATGAGCTAAACTTGAACCATCACTTTCGTATTCTGAATCAGTTGCAATATCTTTTATATCTTGATCATTAGGATTGAAAATTGGTTTCATTGTACTTGTATGCTCGATACTTTCTTCAACACATACAACAACGTTTAATCTTTCGCCAGTTGAGTAAACTGCAACTTGATCCATTATTTTAGAATCTAAATTCCAAATAACGATTTTACCATCAGAAGAAATTGAAGTCATGAATAAATAAGTTATATTATTTTTAATTTCTTTGAAAAACGAAATTCCTTTAACTCTTGATGCATGTCCTTGTAAAGAGAATTTAGGATTTCCTAATTTTTCAAGATCGCTACCATCAATTTTATCAATGTTTTCATTGAAGAATAAGTTTTTATTAAATTCATAAAAATTGATTGAACCATCGTTAAAACATATAATTAAATATTCAATTGAATCATTTAATACAATAAATTTGATATCCATTATAATTTTATCGGTTTTAACTAAATTAACTAATTTAGCTTCTCTAGTTTTCCAAATCATTAATCTATCCCTAAATCCAATTATAAAAAATTCACCTGTTGAGTCAAATTTAATGAATTCACCTTGTTGACCTCTAGTTAAAGCACCTTTTAGTTTTAATAAACTTGCCTTTTTGGCTGTCATTAAATTCCATAACCTAATTGTTTGATCAGAACCTACAGAAACTGCAATTTTACCTGATGGATGAATTGCTAAATCGTTAATTGAACCTTTATGACCTTTTAAAATACCGAATTTTTCCCAATCTTTTGTTCTCCATATAAATATATTGCCATCGTCACTTGCACTTAATAACCATTTACCATTTTTATGTAATGGGTAAATGGATTTATTAGTATCATTATCTATGTCTTTATTATTATTTAAAATCTCATCAGAGAATACAAGTTTGGTGATCGAACCTTGATGTTGTAACAAAGTACCTAATTCTTTCCTTTTCTGTAAATCGTAAATTCTAATATGTTCATCATTTGAACCTGTAACTAGGTATCTTTTAGCTATATCTATTGATCTAATCGATAATGCATGAGCAGTGAAATGGAAAATAGTTTGAAAATGAGGTTCTCTTATATCGTTTTCGTCTTTGTTTGCTTTTATGGGTAATGAAACAGAAAGACATAAAAGCGAATGTTCATAAGAACCAACAATGACTCTGAACTTTATACTCTCAGACATTGTGAGGGATGTGTTGTGTCAGAAAAGGGAGAGTAAAGGTGAAAATAGTGATTTTTCAGGAAAAAAAAATTAAATAGGAAAAAAATTTTTTTTTTTCTTTTTTTGTGTAGTTTTAATGTAGCTAAAAATTACCGTTTTGGGAACCCGAGGAGCGAGAAACCAGAAACGAGAAACGAGGTTCTGGCAGAAACATAACGCAACCAGCATGAACAATTGAAAAACTGTATGCTGAAGAAAAGATATTGCCGTTTATTGTTTTGCTTGCCGGTATTGTCTTTTCTTTTCTTTTTTTTTTCTATTTCCCTTTGTGTCTTATTTGTGGCTAAACTTTGAGTTCCCCATTTGTCAAGCAATTGGTAGCGTGTACATTGTCAATTAGCACACATTTTCAAAACACAGCAGACAGATAAAGCGTGTGGAGAGTGACAATTGTCTTGCTGGCGTATACTACAGTAAAGAGGAAATTGGGATAACCCAATAAATATAACGATATATACTTTCAAGCACTAAAAGTTAATTAGGGGAGATTGAACAACGCATAACAACGCAAAATGAGCGATTCAGAGAGAGACATGGATGTGAGTGGTAATGACAGCAGGTATGAAGATGACGAATACGGGCACAGGACATCAGATAGATCGGATGGTGGTTACGATGATAGATATGGTGGTAACCGGAGTGAAAAGGAGTATGATGATAGAGATAGAGACAGAGGAAGGGATAGAGATAGAGGAAGGGGTAGAGAGTATGGTAGAAGAGATAGGAGCAGAAGCATAGATCGTGGTAGACGACGTGAAAGCGAAGGTAGATATGATAGAAGGGTAACAGCTAAGGACAATGTACCAAAAGCGACGTTGTACGTTACAGGGTTTGTGAAAGGCACGAGTGCCAAGCGGTTAGCAGAGGTGTTTGAAACGTATGGGCCATTGGCTGAAGTGAATGTGCTACCACCGAGGCAGTCAGACGGTGAGCAGTATGCCTTTGTAGCATTCAGAAGGATTGCACACATGGAGAAGATACTCTATGACATTGAAGACGGCAAGCTGACACTGGACGATGGGCTCGCCATCGACCCGTCGCTCGGGATCCGCTGCCAGAAAGCGCGCAGGCTGCCAGTGTCGAAGCGGTTCAGCCAGGGCAGCTACGGGGGCTCCAGGAGTCACCGGAGTCACAGGGCACCGCACCCGCAGGCGCACCCGCAGGCGCAGCGTCGTGAGTACCGGGCCAGAGACAGAGACGCTGGCAGAAGTAGAGACGGAGGCAGAGACAGAGACAGAGACAGGAGCATTTCGCCTGCTGGCAGGGACTGTCCGCCGCCGCCGCCGCCGCCAATGCGGGAATGTGAGTGAGCCAGATGTGTAGATGATTCGCTGTGTACGTAAGCAGGCTTCGCGAGCCAGATGGCGAAAATTCTGAGTGGCGCCAGCTACAGCGACAGCGACAGCGAGGGCGCCAATTTTTGCAGGATTGCCCTTTTTTTGAATTTTTTTTCCTGTGCTGGTGGGTCAATAACACACCGTGAAGAGGAAATCTGCTCAGCACAGACGACCAATAGACACACTCCTGACACTCCCACACACAACCACCGATGGATACATTCCTGTCATTCATAGGCTCACAGAAGAAACACATTGTCAAGAACATTCACAATCACTCAGACGTTTCCGACGCATCAGATTTTGCTGCTCATTCTAATACAGAAGATGACTTGGCACAACAAATTTTACAAGACGAAGTATTGAACCAGTTCCTAGATCCTCTGTGTTTCGACCAACAACCAAGTAATAATAATACTAGTAGTACTAACAATAACATCAATAGCAATCTCAATATCAATATCAGTAATAACAACAATAACTATAACAATAACAATAACAGCAATGTATCAAATCATCTGATTCAAAATGACGATCTTAAAAACTACCAAAATTCAAAAGAAGAGTTAATGAAAATTAAATTCGGTTTGTCTGATGATTCAAAATATATACACCACTCAAATATTGGATTTTGTTATACAAAATCTCCTTTTGTACCTTGTCCTGATGATAACGACGTAACAACAACGTTATTACCTCAAGAATTTCAAGAAGCTTTTTTAAAATCTGATGATTCATTCAAATATAAAATTAAACTACAAGATTTACCAACTCATTCAAGAGTTGAAACTCAAATTAAATTAGAATTGTCAATTTCTCCTGCTCCAAAAGAATTTTTAATTCATTTACCAAGAGATTCAATTACAAAACCAAAATTTACTATTGCAAATAATACTTTAACTGATTCAATTAATAATCATTTATTATTTATGGAAGTTTTCATTATAGGCTCTCAAACTTCAAATAAAAATGATACAAAATTGAAAAGTTGTAACGTTTGTAAACTTTGTATGAGACGTGAATTAAAGAGAGCTTCAAGACGTAAAGCAGGTTTAGTCGATGATTCTTCAAATTGGGATATAAATTTACCTAAAAGAGCCATTATCTTTAATAGCAAAGAAATTGTTTCATTTCCACCTCCTTCAAATAATCAAAATAATCAAAGAAATATAGAATTATTATCAAGAATAGTTTGTTATTGTAGGCATCATCAAGAATTAGATGGTTTCCAAATTTTAATTTTCTTGAAAAATAATAAAAATGAAATTGTCGGTAAAACTCTTTCAACTCCTATTCTGATTATGGATAGGAAAAAATCTATTAAAGCAAAAGAATCTTTTACTGATTTATCAAATTTAAATTCAAATATAAATTCAAATATAAATTCAAATTTAGTATCTAATAATATTAACGAATCAGGAAATGAAAATGGAATAATAAATAAAAATAATAATAATAATAATAATAATAATAATAATAATATCATTATCGATAATAATCAAATGGATGATTTAATATTAAAATCTTCTAATTTGGGAGATTTCTCAACTAATTCAAATTCAAACTCAAACTCAACTTCAAATACCAATACTAATACTAATAACAATACCAATAATAATAATTCTTCAACAACTACACCATTGGTAAATTCAAATACCTTTCTCAGTAGTCATAATATGATCAATAATTTAACTAATATTTCTTCAAATTCAATTACTAATACTAATATAATACCCAAGCAGCAATCAAATGGTGTTTTCTCCTCAGTTTTCTCTTTTGATCCAAATAATCCTTTAGGTGACGATACTCTAAGACAATCTAAAAGGCAGAAAAGAAAATGGAGTCAATCAGATACCAATACTAATAATACTTATTATGATACTATATCACAACAAAGAGGTATAAATCAAGATTTAAATAACTATTCATCTTCAAATATTAGATTGAACAATAACAGTAGTAATACCATTAATAATAATAATAATAATAATAACAGTATATCAATAAAAAAGGAAGCAGTATCTCCTTTAAGTTCAGATGCTGTATCACCTCAAAATCATATTACATCTGCAACAAGTGTATTTTCAACAACTCCTGAAAGAAAAATATATAATCAATCATTATCTTTAAATCTTTCAAATGATTTACAAATACATTCAGAAGAATTAAGTTCAAAAGATAATAGTTTATCACAAGGATTGATGGATAATAATGTTGATCTTGTTGGTGATATAGATATGAATATTGAAGATGTTTTAAATATTGATAATAATCAAAATTTAATTGATAATCAACCTTCAATAAAGAGAATTATACCTGCACAAGGTCCTGTAGCTGGTGGTATTGAAATTACTTTATTAGGAACTAATTTTAGACCTGGATTAAATGTTAAATTTGGTAATAATATTGCACTTGCAACTCAATGTTGGTCTGAATCAACTATTGTTACTTATTTACCACCTGCAAGTCAAGCAGGTCCTGTATTAGTATCATTTGATGATGATAGTTATGATATTCAAAAATCTTCAAGTAATATATCAAATCAAATATTTACTTATATTGATGATACAGATAGACAATTAATTGAATTAGCCTTACAAATTGTTGGATTAAAAATGAATGGTAAATTAGAAGATGCTAAAAATATTGCTAAAAGAATTGTTGGTAGTAATCAAACTAATGAAAAATCAAGTAATTCAATTTCAAATTCAAATTCAAATTCAAATTCAGGAACTGCAATTAATACTAGTAATAATAATAGTAATGTTTTAAATAATCAATTACAATTAAATTGGATGACTGTTGCATCAAACAAAATAAAAGGATTATCTAAATCTTCACTTAATCATGAAGATATTTTAATTAAATTTTTAATGATGATGAAAATACCAGAATCTCCAATTTCAAGTCCAAATTGGGCTATATGTAATAGTGAAGGTCAAACAATGTTACATTTAGCAAGTTTTAAAAATTATCATAAATTATGTTATTATTTAATTAAAAATGGTAGTAGAATTGATTATAAAGATAATAATGGATTTCAACCAATTCATTTTTCATTTATTAAAGGTAATAGAAAAATAATTAATTTATTTATTAAATTCAATTGTAATTCATCAAATAAATTAGATAATAACCTTTTATTAAGTGAAATATCAGATTCAAATGTTTTAGATTTAATTGATTGTAAATCTAAAGATATTGATGATGACATTGAATTTGATGAAGATTTTACTTATAAAATTTACAATAGAAGAAATAAAAAGAAGAATATTAATAATAAAGAAAAGGAAGAAGAGAAAGAAAAATTTGATGATGAATTTGAAGCAGATGACGAAAATGAAGATGATAGTTTTAATGATTATATTGATACAGAAATGGATGATAATTTAACAATTAATATTAATAACGAAATTGATGATCACAAAGAAGATGAAAATTCTTTTGGATATAAATTATGGGTTGCGATGAAAGAAGCAATAACAAATAAAATTGTTGAAATAAGTGCACAACAAAATAAAAATAAAGATTTGAATAAAAATTCTGAGTCTGAATCTGAATCTGATGCATTACCATCATATGATGATTTATTCCCTGGAACTAATTCATTTAGATCATTAATTAATTTCCGTGGTCATCTTGATAATAATGATGATAATGATGGTAAAGAAAATCAAGAACTTAAAGAATCTATAATAATGAATGAAGAAATAAATACTGTTGATAATAATAATAATAGTGGTAGTATAAATACTATTAAAAATCATTTTATGCTTATAGGTGGAGGTGATAGTAATACATCAACTTTTATGAATGAAGATGAGAAAGTTGAATTGATTGCACAAAATTTACGTTCATCTATACATTCTGATAAGAAGTTATATTTCTTTTGGATACCTTGTATGCTTTTGCTATCATTGATTGTTATTGGTAATAATCTAAATTTGATTACATTACAAAATTTTGAAAGTTTCACAATACTACTTGTAAAAATTCGTGAAATGGTTGGATCTTTTATGTTAGGTAAGGATAGATTCACGAATTTAATTAACGAAAACATAGAGTATGGTAGAGAAAGGATGGGTAATTTGATAAACGATGTCAACGATGTGATGATGACTGCCGTTGGCCGTTGATGTAGATCTGTGTACGTTTCCTGTGTAATAAGTAACCGTTATAGCCAACAGCGTGTACGCAAACTCCGTTGCTCCGGAACAGTGCGAGTGCTTTCTGTATTTGCATAACATGATTTTGGCATGGTGTATCGTTAATGAAGGGTTACATATTTTTGTTTCTTTTATGCTACGTTTCGTTTTATTCCCTCATTTGGCTGTTGGCAAGTGTCGGTTTTAAATTTTTTGCTGTCATCTGGGCCTGCTTGTATAGAATTCTATTCAATTGCTATATATATATATATATATATTTAGAAAGAGAAAGAAAGACAATCAATAGTGAAATTAAAGATGAGTACATCTACTATGTGGAAAATGAGTGACTCATTAAGGCATGAGATTTATAAATATGCCAAGCTACCACAGACAGGTGTATCATTAAGACAAATGGTTCAATTTGGACCAAGGCCTAATCAAGGTACATTATTTCATGCATCATATTTTGCGGTTCATGAATTACCTATTCGATTAAGTCATCGAGTTAGAGAATTAGAAAATTTACCAATAAAGGGATTAAGTGATGAAAAATCTATTAAACTTGTGCGTGATTGGTATGCACAGAGTTTTGAAGAATTAATGAATTTACCTGAGCCTAAACTTGATGAAAATTTAAAAAAATTATTATTAACTGATAAAAAAGATGATGATGTTGAATTTGAAGAAAATTTTGGATGGAAACCATCAAATAAAAGAAGGAGGTTTGTTTTCGAAGATGATGGTATTGTAATAAATAGGAATAGATTTAATGAAGATGATAATATCGATGAAACTGATGATGGTTATAGTAATAATAATGAAAATTTTAATGAAAGTAATAATGAGAGTAATGATAATAGTAAAATTGAATCAAAAGAAAATAATAAAAATACATTTGAACTGATAGATGGATTTGATAAACCTTTAGGATTGAAAACTTATTATCATAGTGCACCGAATACTATTGAATATCCAAAAGAAGTTATAGATTATAATAAACTTGTTACTAAAACTTTAACTAAAATCAAAAGGAGACATGACGTAACAGTTTCAACATTAGCTAGAGGTGTCCAAAATTGGAAAAGTATACATAGTTATAAATATTTGAATAGTCCAATCAATCAATTTCTAGATAGATTTTATATGAGTAGAATTGGTATTAGAATGTTAATTGGACAAACAATTGCAATTAATCAACAAAGTGAACAAAATATGCAAAATGATGATTATGTTGGTATTATTTGTTTACACTGTAATATTGAAGAAATTATTCAAGATGCAATTGATGCTGCTAGATTTGCATGTGAAGAACATTTTGATATGCTCGATGTACCAAAAGTTAAATTATACTGTCCATCAGATTTAACATTTAGATACGTTCCAGGACATTTGGTTCATATGTTATATGAAACATTGAAAAATTCACTTAGAGCAACTATTGAACATCATTCAAAATTAAATCCTGGTGTAGATTTAGATGATATCGAATATCCTCCAATTAAAATTGTTGTTGCAAAAGGTGATGAAGATATTACAATCAAAATTTCAGATGAAGGTGGAGGTATACCAAGAAGTGCAATTCCATTAGTATGGACATATTTTTATACATCTGCTAATGAAAATAATGAAAGTAAAATTGATGGTGTATCAAATTTAAACAGGGATAATAATAAAGTACCGTTTATGGGTTTAGGCGTAGGTTTACCACATTCAAGATTATATGCAAGATACTTTTTAGGCGATCTGAAGTTGATCAGTATGGAAGGTTATGGTACGGATGTTTACATCCATTTGAACAGACTTAGCGGATCCACCGAACCGTTACAGTAATGGATGCGTTCATATATATATATATAGTTATATAAGATCATCTTAAAAGGTTTGCATGAGTAGCATAAGGTTTAACGATTTTTATTACAGTTTCTGTTCTCCCCCCCCCGCCAGCCTGCCTGAAAGCGCACGCATTTGCTGGGAGTTTCCCACGGTTTCCCATTCTTTCTTTCGCTTTTCCCCCAATTCTTCCCCCACTGGTGCACGAGATGCGGCGACGCCTGCTGGGCCCGCTGCCCAAGAAAAACCCTCCCCCAGCAGGAACACAAGTGAAATATTCACTTTTTTCTGATTCACTTTTTTCCCCATTTCAGCTTAGAGGGGAAGACAATTCACAAGGAAACGTTCACCACAGGGTCTGGGCAGGAGGTGCTTACACTATGTATGTACGATATAGCAAAGGTAGAAGCATATTTCCCTTGAATAGATGGTTCCAATTTCGACGTTTTGAAACCACTTTGATTACAACCAATACAAAAAAGCTAATCCCGTCAACGACATCTGAATCTACAAATAATAGATTGTTTAAAAACGAACAACGTCCTATTATCGGTATTGATGTTCTCGATCAGCAAATATTTCAAAATATTGAAGATTTCGAATCTTTCAGTATATCCGAAAATGGATCCTTGATTCAAAGAAATAATCAAAACGGTATTAACCACGAAGATAGTTTGGATAACAATGACAGTGACACATTTAATGATTATTCATATGATTCTTGGATTTCCAATGATGAAAGCAAGAAACTAAATGATAATCAAGTATCTATGAAACTTAATACCAATGTACGAAATGTTAATAATCATCAAGATGACGAAGAACTTAATCTAAATATTTGGGACAGATTTTTATTATCTGCAAACAGAGAACAGTCGTTAAAATCCGAGAAACCTGCACGCACAATACGAAATAATCCAATTGAATATACTGGGTTTAAACTTATACGGCAATTTATGAATAAGACTAAAAATAATGACAATGATTTAAATTGGATAAACGACTTTAAATCCCAATTTACAATGCAAATTGAAAATGAAAATGAAAATGGGCACAAACTTCAAACCGAATTTAGTTTAGATAAAGGTTATGAGAGCATACCAACGTTACCACATAATTTAACAACACATACTTTGAATGTATATCTTCATAAAATGAATCAAATTGATTTAAAATATCATGTAAATAAATATAAAATAATCAATGTTATGATTGATTTGATCAAAAATGTTGTTAAATTTGAAAGTATTGTAGATATGAAAACTATGCAAGAATTTTTAAATTTTTTCAGTACACAGAAACAGATAAATTACATTTTTTTAACATTAGATACATTTGAAAAAATGAGTATTTTCCCTAATAGGGAATCATTGCATTTGATTTTATATAATTTAAACAAAATATCGAATTATACATCTAGAATCAAATTATTTAAATTATATTTACCACTGGCATTACATAAATGGAAAATAACTACAAATATAAATACTAAATTAATAACTGCGTTGAGTGTTTATAAATCGGGTAAAATAAGACTTTCTTTATTAAAAGGGCTAATTAATGAAGGCATTAATTACAAAGATATTAAATGGGAAATTATAGAAGATATAATTAATATAAATATTGAGAAAGATTTTAAAACTGATTTTGATCATATATTTAAGTATATTAAAATTAAAAAAATGGTCGATAATGAAGATATTGGTAAAGTTTATGATTTATATATAAAATTATTAATAGATAAGAATAAGATTGGATATTTAATCAATTATGAAGGAATCAAATTAGATAAATATTTAGACTTGATAATAAATAAATTAATAGATGGGAAAAATATTTGGGGTTGTATTGCAATTTTAAATAAAATGACAACTAAAACACAGAAAGAAGAGATTTGTCAGTTATTATTGAAAAGATGTAGTACCGTTTATCAAATAATTAAATTAAATGAAAAAGATAGTAATATATATTTCTCATTACTTAATTTTTTGATTCCGAATTTATCACATACTAAATTCAATAATTACTTAATTGAACGTGCAACGTTCAGAAATGTTGAAAATACCAATATTATCAACTTTGAAAATATAAAAATATGGAATTCATACAATGATTCGAATTATTCAAGATATGATCAATTTTTAGATGAAGATATCACTAGTGAGAGAGTATTCAAGTTATACAACGTTTTGCATATGGAACGGAAACTCATATCGATGGGATATCTATGTGTAGATCCTATTTCGCATCCTTTTGAATTGTCACCTGTGTCTATTAACCAATTATAACTATCTGTAACTTTGTATATATTCACTACCTAACTATTACCAATTTGTTACATTAAACCGCAAGGTCTGCATTCTGGCATTCGGTACATCGACAGAAGTTCTATGATAATGTATGTAGACACGTTTGAACGTTACACATGTAATACATATTTCTTTTACTGGTAGCTTTATGCTGTATATATTGGAATAGATTATACCTGCGATAGATATTGACAGATTAAGAGTCAATTATCATCACTTGATGACCTGTCTTCAGAAACAAGTACCACTGGTTACATGAACTGTTATAGTAAAACCGATTCTGGTAACAAATACCACTAGACTTGACTTTTTCAAAATTTTCATCTGTGAAGACAGTATGTATGCCTTTCAAACGAAAACAGAAAAAAGTGTATAACAGCATTTCATTCCAAATGTGAACTCACAAAAAACAACAAGTCACCAACGTTTAATTGCACTCTTAACTTGACAACTTCCATTGCACGTATAGTCCGACACAACACACAACACAGAAGCTACCACTGTATGGCTATTGTGTACAGTCCAACGTGTGCTTATAAACCAGCACACTTGAGGCATTTGGCAACAAACCGTAGACACTTTTGTTGAACAAAATGAAGGAAAAAAGCTGTAACCCCAACCGGTCGATCGACGCAATTTTTCCTTGGTTTTTTTCACACAAAAACTTTTTTTTTTTTTTTTTAGCGGGCGAAACATGTTTTTGGAAAGTTTTGAAGGAAATGGAAGAGTTGTTTGAGACAAGGAAGCTTTGCATCGAGTCCAGCCAGCACAAACACACAAACACACACACTGCGATGTTCAGAGTCTCAGCTAGGTTTTTTAGTACTACACGTACTGCACTACAATCATCGTGCAAAGAAGGCACTGCGATGAATTTGAACGTGTACAAGAACGGTAAACCAATTGTCGCAATGAAAGACGAAGAATACCCTGAATGGCTATGGACTTTATTAGATAAAGAAGCACAAATGGAACAATTGAAGAAGGACGACATATTTAGATACAACAGGAAAATTATCAAAAAACAAAATGTTGCACGTATAAAGATGAACAATTTTATGCAAGGTCGTTAAACAAATCATTATATATAGTATCTAATACATCTTCACTCCTGTACATACATGCCATAGTATAATGGTTTCAAACCACACATACTGATATTTTTTGTTGTCCACTTTATAAACACGCCTCCCAACATATTTATATATATATATATATATATATACATATCTACATATATACATAATAGAATCAAATCATCAGCTATTGAATATTTGCGCATGTAAACTGTAACGGTGTTTATCACCTCCAAAGCAAACGCCAATCGTTGATTCATATTAGTAAAACAGCAAACACTGTACAATATGCAGTATAATTTCGAAGTAGCTGTAACTAACGGGGCTTTCCTACATTTCCCAGTTTGGAACACCCTTCAAATGTAATATCGGAATTACTGGCATGAAAGTAGACTGCTGATATTTGATTGCAACACTGTACTAGTCGCCGTATGCTAATCCCAGCTAAGAAGTAAGTATTTTGCTACAACGGGTGGAAGCTGTTATTGTGTTATTATGTTTCTACAGGCATTGCCGCATACTGATTACAAATCAACGTATCTGTTTCATGTCACAAGCCATAGACAACCACTCTCCATTCCCTCCAACAAGATGAATTGTACAGGACACACGTGTATATACCCCCTATAGTATTTCAACTGTATAAACGATACCTGCCTGGAGATGAACAAGAAACCATGTAGTCGGAAAGAAGGGGCATCGTGTATCTCCGAAAATGCTGTCAAACTCTACTGGAAACGCACAACCAACTATACTTCTCTGGACACCAACGATTCCACCACGGATTTAGAATTCTAGAAGTGTATAAAAGAGCTCGTAGTCCCCTCCTCTTATTCTTTCTACGTTGGCTTTCTCTTCTGTTTGGTTTTTCTCAACACATCCCCCAACAACAATGACATCAGGTACTTTATACTACAATCCAAAATATCCAAGAGGTAACTGGTTACCAGCATTTGCTAAATTCCTAGGTCTTGACATTGATGCCAAATACAATGCTGATTCTCCAGAATTTGCAGAGCTTTTCCCATTAAAGAAAGTCCCAGCTTTTATCACATCCGAAGGTTTGATCATTACTGAAGTTATGGCAATTGCATATTACTTTGTTGATAAAGCCAATAAGGTTGAAGAAATTTGTGGTAAAACTCCTGAACAAAGAGCAGTTGATATTAAATGGTTTTCATTTTTCAATACCGATATAGTCGATGCAATAGTTGCAGTCTGGCTTGAAAAAGATGAATCTAAAAAACTAGAAAAGAAAGCAAAAGCTGATGGTTATTACCAATACATTGATGATGAACTTAAAAATTCAAAATATCTTGGTGGTGACAAACCTTTGCTATGTGATTTCTACGCTTATACCAGTATCCACGGTTACGCTCAGTTCGGTTTCAAGTACGACGATTTCCCAAATATCGTCAAGTACGTAGACTCATTGAAAACTCATGAAATTTTCTCTTCCTAGTTTATTAGATTTTTAGAGTAGTGTAGATACAGGTTGTTTAGTATACGTCTGTTAACCTTTCTGTACTGGCATTGGATGCCTATCTACATAAATATATAATTTATTAATACATGATCTATCAGAACCGTCGATATTGTATATAGCTATTGACTTTTGCGGTATCCAAGTCAGAATCGATTAAGCTTAACTCCACGTTTTCACCGTGAATATTGATTACAAATCAGCAAACTTCACCACTATAAATCGGGGACTGCACTGGTTTTTATGTTCCTCTGCAGCTCACACAGCTACTTTTTGTTACTTTTTCTTCCTGAAAAGTATACATTATTATACTTCGACATATTTATATCTCCATATAAATATAGGTACAGATAGATAAAGTACAAAAATGGTCTTAGGCACGTTATATTATCTCCCAAAATCTGCAAGAGGAAACTGGTTTCCTTCATTTGCTAAATATTTAGGACTTGAAATTGAAAGCAAACCAGCTGGTGAATCACCTGAATTTGCTGAAAAGTTTCCATTGAAAAAGTGCCCTGCATTTATTACTAGTGATAATCTAGCTATTACAGAAACTATTGCAATCATTTATTATTTTATTGAAAAATCAGGTAAATTAAACAAATTTTGCGGTGAAACACCATATGAAAGAGCGTCTACAATGAAATGGTTATCGATGATAAATTCAGATTTCATCAATACCGGTGTTGCCGCTTTTTTCAGAAAAGAAGAAGGTAAAAGACCAGAGTTTGATGGTTTGCTTGAATATATCAACGAGTCATTAGACAAGTCAAAATATTTAACTGGTGATAAGTTTTTCGTTTGCGATATATTTGCATGCAATGTCTTTGAAGCATTTGGCGACTTGGGTTTAAGTTTTGATAAATATCCAAACATTGTTAGATTCATTTCAGCTGTTAAAGAGAATGAATATTTCAAACAGTAATGGTGTACTAATCCGTTTAAATGGTACCTCTTTGCGACATTTTTAAAATATACATCTTACTTGAAATGAGCAGCTTAGCTGTTGTATAGTGTATATATAAATATATATGTAAACAAGCTACAGCTTCTAATAGTTTCGTGCCGATGCATACTTGATTGATACCAACTCACGTTAATGTCAATCTCAAAACGTTTACCCCACGAAACGTGAAACTTTTTTTAACGACTTTTTCTTGTTGAACATCTACTATATCGACATCTTGCACACTGTTTTGTAGCCCTGTACTATTTACTCATCCACTGCATTTACTATTTTGAACAGCAGATCCAGCAAGATGTTAAGCCGTGTGAGAAATCATGGTGTTTTGAATATGGTTAGGCCAAGTCTTAACATTAGAAGAGGTATAATCACTGGGCCTTCAAAAACTACTGGAGTACCTAAGAGTTCCAAGTCAAGTACTGCTAGCAAAAACTCTAATGCAAAGGATAAGTCTGGCTCACCATTTGATTCGTCATTTACATTTCAACTATTCTTAATTGTTGGTGCAATGGGTGCAGGTTATACACTTGGTAAAACAACTATTATGAATACACCACCTGCTACATTATTCCCTCAAGGTTCAACAACTAGTTATGAACTTTTGAAAGAATATGAATCTATTGATAAAGAAAGAGAAAATAAACAATATGACATGTTCAAAAGATGTATTTTAAGAATTCTTCAAGGTAAAGATATTGAAGTTGATATGAAATATGGAGAAAATGAATCACTTTATGAAAATGCTTACTGTAACAAAGAAATTTCAACAATTATGAACGATGCTGATGGCATTGGAGACGTTTTCTTTGGTAAAGATCCTAAACATTGGGAAAATAAATCATTTATTTTTTATCCTGAAAATACAGATGATGTTTCTTCAATTTTGAAATGTTGTAATGAATTTAAAATACCTGTTTATACACCAAACTGTAAAATTGAACCAAAAGGTTTAGTTTTCCAAATAGATTTCAAAAATTTTACAAATATCGAATTACTAGGAAATGATAAATTGAAAATTAATGCATATATGAATTTAAACCGTGTCAATGAAGAACTTAAAATACAAGGTTTAGGTGATGAACTTTTTATAAATAATGAACTAAATGCTGTCGACTTGTTTTTAATGAGTTGTGGTATCCAATTAACCAATACTAGAAATAAGTTGATTAATAATTTATATTCAATTGGTGATATTAAAGGTTTTGAATGTGTATTGCCTGACGGGGAAATCCTAAGCGTTGAAAAAAACACAGACGATAAGTTCCAAGATAAAATATTTTCATTAATCTCCAAATGTCAAGAAGATATTGCAGTGATTACCAAAGTTTTCATTGATAGGGACCAAATCGAGGATTCACAAAATAAATATGAGAATAAGAATTTAATTGTTGTTGGTTCCAATGATTTGCAAGTTTTAAACAACGCAATTAAAGAACTCACCCAAAAATCAGATAATAAAATCGATCTTGTAGATAATAACGGCAGTGAGTATATTACCAACCAATACGGAAGATATAAAACGTTTCTTTTGACAGTTCTTTCAGACAAAGACATCCAGAAATTGAACCGTAAGTATAATGAAGGCATGCAAAATGAAGAAATGGCAATTATCAAGAAGCCTGTTGCTGAATTGGGCATCGCAGAAACCAGAAGGGCAAACAGCTATTTCAGTCAATGTGCAGAAGAGGGTGCCAGTGCAATAATTGTGAACTCCAACGTGGGAAACCCAACTGAGACAACCAGTAATACATACTATGCCGTTGACCCAGTCGAGGAAAACCTTCATTGTGTTCAAAAGGAAAATAGAGACGACCCCTCCCACAGCGTTGAGGACTTCTACCGTCGTCTCAAGCTCTCGGTGGACAGCAACCGTATCCTAAACCGAGACAGCGGTGTCCTTGTGGTCTCCCACCCCGAGCCCGCCGACAAATAGCATGTGTACATCTCTGTAAGTACGTAAGACACCCACCCGTGCAATTCATGGTGCGGTCGGTCGGCGCCGGCCAAATCAGGTAAAAACCACACACACATGCGCAGTTACAAAAACTTATTGTGTGGGAAATATATTTTCTTTTCCCCTTTTTGCCTATACCGGTCGGGAGCTACGTTTCTTCCTGCTTGGCTTTTTCAAACAGTGATACCTTTTCTATTTGCATACCACAAACACTGCCGTTAAATACAAGCGTACAGTCTTTTCCCTGCTATTTCAGACTTCAGCTTTCCAACTTTCAACAAATATACTTGGCTCTTTGCTATCAAGCTTTCAGTAAATTGGCATATTCATTTTATTTTTGTTTTTTTCTTTTATTTTTAGTTTAAGTATTTTTTTTTTGCAATTTTTTTTATTTTTTAACAAAATCTGGATAACAAATAGAATATTATTAAAATAATATCAAAACTCACTTTTTTTTTCAACTAATTTTGTTCATTCTTTTTCACGTTTGAACTATTGTTTAGCCGCAAGCAAAAAAAATTTCATACAAAAAATCATTATCAATAAAATAGCATTATTTACTTTTTATTATAGTTGATTTAAAGAAAGAAGAAAAAAAATAAGAAAAAAGGTTTGATTTGAGTATCGGTCGGGTTTTCCATATTTATATATATTAAACCACTGAAAAATTACTTAGGTTTTTCATTTATCATTTAAATGCCAAATTACGAACAACAAACTGATTCTTACACAAACATCCGAAACGATCAAGGAAATCAATTTATTACTACCGATCCAATATTTGTTTCATCAGAAACACCAACTCCTTCGAATTTATTAGATCCGATTAATGTTAACAACACTATTAACCAAATACCAATTGTTGTCTCCCCTTCTAGTAGTTCATCATCTCAATATATTCAAACCATGGCACCAATGAATACTGATAAAATTGACGTTCTCTCTATAAATAATAATAACAATAATAACAACAGTAATATTAATAACAATAATAATAACAATAACAGTTCAAGAAATAGCATTAATAGCAATAATAGCAATAATGACACATATACACTTTCAAATTACTATACTGCTAAACCTTCAACAAATGTAAGAGAAGATTCTAAAAATGAGATATTGGATTCTATTGTGATGAGTAATTCAGCTGGTATTGTACCTTTAGATACTGTATCGGATATGAAATTCAAAGAAATTATAAACAACGACAGTAATAATAACATTAATAATATCAATGAAACTAATTTGAATACTCCAAATATTCTGTCGAGTGCCAATATGAATACTAATAACAATACTTCAACAAAATCTCTTACTTCTTTTAAAAAACCAAAACAGAAAAAAGTTACACAAAACGGTCCACCAAAAAGACCTGCTTTTGTTATGAAATTGTGGAAAATGATAAATGAGCCAGAAAATAATAAATATATATCTTGGTTACCAAATGGTGAAGCATTTCAAGTTAACTACAGAGAAAAATTTATGAAGTACGTTCTGCCAAAATATTTTAAACATAATAACTTTGCATCTTTTGTAAGACAATTAAATACTTATGGTTGGCATAAAGTACAAGATGCTAATGCGGGATCTCTTGTTCAAACAGAAGAAGTTTGGCAATTTGAAAATCCAAACTTCAAAAAAGGAAGAGAAGACTTATTAGATAATATTATTAGAAATAAACCTACAAAAGAGCCTGAAGAAGAAGATGTTGATATAAAACAATTATATGAACAATTAGAACAAATGAAACGCAATCAAATGTTAATTTCAGAAGATTTAAGAAGAGTGAGACAAGATAATGAAATGTTATGGAAAGAAAATTTTATTGCACGTGAACGTCATAAAATTCAATCTGAAACTTTAGATAAAATAATGCGATTTTTAGCAAGTATTTATGGTAATAATACACCAAATTTATTAGAGCAAATGAATAATTCAACTCCTAACGAATTAGTGGTAAATCCTCCAAATTATGGTTATTATAATCAAAATATTAATAACAATAATATGCAAAATTCTAATCCACATCAACAACAATTTAATCAACCTCAGCATTATCAATCACAACAACAGTTTATGAACCCTTCATCTTCTCAACAATTCACCTCAAATAATTATCCAACAAGGAAACAATTAATGATAACTAACCACAGAGCATCAAATAGTTCAATGTCTTCAAAATCAAAGACTAGACCATCAAATGAATTAAGAATGGATAATGTTGGCTATATTCCCTCAGCTTCTGAAAATACAGATTCTTCTATACAAGAAATTCATAGAGGACCAGAAAATAGAAATATGGCAGATTCTCAACAACAGTATGTAGAACATGTTTCAGATTATATTGGCACACCTAGACATTTTAATGCATCAACATCGCCTATGGTATCTAATGTTTCACAACAGTTACATCCTCCTCATATACCATATCAAGCTCAAGAACAACGGTCCATTTCTAATACCTCACATTTAATAAGAGATATTAATGATCAATCAACTGCATCTTCTTCATCTGCTTCAATTTCGGGAACTACTAATGCGGCCCAGAAACAATATGTAAATTCAGATATTAATCAAGAGCAAATACAATCACAAATATCACAGCCAACATCAATACCTTTAAATCACCAGCAACAACAACAGCAACAGAATCAATCATTTATGGCAGGTCAATTTCCATCAAACGATCCTTTATTTGAACAAGTTGAAGCTTATACGCCAAATGATAATAACACCAATACCCCTATACAGGTGATAGGTAATATAAATCAACATTTACATAAACATCAAGGAACGTTGAAACAAGCAAATGATTGGTTAAATAAATATAGTGATAATATTGAAATCGATAATAATGCAGTACCATTACCAGATGATTTCAAAGTTGAAGATTTTTTACAGCAACCGTTAGAATTAAGTAGTGTTGGAACTCCATTAGATTTCAATGGTGTTGATGGTTTTATCAATACGGAGACCCCTATTGCAACACCAACAATTGGAAATGCACAACTGAATAGTAGTATTGACACGCCAGCTGACGTTGATAACATGACATTGAATAGTAATTTTAATCATATTGATACCAGTAATAATAACAATAACAGCAATAACAATAATAATAATAATAATAATAATAGCAACAGTAAAAGAGTATATTCACAAGTTGATAATAGTTCAGCTAATACGGTTCCATTTAATAATAAAAGGCATAAATGAAAACCGTGATAACAGGCAGTCCAACTCTCCTAGATATTTTTTTTAGATGAACATACACGATATGTTTGCAACTTTTCCTGCATTTTCCTTTGAAGTTCAATAGTTGGACCTTTCTTTTTTTTTAATAATTAATTTTATTTCACACATGTGTATATATATTTATAAGTTTATAAACTTTACGAGTGTATTTGTATTTATTTCTATGTTAATTTAATTTTTAGTTTTCCTATAAAAATATAAGAGAAGTATATATATATATAGAAGAAAGCAAAATGGCAGGGTGTTAGGGGGATAATTTTATAAATTAGTTTGAATACAATCTATATATAAGTAGTATGTTTCTATTAAGTTGATTATTTGGTTTGACCAAGACTCTTAGCAGTTTTCTTGAATTTTTCATCATTTTTCTCAAATTTGAAAATTGGTTCATCATTCCATGTTAAATTACGATCAATTAAAGAGTAGAATATAATATCCTTATCGAGAGAATTATCGAAATCTGTTGATAAATCATGTTTTTTAGCAACTTTATATAAACTTTCCATTTGTTGATCATTTGCTAAACCTTTAAAAATTTTCAGTTTTGATATGAAAAATTTAGTTGTTTGTAACCAATTATCAAAGTAATCACAAGTTGATAAATAATTCAAACTATTTGAAACTAAAATTGGTAAAGTTGTGATATTATATTTTTGTTTAAAAAATTTAGAGAATGCAATTGCGTACGGTAATTGATTATTTTCAAGGAAATGGTTTAAGAACGATGTATAAATATTTTTATTTATTAAATCTGGTCTTGATTTAGTTAAATTCCAGGCTTTGTTAATTTGATTGTTGTTTAAATAACAAGATATCAATTGGTTAAAATGATCTGAATTCATATTTTTTAAGTCTATATCACACTTTTGGTAAAATTCGTTTAATGATTCGGGTGTAAAATGGTGAATCACCGGTAATAATTTATCAGAAATCGGTTTAATACTGACCTTGTACTCTTCCATTAACTCTAACATTTTCATTTTAGGTCCAGAACGTTTTAAGACGGTATATACATTGTACCAAGTATCACAATTAGCTTTTGTTTCAAAATGTGCCAACCTTTCCAATCTTTCAATAACAAATTTATATTGAGCATTATTATACGGTTTGGATAAAAGCACATTGTCAAAATGTATATCCTGAGCGACAGTATCATGATATGGTAGGTAACCTAAAAGTTGGAAACAGCTTTTATCATTTTTAACATAGTGTAAAAATCTTAAAGCAGATAAAAATGAGTCTCTATCAAATAATTCAAGATATTTTGAAAATTGTTTTAAAATTATTTCACTGATTTTAAATCTGTCCTTCTTAGGGTATTGATTATTTATCAGTTCATTCACGTATTGTTTGACAGTTTTTTCGTTAATATTGCGAGGTGGTTGAGGTAACCTCGGTTTATATGGTAATTGATCATATGTTACAAATTTCCTGTTTGATAGCAGTACAGGATTATCCGAGATATTTATCAACAGTTCAATAATGGTATCTTCGTCTATAGATAATGCAGAAAATGAGTTCAAAGAAACCCTATTATTGTTGAATACAGGTGATGAAATAGTTGGTGAAGAAGTTTGAAATCTGTATGAAATTTTCGAGAAGAAACGGACATTTCTCAAAAATGGGGTATATAAATACTTCATCGACAAGCTTTGGTATTGTTTTCTGTTTTCTTCACTGCAGCAGGAGGTATTGCTGCCAGATTCAGAGCAAGACGAAGAAGCTGTGGAAAAAAAAGGTCTTGCAGGTGAAAAGAAACGGAGAAGAAGAAAAAAAACATGTTACCGGGGCGCCGATCGACGCGGGCTGCGGGCTTGCAGTTTGGCAAGCTCTGAGTTCATTTCTTGTTATGTGTGGATCCTGTTGTTGTGGAGCAGTGGTGTTGGTAGAAGAAACAGGGAGCAGCCATGACGAGAGAGGTGTTGCCGCCTAGAAACAAATCACAGAGGATCATAGATCGCAAGCAACGGGAGATTGAAGAGGAGACTAAAAGAAGGAAGCACGCTTTGCCAACGATTGAGAATGCACAGGTTAAGGATATATGTTATGGATTAAACGAGTTGACGGATACATTGGATGCCTTCCCTCGAGACATAATTGGATATTTCACCTTGTTGAAAGAGATTGAAGCAAAATGTGTATACACGGTACCTCATTTACAGGCGTATATCAAAAGATTCTTAACGATGAGACACGATCATCCCAAAAGGGGTTTGTTGTTAAATCGGATCAGAGATTGTATTAGAGAATTGATGCCATGTTTAGAAGAGAAAATGCATGTTGCAACAATTGCTACAGATACTGTGAAAAAGTATAGGGAAAGATTGGATCAATACTACGATATAATTATAGATCACGAAATACCTGAAATTGTTAGAATCGGTCCGTTATGGGAACCTTGTATGAAAGTAAGTGAACCTAAAACTTTACAACAACAACGTAGTGAAAGCAGAAGAGAGGCAATAGCAGCCAAAAGAGCTAGAAATGGTAATGATAAAAATGCAGGTAGTTCATACGATGACGATTACGAAAACACCGCTGCTGAGGATTCAACTAGTCCGAATGTAATGAAAAAGAATAAAAGTAGAAAAGAGTATATCAACAACGGCAGCAGCAACAACACCAATAACAGCGGTATTGGAAGTACTAATAATAATAATAATCATCATCATAATAATAATCCGAACAATTACGGCAGTGGTAACAACAATAATAATAACAATAACAATAATAACAATAACAATAACGAAAGTAACAGCTATGTTCACAATCACAGTGGTGCCCAAAATTCAAATGGAAATGGAAATGGACATGGAAATAATGGTAAAAAGAGGAAAACTGATGATAATTTCAATGTTTACAGCAAACCGAATTTCAGTACACAGAATAGTAACTCTAGTGTGGTTTCACAATCTATGAAGAAGACCAAAACTGGTAAGAAGAAAGAAACCAAGAAGGAAATATTAGATCACAACAATGAATTCAAAAACAAAAATTCAGGTATTGATAATATTGATCAAAGTAAAGGGTATAACGTTGCCAAGAAGGAGAAGGACAAAAGCAAAGAAAAGGATAAAGAAAGAGGTAAAGAGAGAGATAAAAATAAGGAGAGAATACCCACATCACCTATCAACTACGAAAGTGAGCCAGTGTATTGTTATTGCCAGCAAGTGTCATACGGAGAAATGGTTGGTTGTGATGGTGCACACTGTGAAAAAGAGTGGTTCCATCTACCTTGTACTGGTTTGAAGGAACTACCAAAGGGAGAATGGTATTGTGATGAGTGTAAAGCCAAGATGTAATCCTGTATAATTTGTATCTCCATGTATTCTAATAAGGTGTAAACCCATTTGAGTGGCCCAAACAGGCAATTTGCGTGTATTCCATGAATTTTCTTGTTTTTTCCCATTGCAATAAGTCTGTCTCTCTGTTGGGTTTGTGTTAAGCAAGAAACGGTTGTAACTAGGTACTGCAGTTGGTGACTGGATCTGTATTGGTATTGCAAGTATGAGCTTTGAAAGATATAATTTTGACGACGTGGTCCCAATGCCAGTGGCCTCAGAGGAATCTGATGTCAAGGATGTGGTACTATGTAAAATCATGTACAGTGAAAATTTTTTGAAAGTGTTTGGATACTTGAGAGCATTGATGGAGAAGAATGAATTGAGTAAAAGGGCACTTTCTGTCGCCAGTGAAGCTATATCGATTGTGCCTGCGCATTATACTGTCTGGACATATAAATTTGAGATTGTCAAACATCTGATAAGTAATGGTGAATACGATATTAAAGAAGAGCTCGACTGGTGTTCGGATATAGCGTTAAACAATGAGAAAAACTACCAAATTTGGAGGTATAGAGAGATGGTTATTGAGTTATACATCAAAACAAAATGTGGTGGAGATAAAAGCAAGTACAATTTAGAATCTGAATATGAGATTGTTCACGAAATGTTAGTAAGAGACGAAAAGAACTATCATGTTTGGTCACACAAACGATGGATTGTTGAATATATGAACTTATTCAACGACAAAAGAGAATATGAATTTGTAGAAAAGATGATACTGGGCGATGTTAGGAACAATTCGGCATGGAATTTCAGATATTTTGTTGTATTTGGGTTAAAAAATACAGGGTTACGTGTTGATGACACTTTAATTGAAAACGAGATCAGATACACAATTGAACGAATCAATGTATCGATTACGAATCCGTCGTCGTGGAACTATCTTAAAGCGCTTTATAGGATGCTAGACAAGTCCAAGCTGGCCACATGCCCACTGTTTGCAATGATACACCAAACGGTGGTACAATATTCCGACATCAGTAACGTTGAGTTGGCATTAAATGAAGACCGACTCTCTGTGCCGGCCGTTGAGCTCCTTGCAGACATCCAAGGGGACCAACAGCAAAGCTCGGAGCAGCAGCACACGTACCAGCTGCTGCAGACACTGGACCCTGTCCGCCATAACTACTGGAAGCACCGTGCAGAGAGCTTGTAGCAGAAGTGTAGCAGGTTGTGTAAGTAATATAACCCAAACGGGGAAAATGTAAACAAAGGAGCGGTTGTTTGCGTTTTTTTGTTTTGAAATGTGTGTTAGTGCTGGGGGAACACATTGCCAGGAAGAGGGTGCTTCTTCTTTCTGGGAGTTCTGTTCCTCTGTGTGTAACGATGTCCACTCTCTCCAGGAAGACCAAAGGCCAACTAGTTGAAATTGCCGAAGAGCTCGGTATCGACATTTCCGACTGCAAAGTCAAAAAAGATATCCATGAAACCATTGCAGATTATCTTGCCAGCAATGTTGACGCTTTTGATGAAAACTCAAAATACTATGAGTTAGCTGCTTTGTACGCTTTACAGAACCCTAAGCAATCCACCACTGTCTATGTTGAAGGTGAGGATGGTGACGTCAAGGAAGTCGATGTCATTGAAGAACCAGAAGACGACGAAGACGATGATGATGATGACGACGAAGACGACGATGATGATGATGACGATGATGAAGATGATGATGACGATGATGACGACGATGATGACGATGACGACGATGATGAAGAAGAGTATGAAGACATTGACATTGAAGATTTCACATGTTTAGGTAAGGCAATTACTAAAGGTTACCTTCCAGAATACATTGACTACAAAAACTATCAACTTCAAGACTATTTAACTGATCCTTACTCATTGAATGAACTTTCATTTTATATCGAAACTGCTGTTTTATTATTCAGTTTAGTCAAATTTGATTCAATTACTAAATGCATGCCAGATTATGTCTTAAACTACCTTCCAGAATGTACAAGTAAGATCCAATCAGTTTCATGTGATTCATTCAACTTGACTAATTTCTCAACATTAGCTCTTTGGTTCTTAGTTGCAAAACAATTTCCTTTAATTGTCTCTTATTATATCAATTTCACTTATGATTTTGATAGAGATGCATTTACTGAATCTCTTGCAAAATTATTTTTTGCATTTTTAGTTTTCAAAACTGATATTAATATCCCTTCCGTTGGTAATGAAGTTAAATACGCATTCTCATTAGGTGATGTCAAACTTGAAACTTTCAAACACTTTCTTTTTGTTGCTACAATTAATTTAAGAGACGTTTTCGGTAACTGGGTTTTAATTGATGCTTTATTTACATCAATCTTAGCCCTTTATGCAAATTTAGCATTTGTATAATTGGAAACAAAACATCTTGTTCAACACAAATTTAACTAAATTTAACAGAAAATCAAATTTTTAATTATAATTAATTAATCTACAAAATAAATATTATCAAATATCTTAAGACAATAATATCAAGATAAAATAAGATAAAATGAACTAAGTCACATTATACATGAGTTGTCTATTTTCTCTTAAAATTACGTCCATTTATTTCCTACTTTATTTTTCTATTTAATCTGACCTCTTTTTTTTACAACTCCATCCTCTTGTCTATTGATTATTTTTTTTTGTGTCTGTTTTTGTTTTTGTCTCAATAACTTTTTCAGCACAATAACAAGCTCAACTATAGATCTTCTTCTTTTTTAATCTACTCCTGTTTTTTCACCATACTATCTCTCTTTTACTTTTTTCTATTATTATTACTTTGATCTGTTAATCTCTTTTGTTTTGTTTTATATAATTTAATTAATGGGATACATGAAACTTACTATTTTTGTGGATCCATTTTTTTATGCCAGTGTATTTTAATAGTTTATATATGTATATCATTTTATAAGTATTATTAATTCAATATGAATTAAATCCCTTCAAAATTTTTGCAAATTGAAGAAAAATAGTTTTAACAATTAAAATTTTTGTAGCTCATCAGTTACCCCATGTTTCAAAATTTCAACTACTTCCCATATTTTAGTTTCAACTTGTTCAATGTTTAAACCGTCAACAAATAGAGGTTTCCATTCCTTATTATTAGCAAAATTCTCAAACATTATTTTAACTTTTTCTTGAAACTCTACAACTTCATATCTTTCATCACCAAAACCGTCTCTATCTGAATTATTCCCGCTGTTTTTAAATTTTAAAAAAATTGCTAAATCAGGTTTCGGTAATCCTTTATCGGGATTTAGACACCAATTAAAATCTAAGCCTTTTGCTGATGAATATGCAACACCTGAATAAACGTATCTATCCAAAATAATTAAATATCCATTGTTCAAGTCATCAATGATTTGGTCAACTAATTCCCATCTATTTGCACTAAATAGCAAATGTGCTGCTTCATCACTTAATTTAAAATCTTTGTCGGTTAAATATGTGTTGATTAACTTTCCTATTTCGGTTTCTCTTTGTGGAAATTTGCATAATTTGTGTGGAATATTCAAGGACGACAACCTAGAAAGTAATCTTTCAGTTTGTGTGGTCTTACCTGTTCTATCTAAACCTTCAATTACTATCAATGCACCACGACTCATTGTTAACTTAAGGAAAAATCAATAAGTAAAGAGGTGATAGTATTGAAGGTTGAAAAAAATCTGGTTCCAAACAAATCAAAATTCAAACAAAAAAACATGCTCCGAGTACGACATGGCTTTTGTTGTATGTTGTCTGTTAGTGGCAGGCACTACTAAATTATCTATTGAACAAGTAGATAATATGTGATTGTGGTTTAAATGCATCTAATAACCACAACTACATGGTTGAGAGCAAAATTGAGCTTTTTTTACGTATTTTTAATAACAAAAACAAAAAAAATTTTAAAAAGACCAAAAATTATTCGCAAAGTTTTTAGAATACTAACAGTAACAGAACACCAAAAGCTTTTTTTTACCTTACTCCAACCATCTACGGCAAAATATAGCTACCCAAGAAAAGCAAAAAATAACCACCATCATCTACAACTGCTTTTCCACCAAAGGCAAAACCCTGCAGCTCAGCCTCCCGTTATCTTGTCTCCGTTTGTGTGTCTAAATCATGACTCTGATTTCTTAAATTGAGGCAGCGAATTTTTCAACATGAATTTTTTTTTTACTTTTTTTTTCTTTTTTTTTTCTTTCCTTTTTTTTTCCGATATTTTATCACTTTCTTCTTGGAGTTGCTGGTGGATTGGAGTCTTTCCTCTCTCTTTTCTGTAACAAAGTAATCAACAATGGCATCCGAAGAAGTCGCTCCAGCTCACCAAGTCTTTGACACCATTTTAGTCTTAGATTTCGGCTCCCAATATTCTCATTTAATCATTAGAAGATTAAGAGAATTCAATGTTTACGCTGAAATGTTACCATGTACTCAAAAAATTTCTGAATTACCATTCAAACCAGTCGGTGTCATTCTCTCCGGTGGTCCATATTCTGTTTATGAAGATGGAGCTCCTCATGTCGACCCTGCTGTTTTCGATTTAAACGTCCCTGTACTGGGTATCTGTTATGGTATGCAAGAATTAGCTTGGATCAATGGTAAGGGTGTTGGTAGAGGTGATAAAAGAGAATACGGTCCTGCAACCATTAACGTTGTTGATAAGACTTGTAAATTATTTGAAGGTGTCGATAACTCTCAAGTTTGGATGTCCCATCATGATAAATTAACTTCCTTACCAACAGGTTTTAAAACTGTTGCAACATCAGGTAATTCTCCATTTGCAGGTATCTCTCATACCGAAAAGGAAATATTTGGTCTTCAATTTCACCCTGAAGTTACACATTCTTTACAAGGTAAAATTCTTTTAAAGAATTTTGCTGTTGATATTTGTCATGCTGAACAAAACTGGACTATGGAAAATTTCATTGATACCGAAATTAAAAGAATCAGAACTTTAGTTGGTCCAACCGCTGAAGTTATTGGTGCTGTCTCAGGTGGTGTTGATTCTACTGTTGGTGCTAAATTAATGAAAGAAGCTATCGGTGATAGATTCCATGCAATCTTTGTTGATAATGGTTTAATGAGACAAAATGAAGCTGTTACTGTTAAAAAAACTTTAGACGATGGTTTAGGTATTAATTTAACCGTCGTTGATGCAGGTGATGAATTCTTATCCAAATTAAAAGGTATCACCGATCCTGAAAAGAAAAGAAAAATCATTGGTAACACTTTCATTCACGTTTTTGAAAGAGTTTCAACTGAAATTAAACCAAAAGATGGTTCCGAAATCGAATATTTATTACAAGGTACCTTATACCCGGATGTTATTGAATCTATTTCCTTTAAAGGTCCTTCTCAAACTATTAAAACTCATCATAATGTTGGTGGTTTATTAGAAGATATGAAATTAAAATTAATTGAACCTTTAAGAGAATTATTCAAAGATGAAGTTAGAAACCTTGGTAAATTACTTGGTATTCCTAACGAATTAGTTTGGAGACATCCATTCCCAGGTCCAGGTATTGGTATCAGAGTTTTAGGTGAAGTTACTCCATCTCAAGTTAAAATTGCTAGAGAAGCTGATTATATTTTCATTGAAGAAATTAAAGCACACGGTTTATACAATAAAATTTCTCAAGCTTTTGCAGCTTTATTACCTGTTAAATCTGTTGGTGTTATGGGTGATCAAAGAACTTATGAACAAGTTATTGCATTAAGAGCAATTGAAACTACCGATTTCATGACTGCAGATTGGTTTGTCTTTGAAGCCGCATTCTTAAAGAAAGTTGCATCAAGAATCGTCAATGAAGTTGATGGTGTTGCTAGAGTTACTTATGATATTACCTCTAAACCACCTGCAACCGTTGAATGGGAATAGATCTTTTGTGTCAAGATTTAGAAAAATTCACTCATTAAATTTAATTTTTTAATTTATTATACACTATAGTTAATGTTATATAGATTATATATATATATTGTTAACACTTCTTTAAGCTTACTCAATTTAATTGTCGTAGTATAAATGACGAAACAAATCCCCCATCATGCGTTAAGCTGCACAAAAACGTTTCTTTCCTAGTTTTTAAATAATCATCATTTTTTACAATAGGTTTACCTATTTCATCGTTGATTTTATACCAATCTTTCATTATGAAATTTTTTTGATCAACCGGATCAAGTGTTTTGTAAACTGCTTCTTTGATACACCATGAGATACTCAAAAGTTTACAGCATTCCTGTAGATTATTCTCATTTTGAAAATTTTGGAATTTTGGTAATTCATGAACAGGATTAAGTATACGTTCAGAAAATCTTTTGGTTTTATACGTATTTAATGGCCCATTACGTTGTATAATCTCCACAAATCTACTCATTTTATGAAGGTCAGTCCCTATACCGAGTATTCTCGACATTCCAATGTTACAATGTGTTGCCTTTTGTTTAATATAAAGAGTGTTAATTTGGAAAAGACTCGCTTGGTGAAGTTTTACATTTTGAACCCAAATGTGTTTCAACAGGAAAGAATGGTTAAACTTTGCTTGTCTGCCGTATATTCCTTCTATTTATTAACACTTTGAACTTTTTACTTCAACACTAGTGAACATCTCTCGTAGTATACCAATCTCCCTGCTTAAATAAAGTAAAAAGAAATGCAAATCGGTGAAAGCAATCACTAGACAGCCTACATACACTACATGCATGATTTTACATGCAATTTTCAAACCAGTACATGATACAATAATTTAAACTTGAAGTGTTAGCTGGGCATTACATACTCTTGCAAAAGAAGGCATTCGTAGAATTGAACATTTCAACATTTTTTTTTTCTTTTTCATGAATTTCCTAGTTTTTTCCTTCTCCACTTTCACGTCTATGCTAACAGGAAATGAAACTGAATTGGAATAGAGAAGACATCAGTGAAACTTCAATTTTCATATCACGTTTGGCGACAACGCTATTGCTGTATTTACTTTTGAAAGCAGTATTTCCAAATAATAGTAAATTACCAGTTATCATCGGTACTTTATTATTTGTTACAATCATAAGTAATACTCCAATGTTCAATTCATTTAAGAAAAAAATCAACAAATATGCTTACGAAATAAATGATATCAAAGAATTTAAATTGGATCGAAATAGGACCGAATTAATTACTTCAATCGTTGATATGAAGCATTATTTGAGTAATGCACAAAAATGGAATAACAGACGTAGATCATTATTTAGACAAATGTCACCTTTACAGCAAAATATTGCACGACCTGTTAATTATCCAAAGAAATTGAACTTAATCGAAGAATATTTTGCTAAGAATAATGACTTATTAACTTTAATTGTTTCAAACTCTTTGAAGAAATATGATATTAAAGATTACGAGTTAAAACTCGTTGAGGACAAATATTTGAACTCTAAAACTAATAATTACTTTCGAGTTGTTGAAAGTTTATGTCATTATGCTCGTGATTGGTCTGTTGCCAAAAATGATGAAGTTGAACCTTTGTTATCCTATATTAAAGATCAGTGTAAAGATTTCGATATAAATAAAACAATTGCCATTGTCCCAGGTTCAGGTTTAGGAGGAGTTTCACATTCTTTAGCTCAGTTAAATTTCTCTTCTGTTCATGCTGTTGAATTTTCTTGGCTTATGGTTTTGATGAATGAATTCATATATGAGAAAAATACCGTTGATAAAATAAATGTATACCCATATTTACATACCTACTCAAACCATATTTCTACAAATGATCAAATTAGACCTGTTGAAATTGAACTTTCATTAAAGAAACCTGATAATTTAACAATACATAACTCCGATTTTACAAAATTTGATATACATGATCATCTTAAAACTAATGAAGAAGCCAACAATTTAATTTTTGTTACCTGTTTTTTCATAGACACAGCAGAAAATTTAATTGAATATTTTCAATCGATAAATGAAATTTCTGCACAATTCAAAGGTAAGAAAAAATGGATTAATTTAGGTCCATTGAAATATGGTACTGCCGCAAAAATAGAATTATCCTATGAAGAAATTAAAATGATTATTGAGAGTATGGGTTGGGAATTTGTAGATGAACAAGATCCAAAATTATTAGGATACTTAACAGATAAAAAAGGTTTATGGCAAGGTTATTACAATGTTATGATGTGGTCTGCTTTGAAAAAATAATTAGCTTTTCCGTTTCGTTGAGGTCAAAAGATTAATTATACATTTTCCTATAGATTTATTTATAGACTTTAGATTATTTTAAATTTTCTGAATTTATGTTTTATATATAGATGCTTTCTAAATTTATTAAGTTTACAGATTAATTAATAATAAAACTATTTGAATTCAGCACTTGAATTTATTTGAAGTTTTTTATCACTACCTGCACTCATTATACCAATTTCCTTTCTCCAGTTAACAGCAAAAACTTTACTTTTCTTTTCATTTGATTGTCTTGTAATTGTATACATTGCTTTATTAGCTCTAATATCCCAAATTTTACATGTGCCATCATGAGATCCTGAAATAAGCATATATTCATTATCGGATGTCGTAGCTAATGAAACAACAAAATTGGTATGTCCAATAAGTTGACTATTGGTAACTTTTGAAGATCTTGGATCATGTAAATTAATATGTCTTGCTGATGATCCAGTTGCTAATAAATTTAAGCTATTTAATGAAACTAATGATAATAATGAATAATTAGTTTGCTTTGTGTCAACACATCTAGCTGTGACCAAATCCCATGTTTTAATTGTATGATCTTGAGAAACTGAGTATGCTATACTTGAATCATTTGAGTCAAATAATACATTTTCAACAGGCCCACGATGTGAATCTAGAATTGCTAATGGGGCTTTCCTTTTAATTGTTGAATCATTAATTGCTAATTTTAATCTCTTTCTTGATGATGATGATAATTTTTCTGTTTCATTAAGTGTTTCAGAAGTTTGCATTTCTTTTGGATTAGTTGACCAAAGTGCCAATGAGTTATCATATGAACCTGATAAAATTCTATTAGTCTTTAAATTTAAATCTAATGTTGAAACGGTACTTGTATGATATGCTAATATTGCAAATGTATTACCCTTTTGTGTATCTTTATCAATATCTTCATCTGTTACAGTTCCAGCTCTCCATAATCTAATTGATCTATCCATACCACCTGTAACAAATCTATTAGGATTTATGAATTTAACTGCTTTGACAGGTTGTGAATGTCCTGAAAGTTGAGTCTCAACTTTACCAGATTGGTTATAAATTCTAACAATACCATCATATGATCCTGTTAATATTTTTGGTGCTGTAACGTTACCATTTAATTCCATTGAACCTATTGAATCAATTGAAGAAATCCAGTCATCATTATTAAAACTTGATAAAAATTTAGGTGGTAAAACCGCTCTTGTATATTCCAATGTAAGGAAAGCTTCTGTTGAAAGACCATTTTTAATTAAATAGTCTTGAATATCTGTTTTTAAAATTGTACCATCAATCAAAAATTCAAATGGAACAGGTGTCTCAGTTTCTAATAAATGATTAACAATCTCTGATAAACCGAATCTTTTTAACGATACAGGAATATAGATTGGATTTGATGAGCAATGTAAGCTTTCGTCTTCATCTCTAGTAAAAAACTTTACTTTGATTTGATCCTTACTATTTTGTGAATCTGACATTGTGTGCTAGTTACCAATTAGTGTTCCCCTAGTATCAATAAAGAAGTGAAAAAACTTTTGAATTTTTGAAATTTTTTTTTTCATCACAAATTTTTTTATCAGAAAAAAAATTTGCAGCACGAGCGGTGTACAGGTTTTAAAAACGGTTTTTTTTCCAGCTCAAAAGCTTTGCAAGCGATTAAAGACTCTATACGACGAAACGTGTACGGGAAGAAGGTTCGTGATCCTGGCATACGTGCAACAATGGTACAGTATCCGTTTATAACCAGTGCTCCCGGTAAAGTTATACTTTTTGGAGAGCATTCTGCAGTTTACAACAAAGTATGTAGAGAAAAACAGGGTGGACTTTCTGTTTACGTTTTGTGTGCTTCATTTTTACGAATACTAACAATACTTTATATAATTTGAACAATCAATATAGCCAGCAATTGCAGCAGCACTTTCCCTTAGAACTTACCTATTGGTTTCTAAAAATGAAGATGCAGAAGATGATCATATTTACCTGGAGTTCCCAGATATAGGATTGACTCACAAATGGAAAATATCCGAGCTTCCCTGGAGTTTATCAACACACGAGCAAGGAAGACCTCCGGCTAGTGAAGAGTTGAATCATGAACTAGTCAATGGATTGACGCCTTTATTAACTACAATAACATCCCCATTACATTATGCAGCAGCGTATTGTTTCTTGTACCTATTTGTCTCTTTGTGTAACTGTGAAATTGATTCAGGTGTCACTTTCACAGTTAGATCCACTTTACCGATAGGGGCAGGTTTAGGTTCATCTGCTTCGATTTCAGTTTGTTTAGCCAGTGGGTTTGCATATCTTGGTGGTCATATCACAGCAGCAACTATAACCAAAGATTCTAAAATTATAAAAGATTCCGACGAATGTTTATTCATTGATTCTTGGTCTTACATGGGTGAAAAATGTATACACGGCAATCCAAGTGGTATAGATAATGCAGTTGCTACTCATGGTGGTGCCGTTATGTTTCAGAGAATGTCCAATTCCATGCCAAGTGTTAGAACCTCAATGAGAAATTTACCTTCAATTAATTTACTTTTAACAAACACGAAAACTCCAAGAAGGACTGCCGATCTCGTTTCAAATGTTGCTAGAACTGTTAACGATTTCCCTAAAACAACAGGTTGTATTTTAGAATCTTTAGAAGCAATTGCAAGAGAAGCATACAATGTTATGTTACGTCCATTTTTAGATAACGAATCAAAGAGTAGATTGATGGGACTTATTAGAATCAACCATGGATTATTGGTTTCTTTAGGTGTTTCACATCCAAACTTAGAAAGAATTAAACTTTACTGTGATGAGCTGAAGATTGGTGAAACAAAACTGACAGGTGCAGGTGGCGGAGGTTGTGCTATAACTTTGCTGAACGATGATATACCCGAAGACAAATTTAGTAAATTGAATGAAAAATTCAAAGCTCATGGATTTGAAACTTTTAAAACAACTTTGGGTGGTAAAGGTGTCGGTTTACTAGCCAACCCCGAAAAAGATGTTTTAGAGTACATGACAGTACAGAAATTTATTGATTTTGAGGATACTACTCTTATCGAGCAATCTATCGGATGCAGTAAAGTTGAAGAATGGAGATATTGGTGATTTGTAAATGCATCAAACGTGAGAAAAATTAACTTTAATTTGCTAGAAAATGTTGCATTTAATCGTCAAATATAATAAAACAAGTAATTAGAATGTATATATAAAGATTCAGAAGTATATAAACGTATACCTGTATAGCTCAAGAATAAAAGTAAACAAATGGAATTAGAACACAAGGAAACACCAAAAAAAACATAAAGGAGAAGATCTGGAATTTTAGAACAAAAAGCTTATCTATAATTTTGAAGATATTTTCTTATTTTGTAAGAAAAGGTTGACTGCTTTGTTACCCATACCAAAACCGGCTTGATAACCGTATCCACTTGCACCGTAATTATGAATCAAAAGCTTATCTTCAATAACTTCGGCTTCAATTCTGGCGCCACCATGCCTACTTGGTCTAAGACCAGCTGCAACTCCTAGAATTTGAATTGGTCTATCCAAAATCTTAGGCAATAGATCCGTTGTTCTCTTGATAATATCTTTTGTTTCTTCTTCGTATGTATCTCCAGTCCAGATATCTTTTTGTAAAAATCCACCTAAAATTAATTGACCATCAGAGTCAGGTCTTGGAATGATATAAGTTGCATAATCTGCTCCCCACCTCATTCTATTCTCTTGGATATGAGGCGCTTTAACAACCAAAACTTGTCCTCTAGTTGGATAACAGTTTGAATCCTTAACACCCGACAAAGAAAATGCACCCAAGCCTGTACAATTAAAGACTGCTTGTGTATATGGCAAATACGCTTGGGAGATATGTGTTAGTTTAGCTCTTGTAAATTTAACACCCAATTTTTCAAGATATTTTCTCAAGTTTGCAATGAAGAAGGGACAGTAAAAGTTCCATGTAGTGAAAGAAATACCGTAAGCAACCCCGTTTGGCAAATCCGACTGTGGTATTACTTTATAATCTTTTAAATAGCTTTTCAATGAGTTAATTTTAGCGTCACCCGGATAAGAGTCCCAGAACTCGGTACTTGGCTTCATATCCAAACCACAATTTTGACCCAAGGCATTTCTAATTTTTTGTAAATTTGTGTAAGTGTATTTATCAAAAGCTAGAGTGTCTGGATCATTTGGTGAAATGCATGAAAAGTTACCACCTGCCCACGGCGATGTAAAGTTGATGGATGAATCACCTGGCAAATGTTCTGCAATAACATTAATCTTCGATGGAGAAAGTTTAGCATTATGAATTAAACACCAAGTAGTGTATAAACCAACTATACCGGAACCTAAAACGACAACATTCGACATCACTTATTTCTCTTGATTGTTTGCGATCTTTTGGTTTGTCACTTCTCTTTGTGATTTACTTCTTTTACAATACTTCTTGGTTACGAATAGTCAGTGAGATTGATGTCTATTTATACTCCAGCAGATTACAGCGGCATTTTCATCTTAAACCAAATCTAGCTACAATGGTAGCTGCAAAATGAGTCTGGTCAGACCACAATTTAGGAAGCGGGTTGTGTCTCTGTTGCAACATCTACCCCGAAACACCAAAAACGGTTCACGTTAAGAGCAATGTTAGGCGCTCTCCAGCGCATCTGATCGCGGCTAATTTGACACGAAAACAGTGTGGCTTTTTGTTTCTGCAAAAGAGTTTTCATTTTTGGGGGTCTTTCCCTTTTTCTTCAACAGGATGCATTCTATATAAAGGGGGCATATACAGTACTGGCTATACGATTATAACTTTGAAGCTCTTCTGGCTGATTTATAAAGAGTGACAGCTTTATGAGACATTCCGAAACCTGCTTGGTAACCATATCCACTGGCACCGTAGTTGTGAACTAAAAGCTTGTCTTCGATATGTTCAACTTCAATTCTTGGACCTCCATGTCTACTTGGTCTTAAACCGGCTGCAACACGGATAATTTCTAATGGCTGATCTAATATTTTAGGCAAAAGCTCTGTAGTTCTTCTGATGATATCTTCAGTTTCCAACTCGAATGTATCACCGGTCCAATTATCTTTTTGTAAGAATCCACCAAGCACCAATTCATTATTGGAAAATGGTCTTGGAATGATATAAGTGGCATAGTCTGCTCCCCACCTCATTCTATTTTCTTGAATATGAGGAGCTTTCACAACGACAACTTGTCCTCTGGTTGGATAAACTTTGGAATCTTTAACGCCTGATAAGGAAAATGCTCCTAAACCTGTACAATTGAAAACAACTTTTGTATCTGCTTTATAAGCTTGACAAATATGGGTCAATTCTTTTTTAATGAATTTCACACCCAGGGATTCGAAATATTTTTTAAAATTGGATAAAAAGAATGGACAGTTAAAATTCCATGTTGTTAAAGAGATACCAAATGCAGTACCTGAAGGTAGTTCTGATTTTGGGATAACTTTGAAATTCTTCAAGTAGCTTCTCAAGGAATCAATTTTTTCATCTCCTGGATAAGAATCCCAAAATTCAGTACTAGGTTTCATATCTAAACCACATTTTGGACCCCCTAATTTTTTTTGAATTTCAGCTAAATGAGTGTATGTAAACTTATCTAATGCTAGAGTTTCTGCATCATTGGGAGTAATACATGAAAAGTTTCCACCGGCCCAAGGAGATGTGTATAAAGTGGACTGATCACCTGGCATGTACTTTGCAATAACTGTGATTTTATCAGGTGAAATACCTGCTTCATTGATAAGGCAATATGTTGTGTATAAACCAATTATACCTGCTCCAAGCACGACAACTTCGGACATTATTTTTATTGGATACTGATTGTTCTATTATATAGATGTTAAGATAAAAAAAAATGCCTAAATAATTAATGATTGATCAGGAAAAAAAAACAGCAAATGTAGTCATATAAGTAAATCTTAGAAATTAATAAATTTATCTAAAACAGGTCTCCGGAGAATGAAAACGCTGAAAATAAGCGCCGTCGTATCACATCAACTGCGCTTAGGTTTCCCTGCTACCATGGCATTTTGCATGCTGGGTTTGGTGGTTTTTAATGGGTCAAAATTCGGGTAGCTGTTCTTTTAAATGGCTAAATTTTACTTGAATATATATATATATTACTTAGTTTATATAAAAAAATAACAATGTGGGTCAAGCAAGCTTTTGTGTGTCTACAAACTTATTTTGTTTGAGCTTATATGCCCCAGGAAATAGTTCAGGAAAATCTTTACAGTACTCATGAAATATCCATTCTCTTTCATCCCAGTTGGTTTCAACTGGTTTAATTTTACTTTTCAGTCTTTCTGAAATAAGCTCGCATTCTTTCCAAACTCTTAAAACGTTCATACCCATCATTTTAACAATTTCTGTTTCGGAAGCACCTGTAATTTCCCAGACTCGTTTAACCAATGCAGGATATCTAGAGACATCTTCTAAACCTTTTGGGCCTGCAGGTATACCATCAAAATCAGACCCAAAACCAACATGATCCCATCCAATCAAATCAATTATATATTTGATGTGTTCGGCAGCGTCATCAATTGTGACCTCATCTCTATCTTCCTGTTTGAGAAACAGTGGGAAAAAGTTAATACACACAACACCTCCATTTTCTTTCACCAGCTTCAATACATCATCTCTTACATTTCTATTGTGAGGAGTTAACGAATACACTGAACTATGGGAAAAGATGACAGGTGCTTGTGTTATTTTCAAAACGTCCAACATAGTCTGGTATGACACATGACTTAAGTCTACCATCATTCCTAATCTGTTCATTTCTTTAACACAATCTTTACCATATTCAGTCAATCCTTTATCTGGTAATCCTGCAGTAACCGAGGATGCTGCTGTAGCAAATGGGTTATCACAGTTATGAGTTAAGGTGATGTATCTCACGCCTAAATCGTAATATTGTCTCACAACAGCTAGGGACAAATCAACCTGATGCAAACCTTCAATTCCTAATGTAATAGATATTTTTTTAGATTTACTATCTCTGAAACTTTCTAAGGCTTCATCAGCAGTATTGACAAACTGGAAATTACTCGAGTACTCATCAACCAATCTCTTAACAACATCGATTTGTTCCAATGTGTCCCTAACAATATTATTGGGTTTATCAAAGTCCTGGTAAAGCGGATCGTCATCTTTACATTCTATCCAACAGCTAAAAAATTGAACCCCAATCTTACCCTCTCTCATTTTCACTAGATCTGTGTGAGAAGTCATCAATGAATCAAAATTGAAATTTGGCGTAGAACCAAATTCATAATGAAGTTGAACTCTTAAACTATATGGGAAGTCATTATGCGTATCAACAATTGGAAAAATTTCAACAAGTTTATCAAACCTTTTGTTAATTTCTTCAACTTCTTTAACAGTCATATCCGTATTATTCTAGCAAGCCCAGTTAAGTTGATACTGAAACGGAAACAAAGAACCGAAAATTAATTGAGAAGTACCAAAAAAAGAAGTCCTCTAATTCACCCAAAGAAAAGACAAATGCCATCGTTTTTATTCAATGGCATGGGTCAATCCACCCTCCATCTCAAATACCAAAGCACCACACCTTAGTAAGCAAATCACAGCTAGACATAACCACATTGTGTGCACATTGTATGTCTACGGAGACTGCCTGTGTTTAACCAAGCGCCAGCACGCTTCTTCCGCGGCGCTAAAGACATCCTCCCATTTTAAGCGCAGTTCGTCGCTTAGCATCTGCGCTTAATGTTCACAAGTATTAATCTTACCGCTTTAGTGTATGTTGTCTATAGCGGTTTTGTAGTGACCAATCGTTATCTTAAGTCACTGCTTTATTATGCTGAAGATCTCAGATCTGTAGACAACTTTCATATGGGCAAGATATGTCATTCGCTTATCAAAGATAAAATTCGTATCTTCAATCTGCTTAAAAAGCCTTGTAAGTCCCGTTCATTACAATAAGACTCATTAAAACACATTTGTTCTTTTATTTTCTTTTTGACAGTTAAACAAAACAACAAAAAAAGTAATTATTTAAACTAATAGCTGTACTTGTTTGCTGAAAATTTAAAAATGCTTTCAAAAGAAAACTCACATATTACTTTAGAAGCGCAACTTTCTCATGCATATCATGAGAATGATCACGGTGATGAAATTTTAGACAATGGTTTAAAAGCCGGATTAAAAAATAGAATGATTAATCTTATTGCTTTATGTGGTTTAATTGGACCCGGTGTTTTCATTGGTATGGGTAGTGCTTTAAGATCTGGTGGCCCGGTTGGTCTAATTGTAGGTTTTGCAATTGTTGGTATATTGGTTTTATCGATGATGAATTCGATTGGTGAAATGAATGCTGCTTACGATCAAAATTTTGCAATTTTAGCATCAAAACATGTTTCTAAAGGTTTTGGGGCAACAGTTGCAATTTTTTATGTTATTATTTGGATTACAAATATAATTGCTGAATATACATCTTTAACGTCATCATTACAAACATACTCAGCGGTAGTCCCAACTTATGGGTGGTATTTAATTTTTTGGTTTGTTTTCACAGTTTTCCAACTATTAGATGTTTCTTGGTGGGGTGAAGCCGAATATGTTTTGGGATTTTTAAAGCTTGCATTTTTATCAGGGTTTTATTTGTTTGCTATCATTTATGCTGCTGGCGGTATTCCTGGTCATAAACCTGATAACCCATTCAAAAATTTCCCATTAAAATCTGGATTTAAAGGTATTGCTAATTCCTTTGTTTATGCAGGTGTTTTCTATTCGGGTGTCGAAGGTGTTTCAATGATTGCTGCTGAAGCTAGGAACCCAAGAAAAGCTATTCCAACCGCTGTTAGGAGTACTGTTTTCAGAGTTTTCTTTGTCTACTTTGGTTTATCAATCTTTTATGGTATCACAGTTCCTTACAACGACCCATTATTGAATGGATCTGATAATGTCATGAGATCGCCAATGACAATTGCTATTACCGAAGCTGGTTGGCCTGGATCAAAGTACTTTGTTACTACTATGATTTGGATCACTTGTTTCTCATCTATTAATTCCGCCATTTATTTTGCATCAAGAGCTTTATTTACCTGGGCAAAAGAAGGTTATGGCCCAAAAATTTTTACAACTGTTAATAAAAGAGGTGTTCCATATGTTGCAATTCATTTTGTTCATATTTTCGGATTTTTATCTATTTTATCTTATACTTCAGGTTCTTCCGTTGCATATTCATATATTGTATCAGTTACAGGTGTTGCATGTTTCATGGTTTGGACATGTATTTCTATTACACATTTAAGATTTAGACAAGGTTGGGTTAAACAAGGATATTCATTAGAGGCATTACCATACAAAGCGATATTTTTCCCATGGATCAATTATGTTGCAATTGTTATAGGTATTGTTTTAACTTTAGTTCAAAGTTGGTCATGTTTTAAACCATTTGATTATAAAACTTTTATTGATGGATATATCATGCTTCCAATTTTCTTTATTATTTGGTTCTGCTATGATCGCTTCTATTTTAAGAGTTGGTTTATCAAATATGAAGATATGGACTTTGAGTCTGGTAAAAGACCAGATCTTGATGATCTGGTTGGTGCTGAATTAGATAACTACACTGATATGCACAGTGAAGAAAATGCAGTCAGTTCAAGTATCGAGAAACCTTCAGGCGTAGTTCAGTTTAGAAGTGAGTAGCTGAAATTCCCAAAGGAAATGAAAAACAACTGTATAGTCTTTTGATATTTTTGCTTTTATTTACATGTGTACTTTTTTTTATTAATAATTCAAATCATATGAGCCTACTTTAATTTACATTCCATTTTTTATTTAGTACACAATATTATATCTATAAACAATTAAAAAAAAAGAATACAAGAATGAGAGATGGGCGCAATGACAAATTATCTTCCTAAATTCAACCGCCATCCTAGCTGTTTGGTAACTTTGAACCAATCGATATATAAGGAGCCATTATTATTCAGATCCCAAATTTTTTCAACAACAATGAAAAGTTTCTGATAACTGCTCAAATAACCACATGCTTGAATTAAAGTTTTAAACATTTTAGAAACCTCTTTACGATCTTCTGTAGTATTTGAGCTGATACCCAGTAATAACATTGGGAAAGCCAAACTATTTTTTAAAGTAGTAGAAGTAATTAGCATTTTCATATCTTCTTTTAAATTATAAACCAAAACTTGGATTTCAGGTACAACAGGTGGTAATTTTCTAATTACTTGTCTTAAATAAATTTGTGAGGATAATTGATAAACCTCAAATAAAGTTAAATGATATTCTAATTCAACGGAACTATTTAAATATTGTAAACAAGATAAATCTGGTTTAGCAAATCTAATTTTTTTATCTAAAATATCTGATTTTTCCATCATTTTACTTATAACTTCGAATTTATCACACTGAGGTAAATCCAAACTAATTTGAAGTGAACTATATTCAACTAGCATACTAACTATTTCACCAATTAATAAAATTAAAGGACGTATACAGCCTTGTAATGGATCATGAACTATTTTAGTTGTATTATTTTGACTGAATAAATCATGATAATCATTCATTGGATAAAAAGTCCCATTTTCATTTGATTGAGAAGCCAATACATCAAAATAAGCAAAATTTTCAGCTAGTAAATTACCTTCAATCGAACAAGTTGAAAGTAAATATCTAAAATTTCCAGGCATTTTATTAATCATATTAAAACAACAAGTAAAATAATGAGACCATTTTGAAGTATCACCGAATGATATTTCCATACAAACTAATAACATATAAGAAACAAAATTAGTAATGAATTTATCACGATTTAAATTGAACTCATTTTTAATAATTAGCTCATTTACTTCTTGAATATATCTATCAGCCTCTTTATTTTGAATTTGAAAATTTAAATTAACGTTTTTCTTCATTCTACAGCCCCAACCAACCAAAGTGTATAAAACTGATTTTTCTTTAAAAGCGATTGGAATATAAATTTTTGAATAATAGTTAAATTCTTGAGGTAATATTGATAAATTTGGTAATATGCTTTTACAATAAAATTCAAAATATGATAATTCATCAATAGTTAACGCAACAGGCAAGTTAATATTTAAAGATTTTGGTATATTTAAAGTAGGATTTTTGAATAAATCTAAATATTGAGGTTGATCTTGGAAAATTAAATTCAAAAAATCAGAATCTATAGGTAGCAAATCATCTAAAGAATTTAAGGAGTTTTCCAAATTTAAATTATCATTATTAATTAAATGGTTTTGTATACTATTATTATTGTTAATTTCAGAGTTAGTTGTAGAGTCGAAAAGACTATTTAAGTTTGAGAAATTATTTTCAAGTATACGCATAACGGTGTCACCGACAACATTCCTCAAGCTTGAAATAGTTGTAATTTTTTCATTAAGTTGAGGCATTATATCATCTAATTGTTTATATTCGCAAACCAAATTCCTATTCAAGCAGCCTGTACAAATTGGTTTGATCTCATCACATTTTTTCTTCCGTTTCTTACAATTCAAACATCCCGATTTTGAACGTTTAGATTTGTTTTTTGAATCTGTTTTGGTAATTTTATTTATTGAACTCATGGAAAAAATAACTATATATCTATAGATATATAGCTATATAAATAAATATATAAATATATATAAAATATTTTATATATATTTATATATCTGGTGTATGTGGTCTTGTGTTTATTGATAAGGGTAAAAGTTCATGTATGTAGTATGCTGAAAGAAGTGCTAGAAATGTGAAATAGCAAATCTCTGTTTCTATATATAATCAATAACCTGTATTTAACTTCCTATAGGACAGCCAGCTATCCCGTTGTATAACGGACACTCTGGATGTGTTGGAAACTTTCCAGATCAATTGTTTTTTTTTTCTTTTTTTCTCTTTTCTCCAGTGTTATGCGCCGCAAATTGCAGATATGTGGCGCATGACTTATATTCGTAACATGGTTCTAAAATTACTGGATCTGGCAACCTGCTTTGCATACAGCAACGGGAGACATCCATTTCGGAAAAGTGTTTCCAGACAAGAAGAATTATTTTTTTGGGGATTATATTTTAACACAGAAACATCCAACAAAATTTTCACATAGTTATACAATGCTATTGGACGTGCCTGATTAGGCCGAAAGTTTAGAGGATACAATGAACCTGCATAGTAACCTCAGAAAGAATAGTTTTGGCAATTGAGTGAATAATAATAGGTGCATTCAGGCCAACCGACTACTTTTTTTTTTACACGTCAAGTCTGAGAAGGGGAAGTAGCAGTATGACAATAGGGGGGAAGACGAAAACAAAAAGAACCGAAAACACCAGATTCGGCATGGCATGAACGGCGTGTTTGTTGGACAGAGGGAAACAATCTGGCAAATATTACAACCAGAAGCAAAGTTTAAATAGCAGACGGCATACGAGCAGTATACCCCCAGCAGCCAGTCGGCATCAGAGAGCACCACAATGTGACGAAGGTGTGATGAACCGTGTAGAGTTTAGCAAATCCACAGCACCGAGCAGCCCTGCAGTGCCCCCCGGGGAGCACCCCCAGCACACAATCACGGAACAATTCCCTGTTCCACTGCGTATTCGCTCTTCTAGAAACGCGTTTAGCGTGGAAGAATGCGGCACCAGCGAAGAATGGAAGCCACAAGATTGCAACCACCGCACAATGCAGAGCGGAAAATTGACTTGGCTAACAGGGGATTCTTCGTGGAGAAGGTGTCGTTAATCTCTGTTTCTCTGCAACCGGCTCCTGCTTATATACCCTTGCACATCTGCTGCTATCGCTTTGCACTGCTACATCGTCTTCATCTCATATCCACATACCTGCTGGCTTCTTTGCTTCCTTATTTCTGGTTTTAGGCCCCGTTTCCCACTTTCTATTTCTATTTCTATTTCCATTTCCATTTCCCGTTTCCGCTTCTTTTCTTTTTTTTTCCCAAATCGTTCACATAACTATCTGATTGTCTCCGATATCTGGATTACTGGATTTTCTTTTTTCTCCCAAACAGTATGCCAATCAACAAGAAACATTTCGAGTTGACAATCCTTGGCTGTTCAGGCGGACCCATTTCCGGCAAGACATGTTCGTTTCTGCTAAAACCGGCAGATATCGATTATAAAGATATCATCAATGATCCATTAAAAAATGATTGCTTATTAGCAATCGACGCGGGCACAGGTTTAACTTCAATTGTTGATATACTCAACGATAAACACAACGTCGGAGAATATTTGAAAAACTCTTTTATTATAGAATTATACCCTGAAAATTTCAACAAAAACGATAATTTATGTGAAACAATTTTTAACACTGTTAAAAAATATACAAATTTAAAAAATTTATCAATTTTAGCACCATTCGATAGTTTGAAAAACGAGAAATTAAAAATACCTGATAATCTATCAAGTTTCCAACTTGCTGATAAAATTTTAAATTCAATCAATAGCTATTTAATAACTCACCCACATCTGGACCATGTTGCAAGTTTGGTTATAAACTCTCCTTCTTTTAGTAAACCTAAAAAGGTTGTAGGAATTTCAGATACAGTTGATTCAATTAAAAATAATTTGTTTAATGGTTCAATTTGGCCCGATTTAGTTAAATCAAATATTATATCACTGACTAAGATTAAACCAAATTTAGCTAATTCTTCAATATCAAATAGATATGATATAACGCCTTTGGTTGTATCTCATGGAGTTAATAACAATAACAATGATTTTTATAAAAGTACAGCATTTTTAATCAATGATAAAGTTTTCAATTATAAGCTATTGATATTCGGTGATGTTGAATCTGATAACTGTTCAAATTTAAGTTTGAATGAAAATATATGGAAATTTATATCACCTTCGATAATATCAAATGATTTAAATTCAATTATAATAGAATGTTCAACAATTGACAAACCACCTCCATTGTTTGGCCATATGACACCTTCAAATTTATTTTTTGAATTTTTAAAGTTAAGGAAAATTTGCATAGATTTAAAAAATCCAAAATTTCAAAAATTGAATATGGATGATGAAGTTTATTCAAATTTTACTAATCAGCCTTTAGACGGTTTAAATGTTTTGATCATTCATGTAAAGGAAACTTTAGAGTCTATCAATCCAAGGTCAAAAATCCTTAATCATTTAAACCGATTGAATAAATTGCATAATACTAAAATTAATTTCACAATTGCTTTATCAGGGTTATCTGTCATTCTATAAATTATTCATATATCGCTTTATTATATATATATATATACAAATCTTGTATCATCGAAACAAAAACAAATATACTACACATTCGTAATATCGTTTACTCTTTTCAGTTTTTCATTCCTATACATTTCACAATTCTCATTTTTATTAATGTTACTGTTACTATTTTTTTTTTCTGTTATAATTATAAATTAGTAAATACTGCTAAATTAAACAAGAAGAAAATTTATACTTGTGGAATACCATATCCAGTTATATGTTGCGCAAAATCCCATTTCATATCTTCAACTGGAACATCTTTTAAAATTTCAATTGATTTCGTAGATTTCTCTATAATACAAAGTGAATATTTATTCCATGATCTAGCATCCCTATAAAATAAAACTTTCATACAATCTTTAACAGTTTGAATTGCTTCCTCTTTTGATAATTTTTTAACATCTTCTTCATTATCAACTTTTTTCCTTAATAAAGGAATTGCTAAATGATTACCAAATCCTGTTGCTAAAGTTGGTGAAGTATATGAAACTCCTAATAAATCAATATGTCTAAGATATACATCATCTTTATCATCAAATCCTGCAACAATCATCGCATTCCAAAGTGGATTCATTTTACTTCTTCTTGAATACATTACCCTTGTCAAATATTCACTTAAATGATTAGCTTTTAAATTTCCTCCTTCATTTTCCATATCATATCCATCTTCAATTTCTAGATCATCTAACATACGTTCAATATATTGAAAATCACTAATATCTCCTGATATACCAACAACTGAGTTATTACCAACTTTTAGTATTCTTTGTAAATCATCTAATTTCATTAATGATCCATATGATCCCATTGTATCTGCCGCCATTATAATACCATCATTATATTTAATTGCAATTACTGATGTACCTGTAATCATTGGTTGTTGTGTATGCATTTTCGGAAAATCAGAATTGGCTGAATTGATATTCTTATTCATATTGGATGCTTGTGCAATTTCATAATTGTATTCTCCATATGCTTGATCTGATGGTCTACCCCAATGTAACGGATCGTGATTCATCTTGCTACTGTTACTGTTATTGTTATTATTGTATAAAAATATATGTGTGTGGGTGTATTACTAGCAACCCTCTACCAACGTTAAGGGCAAATTATCAGACTTCACAACTATCTTTTGCCCTGTTCCCTCTGCGTTTCCAAAACTGTTTGCCACACAGAAAGAAAACCCAACTACCTATTTACTAAACTGGTCGACCGACGCGCGTCACGTGACGTTGCGGGAACGAGATCGGTCATATGGAGTTTGGGGTCCGAATGGAACATGTTTCTTGGTGATGTTTTTCTTAACTCTTAGAATCCCTGTTCTTACTTCGGATTGCAACCGTTCTGGATAACAACGAATAAAATGAGACAATCACTCAAATTACTTCAATACGTTCCATCTATCAAATTTGTTGGTGGACCTCATCCTATTGGTACGTTGATTTCATTCACTCTGAATGTTTCCCCTTTTTTTTTTGTTATTTCCATTTGTTTGTGCTTCTTGAATACATACTAACTATTGATTATCTTAAACTGTTTTCCCCAATTATTCTTCTATAGTTCACACTCCAGTATCTGCTCATCCATGCGCTCCTTCTGGTTTAATGCCTAGTGCTGCAAAAGCATCTGCACCTTTAAGTGGACATTCTTTATCTTTCCAATCTAGAAACAACTTATCTAAAAGATTCAGATATTCTCCAATTGATGACCTTGAAATTGACGATGTCTTAACAGGTGGTGCTGACTATCTTATCAAATAGGTGAAATGTTTTGGATTATTGAATAAACCCTTGCATCATAATTCTTCATTTTGCATTGCCGAGATCGATTCTTCAACTGTTCCATTTTTATGGTTGACATAAAATAATTGTCTGAATTATATTATACACATTATATATAAGTTTATATAGATTTACTTTTTTTTATCGAAATTTATAACGAATGAATAAAAGAAAAGGAAAGAAAAGGAAAAAATACACTATTTGGGCCCAAAGTTATCAATCAGTTTTTTGAACATTTTACCTTTATCGTTTTTGTCATTTTGCAGTGAATCCATTAATTTTTTAAAGAAAAAATTGTATTTTTTTTGCAACTCTGCAGTTGGATCAAACGACAGGTCAAACTTATTGCCCCATAAAAATTTGTGCAACGCAAAAACCGACGCCATTGTAACATTATATGCTATAGGATCTGTGGGATAAATAATTGATAATCTTATTTTATTAATCCACCGTTTTTTAATATCAATATATATTTCCAACAGTTTCCTAAAAGCATAATTTTTCATAATTTCTCGTTCCGATCTATTAGGCCTTTCACTTATACATACTAAATTAACCAATACGTTATATTTGTCATTAGTTTTAATATTGATTAAAAATATTGAACCTCTTTCAAATATTAGTGGGAAAACTATATTTGTCGAATCTGTATCCTGTAAAATTTTGTAGCATTTCTTTTCATCGAATACTTGTTTAGGTTTCTTGTATTTTACAAACAGAGATTCAGTGAGATGCAGTTTTGTCCTCTTTGATACCTTATCATGTTCATCGGATATTTTATAATTTATGTATTCATTAGATGATGCCAATTGAATGAACTCGTAAATCTTATTGATGCGATTATTCGCACTGAACAGTTTGGAACCTCTGATATAATTGTTGAAAACTGTTGAATACTTCTTATCAAATATTTTATTCAAATCCTCGTTAATCTTTTTATTGTTGCGTTCGTTTTTCTGTAAATTTGGTGATAATATATCATAATAATCGTTATAGTCTTCATCTTCATCGTAATCGTCACTATCTTCAAGATCATTGATATCATTTACTTCAGCCTTTTGCTTTTGATGTTTATTAGTAATGGTAGCAAGCTCATCAAGTGCCTTCCTTTTCGCAGATCTTATTCCAGGAATAGCATCAGTAATGGGGTTTGTTAGTACTTGCTCCTCAGTGACGAGATCAAACATATGATGATCTGACGTTTTTTTGCCAGATAAATTTAGTTTATTTTCATGTTCATGCTCTTGGTTTGATATGGCAGTTTGCTGCTTCTCTTTCAGATTCCATTCAAGTTTAGCCATTATTTTTTTCTGTTTCAACTCTTGCTCCCATTTGATTTTCTCTTCAAGAGCCAATTGTTTACGTTTTGCTTCCTCTTCTTGTATTTTCAGATTTTTCAATTTTAAGTCATCTTTGATCTTTTGTTCTTTAATCTGTTGCTGTTTTAATAATAATCTAATTTTCTCCTCTGCTTCTTTCTGTAATTTTTCCTCTCTTTCTCTATGCAATTGCTTTCTCTTTTCAATTTTCGCTTCAAATTCTTTTTGAAATTTTAAAGCCAACGATTCTCTAAAATCGGTATCAATAGTTTCTAAAGCTGAGAAACTATCCTCTAGCTCGAAAATGCGTGGCTCGATAGTTGGATCACAAAAATTTTTAGTAATTTCTTCAGGATTTGAACAAAATGCAAATATTACAGTTAATAGATTGATTGCATTGTAAGGACTAGCAGGCTGAAAATTATGTGTATATAATCTAGGATATTGTAATGCATGTCTGGAAATTTTATGTTTGAAAAAATTAATAAAATCATTTAAAACTCTGACAGTTTTAGTATTAAATGTTGGTTTATTATTTTCATCATCACCTTGAGAAAATTCATAATCTGAACAATGCAACAATAAAATTTTCTCGTAATTAACAAACCCCATCGCCAAATGCCATTCTTTATTAAACAAAAATGGGTGTAAATAAATATCAATACGTTTATTCCTCGGTCCAAATTCGTTCTTGTTTTTAAACAATCCAACAACCAAACTACTCTCTTGGATATAACTATCCATTATCAAATTACAATAATGATACAAAGTTTCATAATCGTACATAGTATCAGGATCAGGATTTTCAGTTTGTAGTTTGATTTTCTTCAAATGAACAGTCAGGCCAGTATTTTGGTATTGATACTTTGAAGGAATTGTTAAGACAGTTTTCGTTTCATCGTTGCTATTAGCCTCTTCATTATCGCTATTTAGCTCGATAACATTGTTTGAGATAATGCCAGTATTACTTTCATTTTCATTTTCAGTTTTGTTGTTAATTAGGTTTGACGAAGGTTCAATCAAAGTAGTAGTAGTCGAAGACATCGAAACATAAATGTGAAGGATATGATATTTGCTTAGGATTTAATGAAACTGTTTGAAACGAAAGAAAAAAAAATGATGAAATGAGATGTTAGTATATCAAAACTCGGGTAGCATGCCTATTTAGGCAATATAAGAGAAGATTTATTGCGGAAAGCAAGAAGCTGCCTGTTATTCTGAGTAGAATTTTCAGGAGTGCAGTAGTAGTTCGCGGCAGTGTGAACGCGTTGAATCAACGGGAGCTGGGGGAGGCCTGGGGTGCAGCGGTGGTGGGACACTGTGAAGCCTGTCTTGGGAATCGAAACAGAGTCGATTTAGATAAAGGTGCGAAAAGCGGTAACATACTATTCGATGACAATTTGAATATCTAGTAAAGTGCAGTCTGGGCTGTTACTTCCAGTCTGGTGAAGAATGACTTGTAGGAGGAAAAAAAGTTTTCTTGTAGCAATTGTAAATAACTGGTACACTACAAACCTGAAAAAAATGGTTTCTCACCGTTTTGCGCGGGCAAATTTTTGGCGCTTTTTTTGTGCTTTTCAGTTTTTCAGTTTTCCAGGTTTTCAGGTTTTTCATTTTTGCGGAAACAAGCGAGCCGATCGACGCCAAGTGGAAAAAGGCGAAGAAGAGGAAACGGGCCGATCGCCGTTTGTGGGATCAAGGGAAACAAAATTTTTTATGGCCTGGAGTTGTGGACATGCGCATGTAAATTGAAAAAAAATAGAGATTTGCCTTCTGGTGGACCTACACCCTGGAATGAAGGTTGTTTGCATCGTTGGTAGGATACATTCAATTTGACTGTCCTGAAACATACCACATATCTCTGAATTTCTGCTATAAATTCTTATATACCAGGCTTTACATTCTTTCCCAGTTTAATTTCAATTGAATTTTTTTTTGTTTAACCACTTACCCCCTTTCACATTACCTTCATTTAATAGTCTCAAGCATCAAGCTATCGCCTTCATTTGCGTCACCCCAATTGGCACATTCTAACTGATTTACATCTGTTACTAAGATATTTCATCCATTCCGTCTTCACACATATAGCCAATTGATTGTGTGAACAAAAAAAATTCTATTTTTAGGTCATTTACTCTTTCCTACTATTTATCAATTTTTTATAATATACATTTTTCTTTTGGGATTAAAATATTGTTATATTTAAAAACTCTAATAGTGAATATTCAGATACTATAATATAAGAAAAAATAACAAAAATCTATCAAAAAAACAATACAACATATATATTACACATATATTATAAACTTATAAAGAGAAAAAAAAAACGCCACTAAATTATGAACAACGACAATAATAACAATTTTAGTTTCCAATCTGGCTATCCAGACCAACAAGTCAAGACTACAGGTAGCAAACCTAAAACTATACATGTTGCTCATAGAAGATCACCTAGTGAATTAACAACTTTGATGCGTATGTATACTCTCCATCGCCAATTCTTTTTTGTTTCCTCTTAGGTTTCTGAAATACTAACTCTTTTTCGTACTTTAACTCTATTTTATTTGCATACAGTCGAGCAATTGAACTTACAACGTCAATTGGAAATAGTTCAAGCTCAACAACAACAAATTCTACAACAACAACAACAACTGAATCAAAAATCAAATGCATTGAATCAGCAACAAGCTCAAAATTCCTTCAATTTCCAAAATTTGAACTTAAACCAAAATCAACCAAACTCTAGGAATAACTACCATCATAGAAGATCTTCAAGTAATCAATATCAATATCAAAACCAAAATCAAAACCAAAGCCAAATGGATAAAGATAATTCATCACTTAAAACTCATAGAAGGTCACAATCTTCAATCACATCAGTTGGTAGTATTCCATTTTCTAAAACTGATCCTAGACCTCAAGCTTTAGGTCATACAAGAAGACACTCCCTAGGTTTGGCTGAAGCAAAAAAAGCAGCAGCTGAAGCACATGCTCAAAGACAAACTAACTCTCCTTCAAAATTGTCAATAGCCTCAAATTCTTCACAATCAACTGATATTGACTCTCCAACTACTATCAATGAGAATTCAGTCAATCCTCCAGTTTTCAAATTCCCTGGCTCTCCAAAACTAGAACCTCCTATCGATTATGACTATACTCTTGCTTCTAAACATTCAAGAAATAGATCTAACATATCTGATAAATCTCCTCAAGGAAATTTCCAATTCCCTCCAAAAGAATCAAATTCAAACACCTTACAACCACCTCAACCTGCTTTTGCTGATAGACAATCAGTTAATCATAGAAGTACAGGCTCTGATATGAGTTTGAATTGGAGGAAACAACAAACTTTATCACCTCCTCAGAATCCTAACACAAACTTTGAATCTCCAAATTTTATACCAGGACATCGTTCAAGAAACTCGTATGGTGGTTCTATTTCATCAATTTCTCAATTTAATCAAAGTGGTAATGGCCAAAGGAAATCACTTTTTGCTCCATATTTACCTCAAAATTCTTTACCTGAATTAATCAACGAAGGTAAATTAGTTACAGGTACTTTACGTGTAAACAAAAAAAACAGATCTGATGCTTACGTTTCTACGGATGGTTTATTGGATGCAGATATTTTTATTTGTGGTTCAAAAGATCGTAATAGAGCGTTAGAAGGTGACTTAGTTGCTGTTGAATTATTAGTCGTTGATGAAGTTTGGTCTTCTAAACGTGAAAAGGAAGAGAAAAAGAGAAGAAAAGATACAAAATTGAATTCAGATTTGAATGATGACGTACATAATGATGCAAGTACTTCAAGTGCTTTAAACGATCAAACTAAATCTTTGACCTCAAATTTAAAATCCGGATCTTTAAATAGGAAAAACTCCTTAAAGCAAAGACCAATTCAAAAGAAGAATGATGATGTTGAAGTTGAAGGTCAATCATTATTATTAGTTGAAGAAGAAGAAATTAATGATGATGCTAAACCTTTATACGCAGGTCATGTTGTTGCTGTTATTGATCGTATTCCTGGTCAATTATTCTCAGGTACTCTTGGTTTATTAAGACCTTCACAGGCTGCCAAGAAAGATAAGAAAGACAAAGATTCTTCAAACAATAAAAATAATGAAGATCGTCCTAAACCTAAGATTGTTTGGTTCAAGCCAATTGATAAAAAAGTCCCATTGATTGCAATCCCAACAGAACAAGCACCTAAAGATTTTGTTGAAAATCATGAAAAATATGCAAATCAAACATTCATTGCATCTATTAAAAGATGGCCAATCACTTCATTACACCCATTTGGTACTCTAGTTTCAAGATTAGGTCCTACTGAAGATTCAGAAGTTGAAGTGGAATCTATATTAAGAGATAATAATTTCATGTGTGATGAATACATTGATGGTGAAGAGAAATACATGTTAGATTTCCCAACATGTGACTACATATTATCTAAATCACAAAGAAAACAATATTCTGATGATTATATTATTGCATTTTCTCAAAATGGATCATTCTCTGATCATGCATTCCATGTTAAAAGTGTCGAAAACAATAAAATCGAACTAGGTGTTCACATTGTTGACGTTTCTGAATTTGTTTCTAATAATTCAAATTTGGATAAAAGAGCAAGAAAGAGATCACATGGTGTTTTCTTACCACAAAAAAGTGTCAACTTATTCCCTGATAATATTAATAAATTAATTTCTTTCCAAGAAGGCGTAAAATCACCTGCTTTATCTGTTATCTTTGAAATTGATTCGTTGACATTCAACATTGAAAATGTTTGGATGGGTGAAACTGTCATTAAACCATCCAAGAAGCTTACTTATGATGAACTTGATTCTATTTTAGAAGAAAAATCAAAACCAGATAGTGCCATTTCAGGTTATATCCCATCCTTAGCTTTAATTGCCTCAAGATTAAAAAAGAAACGTTTAAGTAATCCAAATCTTAATACTAAGAATATATTACCATTATTAGATCATTTAGATGATGAAAGAGTTAAATTAACTTTGAATATTTATGATAATATTCAATCAAATTTCATTATTGACGAACTTTTCCATAATGTTAATGCGGCAGTTGCTCAAAAAATTCATTCAGCTTTAGGTGATCGTGCATTTTTAAGAAAATATCCGATTCCAACATTAAATAAATTTGAATATTATCAAAGTAAAATTGCACAAATTGGTGTTGAATTAGATACAACAAATGCTGCTACATTCCAAAACTCTATTTTGAAAATTGATGATCCAATTAAAAGAGAAGCAGTTGAAACTATTTTAATTAAATGTATGAGTAGAGGTAAGTATGTTATTGCAGGTAAAACAGATCAAGAACTTGGCCATTATATTTTTAATTTACCAACTTATACACATTTTAATGCTCCATTGAGAAGATATGCTGATATAATTGTTCATAGACAACTGAAACATATAATAAATAACACTATTGATCAATATTCAGAAGATATGGATTCATTAAAAGTTGTAAGTGATTATTGTAACTTCAAAAAAGATTGCGCCAATGCAACCCAAGAACAAGCAATCCATTTACTTTTATGCCAAACAATAAATGATATGAGTTTAAAAACCGGTCAAGTCTTATGTACTGGTATAGTAATTCAAGTTTATGAATCTGCATTTGACGTTTATTTACCTGAATTTGGTATTGAGAAGAGAGTTCATGGGGATCAATTACCATTATCTAAAGCTGAATTTGATAATACAAACAAAATTTTGAAACTCTTCTGGCAACCTAATATTGACTCATCAACTTATGTTCCAGCTGATGAAAATGATTCATTATCTTACAGAGCTTCAATTAAAAATAAATTTAGAGGTTCAGCTGTTGATGTTGCTAAGAATCAAGATACTGAATCTACAAAACAATCGGGTTTATTGAGTGATGAAATGTTTGACAAATTAAGAAAAATGAATTTAGAACCACCAAAGATTGCAGTTAAACTCCCTGAAGATGGCGAAAAATTACTTGACCCATATTTCAAAGATTTAAATACAGAAATCGATGGTACTAATTATATGCAAGATATTAAATTGTTAAGTAAAGTGCCAGTTATTTTAAGATCTGAAGTTGGTATGGCTTTACCATGTTTAACTGTCCGTGTTTTAAACCCATTCTGCAACATAGATAATCAATCAAAGTAATGACAAAAGAAAATATTAATCACATATCTTTTTTTCAATAGTAACTGGCAAAGGAAATAATATATATATACTTGTTTACAAACAATTAATATTTTCAGAAATATTACCACTAATAATATTAATAATTCAAAACTTTTTGTTTTACCTTTTTACGTCTAAACCATAATGATAAACTACGTTTTTTTTGTTTTCATGCATTTCATTTTTAATAATTCTTCATTCATTTATATATCCACTGCTCTTTGTTAGTCTTTTTTTTATTCTACAATTATTTCTGATTTTAAATCCAAAAATATATATAGGTTAGCGTTTATATAATCCTTATTTATTAATATAAATAATAAAAATATAACATTTATTTGATACAAAAAAAAGTCTTATAAATTATACAAGATACATAAATTATCTGAAACTTGATATAGATCTTATGGATGTAGATTTAGGATGTTGTCTGAGCGATCTCGTACGTGGTGGCCCCATGCTTTGTCTCATACTTTGAGTTCTTTCAACTTCAGTTTTCTTATCCAATGAAAAGTCTTGCAAATATTGATCTTCTAAATTATCATCATTTATTAAATTCGATGTACTTTGATCTAGTAAGTATTTGATTGCATTAAACCAAATATTATGTCTTTGTCTTGTTGGACATGTGATTTTCATAGTTTTCTCATGTGATTTAATAACAATACTTTTATGATATAATCCAGGAGGTAATGGTGTATTATCATCAACTGATTTAACATCAATAATTGAAATAGCTTTAATTTGTGCTTTAGATGGATCAATTTCAGAAGGATCGCCAATAGACCAATATAAAGTCACAGTATATGGATGTAACCAGAAATATCTTTGATGTCTACCATTTGATACAGATGATAATGGTCCCATTCTTCTATAATATTTGTACAAATACTCACCGGCATTTGTTTCCATAATAAGTCTAGTCATTTGTGCATGATTGGATAAAATAGTATCAACCGAAGCCAATGATGACAAATCTGTTTGTTCCTTTGGTAAATTCAAAGCAATCTTATTAGATGTGAATGATGTAGAGTAGTTTTCACTAATAGTTTCTGGAACAACACTTGGGCTATTTACTAATTGATTTTTATTCTCTTTATACCATTGATGGCTTTTAAGCAATATATTATAAAATGAATTTGGAACAACTGTAACATTTGGAATGTCTGGTGTTCTGGATACAGTTGTGGCAACATATCTGTCTTTTGGAATACATAAATAGTTGAGTTTTTCACCCTTTGATATTAAATTATCAACAGTTATTGGTTCCCTATTTTCAAGTTTATCAACCTCATCTTGTGTTAGTAATTTCAAATTTAGTTCGGAAGCTTTTTCATTCAAATCTTTTGTTGTAATCTTACGCCTCTTCAATCTTGTAATATCATCTTCCGAAATGACATGCAAATTGTAGGTTGAAGCAATTTGTTGCAAATCATGAACAGTATAGGTTTTTGGAGCCTTGGCTTCTTTACTTTTAGCAATAATTTCAGACCATTCCTCTTTTTTAACTGCAACATAACCTAGGTTATTCAATCTAGTTTCTAAATCAGTAAATGGAATGTCTTCAATTTTAAACAATGAATTTATTGCTTTAGCTTCTGAAGCAGGAACTAAAATAAATCCTTCATTTTTAGCCATTGTTTCTAAATCATAGTTATTTGATACTGCATCAAAATATTCACTTTGAGCAATAGAGTTTACTGATACCTTAGATGGATTTTCGGAAATTTCTTTCAACCTATTGATTGCTGGATTGCTTGGAGCTTTAACGTCGTATCCCAATAACATTAATCTTTCTGCTAGTGCTTTTGGCTCAGATGATTCATTGAGTTGTTTTGTCATCTGTGAGATTTTCTCGATTTTAGAATCATATTGCTTTTGCAGTTGGGTAATTTCATCTTGTAATTTCGCAATATTTTGTCCGTTTGCATTTTTTTCAGTGGTAGTATTAGTTGCAATAGGAGCTAAATCTAAATCTTTCGATTTGTTAATATAAGCTATAACAGCTTCTAAAGCGCTTTGCTGAGACTTCAATTCAATTTGTTTGACTTCAATACCATTTTCAATTTTGGTAATCTTTTTTGAAAGAGATGATGTCAGCTTGTTATCAATCAACTCACTTGATGCAACAGATAATCTGTTGATCTGTTTATTAATTTTGGTTTTTTGATGTTTCAAATCTTCCAATTCACTATTGAGTTTCATAATATTTTCCTTTAATTTATCAGCTTTTGTACCCAAAATTGTTTCGACAGGAACAGATATACTATATATTGAACTATTTGAAGATCTAATTGAATGTTTAGAATGGCTCTCCAGCTCTTCTAGCATATTTTTCTTAGATTCTAAATCTGATTCAATGTCTTCAGCTTCATGTGAAATATTAGCCAAGTTATCCAGAATATCGCCATTTTCTGTAATTTTTTCGCAAAGTGCTTCATATTCTTCAGTTGGGAGTACGGTATAACCCATTTTTTCAATATATGGAACAATCACATCAAAACTTTGATTTGTTAAATCATTTAGATTTTCAGAAGTTACTGTCGCAACAGATGAAGATTTTTGCATAGTAATGCCCTTTTGCAAGACATTTGATGGATTTTGTTCGTTGACTAAAACCATACCTTTGGATTTAGCATAATCATGCAACATAGAATCATTTACAGAATTTTCATTTTTCAACGATTCTAGCTCTGCAGCATGCCTTTGTTTAGTAAGTTCATTATTAGCAACCAAATCTTCAACTTCTGAAATATGCGATTGTTTAAGAGTATCCAATTTAGTTTGAATATTTTCAATCTTAGTTTTATGTTTTAAAACTTCGCTATTGGATTTTTGATTGATATCTTTCAATTGAGCTTCACAGCTAATAATAGTTTCTTCCATCTTTTTACTCAAATCAGATAATAGGTCATCTTTTTCAATGATTTTAGATTTCGCTTCCTTCAATTCAAGCTCTATTTTTTTAATGGTTGAAATTGAATCAGCGTATTTCGTATCTTTGTCAGCCAAAGTTTCTTCCAAATTAGATAGCTTATTTTTATAAGTATCAATTTCTTTATTTAATTCATCATTTGATAGTTTAACGTTTTCAAAATCAGTTTCAGAAACTGCTACATAATTCAATAGGGCTAATTTTTCCTTCAAATAATCGATATTCGTTATTGATTTCTTAAATTCTTCTAAGTTAGCTAAAGCGTCATTTAATTTTTGCTTCTTTTCAGCCAGTTCCATTTTTAAATCATTAAGTTCGTGTAGTTGTTTTTTAGCCTCATTATTTTTGGTATTCAAATCTGATTCTCTTTGTTTGTGCTCAATAATAGGAATAGTTATCATTCCCAACGATGTCGACTTGGATTTAACAAATTCAGCAGTCGGATTGTGTAATTGTTCAATTTGTTTGTTAAGTTCTTTCTTCTCTTTTTCTACGTCGTTTACTTTATTTTGAATTTCATGTATTTGATCTGATAGATCGTTAACACTCTTCTTCAATAATTGATGTTCTTCTGTTGGTAAAACAACCAAACCCAAGTTGCTAGATTTGTCTTCAATATACTTGACTGATGGTTTATTCAACTTCTCCTTTAACTCTTCTAAAATTTTAAGCTCTTCTTTCAATTTGAAATTAGCTTCATTGACAGTGTTATATTTAGAAGACAAATCCACAATTTTATCACTTAATTCGTTGTTGCTTTCTTTCAAATTATCATAATCGGATAAATTTTTCGTCATTGAGTCATGATCTATAATAGGAACAGGAATATATCCTAACATTTTTGATTTTTCTTCAATATAATTAATATCAGGTTGTTTATATGATGATTTAATTGATGACAACTCGCTGTTAGCTTTGTCTAAATCATCTAAGGTAGATTGAAGTTTCTTTTCCTTTATTTCTAAAGATGAGATTTTTAATAACATTTTCTCTTTTTCGTCAACCATAGACTCAATTTCTTCTCTCTTCTTGCTTAACTCAGTCTCAACATTCTTTAAAGTATCCAGTTCAAAGTTCATTTCATCAACTCTTGCAGCTTTTGCTTCTAATTCGCCTGCTCTGGCAATCAAAACAGTTAACTCGGAATCCTTTTGAGCTAATATTTTTTTGATTTCATTCAAATTTTCAGCTTGTTTTTTATGAATTTCTGCTTCTTGTGTCTTTTCTTCTAGGCTTTTCTGAACTGATTCATGTAATTCTAAGGAAACTGTTGTTTGCCCGGTAATACTTGATTGTTTCTCTAAATCTGCTTTAACTTTATAAATTGATATCAGTTCCCTTTCTTTCTTCTCTAAAGCAGCTGCATTTTCAGCTAATTGTTTTTGTAACAAAGTATGCTCGTCAGCTGGGAGAACAATTAAATTATGTATATTTGATTTTTCTTTGATATAATCAGAAGTTGGGGATTCTAATTGCGATTTGAGCAACTTTAATTCACCTTCATTTAAATCTAAAGTCTTTTTAGCCATTTCAATTGATTCAGTTAATGATGCTTCAGATTTTTTCAATTTTTTGACTTCAGTATGTTTTTGAATTAATTCTTCTTCAATTTCTTTATACTTTTGAATTGTATCCTTATTGGATGTTATAATTTCTTTCATGGATTCATGCTCTATCATTGGAATAGCAGATAATTCATGTAATGACGCTTTTTTATAAATGTAGTCTTTATCAGGATTCTCAAATTTGTATTTTATGGAGTCTAGTTCTGCTTTTGTTGTGTTTAATTCTTGTTTTGCAGATGTTAATTCTTTACTGATTTGTTTAACATCTTGTAAAAGTTTATTGTTTTCTTCTTTGAAATTTCCCAGTTCTAATGATATTGGTTCAATTGAGTCGTGTGATTGTTTCATTAAGTTATGCTCATTTGTAGGTAAAGCAACTAAATCATGAATACTTGCTTTATTAATAATATAATCTAGATCGGGTTTTGCAATCTTCAATTCTAAATTAGAAATGGTATTCTCAAATTCAGATGATGATTGTCTCAGATTTTCAATTAATCTTTCAAGTTCATTAATTTTGGTATCTTGATCATCAGAGGTTTTAAGTAGTTCATTAATTTTTATCTCTTTATCACTTAGCTGTGATTTAACTATGGTTAATTCTGTATTAGATTTTAACAATGATTTCTCTAATTCAGTAATTTTATTAATTATCTCTTCATGCTCAGATATGTTAATAGCAATAAGACTCAAAGATGTTGATTTTGACAAAATATAATCTTTATCAGGCTGATCATAAAGCTTTTTCAAATTTTGAAGATCTGTTTCTTTATGTGTTATATCAATTTGCAATTTATTTCTAATTTCTGTAAGTTTTGAAATTTCCGACTCTTTTTCTGTTAATAATTGTTTACTATTTAGATATTCAGAATTTAATGCTTCAAATTCAATACTTAGCTTATTTAAATTATTATCAATATCAGATTTCTCATTGGTTAACCTTGTTATTTCTCTATTTTGATTATCATCCTTGGATTTATAATCTGAAATCTGTTTATTGAATTTATTTATATCAAATTCTAAAGAAGATATCTTTGATTCCATTTCTTTATGATGTTGATTATCTATTGCAATTAAATTCAAAACGGATGATTTATTTTTAATATAATCAATATCTGGATTATCTAATTTATTCTTAATAAGTTTAAATTCTTCAGATTTTTGATTTAGTTCATTAGAGATATCATTTATTTTAGAAATGCTATCTTCATTGATTTTCTTTAATTGTATGATTTCATTATCCATTTGTTTATGATTATCAATAGGTAAGGGTATCATATTATTCAAGTTACATTTAGATTCAATATATTCCATTGAAGGATTTTCAATTTCGGATTTTAAGGTTATCAATTGATTGGTTAAATTATCTATTTCATTTTTGGGTAAAATTTGTAACTTATTTTCATTAGTTAAAATATCATTATCATTTGTAGTGTTAGTTGATGATAAAAATAATTTTGTTGAAATATCATCAGATAATGAAATTGTTTTAAACTCGGATAAATCTATTTGCTTTAAATTAAGATCATAATTAGTAGATTCTAGTGTTGTCTTTGGTACAATAAGCATATAATTGGTTTTCGATTTATTAACGATATTTTTCTTTATTATGTTATCACTACTTTGTGAAATCATATCTGAGATATCTAAATAATTATCAATATCCATATCAACTTCTTTATTATTGAAATCTGTATCATTTGAGTTTGTTAAATCATCTGGTAATATTTGAATATTTGAAGAAGGATTAACAAATGAATCATTGTTAAAGTCACCCCACGAATTATCCAATTTTTTATTACTTTTGATAGATTTAGTTGGAGATAATTTTTTATTTTTCGAATTTAATAAATCTTTCCTATATCTATGATTTTGTAATCTTAATTTATTAATTTGATTATATAATAATTTGATATTATTTTTTAAAGTATCAGAGTCTAAATTAGATAAATCTTCAAATAATTGATCAGGTAAAGGATCTTGTATAATTGAATCATCAAAATCACTAAATGTAGTATCATTAGTTTTATTAATATTTTTAAATTCGTCATTATTTTGAGATTTTAAATTTTGTAATTCTGATTTTAAATTAATAATATTTTTATGAAGTATATCATTTTCATCATTTAAATTATCATTTGAATCTTTTAACTCTATAATTTGAGAATTCAATTTATTAATAGTTTTAGATGAATTTTCATTTAATTCTTTATTTTGATTATTTAAAGTATCAATTGTAATTTTTAATTGATCGATATTTTTTTTAGAAATTGAAATTTCTTCAACTGAACTTGATAAATCTAATTTATTTTTCTCTAAAGTTTTCTCTAAAGTTCCAACATCGGTTTGTAATTTCCAAATATCATCATTTAATTTTTCTTCATTTTTACTTAATTGATTATGAATTATATTCAAATTTGATAATTGCGTTTTCAAATTCTCATTTTCATTATTTAAATTTTGAACTTTTTTTTTAAATTGTCTATTTTCATAAGTTAACCTTCTTGATTCAACTAATAAACCATCACTTAAATCACTTAAAAAATCAACACTTTTATCAGTATTAACATGAGAAATTTGATTATTAAGATTATTTGAATTATTAATCATGCTATTATTTTCATTATTTGAATTATTAAATTGAGATTGTTGAATAATTGAAAATGGCATATGAATTTTCGGCTCGACATCTTTTTGATTTAAAACAGGTTTGATGCTATTCAAATTCAATTTTTTCTCTAAACTGTTAAGCTGTTTCTTCAAATCATTAGTTGAGTTATTACCAAATATCATTGGATGTAATGGACGTTCTTCGTTATCATCGTTTAGAATATCGTCTTTTGCGATTCCCATATTGTTCAAGTCTTTGAAGGCCCCTGACATAATGGTTGAATCGTGTTAATCGTTTCTTTATATATTGTCTATATATATATTTATCTATGGGAGCAGTATAAATGGTTCCCGACCGTAGATCATTAAGCGTAAGCAAGACACTCAGGAAGTAAACAAAGCTGGTGAAGGCGAGTGCCACAGGGAAAAAAAAAAGGAGGGATTTTTTGAAAACTGTGCGAGGCCATCAGACTGAGATGATATCCGTGAGCTGTATGTATGTGAAGGAAGAACTGACTGCCTGGGGTCTAGTTTGACGGGTCAATACGGTGGGAATACACTAGAATAAAAGGAGAACAAATATGGTATGTATATTGAGTTTTATAAACTCCCTCTTTTCCAGGCAGCTGTTATCCATTGAAGCAGGAAAAGAGAAGGGAAAAAACACATTTTAATTCAAAGTGATACTAACAATTGGAATACTACAGATCAGGTTAAAGAAACTTCAAAAAGCTAAAGAGGAACAACGTAAGAATGGGAACCAAACGGACAATGTTGCCGGTACCGATATATCGGTTGCATTTTTAAGAGCTAAAAGAGATTTGTCCGAGTACGAAGAAATTCCAGGTATTGAAATTTTTTATGAACCTAACGATCCCTTAAAAATATCACTAACTATTAAACCTGATAAAGGATACTATAATGGGGGTATATTTCATTTTACGTGTGTAATATCTGAAGATTATCCTAATGCAGCGCCAGATTTTAAATGTTTAGAGAAAATATATCATCCTAATATTGATTTAGAAGGGCATGTGTGTTTAAATATATTACGAAATGACTGGAAACCTACATTAACTCTGCAATTAATATTTGCAGGGATATTACATTTATTTTTACATCCTAACCCTAATGATCCACTAAATACTGATGCTGCCAATAATTTAGCCAAATTTCCAGAAGTTTTTGCGCATAATGTTAGAACTGCAATGAACGGTGGATACGTCGGAAACGAAAGGTTCAGCAGAATCACTGGATTTTTTTAAAGAAAGATTATTCAACATTAGAAAAGGTATAAATAATATATAATATATAGTATATGTAAAATACAATATGTATTATAAAAACAGATTGATTAGTTATTAGTTATTAGTTAATCATAATAATAATAATATTATCAACATAAAATCATTAAACTTGAGATATTGGATGTAAGCGTGATTAAGTATACAATGTGTGAGCAAAAGGTATCATAAGATATGAAAATAAGAAAAAAAAAACCGGCTTAATATTTCATTATATCATAATGTCTTTAACAATGTATAATTGGACATGACTAATAACTGTTATGAAAAGATTTAGGAAAAATAAATTGGAAAGAAATGGTAACAAGAATTGAAATAAATTGGAGAGAATAGAATATGTTTTTTTTTTAATTTTTTTTTAATTTTTTTTTTGTCGTTGTTATTTTCAAAGGATATCGTTGACTGAAAAATATTAGACTCTAGAGTGACCAGAACCTGAAACACCTTCGTCAGAAGAGACGCTTGGAACAAAAGTATTGTCAACGTCTTCAGAGGCGTGAGAGTGAGAATGTTTGTAGTTATCAACAAAAGTCATTTCAGAGTTTTCAACGGAACCACCAGAAACACTTGAAACGGTGTTTTTATCAGCAGCTTCATTTTGTAATACTGGTTGTTTGTAGTAGTTGTATTCGTGGAAAGAATTTCTGGTAGCAGTATATGAGATGAAAGATTTTGATGTTTTAGAGGAAACTTGAGAAAGTTTAATCATGTTTCTTGCAGCAAGGTTTAAAGTAGAGATAGTAATAGCCATTTTGTTTGTGAGTGTGTTGTAATAGTTGTTTAGATATATACAAAAGAAAAAAAATAGATTGCAAGAGGATAGGAGGGTGAAGAAATCGGGATGAATGAAAAGTGGGATAGCATGGGCTTTTATAGACCAAGATGATTCAATATCGAAGCACATTTTGCGCAAACCGCTCTAATTGGTTTAAACAAGCTATTTTTGTGGGGAGATCGAGTCATTTGAGCTTATCAGATCCGAATTCCCGTTAGCATGGGGCAATGCTGTCCGCATGTCCGGGGTTCCTCTTCCCACCCTTTTTTGACACTTGCGCACCCCCCGGACACACGGGGACAATTATACCCCCCGGAACACTTACTCCGAAGCGTATCACATACCCACACATCCTTGCACCGATGATTCACCATCTCGCGCCTGCTCAGGCCGGACCCCGACCGGAATAAACATCCCGCAGGCCCCGGAGATTCTCATACCGTTGCTGCGCCACGTCTGTACCGTTAACGTCATCGTATTCAGAAAGCACCGCCACCGCTTGCGCCACGTCTTCAATAGCTTTCTGAGCATCACTTCTGGGCGTGGCGTGTGGCTGAGCAGATTTCTTACTTTTCCGGGTCTTCTTCACAATTACGTAAAGACGCTGGAGACAAGTTTCACCTTTTTCACTCTTTTTAAGGTGTTGAAGCAGTGTATCAATAGCTGCAGTGACGTCTTCTTTGGTTGGTGGTACTCGTTCTCTGTTGGCTGCACTCTCCCGAGCTGAGTTTATCACTGCTTCGTCATAGTCAAGAGAGTATGATGCTTTCCCACCAATGTATTTACTCGGATCAGCTTCTTCATCACTGCTTCCATCTTCTTCTTCTTTTTGTTCGTCCTGCTCTTCCACTTCCTCTATCTTCCCGGAGTTTCTGAATATCTTGGCCTCCGCCTGTTGTTCTTTAAACATACTGTACAATGCTTCCTTTTCACTATCACTATCACTGTAATGATCTTCTTTATTGATACCCTCAACGATATCGCCTACGTTTTCTCCATCACTTGAAGACGCACTCGATGACAAATCATTCTCACCCAATCTAGTCTTCTCAATCCGTCTCTTTCTTATCACATCCCCATCTTCTAATGAATCAATTTTCCGTTTCATGACCATACAGACCCTGCTGTCCTGTAATGTGTACACTAAGAAAGGGGGAAAAAGGCCCAGATTTTCACTTCATTAGTGTCCTGTTTTTTTCTGTTTTTTCACAAACTAGTCCTCGCTCGATTGCACACTAATGCACGTAATTAACCCTTATATTGCTGATTATTATTTTTTCATTATCAAGCTTGTTTCTTTTTTTTTTCTGTTTTCTCTTTTTTTAAAAAAAAGAATATCCCTGCATATATCAAACCACCACTTGTTGTGACATACACACACACTCCATTTCTTATTTACATTAGCTCTATAAACTATAGTAATGACTAATGACAATATCGACTTTGACTCTTTGTTGGATCTAGAATCTCAATACTACCAGACTAGTTATCAAGATGCTTTGATTAAAGGTTCTCAGCATACTTTACACGATGGTAAAGTTTTCGGTATACAAACCGGATTTCAACGTTTTGTAATTATTGGTGCTTTAAAAAGAGCTAATCAAATCCTTTTACAAGTTATACAAAATAAATTGAAAAACGATACTAATAATGCTAATACCAAACTTGAAAAATCTTTAAAATCTATAGATCAAATTCAACAACTGTTAAATTCGTTCTATACTGAAAATGAATCCGATAGTAAAGCAGCTATAAAATCTTCAAATTCTGCAATTGATGTAAATTTATACGAGAAAAATATTAAAGTTATTAGATCGAAATTGAAAATCATCTATTTACAATTAGGTTACAAAGACTTGTATTCAAATATTGAAAAATCCTGTAATTTAGTAACAGGTGAATTAAAATCTACTCAATTGCTCAACGATGATCAGGATATTTGGTAATTGGAAATTTATCCCTCTTAGTCCTGTAAATGATTCTCAATTTCAAACCCTACATCATCAGAAAATTTCTTAACTATATTCCAAGGTACATTACATTTCCATTTAGTTTGTCCACCAATTGTATCTCCACCTTTTATCTTAATTAATGTTTTCAATGATGATAATGTTGCTATTTCAGTCATTAATTCAACATCATTAATTAATGCTTCTTCATCACCAACATTTTCTATCCATATGGATCTTAAAATCGCTAATAATCTCTCCAATTTAAATGGTAATGCAGCTGATATATCCCTTCTTAATTTACCAATTCCCTCAGATTTTTTAATCCTTTTAACTCGATTCTTGAAAATTGAATTATTGTCTTTATGCTTACTAAAAAATTGTTTATCAAATTTAGATTCATTATAACTTGCTAAAAATGACGCAATAACTAAATATTTGGTTTTAATCGATAAATCATAATTCCCAAATTTATTATTATTACTACTATTACTAGTACTATTTTCATTCATATTTTCATTCAGTTTATATTTCCCTGTTTGATAATCAATTAAAGAAATTTCAGAATTTTCTAACTTTGTTACAACTGATATTTTTTTACTTAATAATGATTTATTCTTCATAAATGTTGTAAATATATCATTGTTACCTTTAATAATTTCACCCTTCTTGAGAATAGGATCAACAAATATAGGCCATATCTTAGTTATTATTGGTATCACATTTTCAATATTCTTACTTAAATATGATGAATAGGTATCTAATATAATATCAACAAACTGTTTAAATATATTCCTTTTATCGTTATCATTTAATTTAAATTCTATAATTTGAATCTTCCTGATTTGCTCGTTTTCAGCTTCATTACCCTTTTCATTTCCATTTTTTATTTCATCATCAAAATTTATATCTTCTTCATTTTCATAATTTTCAATTTCTTTATCATCGTTTTCCCTTTTCCTATCTAACGCAAAATCCCAAAAATGATTGGAATATTTCATATTAATTATATCCCGAAATTCATCTTCTTTATATTGATTGAATATTATAGTAGGTATGCTTAACGTAGATATGTCCAATATATCAGATCTTGTAACAACATTTACGAATGTGAATTTATTTAGATTATCATAATCAAGTTCATGTATTTTAGTTAAGCATTTAATCAACTCACCAGGATTTTCTGTCCCTACCAATTTATCAATTTTATCTAAAACAATTATTAAAGGTTTCTTATCATTCTTACTTGAGATTTTTTTCTCATATTTTAATATCTGTTTTAAACTAACTGGTAATGTAGAGATATTATCACATATGGTTATATTATCAACATATTCAGAAAACGCTAAATTATAATAAACCATTAACGATTTATGTATTTTTTTAATGACTTCCCTTTGTGTAAAACAAAACTCACATTCAATTATCAAACTATCAATAGCGTGTTCATTCTTTAGATATTCTAAATACTTGTTTAATGTAAATGTTTTACCTGTTGAAGGCCCACCTTCTAAAATTAACGAAGGTGTCATCAATGATAAACTAGGCTGTAAAAACGCATTTAACATGCACACTTCTCGTTCTTTATATTTAACTAGCTTATGTATCATATTTTCATTTCTTGTCATGTATAGGTAGATGTATATATATAGTTTACTATACTCACTGCAAGCTGATTGAAATTGAAAACAAAAGATCAAGAAACTTTTCAAAACGTCAACTTTTCATGTTATCGTTTCCACGCACCACTCTATATATTTTACTTGCTTTGATCTATACAATTTTACTTATTTTTATTTTCCTTTCTAGCCAATTTATTAAATAATCATATACTGATATCACTTAAATCATAGAATTTTGTTTACTCAAACGATTCAGAATTGAAGTTTCTGGGCTTTTATCAACAATTCCTAAAACGTTTGTCTTGGATAACAGATCAGTACGATATTTTTCATAGAATACAGTATGTGTAGTATCTTTTAAATCTTGAAGACATGCACCTAATAAACAGGTTCTTAAAATCAAGAAATCTGAATGCTCTGGATCATCAATTTTTATAATACCGTGATTGACTTTTCTGATTTTATGTTCGACTTGATCGATTATTCTTCTCTCTGTACCTGAAACTATAGCTAATGGCACTAAATTCATTATTGTTTCGCATTCCGATTCATCAACATCTTCAAAGCAAACAGAAAAATCATAAATGATAATATTATTTTCGTTAATATCTTTCATAATCAATGACCTATTTAAATCTCTTTCGGATTCAGTCATTAAATCTGCTTTTGACATAATCGGTATAAGATTACATCTTGAGCTTAATTCTTTCATCGTGGTAATATCTAATTCGCATAAACCTTTACCTGTTGGTCTAATGAAATATAAAACAGCATGAATTCTTGTATCTTTAGTTTTAGTATTTCTTTGAATTCTACACTCTTCACTTAACATTTTCTCAAACTGCTCATCAATAAAATCAACAATCTTTTTAGTTGATGATTTGTTATCAATAAAATCGCCAAACCCTGGTGCCATTGTGATATCCAAAATGATTTGAGTACCGCCTTCATAAATTCTTGCTGTATTTTGTTGCAATAGTAACTCAACTGGAGAAGATCTGTTGGTAGGTATGATGTCTTCATCGCATAATGTGTTGATAAATGTCGATTTACCTGTACCGCATTCGCCTAACACCAAAATAGATAACTGTAATCCACGTTTTAGAAATTTACGTTGACGGATTTCTTCAGCTGTTAACTATTGTAAAAATAAAGGTTACATTGTTTTACAGTTAGTATCTTCAGAACAATAATTCTTGCCTTGTTTGATTTGTGCTTTTTTTTTCCTTAAAAAAAAGTTTATAATAATACAGGTGGGAATATAAAAATATATAATTACTTACGGAATTAATTTTGGATGTAGTATTAATTGCTAGTTCTTGCATTGTCGATATATAATGTGAAACGCCGGATCACTGTAAAAGGGAATACCAAAAGAAAAACAATAAGAAACGGGGCACATAGAGCAAACATGGCATATTTGCCTTCGTTAAAATCGCAGTGTGCTTTCATCTGTTCCATTGTACAACTCTTCCAGTTCTGAGTGTGTTGTTCGTGGTATATATGGCAACACACGGAACCACTTGTCTAGTAGATCAACATCCGTGGCTAGTGAGATGATGTCGTCGTAGCATTTAAGTAGATCAGTAATCGATAAATGGAAACTATCCTTTATGAAATTAACAGGAAACGTTATTTTAGGTTTTTTAGACCCCAAAAGAACAACCACAGCACATATATGTTCAGGAGGGTAGAATAAGCATATAGGTAGTCGTGATAATAGCTCAAATAAATATGTACAATGATTTCCAAATAGGTTTTTTGCTTGTTTATCCCAATCTTCATTGGGTGATTCGGAATTTCCAGATTCTGTATTGATCTTCAACACATCCAAAGTTATTTTATATGGATTCGGTGGTATTACATCAAAATTTAGCTCCTGTAACATCAACTCCTCTAATTTTACTATGTTATCTTTCCATCTCCAGAAAATTTTGGAATCTTCGTCAACAGGATCTGGTTTCCCCGATGCCACACGGGCACAGACTTTGACGAAATCTTTTAAATTCCTTCTGCATTCTTCAGATTTGCAAGCAATGAATAGAGATGTTGCACCAATTTCAAAATAGTGAAACTTGACTAAATCGTCAAGCATATAAAATCTATGGAAACATGTCGCAGCTGTAAGACCAACAGATCTGGACAATCTTAAGTTTTTGCAACAATTGAATATAAAGACAACACCTTTGACTCGTTTGTTAAGCTCGTCCTGGAAACTCATATTTACTTTCCTTGATGCTGTTTCACGTTCAAATTGGTCCAAATCAAACAACCATGTACTACTTTCAATATCAACAACTCCGTTCCAGTATTGGTCCAGATCGGGATTCTTTAAACCAGAAACATTGTTATTGGACATCATATAATATTAATGACTTAGATGATTGTAACAGATGGGTCCCTTGTAAAACCAGATGATCAGATACCCACAGGCAGTAGAAAGTATGGTCACATCCTTCACTTCTCATCTTCATGTCAAGACGAGCGACGGTGCATTTTCTCTTTGAGAGAAAAGATACCATTTTAGTTTTTCTTCATATACTGTTGATTTTAGGTAATCGTATTTACACATGGATAATTGTTTGTACATATTTATTCAGTTATTTATTTATAAAATTATTTATTAGGTAGATAGCTCATCCATTTTTCTAGAAACATAATCCAAGACATAACTTTGCTCGATCAATCCATCAAAACGAGAGTAATGTCTTTCCGTATATGGAACAATTGCATCTATATATTGCATAATACCTTTGATTTGATAAAGTTTTTCTAAATCATATTTATCAAGAATAACTCTGATAACTTTTTGGGCAACTTCGAAAAGACGAGCATTGGTATTCCAATCTCTTATTCTTTTAAACAAAAGTAAGATTTTATCACTTTCAAGATTACTGATTAATTCTTCAAGCTCAAATGAACCTATATTAGATTCTGGATCATCATTTTGAGAAATACATTCTTTTAAAACATTGTATAATCTCATTGGATGATTTATATCCAAGGCAAGCATGAATGCATTGATCCAATCGCCGTGTAATATACAATTTCTTAAATCTTGATCTTTTTCAACTTCTGCTTGTTTCTCGATTGCTTTGAGAGCGTTTGTTTCATCTGTGTTATCTTGCCATATAGTAATAGCACCATCTGAATCTGCCGAGATGAATTCATCTCCGTTATTTTTAACACCTAAAGCCCAAATTCTATTATCGTGATTATCTAATGTATTAACACATTCACCTGAACTAACTTCCCAGACTTTGATTAATCCATCGGCACCTGCTCCAATGATATATTGATTTTTACAAAGAAAGTCAACTCTTTGAACTGCATTTGAAGAACCTTCATAACTTTTGGTACATGATCCATCCTCTAAATTCCAAACTCTACAAGTCTGATCACCAGATCCTGTCACAATTAATCTATCATATTTACAAAATGAAACATCATAAACTGCTCTTTTATGACCACGTAAAACATGTAATGTCTCACCACCTTGTAAGTCCCATATTTTACAAGTTTTATCATGACTTGCAGTTGCAAGGAAATCGTTATTTGGACTTATGTCAATAGCATGAATCATTTTATCATGTGCTTTTCTAGTATAATCTGCATTTTTAATAGTGATTGGAAAATCACTCACGTTTGAAATATTTGGAATACTCCATTTCTTTATTGTTAAATCTTCTGACGCTGTTATTAAGAATTTAGGATAATCATTTATTGGAGTTCTAGGTAATCCAACTGCGGTAACAGATGAACCATGCCCTTCAAAAATTGCACAACATTCGAATTTTGTAAGCTCAGAATTAAATTTCCATAATCTAGCAGTATTGTCTTTTGATGCAGTAGCTAACCATAAACCATCAATAGTTGCATCCAACATATTGAGTAGATCGGTGTGTCCTTCATTAATGGACATATCAAATGGTTTATTATACAAATCAACAATTCTTAAAGATGGTGAATTAGTTGCTAATGCTAATAAATCTTTATTAGGTCCAACGTATCTTAAATCCGCAATAGTACCATGATTACCTGCCATAATTCTGCTAAATGGTATAATATGATTTGTTTCATCTAAATCTATTGAAAGATCTAACTCTACAATCGATTGATCTGAAATTATAGCAATTAAAAGTTCCTTTTCATTAGGTAATTGGATTACTTCAGTAATTGATAAATCTTCAGATGTTTCTAAAGGTTTTCGTGATTTTGCAAATAATATTTCTTTTTTGTAATCCCAAATATAAACGACACATCCTTCACCACCTGTGAAAATGTACTGATTTCCTTCAATTTCAATAAATCCGGTTGATTCAACTGAATGTTCTAAGGGAATTGATTTTATCTCTTTCCAATTTTTAGTATTATAAAGTATTAAAATATTATCTCTACCACCAGAAACAAATATTTCACCACTTGGGTCGAAATTCACACCTCTTACTGTTGAACTGTGTTCTTTTGATGTAAATATACATTTTCTTTTAACTAAATCCCAAACTTTGGTAGTACCCATAATATCACCAGAAGCAACTTTCCAGTTTTTAGAATTAAAATCACCGAAAAATGATAACGCAGAAATAGTTGCACCATGTCCTTTAAAGTTGTGAGTAATAAAAGATCCTTCAATATCCCATACAACAACACTTCCATCAGTTAAACCAAATGAAAATAATGAGGAAGTTTTATCAACAGCAGATATATATGCTGCAGCAGAAAATTTATAAGATTTATAAAAATCACCTTTTTCTAAATCAAAAAGCTTCAACTGTTGTGAGAGAGAAGCAATGGCTAATTTCTTTCCATCTGGTGACATACGTAAGGTTGTAACTTCTGAACCATCACCTTGAATTGTATGTATTATCTGATTTGTAGATCTATTTATGATTACAACATCTTCTAAAACGGCAGTTGCTTGTAAAGTACCATCACTAGAAAAAGTTGCATTTGCAGAGCCAACATAAAAGGGCTCTATGTTTATCTTCTTATAGCTCCTTTCAGACATGTATTAGATTGATATTGGCTGTCTGCTGTATATTTGCTTTACGATTAACAATATGGTTAAAAACATGAATAAAAAAAATTTAAAGTGAAAAATTTATTTTGTAGCAAAAAAAAAGCGAAAAAAGGAAAAAAAAATATTTTCCTCTCTGGGAGATACTACGTCAGAAATCCTTGCAATGGTCTCTATTGTATGTAATACTGTCATAATTGGCAAGTCTTTTTGAAAATCGGAATTGCAAGAGTGCATATGTATTTTAAAAAAATATATTCACTTTGTTGTAGGCTTGTTAAATAAATTTGAAAAAAAAATTAATATATATTGTAAATTTACTATACAAAAATATTCAAAACTGAAAATAGAGCTGATTATTTTTAAAAATTTTTAAAAGTTGAAACTTATTTCTTACATTTTTTATCCAAAGAATATTTTGGAAACGAATAGCCTGCTTGTTTCCATGATGTAAGATTTGCATTTGTATAAGCATTAATATGTTTTTGAATGTACTCCGTAGTTGGATATTTTTTCGGATCGCAAGTCAAACTGTGTTTCCCCTTTGGTTGGTAAATTCTAATATAATCAACATCCATGAAAATTGGGAATTTTATACTTTCAAGGTCAACCAAAGACCATGCTTTAGACAACCCTAAATTCAAAATTAAACTCATTGGCTCACGTGGTATAAGACGCCAATTGATATTTCCATCTGGGTGGAAAGCACCTTCTGTTACACGAAATGTTAACTTATCATTGATATAAAAATTGATAAAATTGTCCATTCTGTTTTTCAGATCGTTCCTGTATTCCATTCCAAATTTAATAAAATTTCCATCATTGTACCATTGTTTATTAGTTTTTACAACAGCAGAAACTGCTTCTTGGAATGGTGTACCCATGAACGAATTCATTGCAGTTGTTGAAAAATTACTAATAGCAATATGATCATAATCTGGATATCTCCATAAATCAAAAGGTGCAACATTGAATGTTTGTGCATAATCGTTGTATAAACCTTCCATAATATCAATTTCTGGTGCTGATCTTGCGGTACCTGGGTTTGGATGATCTTCACCTTTACAAATACAAGAATTTAATTTTTGACCTGGCAATAAGGATAAACCATCAGAAGAAGATTGATTTGCAGTAACACCAACATCGCATGCGTCATAAGAATAAGGCCAAGTACCTTCTGTTGATGCCATATAACCGGCTCTCGCCAAGTTACCCAAAGACCAAAACGCTGGCCAAAGACCTGAACTATTTGCTGTACCCGGCATTTTAATTGATGTTTCAACATAACCTTGTGTGAAACATAATTTATTCCAACTTTGAATCAGGGCAGATGTATAGTTCAAGCCATGCGATTTTTTTTTATCCATTGTAATTCTTAAAGTACCGTTAACAGTACTAACATAATTTGGATCAAGCCATTCCATATTTTCAGTTGCCGCATAATGAATATCAACTGCTTCCCAAAACTGATCATCACCTGGATAGAATGTCCTTCCTTCACAGTTAAACTCATCACTGAAAACTAAATCCCAGTTATCGTCCAAAGAAGATTTCCAGTGCTTGTACTTATCTGGTGTATCAGGATCAACCATACTTGTTCTTATATTGACAACTTTACGAAACTGTTTACCAAAAAGGGAGTTGTTTTCAATGCTATGCTTTGACTTGTACTCATTTTTTGCAGCATAAATAGTTGCAGCTAAAATGCAAGAACATGCGCCAGCTATAACCATGAACATACCAACAATTTTAAACCATTGCCATTGTTTGGCTCCTTCGATAAAATTCATAATTTTTTGCTGCTTTGGTTTCTTTAAAACGTTGTTTAAATCTTCTTGTTTTTCAATATCATGTATGGATTTTCTTGAATCTTGATTGATAGTTGGTGGGTAAACGGAAGAAGCAGTGAATGTTAAACCTTCATCATTTGATCCTCTTGAGGGACTGACTGAAGAGATAGTAGCTAAATTAACATTAGAATTGGTGGTTTTGGTTGGAATTTCACTTACATTCAAGCCCTTTAATTTAAGGGAGCTTGCAGACGCATCCAATGTACTATTAGTTCTAAAAAATTTGGAAATATCAGAATTTGAGATTGTTGAAAGATCACCCAATGAAAGTGCAGATGATTGGGCACGGATTGGCATGCCTCTACCAAAAGTATCATATATTATGTTATTTTGCTTTGCATGATTTTTGTTTGCTGAACTAATTTTAGCCTTATCAGTTGCTTGACTGCTATTTCTAGACGACGAGAAAGCGGAATTGTTTTCAGACATCACCTGCTTACCTTTTCAAGTGAAATCTAATTTACAAAAGTAAAGTAGAAAAATAAGGTATCAAAGACAACAAGTGTGGAATAAAAGCAAAAACAATCACACTACAAGTTCCCGTACGGTGGCATCAACTCGTTCCAATCTGCTACCATTTACAGAACATAAAAAAACAGAACAGCAAGTTACCCGGCCTGCTTGGCCCGCTTTCTTTTTTTTTTCGTAGCAAATTTTTTTTTTCCACATGAAAAACCAAATTTCAAATACAAGGTGCCAACATATCCAAATACATTTCACGGATTGTGTGGTGATTAGTTGTTACAGTACTTCATATATAACAAAACAATGGCATCTGTATCACCAGCATTACACGTTGTTAAACCAAACTACTCGGAGGCCAGGATTGTGTCACCGATCAAAGTATCCATAGACGCAACTGCACTTTTAGACGTTATTGAAGCTTTATACCACGATAACTCTGAATCAGGAGATGAAGAATACACTAGACTGATTGGTGCTTTATTAGGTACTAGAAGTGAAGATGGTAATATTAATGTCAAAACAGCATATATCATTCCACATACAGAAAAAGATGAAAATTTCATCTTTGAAGATTCACATCATTTCCAAACTTACCAATTATACAAAAGAAGTAATATGGATTTACAAGTTGTTGGTTGGTTTCAAACCAACGAAACATTTGATATCTCAACAGGTTTATTACATGAATTTTTCCAAAATAATTCACCTAAAACAAATCAAATTTTACTTACTATAAATCATAAAGATACCGAAGGTAATATTGTTTCACCAATTATTAATACTTATATTTCAAGTCCTATTGGTTTACCACAAGCAACTTCAATTACACAAAAATTAGGATTAGATAAATCTGGTGCTTATGCTTTTGTATCTGTTGAAAATCAAATAATCTATTCTAAACGTGAACTAACATCATTAAAATTAATTAATAAAACATTTGAAGCTGAAAATCAAACTGCTTTAGTCTCTAATTTCGATGAATTAAAACAATTGGAATCAACACTTTCAAAAATTTCACAAATGATTCAAATGTTAACAGATTATACAAACAAAGTAATTAATGGAGAATTAAACGGTAATGATAAAATTGGTCAATTACTTTTATCTGCGCTTAAATTCCAAATTTCTGAAGATGAAATAAGCTACTTGAAAACTAAAATAGAAAAACATAGTAATGATATTTTATTAATTGAATACTTATCTTCATGTATTAAACAGCAATTAGAATTAAGTTCCAAATTGACAAATTTCATGTTACCAGAAGATGCTTTAAAACAATAATTTTTGGGATTGGAGATCTTTGTATAGCATATAATAACCATGTGTAAAGAAATAATAAGAATAAAAAAGTAAAAAACGTATTCAATATGTTGAATAATAGAGATGAAAAGGAGGGAGTTGGGTAAAAAAATGATTATGTAAATATTGTGTTATACATTGTGTTTAATTGTTTAAATATACAAAAATTCGTTAAAGTGACATTCCAAAACAGAAAGGAAAAAGTAGTAAGACTCAGTTTGTTATAAATCTCTTTTCTTGTATTTACATCAAACTTCACTACCGAATAAAAATCCGTACTCTTCAGCATCGCCCATATCAATTAGCAAAGCTTCAACATCTTCCATTATGTTTTCATCAAACAAACCGTTTTTGGTCTGTCTTAAACCTTCAGCTTGCGCTTCGACCATACTTGCCCTTCTCATTCTAGATTTTGATGATTTACTTACTCTACTGATTGATTTCCTATCTCTTTTAGATATAGTAGTTGGGGCTTTGATTTCGAAACCGTTAAATATTTGATTATCCATTGAATTGTCTAAATACGGTTCGACACCAATCAATAGCACTTCATCAACATTACTTGGGTCATCATTATTAATTGTTGATTGTTGCTGATTTTTAGGTACCAGAACACCTGCTATTGAATGTGGCTGTTGGGATGGAGAAATTGAAGATTTTTTAAATTTGAAAGAAGATCTACGATTATTTAATAAAATTGGTTTCGGTTTAGTTTTAGATTTTGAAGATTTATGATGTTTGCGTCTGTGTAATCTATCAGTAAAGGAGAATTTTCTTGGATTTGTAGTTGATGAATTATTAACATTTGAATTTATTAACAAACTATTTTTATTTCTAAATGCTGTAAGAGGTATATTTTTTTCACCGAAAAATTCATCAACTTCATATTTATTTGGGTTATTCGAATTATTCGAATTATTGATATTATCATTTGAATAATCTTCATCAAACTCACTTATATTTAATAATTCATCTAAAGCTATATTTGAATTATTATTATTATTATCATCGATTGAAGATTTAATCGAAGCAGCTTTTTGCATTACAGAATGATTGGAATTTTCTAGAGGATGAAGAAATCTTGTTGAAAATCCATCAATTATACTAAAAGGTTTCCTTTTAGTTGTAATAAATGTACCTAATTTAGGAGCACAAAACTTATCATTACTTGAAGATAAAATTTCTTTGGCATTTTTAATACCACCAACAATTTTTTTACTTGTTTTTTTAGGTAAATTTAAATCTTCATCAGTTTCATTACCGTTATTATTGGAATTTGAATTTATATTTTCATTTGTTAAATCCGATTCTGAGTCTTCAAATATATATTCTAATAATTTAGTATCATCATCACTATCAGCAATTGCATTAGAAGCATAATTCGACATAAAATTAGAATCACTGTTAGATATACCTAACATTTTCTTAATATCTTTAGCATGAGAATTTTTAGAATTATTACTATTGATAAGATTATTGGTATTATTAACAGATTTCCTTACTTTCCTCATTTTCTTTTTGAAAATCATTTTATCGATTTCATTTGAGGATAAATCTGAGTCTGAGGATAATAAAGTTTGATTTAAAATTGAAGATCTTCGACGAATTGCTTGTTGTTTAGGTAAAAATTGTTCAAAGTTATTTAAAAGATCCAAATCCAAATCATCCAAATCTTCTTGTTCTCCTGTATTGTTATAATACATACTACTTCTTCTATTTTTAAATGATGGGTGATGATTTTTTGTTGAATTATTGAAATCATCCAACATAGCTTGTGTTTCTTCTTTCATTAAATAAGCATTATCGTCTATACTATCATCGGCAATGCTTTTAGAAGATGTATTGATAACAGATTGAGTGATGCTATCATTGTTATTATTATTACTATTGTTACTGTTACTCATATTTATATTATGTTGATTTGCTATCAGGTAATCGAAATCGTCATCAGTATTATCCAAATTTTGTAATTCTAAATCGTCATTATCTTTCATTAAAGTTTGAATCAAATCATCATTATCGAATTCATAATCGTCATCTGAATTTATTTCCTTTTCGTTGAATTTAGGTACATCTATTTCGACTTTAGATGTTGTATTAGTAGTAGTTGATGTTGATTTTGAGGTATTTTTATCATTTATGGACTGAGATAATTTGGAATCGTCATCTATCACTTCACCAATATCTTCATTCTTCAACTTGTCTACGACATTTTTTGAATCATTTTTCAAAATGTTATTATTATCACTATTATTATTATTATTATTACTGTTATTACTGTTGTTATTAATATCATCATCGAAATCAAAATTAAAGTCCAAATCATTCATATCATCGTTGATGCTATTATTTTTATCTTGACTTACATCATTATCGTCGTCTAAATTATTCATTTTCTTCTCCTCATTTTGAATAACTGCATCCACTAGATCATCATCAAGTTCAGGTTCATCGTTTTCTATAAAAGTATTTGAGTTGGAATCAGGGGAATTTGTAGTGGATTTATTATGATTTGTTTTTTTCAAGCCTTTCACAGCTTTCATTGCTTTCATTCTCCTTTGTTTGGTTAATTGGACAAAATCTATATTGTCATCGTCAGAAGAAGAAGAGAAATCTTCTTCATCATCATCATCTTCGTCATCATCTTCGTCGTCATCATCGCCATTGTTTGGATGATTATGATGTTGTGTATTATGGATATTTTGATTATGAGACTTATAATAATGGTCATAGTTAGAATCGGATTCAGAATTGGAATCGGAATCACTTGAATCTGAATCATCAGAATATGAATTACTTATTATACTGAACCGACGATTGTTTGAATTAAGAGAGTGGTTTCTAGCAGTGGTTTTCGTACCATGTTTCTGGGTAGATTTAGAGGATGATTTCTTGGGGACTTTCGACATTGTGGGGATTTCAATATTTCGTCAAATTGGTTGTTAATTATTATCGTGCTATATAGATCACCTATACGGATAGGATAACAAACTGAAAAAAAAGGGGGGTGTCGTTACAGATCCAGAAACAGAGAGGAAGTGAACCAACGGTTGAAATGTATTAAAAATTGAAATGCTGTTATGTCGTCTAGCAAACACCAGTGTTGAATGGCTCGTTCTGCGTATGTATCTGTAGCCAGCAGCAATGCAAGTGTGTTAATTAAAGTATGTTTAAAAAGTGTGTATGCCACAGAAAAGCAAAAAATAAAAATAAAAAATAAAAAAAAAAAATATTTGCAAAAAGATAAAAAAAAAATGAAAAATTTTTGAAAAATTTCAGGAAAAAAAAAAAAAAGAAACGCCGCGTCGATCGGCGCCGGGTTATGTGTTGTAAGTTTTTCCTCGAAATGACTCGTTAATGTTACATTTGAAATCACTTTTCTTTTTATCCATGTGGTGAAGCTGAAGATGCAGTTGTGTGTGTTTCTCTTGCACTGTTGTCGGTGTCTACCAGCCCTTCTACACAATGTTTTGTTTGCCTAAAAGCACCAGAAGCTCGATTATTGGCCAAATCCGTCTCTATGCCAAACAGTCTCCTCGTAAACCTGTTAGACTAACCAGCAGACCGAATTTAAATAAAGCTAATGACGTTTTCACTAGTTCTAATACTGTAACTAGTACTGCCAATGCTGCTAAGAACCCTAAAAAATTGAAAACTTGGCATAAAATTATGCTGGGATTAACCGGTTCAACATTATTGATCTATTTAGGCGATACCTATTTAGGCCATGCCTTGATCAAAAGGAATTATAATTCAATTTCCACCTTGATTAAACTTTCATTGGACTATAAATTACATTTTAGTGAAGATTATGATATCGATGAATTACATGAAAGGAATGCACAAAAATTATATGATTTGATTATTGAAAATAAAGGTTTATATATTAAATTAGGTCAAATGATTGCTGTTCAAGGTGTCATGTTTCCAAAACATTATCAAGATAAATTTAAATTATTATTCGATAAAGCACCGGTTGAATCATGGGAAACTTGTGATATGACTTTGAAAAAGGAATTAGGTGAAAATTATCGTGATGAAATCTTCCAATTTATTGATGAGAAACCAATTGCTTCTGCTTCGATTGCTCAAGTTCATAAAGCAATACTTAAAAATGGTGATGAAGTTGCCGTCAAAATTCAAAAAAATTCAGTTTCAAGACAACTGGAATCTGATTTATTTACTTATAAACAAGTCATGTTGTTTTATGGTTGGTTATTCGAAATGCCCTTGGAGAAAACCATCGACTACATATGTGATAAAATGAGAGAGGAATTAAATTTTAAAAATGAATATAAAAATGCTTTAATGGTTACAGAATTAATTAAAAATGATTCAGAATTTAAAAATTCAAATGAATTTTATATACCAAAATACTACGGTGATTTAGCAACTAAGAAGATTTTGATTTCTGAATGGATGAATGCAGAATTAATTGGTAAATATCAACTATTAGAAAATCAAGGGTTCAATTTAAAAACAATTATGCTTCAAATTACCAAAATTTACGCTAGACAAGTTTTCACTTGGGGTGTCGTTCATTGTGACCTACATCCAGGTAATTTAATGGTTCGTAAAATCAAAGTACCAGAAAATAACCTGTTGAAAAGATTCTTTTATAACGAAAAGGAGATTCAACAGTTGATTATATTAGACCACGGTTTATACGAGCATTTCTCACATTCTTTCAAAAAACAATATTCAGAATTTTGGAAATACAGCATGGAGAAAAATCATGATAAAACTAAGAAAGTTTTGACTGATTGGGGTATGGAAGCAGATGAAATGATTATGACTTTAGCTGGTATCGGTGATAAAAATAGTCATACTATGAAACAACATATCAATAAAATGAAAAATATGACATATTTTCAAAGACAAGTTATGTTGAAAGAGAAATTCAAAGACTTTTTCTCAAATACTGATAAATTCCCATTATGTTTGGTATTTGTTATGAGATCAATGAGAATTGTTCAAGGATTAAACAGGAATTTTGGTGCTCCAGTCAATAGATTATCGATTTTAGTTGATGAAGCCAATAAAAGTGTTTTACAATTATTAAAAGACACTGATGAATCCGATTCTTGGCACGATTACATGACTAGACTGTACGTCAGCTACACATTGAAAATCGTCTCAGATATAATATTCATTGTAAACAAAGGTTACATTTGGGCCTACCACATTTTCTCTTCCAGAGAAATAAAGAACATGGAGGACGCATACGACGAAGAACTTGTCCGTAGTGGCCAGCTCTTTGGTTTCGAAAGTGTTCCTACCTCCAAGGAACTTATTGTGTAAGGCTTGTGTAAAGAAACGTGTATATAGCAACCGCGGCTACGTTGGAAAGTGTTGAAGAAGAGTGATAAGAGGTTTTTTGCTGATAAGTTGGAGGCCCTGCTCTACCGACCCCCCTTCATCCCCTTTTGTTACCATCCTTGCTGCTCTTCCTGCTGGCTCCTGTGTTGGTGGTTGCAAATGTGTCTCAACCAGCTGCCCCATAATGTGGTGTTGCAAATTACTGGACATCTCGACATCACCTCAAAACTCGCATTGGCATTCTCTGACAAATACCTTTTTGAAACTATTATACCCACATGTTATTCCATTATAATATATAGACCAGCCTCAAAAGCTACCAACATAGATGTCACCAGTAAAACTGATGGTATCACATTATTGAACGAATCCAATGTTCATTCATTTTTCAACACAATTTCACATAGTTCTTTCTTGAATTTCAGTTACTCCAACTTCATACAGGAGCTATATCTTGAAGATATTACAATTGATATCTTAGATTTAAGCAGTTGGCGAAATTCTATTGGATCATCATTAACATTTCAAAGCTTGAAAATATATCAATTTCCCAATAATTTGGAAATTCGCCCGTTAACTTATGAAAATGTTCCAAATTTAAACGCTTTAATAGTTGATTCCAATTTTTGTAATTTTTTAGATCTTAACAATGGATCTATTGCTTTCCTAAATTATGAGAAAATTAAAATATTGTTTTTCAAATCCAATCTTGGAAAAAACGAAGATATGGTAATTTTCAAGTTATTAACAAAGTTTCCTCAAATGATTAAAAATTTAAATCAACTACATTTCCTAGTAGATGATGATAATTATAATATAGTTTATCGACGAATTGTTGGATTTTTCGCAATTTTGAGGAAAATGAATTTAGTCATGTTCAATATAAGCCATTTATCCCTTTCTCTAACAAATGCTTCCTCTTCAACAATAATTTCATTAATTAGTAAACATATTATAGTGGAAAATTTAATTGATTTGAAATTATTCATTCAGGATGATTCTAAAATTTTAAATCTAGTGAAAACCTTAGATAAACTGTCTCTTATTATTGATCAACATGGTTTCAATATTAAAAATCTACTAATAAAATACGATTTAATTAATCAAGATATAGATAAGAACCATTTGCGATCAATGATGCTTTTGAAATTTTGTGAATCTTTCAGCAATTTAAGCAATTTAAATATCGACTTAAATATTGATGGTTTAAATTTCTCAAACGTGTTAATGATTTTAGGTTCACCGATCTCCAATAACGTATCAACTTTGAAAGATATTAGAATAAATGTTAATAAACCTTCTGAAAATTTAATTGGTAATATATTGCCAATTCTAGAAGATGCAATATTACTTTTCCCATATTTCCATTTTATAGATAGCTGCGGCTGTCAAATATGTGACTCAATATTGGAGAAATTATGCCTAAATGATTACTTAATGAATGAAACAATTAGAGTAACAACCTTATTAATGATCGGGCAAGAATTAGATCTTGTCCAATCTGCTTCAACGTATCATATCAATAGTTGCTCGGTAATTAACAAATATTCCAGATTCCTAAGGAATAAAAGTTTATTTTCTGAAAATGGTTATTTATTTGATCATTTAGTAGGTGATCAAATAAATCATTCTCTTAACTACATAAAGAACTTGAAATATTTTGAAATTTGCGGTTTGATTTATACCAGGGATACTATGAATAGCTACAGCTTTAACGATGATAACATTCATTCTTCAATGGATGTTGATAATAATCCATCTTCAAGCGATAATATCCGTTTTAAACTTCTTAATGGTAACACATTCACTGGTTTTGATGACTCAATTGTAAATAATATCTTTGGATTAAGAGAAGTTCTAAGTGGAACTTACTGAATATTTTAAAACAATTACTTGATTATAGATTTTTTTTTAAAAAAAAATGAATAGTTATCTGTTCTTTATGTACTACTGCTCTGTATAATAGATTTTCCTCCTGACCTTTTTTTGTACTTTTCTTGACTATATAGACTGTCCATATTTTATAAACCATATAATTTAAGTATGAAGAAGAAATAATGTGTATTAATGTTCTAATAAGCGTAAATTATACAGGAATATGTGAATATGTATTATATATAGGTGAAGGAATCATGTCATTTGATATTTTGGACCGTCACTACCTTCAGGCACTGTCCAATTGATATCTTGGGTTGGAACTTTGATATCACAAGTTTTACAATGTATACAATTTTGTGAGTTAATTTTGAATTCGACATCATTATCCTTTTCGATATATTCATAAACTCCGGCTGGACAAAATCTTTGTTCAACACCTTTATATTTTGGCCATGAAATTTCTTTATGTTTCTGTAAATCCATTTCAGGTACTCTCAAATGGCACCTTTCACCTTCACGATGATATGTACCAGTTCTACTAACACTTGTCATTAAATCAAATGTTAAAACTCCATCTGGTTTAGGATATTCGATTTTCTTGAAATTTTTAGCATCTCCAACACATGATGAATCTGTATGTTCAAATTCCAATGTAAATGGTTCTTTACCTTTGGTTATTAATGTAACTATTCCAGACATTGTTAAACCCCCTAATATACCTAATTTGGAATCAAAGGATGGTCTAACATTACGAACCTCATAAAGTTCATCATATATCCATGATTCTTTGTATGCTTTTTGATATTCAGCTAAATCAATAGCTTTCCATTCAGGCAATGGTAAACCTGCGTTCTCATCCTCATCTTCGTCTTCATCTTCCTCCTCCTCCTCCTCCTCCTCCTCTTCTTCTTTTTCATTTCTAGTTTCATTTTCGTCACCTTCTTGGCTTACTAGCATTTCTGCCTCATGCTCTTCTTTTAATTTCACCACTTTATCATACATAGTCTCAGCTGCAAGCATACCACTTTTAATTGCAGTATGAGAACCTTTGATTTTTGGCACATTCATAAATCCTGCACTTGCACCAACTAAAACACCACCAGGGAAATGTAATTGAGGGACACATTGCCATCCACCTTCATTAAGTGCCCTTGCACCATATGAAATACATTTACCATTTTTCAAAACATCTTTGTAAAATGGATGGGTTTTCATTTTTTGGAATTCTTGATATGGAGAAATCCAAGGATTTTTATAATCTAATCCAATAACTAATCCAATACTTACTAAATTTTCTCCAAAATGATACATCCATCCACCACCATAAGCACCTTCACTTAATGGATAGCCTAAAGAATGGGAAACAAATCCTTTTTTGAAATTTTCAGGTTCAATTTGCCAGACTTCTTTAATACCTAAACCATAAGTTTGAGGATTTACTCCATTTCTTAAATCAAATTTATTAATAATTTGTTTACTCAATGAACCGTGACAGCCTTCAGCCAAAACTGTCATTCTAGCATGAAATTCCATACCTCTTTCAAAATCTTCACTAATCGAACCATCTCTTTCTAATCCACTATCTCTTGTTGCAATACCTTTAACGCCACCTTCTTTATCATATACGATTTCACTAACTGCAGTGCCAGGGTATATTTCTACACCTAATTCTTCAGCTTTTTCAGACATCCATTTAACAACTTCGGATAAACTAGCAATGAAATTTTTGTTAGCATTTTTCATTTGTGGTGGTTCAGGTAAATTTACTGATGATCCATTTTCAAATAAAAACTTCATGTGATCTTCTTTAACTAATGTAACTATTTCATCAGGTAGTGGAATTAATTTTTTACCGCCTTCAAGTAATTCAGGGAATAATTCATTCAACGCTCTTGGCTCTAAAACTGCACCTGATAAAATATGAGATCCAATATCTGAACCTTTCTCTAAAACGACAACTCTTAAATCGCCATCACCTTTCTCATTATCAATTTGTTTTAATTTGATTGCAGTTGCTAAACCTGCAGGTCCACCTCCAACGATGCAAACGTCAACTGTATCAACAGTTCGTACATCATTTAAAGTTTCTAAATCGTCTTCATCCATTTCTAATCTCCCCGTTTCAATAGTACTGAAATTTACTTTACTAGTACTGAAAAAACGTTTGTTTATTTGGTTGACTCTATTACGATTTTGCAACTTCCAATTGTTCACCAAACTAGATCTCTTACTTAGTATTAGTTTAGGTGTGCTTTTAATCAACAGATTCCTGTCATTTTTGCAACAGTTCACCAAAATTCTCTTATTTGCAACAGACAGCATAATTTCGTATGTATCCAAAAATGACTAGTCTATTTGCTACTATTTGTTCCAGACACCAAAGCCAGATAAACAACCCTGGAGAAAACAGTGTATAAAAAGGTGAAAAGTTAAGAAAAAATTAAAATTTCCAGCTATTATGATTCATCCAACCAGAGTCAATTTTTTACAAATACATTTTGTGCGGGAATGTGACAATCGGATCGCCACGAAAAAAGCGTTTTGCTTACCATATGGCGTCTTTTTAATATACAATGTCCGTCTATAAATAGTTATACATACCTGTGTGTATTTACATATATATATATCTAATCGTTATGTATTTGTTTTTATTGCATCACTTACTTGCAACAATCTCAAGTATACGTGAGTCGTCGTCTTCCAGCTCCTCTAGCATTTCTTTTGCAATTGTCCAGTCGTCTTCTCCGTTGAATCTTATGAAATCACCGTCTTCGTCTTTAAATTTAAAACTTATATCTTTATCTTTGAAAGCATTATCTGATCCCATACTGTAGTTCATTTTCTTTATTAATATTTTAAGTAATCCATTATATGATATATTAGAATTTACAGATATTGAAATATTAGATTTTTTAGAATTAAAAATTAATTTAATATTTGTCAGATCATCTTCATCAATTGGTATATTGTTAGTAGAATTATTATTGGATAATGTTAAATTCGAAAATGTTGAAGCAATTTCTTCATTATATTGTAAATTGGTATTAGATGTACTTATTGAATTATGTGGAGTATTTGGTCGACTATTATAATTACTAGATATTGATAAAGATCTAATATTTTTCTCTGTTGGTAATGGCGGATATGAAATATTAGAAATATTATTATTACTATTGTTATTATTATTAATATTGTTCATTGTTAAGTTACTAAAACTTGAAGTACTAGTAGATCGTAATTTTTTCATAAATGTATTGGAATCTGATGATGATCTTAATCTATCAGAATTTCTATTAGTAGAAGAACTTGTATTACTTGATCTATTGGTTGTTGTTAATAAACTTGAAGAACTTGCAATACTACTCAAACTTTTATTACTATTATGATTACCAAAACTATTATTTGCTAAATTATCTTCAATATTTTCAATTGATAATTTTCTTAATGTATTAGACCATTGATTTAAATGTTCATCACTTCTAAATTTCATTATACATCCACCTGTATCTTTATTACCTTTCCATCTTAAAGTTAAAAAATGACCTTGAGAATTAGCAAAATATGGTGATGTTTCACTTGGTAAAATCTTGTAAATTTTATTTACATATACAATTCCATTTAAAGCTAATTGTGATGGATGATTATTTCCATTTGATTGATCTAATTTATTTGATAAAGCAGCAGACATTTTCTTTGAACCTAAAATCTTTTTAGATGATGAAATATCTTTAAATAAATAAATGACTTTCTCAAATAAATAACAATGTGCTTCTTTTTCATTTGAGTGTCCATCAGTTAATAAATCTTTAACTGTAACTACATTGAAGTATAATAAATCACCAATATTCCTTGTATTATATCCTTTCCAATCAACTACTTTTTCATTTAATTCAGATAAGTGTAAAATATTTTCGGATTTTCTTGTAGCTTCATTAATACAAGTTGCAACTTCTTTTGAAATTAAAAATGCTTGATGTAATTCATTAAAAGTGGGCCAAGATTGATCTGTTTCTTTTAATAATTGAGATAATAATAAAGGATATTTAGTCAATCTTTGAATAGGTTTAATTAAAAAGAATGTTGGTAAATCATAAGGATCTTTAATAATTGATGAAGCTTTCCTTAATTTATGAGCTTCAGTTTTAATTAAATCATATGCAATACTTTGTAATAATGACCAAGGTTCATAAATTTTAAAACCTTCAACACCTGCATGTATAAAAATTGAACCAATTCTTTGATATTTACTTGGTACAGAAGCATTACATTCTAATCCTATTAAAAATCTTCTTTGGAAATCAATTATATCATTTAAATTTGGAAATAAGGCATTAATAATTTCAGTTGAAATAAGTTCAGATTTTATTAATTCATCTCTATAATTAATTAAAGTTTCTAAATCTTGAACAAATCTTCTTTCAGTTTCAATAAATTCTTTGACTACTTTAGATCTAGAATCGGTTATCTTTAATTGATCGGGTATTGGAGGTGATAAATATGAAGGCTCTAAATTTAAAACAAAATTCACAGAATGTATAACTCTTAATAAATTCGAGGTATTATCTGAAAATACCATTGTAATAGGGAATAACTCATCATCTCTGATATTCAAATGTAATTTACAAGCACTTAAAAATTGATAAATATTAGTTTTACAAATTTTCAAATCATCAGAGCTGACAATATCAATTGCATTTTCTGGTTTAAGAGTATTGAATAATAAACATAAAGGTACCCCTTGTTTAAATAATTTTGAAATTGGAGTGACTGGATCATACGAGATTTGTGCAGGTAAAATACCAGATGCAAAAGTATATAAAGAAGTATTCCATTGAGATAAATACACGTTTGAGTTTGAGCTAGAAGATGACGTTCCTTGACTTATACTGCTCAGTCTTTTATCTTCACTTGCAGGAGATATTGGCACTGACAATCCGCTTAACGCTATTGCCTGTTGTTCAGCAGCCAAATCGGATTGATTATAAGCCAATTCAATATAAGGCAGCATACCTGGGATTTTAGCCAAAGAGTTCATCAAACGTAAACATATGTAATATATTGATTCATCGTAACAAGCCTGTCTGTTGGTTAAAATACTTGTTGAGCTGGATATTCTTAAATGAGGATTTGCAGAGATCGGTGTTGAAATATTCAAAGAGGATGAGTTGTTAGAAGACGACGTGATGCTGGTTGTACGAATGGGGGTTATGAACGAGGACATGGTTGTATTGTCTAGTGTTATCTATCAACAGGGGAGCAGCAAAGTAGCAGAACAGTAGACAACGCCAAAACGAAGAAGCAGGAAGGGGACGAAAGAAAAGGGGCACACTTGCCAAACGAACAAAACAGGAAACAACGTTCCGTTTTTCGTGCATTTTTTTTTTTCATCTCCTTCGCGCTGTTACGCGTCGCTGGAGGCTGACACGTACACGTCAACGCTTTCCACACAGGTTACTCATATATTTATACAAAAGTCTACACAGCTGCTCAAACACTCTTCTGGTCTTTGATGTATCTTCTGGCCGACCAGATGGTCTTGTCGAGGATGGCTCCGACCGTGAGGATCCCTGCGATTGTAGAACAGAGACTCAATATAAACGCACTCAGAGATTTGTTGTATTCTTCTCTATTTATTATTTTCATTGGACTAATATCGAAATAGAAAAATAATCCTGGTATGCCACCCCTAGAATGGATGGTATTAGGATGGTCGTCGTCTCTGCCTCCTCTCAAAGGTCTATTATGTTCAGTAGCTGAGAACTCATTGGTTTCAATGATTTGACCGTTTAAATACTCAAATCTTGTACCAACGATTTTCAAATAATATGTATACATTTGGTATTTGTTATTTGCATTAACTTCTAAACTATCCAATGGATGAGTTGTTAAATGATTGTGTGAATCATTTTCGAATATTTCTTGTAAATCATGAGAATCGTCACCAAATGAGAAGTGATTGATTTTATGATGAAATGAGAACTTGTCTTGATGTTTATCAAACAATGACATATCATGAACGTGTCTACCATTAATTGTAATTGATGCACCAGGAGCAAAATGTAAATTACCACCAATTCTATTAATTTCAGTAATACCTTTAATTCTACAACCTTCGTTTAATCTTGCATTTACTCTATCAACGTAACCTTCCTTTTCACATTGTTCAATATCTTTACCATCATAAAATTTCCATCCGGCTTTAGCGTATGCACTTTTAACACTTTCACATGAATTACAACAAATTTTCAGTGAATCTTCTTTGGATTCGTTACCGTTTTGATCGATTGACCCGTAACATGATCCACAATATCCATTATTTGCTCCTGTATGGTCCTTATCAAAATCCATATCTTGATTAGCATCGAATTTCGATTCTTCAATCTCTTCACCTGTCTGCGAATTGATTCTTGTTTTGGTAAACCCATTTTTCAGTAAATCAATCTCAATATTACCTGTAAGATCTAAAACGTCTAAACTTATCAAATCACATGGCATTTCTGGGAAACTTATATCCAAATTGATTTTCAAATTATCTTTAATATCTCTATTGATAACAAGTTCAGGCCTTAAAATAATCGTATTGTATTGAACGTACTCATTACATAGTAATATCAGTGTCGTAATCAAACAGCCAATAGTGATTAATCCACCAGTGCTGGTTTTGATCTTACGTTCGTCCAACGTTTTAGAAAACACGTCAAAATTGAAAAGCTTGCTCCCTTTACCCATTGCTGCCCTCGGTCTCTGTAACTGCCTGACTCTCTGGCTGATCCACGTATCCTCTATTCCAACAAGTTCCTCAAGTTTGGGAGAGAAACCAAAGAAGAAAAAAAAGAAAAAAAGAAAAAAAAAACCAATCGCTCTATATTACGTAATAGTGGTATAGTATAACGTTTATCAAAATTGGGTTACATACAATATATAAAGTATAATTTGTAAATCACATATACATTACGGGAAAGAAAACAAGTAAATATTATATACTACATACAGAATTTATTCGTCGTTTATTGGGATGGGGGTTTCTGACCGTTCATCATAGCATTCATCATTTGCATCATGCTGTTAACATCCATTTGTGGTGCTCCGTTATTGTTGTTATTTGGATTGTTTCCATTGTTACTATTGTTCATTTGTTGCATTGTTTGCATCATTGCTGCCATCATTTGTGCTTGATCCATTGGTGGTTGTCCTGGTTGTTGGTTCATTGGTGGTATTCCCATTGCTTGTGGAGATTGTTGTTGTTGTTGTGCTTGCTGAGGAGGCATTTGTTGTGGGTAACCATTCATCATACCTGCACTACCAGGGATTTGTCCTGGTGTTCCATATCCTTGAGATTGTGGTGGCATCATTTGATTGTTATTGTAACCACCATTCATCATCATACCTTGTTGTGGTACTGGTGCACCTTGTTGATACATACCAGAATTTGGTTGTTGATATGGTGATTGTTGCTGTGGTGGCATACCACCATAAGCACTGTTAAGTGGCATCATATTTGGATTTCCATTGTATCTATTATGGTTATTATGATTACCGTGGTTACTATTATTATTACTGTGGTTGTTATTATTATTATTGTTGTTATTTCTATTATCAGATTTTGGACCATTCTGTGAAGAATTTGTTGGCATTTTTCTTGAAATTGATTTTGATGAAACTCCGTGACCTACTTCAATATCTGGTTCTTCAACAAACAATCCATCTTGTAATGGTAAATCTGGTGTTGATCCACCCCATTCAGCACTAATAATCCATTTTTTATCAGCATCAGTTAATCTTTGAACAGGTATAGTTGATACACCTGTTTGATAATTACAACAATCCCTTGGACCAAATCCTACACCCCATCTAGCTCTTAATCCAGATGGATGAGAAACTGAAAATGCTTGAATAACTTGCTCAGCTTCAGTTCTTGAATAAACTTTAACAAAAGCATGTTTCCTACCTGTATTAACTATACAACTTTGAACTTCAGCATAAGGTTTTAAAGTATAAATTAATTCATCTTCTGTCATATGTGGTGGAACACCTCCAATGAAAATAGTTCTAGAATAAACATTTATACATCCATGTGGAATATTATTATCAATAAATGCTTTCTTTGGTCTATAATGTGGATTTTCTGGTGTATTTCTTTCACCGTCAGGATATGTAGATTTTGCCTCATTTCTAAAATTATTATTATTACCGTTACTGTTATTATTACCACGACTTGGTGATTTATCCCTATGTCTACCATAATCATTATTATCAGATCTTTCGGATCTTTCAGATCTATCTCTATAATTATTATTATTCAAAGATGTATTATTTTGATTTGAATTGGGAGATGCATTATTATTATTTTTATTCATATTTTGTAATAATTGGAAAATTGCATTAGGATTTGAAGAATTGGTAATTGGTGGTGATGTATTCATATTTGAATTTGATTTAGAAATTTCATTATTTGGAGCAGAAGTTGGTGGAGATGTAGAATTTGAAGGATTTTTAGCTAAATTTGATAAAGCTTGTAAAAGACTTGTTGCATCTTTAGGTTTTGAGAGTTGCTCTTCAGTAGAATTAGAATTAGAATTAGGGTTAGAATTAGGGTTAGAGGATACGAGATTACTTTTCTTTTTTTGAGGTGGAGAACCAGGTGGTGTAAAAGTTGCAAAATATTTTTTCTTAATATCGTCTAAAGTTTCCTTTTTAAAAGTTGAACAATTAATCCAAATATCGATTAAATTACTAATTTTATTTTTAACATCATCATTAGAATTTGGAATCGCATCCATTAATAAATCTTTAATATTAGATTGAATTTTCCAAACGGCTGCTAATGCAGTACCATTTGGTGGTAAATTATTATCGTCTACACTAGTTTGATTACCCATTTCATCAATTAAAGCACGAACAATTGCATCAATAACATATAATGGACCTAGTTTATTTGATACAGGAGAAGATTTACAACCATCGATTAATATACTAATTAATTTGTCCTCTTCATCAACATGGGATAAAAAGTACTCTTTTAAATTTTTAATTCTAGAACCTGAAACTCCAGGTGGTTTAATAGATCTCAGCTCTTTAAGAGTTGATTCAAAATCGTCAGTTGAATCAAGCATTGTGGTGTGTTCTTTGCCTGTAATAAAACGTTATATACTTAGTTTACCTTTGTCGTACAGCGAAAACAAAAGAAAAGGAGTGTTGCCCAAAGAAAAAATAGAAAACGGGGAAATCGTCTCCTTTTATAGCTGGACAATGCTCAGTGCTCAACAGAAAAATTCGCGTGCTAGTGTGCAAACAGAATAATACAAACATTAGATTAAGATTACAGCTACTTTGGTACTGATACAGTCTGTACAATATACGTGATAACTCATATTTCGGACTGCTAAAGAGCACAGTATATACGGGACAGAAATTGATGGAAACAACAGCTGTTTGTTATGGAAAATATAGAGCAACAGGGAAATTCTAGCAATCCGCTGACTGCAGAGTTTAAGAAATGGGAAAGCGTAACGAAAACGACAGCCCCTATCAAAGAACTTGCAGGTGATACAGGAACGTTAGTCGAAAAATATGAGAAAGTAGAAGACACTGTTTTGAACAATTTAGAGTATTTTTTATCATATATGGATAATTTTATTGCTATTCAAGCTATATTCCCATCATTTGAGAAGCTTATGAAAAAATCACCAATATTGAGACCTTTTAATGTAATTATTAAACAAATTGCCAAAATATACATTTTCATGATTCTAATATATTTGAAAAAATTTATAGTCAAGTTAAGGAAAATAAACAAACTGATTAGAATTGTTAAATTAGAATATGAAATAATTGAGAAAAGTTTCCAGGCGTTTAAGAATTTGAATCCCACTAAAAAATCCTCAAATTATCATGAGAAATGTTTGAATATTTTATATACAGAGAAGGCGAAGGCTATTATTGAAATAATAGGATATTTCAATGATTTGATATTAAATTTCAGTTTGGTTTCTAAAAGAGCCAAATTGGGTAGATTTTCAGGTAAAATTGTTGGGTTTATAAGTTGGCTGGTCAATGTTTATAGATTGTGTCGGGATGAGAAAAGTGAAGAGGAGAATGAACAGCGTATGAAAGAGATTGCTGTACGATTCGATAGCATATAACGTTGTTTTGTACAACTCTACAGTTTGTATAGCGAAGTCGAAACTTTTTAACTAGTAGAACACACAAACAACCAACACACTGTTTCTTCCTTTCTGTTTTTTTTCGTTTTTCGTACTTTTTGTTCCCCATTTCTGTAGCTTGTAGCATTTACTGTCTGGAGATCTACAAAGTATTTTTTATTGGATACTGGCTAGACTGTATTTTTACAATGTCTACCATTTTCAAAAGGGCATTATCCGCATCCAGAAGCCATAAAAATGTGGACTTCACGCATACAGTGATTGGAGCTGGTGCAGTTGGACTAGCAATTGCTTCAAACTTGGTAAAGATGTCTCCAAAACATAAGGTACTGTTGATTGAGAAGAATGAAGAGTACGGACAAGAAACTAGTAGCCGTAACAGTGAAGTTATTCATGCAGGATTGTATTATCCGCCGGACTCACTGAAAACGAAAATGTGTATACGTGGTAAAGAAATGATTTACGAGAGGAGAGAAGCTATACCGTTGAAACAGTGTGGTAAATGGGTTGTTGCACAGAATGAACAAGAGATGGAGTATTTACACAAACTTCACTACAAAGCACGTCATCTTGGGGTACCAACGGAATTCATCCCACCCAATCTGGCCAAAGTTGACGAACCAGCTGTAACTGCCAGATGCGGAGTTTTGAATTCACCGACAACAGGGATCGTTTCAGCACACGGGCTGATGGACTTCCTTGCAACGGAGTTTCAGAACGGAGTAGCAGAGGGTAGTTTGGTGCTGGGTACCAAGGTTGTAGACATCCAGTATTTGAAAGGTAGGGAGATATTTGAAATACAGACAACATCTAGAGATGCAGACGATGATGAAGATACGGAATTCATAGTTAAAAGTAAATACGTTATTAACAGTGCAGGATTGTATGCGCCGGAGATTACCAATATGGTTTTGCCAAAAGAGGAGCATATTAAAGCTTACTACGCTAAAGGTAACTATTTCAGTTATGCTGGACCAAACATACACATTGATAGGTTAATATACCCTTGTCCAACACATGGAGTGGCTTCGTTGGGTACCCATCTAACACTTGATATGGGTGGACAAATCCGGTTTGGCCCTGACTTAGAATGGGTTAACTCTCTGTATGACGGAGTTTACAAAGTCAACGAACATAATCTGAATGCTGCAGTCGATGCAGTTCAGCAATACATTCCTTTGATTCGTCGTGAATACCTTCATGGAAGCTACACCGGTATCAGACCTAAACTTGTAGGCCCTGGAGGTGAATTTCAAGACTTTGTTGTTAGAGAAGAAAAGGAGCATGCGCCTGGCATGATTTCCTTGCTTGGTATAGAAAGCCCAGGGCTTACAAGTTCCATGGCACTTGGAGAGTACGTGTCCAACATGCTCTCCCAGTAGTCTACCCTGTAGTTTGTGTACGTTATTGATCAAACAGAAAAATCGGAAACCGTTGCGCCAGTTTTTCCGCTGTGGAGTTTTTCCAGCTGAACCAGATTTCACCTTCAATGACAAACATCTTCCTGCAGTTGTGCTAAACTCTTTATATATCCCGTGCTTTCCTTTCTTTCAGTCTTCTGCAACTGGCTTTCTTCTCATTTGACGGCTTTTCTAAACAATATTATCACTCTTCCTAGATGAGTCTGTATAATCCAACTCTCAGTTTCCCTCCTCCGTTACCAACAAATATTCAAATAGAACAGGCATGTGACTCGTGCAGGAAAAGGAAACTCAAATGTTCAAAAGAGTTCCCACGTTGCTCAAAATGTATAGACCATAAATGGGACTGCATTTATTCCCCTAAACTTGTTAGATCCCCTTTAACACGATCACATTTAACAAGTGTTGAAAATAAGGTCAAGCAACTCGAAGAAATTATAACTAGATTGGTACCAAACAAATCCTTACATCAGATACTGTTGGAAAATCCTTCAAATGCTTCTTCAACTTCTCCTATATTGTCTTCGGTATCAAGTTTCTCATCTTTAAATACCGCAAATGATATCAACGACTCCGTTTTGAATAATAATGGTACCTCTAATAACACTCCAAAATCTTTATCAAATAACACTTCTAACTCTACAAATATTGACTCCAATAACAATGCTAATAACCAAAATGTTAACAACGCTACAAATAATAATATAAATATAAGTGTGGGGAATAACAATCCAGATTTAATTAAATCTGCCCTTGATATGCATCACTCTATAAACTCTTCATTCAATAATTTGAAATCTCAACCAAAATTACCAGAACGCTATTTAACTGATTCAAGTGATAAATCTGTTTTTGAATGGTCCGAATTCGACGATATATCTCCTGAAAATTTAGATGATATAAATCTTTCAAATCAAGTATCCCCAATTTCATCTCCAAAAATTTCATTTTCTAAATCAATCCATTCTCTTAACAATTCTCCATCAAACTCTTATGCAAATTTACTATCATTAAATCATTCATCCTCGTTTACCTCATTAGATGGTATGGGAGCAAATCCTTCATCAAAATCTGGATTTTACGGTGCAGGATCAAGTACAACTTTTTTAAGAATAATGAAAGCTGATGAATTAAATGTAAATTCAATATCGGATGAAAAAACAATTAATCTTACCATTAATGAATCAATTAATAATAATCTAAATCATAATCATACTATCAATAACCCTAATATAAAAATTGAATCTAATACCTCACAACTGCTAGAATCCGTACCTCAACGACGCTCGAAATCCGATCACTCAGAAATAAAGAATAAAACTATAAATTTATTAGACAAAAAAATACAATTCAAATTTGTTGAACATTATTTTAAATATTATCATACCTCATATCCACTTATAGACAAAAATGTATTTATAAACAATATAGAAATTGTTTCAACGCCTTCATTTTTATGTCTGTATTATACAGTTGTTGCTTTAGGATGTTGGTGTCTTAATGGAGAATCTACAAATTATGATTTATATTACTATAAACTTGCAAAATCTCATTTAATACACGTTTTTGAATGTGGTAATATAGACTACGTTATTTCATTGATTTTACTTAGTAATTATGCACAAAAAAGAAATAAACCAAATACTGGATGGAATTATTTAGGATTGGCAGTTTCAATGGCAGTTTCTTTAGGATTGTATAAAGAAATCAATTTAAAAACTACAAAAAATAAGAAAAATGTTCATGAACTGAAAACTTTTATTAAAGATCAAGAATTAAAACGTAGAATTTGGTGGTGCTTGTATATATTTGATGCCGGTGCAGCAATAACGTTTGGTAGACCTTCACATATTCCTATACCTGATTTAAGTGATGTTAGATTCCCGGTTAATTTAAGCGATGAAGAATTTGAAGTTGTTTTAAATGATGCAAATTTCTTATCACGTTATTCCTTAACCAAAAATGTTTCATTACCTAATAGTGATGTACCAACCATTTATTCTGCTTTAATTGAACAAGCAAAGTTAAGTATATTATCTGATCCATTTTATACTAGAGTGATTTCAAAATATCCACCTTCTTTAGTTGAATGTTTATCAATGCATTTAAAATTGAAAGAATTTAATGAAAATTTACCAGATTATTTTAAAAATGATTTAAATATGATAATTAAAAAATATTTTAAAAATGATCCAAATTCTATACCTGAATGGTTTACATTATCAAGATCTCGTTTAATTTGGAGAATAAAAAATTTACAAATTTTGATTTTCCGTCCTTATATTTGGCAAAAAATTGTTTTAATTTCAACTGGTAAAGTTTCGAAAACTTCATCAAAAGAAGCAACTTTATCAGAAGATTCTAAAAATGCTAGAAGAATTTGTTTAGATGCAGCATCAAAAACAATTCAAAGTATTATAGATTATTTAAATGGGCCAGCAGTAGATCTTAATTCATTATCTAGCTGGTATTCAACATATTTCTTATTTCAAGCAATATTAATTCCTTTAGCATGTCAATGTTCAAATCCAACATCAAAACATAATTTAGAATGGTGGACTGATATAATGAAAGGTAAAAAAGCTTTGAGTATTTTAAGTACACATAATTCAACATGTATGAAACTTATTCATTTAATAGATGCAATTCTAACAAGACATAATGCAATTTTAAAATTAAATAATTTTGAAATTAATGATGCAATTATGAGTAATAATTCTAAACCAATTGCCAATAAAGATATTGGTAATAAGAGACCTACCATTAATAAATCAAAAATCCCTGTATCACAAGATTCGATATTTGATTTAGGTATTAATAAAAGGAAACAGTATAATTCATTATTTCCTGATAGAAGTTCATCTAATGGTTCAACGAATACTAATTTAAATAATTTAGTATCAAATTCACATAGTATAAAAGATGAAAATGATTTTATAAATGCTAAAAAAGAGAATGGATTTTCCGCAGCTTTTAAATCTAACAACGATTCAAATAATTCAACCTCAACATTTTTAACACCATCCTTATTTACTAGTTTGAACTCAAATGCGAGTATTAAAATGAATGATAAATCTTCAAAAAATATAGATACAGAAAGTATAAATAATGACAGTAGTAATAATTATATGGATAATAATACCCAAGATATCAACATGATACCAGAAACGAATGATATGGAAATGCATTTTGACCAAATGATAGAATTCCCTATGTTATCTTCAAATAATACCACAACGACTACATCGACAACGACACCTGATAACGTCGTCAAGTCAGAATACGATTCAGTTGAATTGAATATATTTGAAAGTTTTGACTTTAATTCATTAATTAAAAATGAATTACAAGATTCATCCAATAATCAAAATCCTTCACCGTTACATGAAGAGAATGAATTATTAGAGTTACCTGTGATCAATGAAAGATTGGATATCGATGCAAACGCAAATGGTGAAAAGGAAGGTTTGCTTACAGATATTTATTCAATGATTTTTGAAGAGTTTACTGATCCGGGTTCATTATCTACAAATTTCAACAGTAGTTGATGATATTTTGTTAAACCAAAAGGGGAAATTATGGGAAATTTATCGTATAAAAAAAAAGTATATATATATAGTATCTGTTATAAAAAGTCTTTAGTGGATAGTTGATGATAATTAGAGATTTCATGCGCCTGTATAAATTCATAAACATTATGTAAATATATTATATATATATATATACTAGTAGGATTATTTATCGTCGTCGGGAAATTGTAATGAAATACTATTGCCGTTATTAACATCTACTTCGTCGTTCCGGACATTATAGACAGAATCAGGTATTGGTACTGCTTGGTTTGTTCCAACAATATTGTTGCTTGTCCTTTCTGTTTCAATATTTTCATGGTTTGGAGCTGTGTTGATTGAAGGATCAGAAATCAGGCCTTGAGATCCATAAAGGTTGAAGCTACTGACATTTGGGCGAATTCTAGGAGCTGTTGTCGAAAGTAGAGGGGTATGATAAACAGAGTCTGTATCGCTTTCATCAGGATTTATCGAATGGTCATTAAAATTGTTGTTGTTGTTATTGGTATTGTTATTGTTATTGTTATTGTTATCTCCGTGTTGGGTGTTTATATCGCTACTTGATTGGGAATTTTGTTGATTTAAATTGTGAGGGGAAGAAGATATCTCGTTTGGGAAAAGATAGGAATACATCTTTGACTTCAGCCAATTAAAAGTATATTCATTTTGGTTCTGGGATGATGTAATATTCAAATTTTCATCTCTCTCTAAAGGTTTGATTATAAGTGTTGACATATTAAGATTTAGAACTAATAAAGATTTGGTTTCATCGGCATCACCAAAAGTTATGCGGTCAATGTTTTTGAAAAAATAAAATGGGAAATTATTATAATCCGGATATTCCTCGAGTATATATTCCCTAATTGTAGCCAAGGAGTCAGAGTTCTTAAACTGGTGTCGTATAGTTTTACCATCTAATAATTTCAATTGAATCGTATAAGTTTCCGAGTTTTGAATCTTAGGGTTATTTATGTTCTCATTTATATGTTGATCAGTTTCTAAATCAAATTTTTGAGCTTTTAACTTTTCTTCATCCTTCTTTTTCTGTTCTTTACGATCCAATTCTAGCAAATGTAAAATTCGTTCACGATCTTGCTTGGCTTGTTGCTGTTGTTTCATTAATTTTTCTTTATATTTCTGTGCAGCTAATTCTGCTGATTCTTCTTTTAAACTTTTCTTGTTGATAATTTCATTAACATTAGACATTGGAAGATTTCTTGAATTTCCTGAATTTGTTTGTTTTTCCTGTTGTTTATGCTCGGGAGTTGAAGAATTTTGCATTGAATTCCGAGACACTTGTGGGGTTTGATTCGCATTGTTATTAATATCAACATTAGATTTCTGTTGCATATTGTTTAAAATGGTATTAATCTTGGATTCAACCGACTTCAAATCTGCTGTATTATTTGGTATAACGTCGATTATTTGAGCCGAAAATATGAAAAAAATACACGGTGTAATAGCATTTTGAAATCCTGGCATAACTGAGACTAAGTTGTGGAAATCGTTTGAATCTTTAACAATTTGTAACCTAATAAAACTATCCTGTATATTTTTTCTGCAAGATGTAGATAATTCATCGTTATCGAATAGGATTTTGTTTATCCAAGACTCGGATTCAACGGTATTAGAATCTCGGAGATACAATATCATTGGTTTTTTGAAAGTCAATGAAGTCTGAATCGACTGCATAGCATCGTCACTGAAGGATAAGTCTGTTTCCATGGTGAATATATAATCGGCAGTGACTCTGGCAAGGAACCAAGAAAGAAAGAAAGAAGGAAAGAGAGAAGGAGAAAGGGCTAAGCAAGAAACACAATGATCTGGGAAGGCAAAGAAGGCTAGAGAAGAATCAACAGCGCTCGCTTCCCAGCACAACACGCGGCCGTGTCGCACTCTCAACACGATGACCCGCTACCGTTTTGGAAAAAAAAGGACATTTTTTTCGGGAATTTTCAGTATCTGGTGGAAACAGTAAGTGGTTGCATAGAACACCAAAGTCATGTCTGCTGCTGCTGCCACTGGGGATGCTCCTAAAGCTGTTGTCATGGAGAATACCGCTCGTAGGGATACTCTTATGACAATAGAAAAGAAATATCAAACATTATGGGAGGATGAAAAACCGTTTGAAGTTAATGCACCAACTAACGACGATATAGAATATGGTACATCATGGGAAGAGTTACATGAAAAATATCCTAAATTCTTTGGTTCCATGGCCTATCCTTATATGAATGGTGTTTTACACGCCGGTCATGTTTTCACATACTCAAAAGTTGACTTTGCAACAGGTTTTGAAAGATTAAGAAATAAGAAAGCACTTTATGCCTTAGGTTTCCATTGTACTGGTATGCCAATTTGTGCGGCTGCTGATAAATTAAAGAGAGAAGTCGAACTTTTCGGTGAAGATTTTTCAGGCGTTCCAACAGAAGAAGAAGAAGAGAAACCAGAAGAGAAGAAAGAGAAAGTTAAAACTGATCCAACTAAATTTACTGCAAAAAAATCAAAAGTTGCTCAAAAAACTGGTCGTGCAAAGTATCAATTTGAAATTATGCAACAATTAGGTATTCCAACTGAAGAAATTTCAAGATTCAAGGATCCTTATCATTGGTTAACTTATTTCCCACCTTTAGTTGAAAAACATGTTAAATCTTTAGGTGGTAGAGTTGATTGGAGAAGATCTATGATTACTACCGACATGAATCCTTATTATGACGCATTTGTTAGATGGCAAATGAACAGATTAAGAGAATTAGGTAAAATCAAATTCGGTAAAAGATTCACTATCTATTCTGTTAAAGATGGTCAACCATGTATGGATCACGATAGACAATCCGGTGAAGGTGTTTTACCTCAAGAATATACTGGTATTAAAATCCAAGTTACTAAATTTACCGATGCTGCTAACGATTTTTTCAAATCTGAAAATTTTGATTTATCTAATAAAAAAGTTTACCTTGTTGCTGCAACTTTAAGACCTGAAACTATGTATGGACAAACTTGTTGTTTCGTTTCACCAAAAATTAACTATGGTGTATTCAAAGTTTCCGAGGATGAATATTTTGTTTGTACCGAAAGAGCTTTCAAAAACATGTCTTATCAAGATTTAACTCCAACTAGAGGTGACTACAAATCAACTCTTGTTATAAACGGTAATTTATTAATTGGTTCTGAGATTCATGCACCTTTAGCTGTTCATGAAACTTTAAGAGTCTTACCTATGGAAACCATTTTAGAAAACAAAGGTACCGGTGTTGTTACATGTGTTCCTTCCGATTCTCCAGATGATTTTGTTACAACAAGAGATTTATTCAATAAACCGGAATACTATAAAATTGAAAAAGATTGGGTTATCGAAGAACCTGTTGCAATTGTTAATACTTCTAAATATGGTGACAAATGTGCTGAATTCTTAGTCAAAGAAATGAAGATCAATTCTCCAAAAGATGCTACTCAATTAGCAGCTGCAAAAGAATTGGCTTATAAAGAAGGTTTCTATAACGGTACTATGATCATTGGTAAATATAAAGGTGAAAAGGTTGAAGTTGCAAAACCAAAAGTTAAGCAAGATTTAGTTGAATCAGGTGATGCAATTGTTTATAACGAACCAGAATCTCTTATTATGTCAAGATCTGGTGATTCATGTATTGTCTCATTAGAAGATCAATGGTATTTAGATTATGGTGAAGAAAATTGGAAAGCACAAGCAATGCAATGTTTAGATCAAATGAAAACATTCCATCAAGAAACTCACAATGCCTTTGAAGGTGTCTTTGATTGGTTGAAAAATTGGGCATTATCCAGAACTTATGGTTTAGGTACTAAAATTCCTTGGGATGATAAATATTTAGTTGAATCATTATCAGATTCAACTGTTTATCAATCATTCTACACTATTTGCCATTTACTCCATTCTGATTTCTATGGTAAAGAAGTTGGACCATTGGGTATTAAACCAGAAGATTTAACTGATGAAACTTTTGATTATATCTTCTGTAGAGGTGATTCAACAGAAAATATCAAAATTCCACATGAAAAATTAAAATTATTAAGAAGAGAATTTGAATATTTCTATCCAATGGACCAATCCATTTCTGGTAAAGATTTAATTCCAAATCATTTAACTTTCTATATTTATTGTCATGTTGCATTATTTAAGAAAACTTTCTGGCCTGCAGGTATTAGATGTAATGGTCATTTAATGTTAAACAATGCTAAAATGTCTAAATCAACAGGTAATTTCTATACTTTAGAACAATTAGTTCAAAAATTCGGTGCAGATGCGTCAAGAATTGCACTTGCAGATGCAGGTGATACAATTGAAGATGCTAATTTTGATGAAACTAATGCAAATGCTGCAATTTTAAGATTATTCAATTTGAAAGAATGGTTTGAAGAAATGTCTAAAACAAAAGATCAATTAAGAACTGGACCATATAACTTCTTTGATAGAGCATTTGATAATGAAATGAACCAATTAATTGAAGAAACTTATAAAAATTATGATATCACATATTATAAATCAGCACTTAAAACTGGTTTATTTGATTACCAATATGCAAGAGATTTCTATAGAGAAATTTCAATCTCTTCAGGTATCGGTTTACATAAAGATTTAGTTTTCAAATATATTGAAACTCAAGTTTTATTACTTTCACCAATTGCACCACATTTTTGTGATTACGTATATAGAGAAATTCTTGGTAAAAATGGTTCAATTCATGATGCAAAATGGCCAATTCCAGAAGCTGCAGTTTCTAATGAATTAGTTTCAGCATTAAATTATACTAGAAGTTTACAAAGGACCATAAGAGAATCTGAAGGTTTAGCATTAAAGAAAAAGAAAGGTGGTAAAGTTGACGTTGAAAAGGAGAAAGATTGTTCATTAACAGTTTATATTTGTTCATCATTCCCTGAATGGCAACAAAAATATGTTGATATTACCAAAAAACTTTATGAAGAAGATAAATTAAATGATATGAAGATTGTTAAAGAACAAATTGATGGTAAAGATATGAAACGTGCTATGCCATTCATTAATGAATTAAAGAAACAATTAACACTTGAAAAAGCTGAAGAAGTTTTCAACAGAGAATTATTATTTAATGAAGTTGATATAGTTAAACAAGCACTTGATTCAATTAAAAAAGCGCCAACTTCAATTAATGTTGTTGAAGTTAACGTTGTCTCATTTGATAATGGTGCAAGTGCTGGTAAAAATGTTCTTACTGATGCAGATGTTGAAATTCCAGCTAAAGTTAAGTCTATTGAGAATGCAGTTCCTGGACAACCAGCTGTTCTTATCAAAAATTTATAAATCTAATTTTACATGCAGCCACTCTTTTAATTTGTGTATTTGAAAATAAAATTTACAAAAAAAAAATAATATATAACAACAATTCATTATATAATAAATTTTAGAAGTATATAATGTATACACACTGTTAATTTGTGTAATTTTATAGAAAATGAATTAAACATAGAATAACAAAAAAAGTAGCAATGAAGTAAATGGAACAGAAGAATAGAATAATAGAATAATACGGAAAATATAATAATAAAATTTAATGGAAGAAATAGATAGTAAAAGAAGTGAAACAAATGAAATAAACAAATAAATCTAGATATCTTTAATTGTGTGGCCTCTTTGTTTTAACTGGTCAACAGTCCAAGCCCATGATTCATCTGCATATTTCTCATTTGTAGCAATCCAGCTTGGACTTGATTCAATTCCAAATGTCGTAAAATATTTACCGTTGTCCTTCAAAACATCTAAATCATCACTTAAAGAGCATCTAACAGAAGAGTATGATCCTTCCTCGTTAGAAATACCTGAAGTCCAATTAAAAATTTGGTACATAATCCAAAATAAGGTACTTATTAAAGGTAAACGAGTTAAATGAGCAAATAGATTCGTGTGTAAAACAATGCCTGGATGTACAGCAACTGATAAAACTGAAGGGTGACGTTTTGCTAATGATTTGACAAAATGAATTCCGGCACATTTGGCCATTCCGTACCTGAAAAGTGTAAAGATGATATTTGGCCAATAATTAAATTGATAATCTAAACTGAAATGGAATGGTACAAACCAATGGCCTATAGATGACAAAAATATAATTCTTGGATCGTTGATAGTTGATCCATATTTATTATGTACAACAAAGTTGTCATTTTGAGTTGTCCTTGACGTGATCAAACTGTCACTTTTTTCCGATGTCATTAAACTGAATAACCTATCAGTTAATAAAAAGTGAGAAACGTAACTTGTCTGTAATTGAACTTCAAAATCATCATTAGATTTCTCATAAGGCACAGCCATTATTCCTGCATTTAAAATCAACAAATGGAGACATTTCTCCTTAAGTTTGAATTCTTTGGCAGCATTTTCAACAGAATCCAACGATAGTAAATCAAGTTCAATATGATTTAAAGAACCTAAAAATCTTTTCTTTAGTTGAGCAGGTGTATAATTTTTACGTCTTTCTTCAGCATCTTTGATCAGTGAATCTATTGCAGTGGCGATACGTTGTTTGTTTCGACCAGCCAGATATACGGTGTAACCGTGGAGGTATAAATGCAACACAGTGAAATATCCTAAACCACTATTACCACCGGTTATAAAGCAAACTCTGTGTTCTTTGTTCGGGTTGTAATAAGGTAATAAGTTGGGATCAAATACAGCGGTGGACATTATGTGATCTTTGTATCAATGAAGTAAATCCAACTGTAATCAAACAAGCTAGACACTGCTTGTCCTTCTTCCTCCGTCTCTTCCCTCCCTTGTGCTTGACCAATGTCTTACGAACAATGCCGCTTCCAAAGTCAACGATTACGTAAGCGAATGCTGTGGCTTTGACAAGAATAAAACATTGAAGAAGCACGGAGGAGTAATAACCACCTTTTCCTTTGGGGGCATTGCTAACTAACGATGGCCAATATTGACCAGGACGGGCATCGAGATACACAGATGGGTAGTAATGCAACGCTTCCCCGATTACATTTACCAAGGAGTAATAGAAAGAAGGTTGCTCCAAAACTAAAAATGAATATTCCGACAAATCATATAGAATCTGCCACTACTGAAATATTTACCAATACACAACAGAACATTGTAAGCAAGCCAGAATCTGCAATGCCAATACTTCCTCCAATGAAGAACACATCAAACCAGAATAGTTCAGGTAAAACGAAAAAGACACCACTAGCGTTGAATCTGAATCATAATAACTCAAATGGAACGGTATTGAACTGCTCTGATTTGACGGCTACTGGAAGTTTACCAAGTGCAGCCACAACGTTAACTGCTGCTTCTATATCAACACTTAATGATGATTCGGGGTTAGCTTCATGCTTCAATAATAAACTTAAACTTGAAGAACTTGAAGATGTAGTATCTGGTGTATCAGATCCATATAGAACTCCAACAGCAACCAATTTTGAAGATCCGATTCTAACAAAAGCTATCGAATTACTATCTGAATATGAATGGAAGGTTTTACATGAAAGAGGATTAATTAAACATTTGGAAACGTTGGGTGAAGGTAATGGAGGATCTGTTAGTAAATGTGAAACTATAACCAAAAATCCTGGCATCTTTGCATTAAAAGTTATAGCTATAACCCCTAAACCTGATTTTAGGAAACAAATGATTAGAGAATTGAATTATAATAGGAAATTTGATTCTCCGTATATTGTGAAATTTTATGGTACGTTTGTAGATGATGAGAATTATATTCATATTTGTATGGAATATATGGGAGGTAGGTCTTTGGATGCGGTATATAAAAACTTTAGAGAAAGAGATGGAAGATTAAGTGAGAAACCGTTAGGTAAAATAGCAGAAAGTGTTTTGAAAGGGTTGACATATTTGAATGAAAATAAAGTTATGCATAGAGATATTAAACCACAAAATATTTTACTGGATAACCAAGGAAATGTGAAAATCTGTGATTTTGGGGTATCTGGTGACGTAGTTGATTCATCAGCGTCAACATTCACGGGTACTTTTTTCTATATGGCGCCAGAAAGGTTTAAGAGTACAAAATATACAATAAGTTGTGATGTTTGGTCACTTGGTTTAACGGTGCTTGAGGGAGCACTTGGACATTTCCCATTTGTCAATAAGGATACACCAAGTTTAGAAGTAAGTCCAGTTGACATTATAATGATGATTGAAGAATTCCAACCCAAATTAGATGACGAACCAGAAGAAGGTATTGAGTGGAGTAAAGGGTTTAAAGATTTTACACACGTTTGTTTGATTAAAGATGGGCATCAAAGGCCATCTCCAAGACAAATGCTTGAACATCCTTGGTTACTAAAGATAAGCAAAAAGACCGTTAGAATGGACAAATTGGTAGAATATTGCTGGGGCTAGAGAAATAAGGAAGATTCATTATCCAAGAACATCTTAGCCGTTGTATAGATTTTACAGTTTTATATCAAACTTTTATACGAATCTTAAATATGGAGTGTATCTATTGAGGAGTACGGAATAAAAACTTAGTTTTAAATTTTTTTCCAAAATTTTTTTTTAAAAAAAAGTAAGAAATGATAAACTATTTAAATTTGGTTATGTTCAGAAAAACAAATCTGCCTGAATAGGATTGCTGTAAAAAAGGTGTAATCGTTATTTCCAACAAATGGTCCCTTGGCCCAGTTGGTTAAGGCGTGGTGCTAATAACGCCAAGATCAGCAGTTCGATCCTGCTAGGGACCAATTTGGTTACTTTTTTACATAATTAATATTACAACAAAGGATGCTTCCTTTTTGTCCTTTTCTTTCCTCTGAACTTTTCACCAGGAACCCAAAGCTCCCCTGCAACCTCGATATACCACCCAAGCCCCCCTACACAGCTTCTGGATACAACCTGCAACTCCCGCCTTGTCTGCACAGCTTGCATAAATAACTCGTTTTCGTTGTCATTGTCGTTTCTGTGCACAGTGCGTAAGTCAAAGAAAAGTGCTGTACACAAATTGGGTTAGAGATTTCAACTTTAATCTACACAACTGCGGTGGCTGTTTCTCTTGCAGTTTTGCTTCACACCAGCTTGACCGATTGTACAGAGATGCCTAGACTAGAGCAATGGGAGATCAAGAAATACTGGGAAATCTTCAGAGGATTGAAGCCAGACCACAATAAACTTAACGGGGAGAAAGTCAAACCCGTTTTCAAAAATTCACACCTTGGTCAAGATCAACTAACCAAGATTTGGGATTTGGCCGATATTGATGTTGACGGTGAATTGGATTTTGAAGAATTTTGTATTGCAATGAGACTTATTTTTGATTTGGTTAATGGTAATACAGTCAGCGTACCCCATAAATTACCTGATTGGTTAATACCAGGATCTAAACGTCATTTAGTTCAAGCCGATGAAGCAATTCAATCTAATGTTAATTTAAGTTCTGTCAATACCGGGAATGAAAGTGATACCGATGAAGAATATAGTTTAAGTTCAGATTTTGATTGGTATATATCACCAACAGATAAATTATCTTATGAAGATGTTTATGATTCATCTTGTGATAATTATGGTAGAATAACCTATGATTCATTAGATGGTCTTTATAAAACTTTATCCAAAGTACCGAAAACAGATATTAGTTATGCATGGAATATTGTTAATCCTAAACAATCTGAAACCATAGATAAAGATCAGTGTCTAGTTTTTTTACATATATTAAATCAAAGATCTAATGGTAAAAGGGTACCAAGATCAATTCCACCTTCTTTAAGGGCAACATTTTCTAAAGAAATTCCAGATTATGATCTGAATTCTCATCAAACAAATATCAATACATCAACAGCAGCAACAGTCCCTGAAACAAAACAATCATTTGCATCACAATATTTAAATAAACTTGGTTCATCTAAGAATGCCATAGTCTCTAGTGGTACAGATTTTACAGAAACTGAAGGAACAGATTGGGAAGAAGTTAAACTAAGACGAGAATTAGAAGACTTGGAGAAACTACTTACAAAAGCTGAAAATGAGAAAAATAACAAAGGTAAAGATGACAAATTAAGTTTAGTAAAATATGAGTTTGAGCAACTTTTGAAATATAAAGAAGAACAAGTTAAGCAATTGAAAAGCGGATCTTCTGATTTATCATTGGTTATTAATAATATTGGATCGGTAGAAAGCCAAGTCAACCAATTGGAATCGTTTCTGGAGTCAAAAAAGAAAGAATTCAGTGAATTGAACCAACAGATAGAGGCATTAAAATAATTCATCACACACATTCACATTATCATATATATATATCACGTCTATATTAATTTCAGTTTAAATATACGTTTAGCAGAACAAGGATTCAGGACCAGCAATAATCTGACCGACCGCCTATTTAATATCTATATCGATTATTTTCCCCTCCCACAAATATATATATATATATAAACACATTTTCACCACACATCAAACTTCCACATTTTGTTTCATTAAGTTACTCTGTATTACAATTTATTTTTTTCTTCCCTTTCAAAAAAATATCCTATTTAAGTTACTTTGTAATAATATAATTATTATTAATTTAATTCGTTTTAATTCTTATTAAAAATATCTATCATTTATTGTTATATATATAAAACTATCAAAGTAAACACATATATATAGTCATTACTATATTCAGGAATAAGGTTTTAGGTTTCTGTTTCTGTTAATCAATTCATATCTTTAGACATTAAATTACGAGTCATTGTTGGTAATGCTACTCTGAGACCATCTAATTCCTTTGTCATAACAACTTGACAACCTAATCTGGAAGTTTCAGTTAATCCAAATGCTAAATCTAACATATCATTTTCATCATCATCAGGTTCTGGGATTTTATCATAATATTCAGGATCAACAATAATATGACAGGTTGAACAAGCACATGAACCACCACAAGCTCCTTCCATATCTAAATGGTACGCTTGCGCAATATCCAATATATTATCACCTTCGGAAACTTCAAAAGTTTTCTGTGATCCATCCTTGTTTATGAATGTGATATGCAACTCTTCACCAGGGTTAGGTTTCTTCAAATGTCCATGCCTTGAAACAAAAGAGGTTTGAAAACTTCGTTTATTAATCAAACTGACAATAGATGTTGCATTATTCTTATTGAAAGAACCAATTTTAGAAATGGTTTGTTTCCTCACCAACAACAAATGTCTAAACATTTCAGTAAAGCTGATCCGTTGACTAATTTCACAGCACCACACACACAGCAGCACCAGAAAGCAGAGGAAGTGTCACTGGAAAAAGCAGAAAGAAGTGGAAACGGGAGGAAAAATTCAGTTCAAATTTTCCAAACTCCTCGCTCGTAATCAACAATTCCTCGCTTTTTAGCTCTGCTCGCTTCTAATAAGCCTCCGCTCTAGTTTTGATTAACATGACTCAGTGTCGGCCAACTTTGTGTATCTCCCTGTGTTTGCAAAAGTCACAATGTCCGATCTATTTGATGGTTACGAACAAGATTTCAATCTCAGCTTCTCCGATGCTCAGTCCAAGATTCAATCAATATATGGCGAAAATGACAGCAACAAACGTATAGACTTAATGAAACAGGTGGAATCGTTGATTGACGATTGTCACGATTTACTAGACTCGATGAATCTAGAAGTCCAGCAAATCGCAACACACCAGAGGTCTTCATTCAATGCCAAAGTTCGTACATATCGTTCCGATTTAGATAAAATTAAAGGAGATTTGAAAAATCTAATGGACGATAAAGACAGACGCCAATTGTTTGGTTCAACAAATGCGGATGAAAACGACGAAGACTTCAACCAAAGACAGAAATTACTAAACACAAATGCTTCAATTGAAAGATCAAGTCAAAGAATCCAAGAAGCTACAAGAACTGCTCTAGAGTCTGAGTCTGTTGGTAGTTCAATTCTAAATAATTTAAGATCCCAAAGAGATCAAATTTTAAATGCTAGAGATACACTTAACGAAGCGGACACCTACGTCGATAGATCCCTCAGAACTTTGAAATCAATGACAAGAAGATTGGCAACTAATAAACTGATAACTTACGGTATAATTGCGGTTTTAATTTTATTGATTTTCTTAGTTTTATACAGTAAATTTTCAAGCTAGGTCTATTTCATGATTAACCCTTTTATTTTGTTTTCCTGACTGCTTTATATTAAACTCCCTTTTTTATAGCCTTTGAATAAAATTCCAACATTTTCCTTTCGTTTTTTATTGTTTGAACAAAAGAAATGAAGTTTTAACTATAAAATTTATGTATATATACATATATATATATATATGTAAAAAAAAAATGCAAGATTTCTAATAAGAATAATATTTTTTAACTAATTTTGGGTTTCATATTCTTCACTGTTCAGATTAACATCGTCTGAAACAGTATATTTGGACATTGCTTCCCTAACACTAGCTAATAGATCTTCGTTTCCTGAATGATCCGAGTTCAGAGTTTTCATCGATGCATTTCTACTTAAACCTGGAACTTGTGAAATATGTGTAACTCTTTCATCATCATCAAGTTCTAATTTATGTGCTGCTAAATTCAATAACGACTTTCCTGATTTTCTACGTGCTAATAATGGATATGCATTAGGCCTTGGTTCATAGTTTTGAATTTCGTTCAGATTATAATATGATTTCCTTTTCACAGGGGTATGTGGTGCTCTACATATAACACCAACATCTTGAATCATTCTAGCAACCAACGCAGTCCAACCGCATTGCCATTTAGCACCCAGACCCCGGCCAGTGTCACCATCAAAATACTCATAGAAATTAACCAAGTCTTTGAAATGTTCATCATTATTCATTATATTTAGCATATCATTATATCTAACTTGTGATTCTGTTAATTGTATATCATCATCATCCTCCAAGTCATCAACTTCATCAAATGGTTTACCCAAATATGCTCTATATCCGTCATTATCAGGCATAAATAAATGAATTAATCTTTGTTGAAGTTCTTCTGCTGCTTGCCCTAAATTCATAAGATCACCACTACCCGTTGGAACTTCAACTTTCAGAGATGATCCATAATATAAATAAAACCTCAATAAAGATTCAATCAAAAGGAAATTCATTGGAAACCAAATAGGTCCTCTCCAATTGGAATTACCACCAAACATACCAGAATCAGACTCTCCAGGTAAATATGAAACACCGTAATCTTGTCCATTAATATTCATATGAACAGGATGATCTTGATGATATTTTGACAATGATCTAATACCGTAATCTGATAAAAATTCCGATTTATCAAACAATTTTTGCAGAATAGCATTCAATCTGTCTTTATTAACTAAAGATAATAAAAGTCTATCACAGTTACCTTTAGCATCCATAGATGCAATATGCCTTTTAAATAAGTAATTTTTATTCTTAATTAACCATTCTAATCTTTTCTTGAAATTTGGAAATCTATTTAAAACATCAGGTTCTAAAGTGGTGGTTGCAAATAAAGGAATCAAACCAACTAATGATCTAACCTTGACAGAACTTTTATTATCATCACCCCATTGAATCTTATCATAGAAAAATTGTTCCTCATCATCCCACAATGAATCAACCGTTGGTCTTAGATTTTTTTCAGATTTATTTAAAAATGTCATAGCATCTGCAATTAACAAATAATGTTCAAAAAATTTATTTGCAGTTTCTTCATAAACTGGGTTCTCCTTTGCTAATTCTAAGGAAATATTCATCATTGTGAGTGAATACCACGCAATCCAACCTGATGCATCCGATTGTAACAATTGAACACCAGATGGTGGTTCGGATCTATTGAAAATACTGATATTATCAAGTCCCAAGAAACCACCTTCAAAAATACCATTTCCGTTGACGTCTTTTCTATTAACCCACCATGTAAAATTGATCATCAATTTTTGAAATACCCTTTCTAAAAATGGTCTATCTGCTGTACCCCAATTTTTCTTTTCAATTTTATATGTTCTATAAGCTGCCCATGCTTGCACAGGTGGATTTGTATCAGAGAAATTCCATTCGTAAGCTGGAATTTGACCTTGCGGAGACATATACCATTCCTTGGTTAATAAATCTAATTGACTCTTAGCAAACTCTGGATCAATCATTGCTAAAGGAATCGTATGAAATGCTGTATCCCATGAACAATAAAATGGATATTCAAAACTATCTGGCATTGACAAAATATCTTGATTGTACAAATTTTTCCATTCTTTATTTCTTTCATTAGCCCTACCGATAGTTGGAGGTAAATCCGAGTCTGGATCACCTCTATACCAATAATCATGAATAAAATGATAAAACTGCTTGGTCCATAACAAACCAGCAAATGCTTGCCTTTGAACATTTCTCAATTGCTGAGGAATAGGTAACGGAGATACATTCCAATAAAATTCATCTGCATCATTGATTCTAGACGTGATTACGTCATCCAACAACTCTTCATCTAAACTTAAGCTCTCATCGGATAAATCTTTGGTTAATTTGTAACGAATCGTGACATAATCACCTGGAGGGATACCTCCGTTTTCATCAAAAACAAACCATGCACAAGCTTTAGTTCCTCTTTTCTCTGGATTAACAGCAGACTCAACTTCATCAACAATATAATCATGGAAACCATCCTTGAAAAAATCCGATTTATTTTCAACACCGTATAACTTTTTAAAATTGGTCTCATTGTCACAGAACAAAAGTTTTGGCTCGACATCATTATCTAAACCTTCATATCCTGGAGCAGGTGCAAATATAATTCTCCTTTCTCCTAATTTATAATGCTTAACCCTAATAACATTGTCTGCTTCTTGATACATTTCCGGTTTCTCCTTATCGAACTCTGATTCAAGATTCCATGACCATGTATTCCTGAAAAACATTTGAGGAGCAATATGAAGCGGCGAAGGAGCATTTGATCTGTTATAAGCTATGATTCTAAAATACATTTCTTCAGGATCTTCTGCATCTTTGGCCATCTCAAAAAAAATATCAAAATAATTATTATTATCGAAAACTCCTGTATCTGTAATTTCATATTCTGGATCTTGTTTAGTCCTTTTTGAATTTTCTTCGTAAAGTTTCTCGTACGGAAATTTAGAGATTGGATACTTATAAAGAAATTTTGCATACGAATGTGTTGGTGTATTATCTAAATAATAATACAATTCTTTGACATCTTCACCATGATTACCGCTTTTACCAGACGCACCACCAGGCAAACCAAACAAACTTTCTTTTAAAATATCATCATTTTCATTCCATAACGCCATTGTCAAATTCAAATTTTGATGTGAGTCACAAACACCTGCCATACCCTGCTCATTCCATCTGAAAACTCTACTTTTAGCAGTTTCAAAATCAAATTGCCATGCATCACCTTCATCAGTATAATCTTCTCTTGGAACACCCCAAACTCTTTCAGATAAATAAGTACCCCATTTTTTCCAGTACTTCTTTTTCTCCTTGTCTTCAATCAGACGTTTCTCCTCTTTACAGAGTCTGTTAGAGAGAGGCATTGTTGTCTGAATATGCCAATTCCAGCTAGATCCGAAAAGAAAAAAAAAACGACCAGCCCTTAAGAAAACACCAGAGGGACCCATCGAAGTTTTTATACAAAGGAAGAATCTGCGAAAAAAAAAATGCGAGAGAGATGCATCGCTGATAAGATAACGTTTGCATGCACATGTGGGTACACCGAGATTAAGTATTACCTACACGGGAGGTAGACGTTTACGCATTGTATACAGTCCATTAGAAAAAAGCACCCAACAGCTCATCATCGGCCATTATTTGTGATAGCTGTGTGTGCACTGTTAGTAACAGTCTAGGAAATTTTCTGGCAAAGTACCAGTAGAATCCATCAGGAAGAGGTCCCATCTCTTCAGCCAAATCTTTCGGAAGATCTTGATAGTGGTGGTATTTATTTCTAATTGCACGTAAAAGATCCATAAGCTTATGTGTATTATATTTCCTATATTTCCCAAGATTGTCAATGAAATTATCATCAAATTTAGCAAACCACCCTTTGCTGCCTAAAATTTTATTTGCAACCTCTTCTAACTTCAGCAGTAGTTCCGAAGGAGGATCTCTCCTTTCAACTTCAAACCTGTCTGAAACTTTGAGCAAGAAATCCAATTTCTTCTCTACACTCCAAAAATATGGATGCTTCATAACTTCATTGATATCGGGCCTTTTATTCGGATTAATTTGAATCATGGAACTAATCAAATCTTTTACAGTGTAGCTATCAGGAAGGTTATTCAATTTAGACAAATCAAATTCACCTTTAATTATATTTCCCTCTCTAATATATCTATCTCCAAATGGATGATATCCATCTGTTAAAACATAAAAGAAAACACAACCTGCAGAAAATATATCCACAGATCTCGTCAATCTAACACGTTTCTCCTTACTAGATTCTAAATAAGCAGGTGATGTATCAAGTAATAATTCTGGTGCTCTCCAACCTGAAGTACCTGCTGCATTTGCAGTGGTACCTTTGAAAGATGACTGATCATTTTCCAGTTTTTTACATAAACCAAAATCTGAAATTAAAAATCTGATATTCTCTTCCCCATTTTTTTTCTTTGTTATAACTACCAATATATTTTGTGGTTTAATATCTCTATGCACAATTTTCAGCTCATGCAAATGATTCACTCCATTTGCAATTTGATATAATATTTGATTTTTATTAAAATTCAAATTCTTCAATTCCTCTTTCTTCTTTTCTATAACGTCTTCTAAAGACGCAGAGCATAATTCTAATGCAATGTACAAAAATTTATTATTCTCTTGAGAACAGAAATATCTAATAACGTTTGAATGATCATCACTTTCTTGTAATAAATTGATTTCGTGAGATGCAACGTCATAAAAATCAAGTAACATTCTTTTAACAGCAACAGGTCTATTTTCGAAAAAACCTTTGAAAACGATTGTACCATGGGATCCAAATCCCAATACTTTATCCGTTATTAATAAATTATTACTAATCTTAGTAATTTTTTCTTCTTTTGATGTTTTTTCATCGTTATCTTCTTTACTAGCTTCTTTAATTGTATCGTTTGTTGAATCAGGAGATGGCGTTGTAGTCAATGCAGACGTTACCAGCGTCGTTGCAGCATCTGAATCTTTCTTTTTATTCTTTTTACCACCCCTTGAGCCTCTTTTCCTTTTTCTTTTGGTAGTTTCTTCACTGTCTTCTACATCTAATTTAGTTGATTCGTTTTCCTGTTCTATAATTTTATTGGTATCTTCTATTTCGTTATTTTTTTTCATTTCTTTCAAATTCTTCCTATTTTCTTCATCTTCTTCATCATCTGAGCTATCTGTATCGTTCACAACTGGTTCTAGTTTGTCATTTTCTACAATAACCACTTTTTGTGGAGTATTTTGAAATTCTGGTTGACCCCACGACGCTAGTGATCCAAGTAATCCAAATTTGGATAATAAGTAAAAAACTGACAGACAAATCAATGCAACTATAATATTCTCAAATGCTCTATAAATCAAATGTGAAAAAGTAGATGTAGATTTGAATGTTAAAGTTGGAGTATCACGTATCATATCTTCATTATCATGCATGTAAATATTTTTATCATTATAGTCGTCATAACCATGATTATGAGAACGTTCGCCAATTTGTTTTTTAGTTGTTTTACCTATACCATACTTGGAGTTTTCATATTTAGCTGGTAAATTATTTGAAGTTTCTGATGGATATACTGCCAAATAATTATTTGAGTGATCTAAACTTTTACTTTTATCCGGTCTTTCTTTTAATTGTTTATCGTGGACACCAGAAATCGATATACTCAATAAATCATCATTTAAAAAAATTGAAGGCAATCTCCACCTTTCATTTGATATATATTTTGCAAGTGGAGCGGATCTGACCAATGAAGGGTAGTTTTCTTCACTTAGTGCATACCAAGAACCTTCTTTAGTTCTATCTATAAATGTTGCATCATGTTTTTCGGAAGAATACGAGTGATCAATAGGATGTGGCAAAATAATGTAATCTGAATCTGAATTTTTATTTAAGAAAACATCGAAAATATTTACTGTGACATAAGGTAAATTTGAAACCCATTTAACAGATTTTTTATTTATATCTAATGATAGTAACGAGCTATCGTGAAATGGCTGAATATATGTATTGTCTTTAGATTCCAAATTTTCAGTTATAAGATTTGAATGGATATTATTTGGGCCCCATTGAACGTATGTGATATTCCAAGAAGTGTTATTTTTAGAGTGTATTGTCAATTCATAAATAGTTTTACCCAATGTAATAAAAGGACCGATTTCATTTTCTTCTTTGTTATAATCATGTGAACCATAGTAATCATAATCTTCGCCATTATCTCCATTCATTTGATTGATAAAATCAGTTTCATCACCAACTTCGGGATCATAATCATAATCCAAACTATTTTCTAGATCATTTATTGAATTAGATGTAGATAATGAACAAATACCAGATTCATTCAAGCCAAAAGATTCGACAATTGCACCAGTTCTAGCATTTATTTTCACAATACCAGATAATCTACTACCCGTATAAACAAATTGATCATCGATTGAGAACGGAGAGTTCATAATAAACTGTTTGATTGAAATTGGTAATTTTTCCAACCCTCCAACAGCTGTAAAATGATATATGGTTCCATCTCCGAATGGTTCGACTATCCAAGTTATCTCATTTTTTGTTTTGTATTTGTTTTTATTTTGAAATTTAGAGTCCTGCCCCTCAGTCAAACATGACGAAGTATCATATTTATTATATTTTTTAAAAGTTTTTGATGCTGAACTTAAATGAGTTGTTGATGTCATACTATAATCGCTAAATTCTGAATCGGATTGGATACTAACCAAAGGCTGTCCACCAACCAAAGACCAGATTAATTCACCAGTTTTCCTATTCACTGCATTCAAATTACCTTCGATGTCTGATGTGATTATTAAATTAACAATTTGGAAATCGTCTATAGTTGATATACCTAATTCGTTTTCATTTATTATGAAATTATTGTTCATTCGTCCGTAAATGGATTCATGGAGTTGATCGTAATCTTGTCTGATAATAAGTTCTTTATCACGTTCATTATTTTGATATGTATTTAGTGAATTTTCTGTAGGTATTCGATCGCAAAATATTAACTGCACGTATAGTAGTAGTGTTATTACGACTCCTGTCAATGATATTTTTTTCACACTAGACATTGTGCAACTATATGCTATTATATGTGCAATAAATATCGGTGGTAATGTTTAAACAGTATCTTGTACAGATATATAATGTGCAGTTGATATCGGTTAGTTGACCTGTTAAATTTTTCAAAACTGATCCAAGAATTGAATAACTAGTTTTATTTTTCACCTTTTATATATCTTTCTTGTTCCTATGTTCAGTTTAACAAAGGAAATAACAGTGGCCCCAAACAAAGACGGCCCTTTAGCAGTAAGTCTGATGTATAGGCAAGGGGTATATATGAGAAAGCCTGCGCAAAACTGCTAGACAAAGGTACCGAAAAGGTTTCCAGAGCTCAAGCTTCTAAAAATGATGCTTGCCCTATTGTCTTTGAAGAAAACGAGAGAATTTTGTGAAATGTGCGTGAGTTCTCTTTATTCGGGTGGTTTCTCTACATCAGGTGTGCAACGTACAACATAGACAGCAGCTGCATGTGTCTGAATACACTGTCTATAGGAGTTTTATAACACTAGTTATACATGGTACACATTTCTGTACATATTCACGAGGTCCCAGTCACAATACACAAAGGATATCTTGGAATCGCATACATAAACTATCTGTGTGTGTGTGTTTTTTTCTTTTCTTGTAGCCAGTAAGCAATTTGTTGCTTCACACAACCACTCTCACACCTCCACCTTCAACACACACGCCAAAGCCAGGCTTGCAATAGTTGTACAATAGTGCACACCCGGTTGCACGTATCCACCACTTACTGCTTGATACACCACTTCGTCTGCGATTTGACTCGGTATCGCGCAACGGGTGACATGAATTTCAACAGTAACGAAATATCCGTTTGATTACGCCTTGACCTGTTTCTTGTTTGGAAGGACACAGATTCTATGAGTGCTACACAATCCGTCTTCTTGGAGTTATTTGACTGGTTCCTACAGGTCATTGTCGAAATCTTTTTCAGAGAAATCTCGATTAGAGGATCGTTCAATTTCCCAGCTTCAGGCCCAACTATTGTAGTTATAGCTCCACATGCAAATCAGTATCTAGATGCCGCAATATCGGTCCACTCGGCTCATACTGTTGCTAACAGACAAGTGTTCATGATCGAAGCCGCTTCTTCTTATAGAAGTAAATGGATGGGTATTTGGAGTAGATGGTCGGGTGCAATCCCCGTTGAAAGACCTCAAGATTTATTAGTAAACAAATCAGGTAACATTAGATATGAGAATTATCCAGAAGATAAGCTGACTATTATTGGTGAAGGAACTCAATTCACAAATTATTGTGAACCGAAAGGTTTGGTTGGTATCCCTAATAGTGGTGGTAATGTAAAAATTGGTGAAATTATTAGTGATACTAAACTAAAACTTGCTGCTCCAATGTTGAAACAAAAAGGAATTGATGCATTGATTAAAGGAACTGCTTTCTCAATTGCCCCAAGAATTGATAATCATAAGCTTTTTAATGAAGTTTTCGATAGTTTAAATAAAGGTAAATGTATTGGTATTGCTCCCGAAGGTGGTTCTCACGATAGACCGGAATTGCTGGATTTTAAACCAGGTGTTGCAATTATGGCCTTAGGTACAATTGCCAAATATCCCGATCTTGAAGTTAAAATTGTTCCTTGTGGTTTAAATTATTTTCATCCTCATAAATTTAGATCAAGAGCCGTTGTCGAATATGGTACTCCTATCGTAATTAATAAAGAAAGAGCTTTAGACTACCAAAAAGATTCTAGAAAAGCTGTCAACAATTTAATGTCCGAAATTACAGAAGCTATGAAAGTTGTTACAACCCAAGCTCCTGATTATCAAACTTTACAAGTTATACAAGCAGCTAGAAGATTATACTCATCAGTTCGTTTTAAGCATCCACCTTTGCCTTTAGTTGTTGAAATGAATAGAAACTTATTACTCGGTTATAGTAAATTTAAAGATAATGAAGAAATTCAACATTTGAAAGAATCCGTTTTAACTTATAATCGTACACTTAGAAATTTTGGTTTAAGAGATCATGAAATTGAAACCGCCACTTATGAGAAACATAAAATTCTTATTTTGCTCATAACTAGATTATCATCGTTATTCTTTTTCTCTCTTTTGAGTTTACCAGGTACAATCTTATTTTCTCCTATTTTCATTGCTTGTTCTGTTATTTCCAAAAAGAAACAAAAACTAGCTTTGAAAAAATCAGTTGTCAAAATTAAAGCAACTGATGTTTTAGCATCTTGGAAAGTTTTAATCGCATTGTTTTTTGCACCGATATGCTACTTTATTTATTCATCATTAGGTTTATTTATTATCCACCGTTACAATTTATTCCCTTCTTTATCAAATTCTTTGATAGGAAATTTATTCATGTTTGGAATGCTTTGGGCTATTTTGGTAGGAACAACTTATTCTGCTTTTAGAATGGGTGAAGTTGGTATGGATATCTATAAATCTATTAAATCATTAAGATTATATCTTTTATCTCCACAACAATTGACCGAATTAAAAGAAGAAAGAAAGAGACTTTCTCTAGAAATCACTCAAGTTATAAACGAGTTAGGTCCAAAAGTTTTTAAGAATTTTGACGAAAAACATTTACACAAATTACAGGAACAGGTTGAATACGAGAATGAGGTTATTAGAGAAAGATCCAGATCTAGATCCAGATCAAGATCATCTTCTAGACCTTCCTCAGTACCTCCATTAAGTAGAACAAGTTCTGTATATTCTGGTTTTTCCAACTTTGACGGTGCTGAAGATGAAGGCAAATTGCCAAATTTAGCCCATGTTTCAATTTTCCCAGATCAACTTCAAATGGAAGACTCACCGGCTGCCAATTCATCATCATCATCAACCGCAAATGTGGATCGAATCCCATACAAGAATTCTAAATCTGCTGTTACAACAGGTATTGAACCAAATGATCTTAGTGAGAAAATCAGACGTGCTGTCATCCAAAGAAACAAAGATCAAGAAGAAAACCAGGAAAATGATGAATCAAATTTGAACATATGACACATTTACCTATTATGGTGAATAATTTTTTAATTTAATTTTCCAATTATTGGATAAATTTAATAAGTATATATATATATGTATGAACTCATGTAAATGTTTTTCTATTTTTTCCCCTCTATATCAAATTTTGTAGAACATTGAATGAGTGTGACCATATTGCCGTGTATTCTGGTTGCAAAAGAAGCCAAAATATCATTCTGAAACTGCATCGAGCTCCCACACTAACAAAGACACAACTCGTTTATACGCTCACTGTTTTTTTTTGTTGATAACAGTTTGAAATAAACATATTGAATAATTCTTATACTTGACAAGGTTGCCAGAACCGTGATGTCCTTGGTATGGATATGGGGGTTGATATTAATATTAATGTTCATAGTTCCCATTTCAATACGTCTTTTTTTTGTGGTGCCATATCTTATTTTAAGCTCATTAGTCCCATTAATTTTTGTTTGTGCTGTTGCTATATTCATACCACTTGATAAGTTTAACGAGCAAGCTTATATATTAAAAAAACGACAGAGGTTCAATTTCTATAAAAGGGCCAATTGGGAAAAAAATGTAAAACAATTAGAGCAACAGTTAGACGTTTCAGAAGAAAAGAAAATATACCCTGATAACTTTATCATCAATGAAACACTGAATAATTTGATTAGTTTAGTCTTACGTGATTTCGTTGAATCTTGGTTTTCCCGTATATCACCCGATAAAACATTCATTGTATCAATAAGGCATGAATTTAAATACATGATAAAAATAATACAGCAAAGATGTGCTGATGTAGATTTTGCAAATTTAATAGTACATAATTTGATACCCATATTCAATGATCATATAGAGGCGTTTTTATCTGCTCAAGAGATAACCAGGAATAAAAAAATTATAAACAAATCCTCAAATCCTACAGACAAGGCAAAAAATATTAATGATGATTCAATATTGGCACATAATTATAAACGGGGGAACTTACATAGAAGTATCAAAATAAATTCTGTAGATCAGAATTTTCAAACAAAAAAACATCTCAGTTCAATGGTCGATAAAATTCTACCATTTATACTTGAAGAGAAAGAATTAAATTCAGCCCCAGCAAAAATATTAATCTGTGAGCTATTAAGCTCTTGTGTTCTAAACCCAGTTTGTAATATGCTTTCAGAGTCAGATTTTTATAACCAAATAATTGTCTCATCTTTATCAAAACAAATTAAAGATAGAAATGATGTTAAGCGATTAAGAAGCGTATTACGTCGTCATTCAATGAATAATATCTCACTAAATGATGATCCAGATAATGATGTATCTGCTTATAAACTCACTCCTGATACTTCTAGACATGAATTCGATGCATTATTAAAACTTATAGATAACACAACAGATAAAAGCACTTTATTGAAATATAAGTATTACACTATTTTACAAAGTAAGAAATTAATGCAAAGAATGACAACAGAACAGATTGATGAGTCAAAACCTGTTCAAAAATATATGAAACGTTTAAACAAAATCTTAGAATTATTGGACTCCAAACTGAATAAACGACCCGAGCAATTTAAAAACAAATCTGATTCCGTGATATTGACATCAAAAACACCTACTTTATCAAAAGATTTTACACTACATGAAATTCTGTGTTCACCAACTAAGCTTAAGTATTTTGTATCTTATATGGATACTAGAGGAGATCGTCGATTTTTAATTGATTTTTGGATTTCTGCCGAAGCCTTGCGAAATCCTTTAGAGTATACGATATTTAGTAAACCAAAAGATAACAAATTGGATATCACAGAAGAAGATGAAGAAAGTAGCGATGAAGATCTGACAATGTTTCTCGATGACGATTTTACTCAAGCATCCGATATCAAAATAATTTTTGATAAATTTTTTAATCAGCACGTAATGAAGATACCACCTAAAATATTTTACAAAGTAAGTGAATTCTTAGAAGGAAATTCTTCCAACAAACTGGCATATTTAAGAGCTAGGAAAAGTATATTTAAACTACAAGAATTTGAGTATTTGAGATTAAAACAAAGTGATTTTGTCGCATTCAAGAGTTCTGATATTTGGTTGAAATTGCTAGTTGAAGATGCCGTTAATGAAGATGAAAATTACACCAAGGTTGATAATATTAGCAGTGATACTAACAGTTTTAAAATTCTCCAAAATACTAAAGACAACGATTCAAATGAAAGCTTGAATGAAAATAGTTACGGAGATCCATTAGCTAAATATTCAGAAGTTGAGAACACAGGAAAATACGTTGATGTTAATATGACGGGGAAAGTAAGCGATAAGGTTGTGAAGGCTGTTGAAGATGCTTTGAATGAAATAATGAAAGATAATGAAACCAATGATATTAATTTAGATCTTTCAAATGATAAAAGAAATTCGAGACTTGTTAGTGATGATGTCGCCAAAGATCTTTTTGGAGGCGAAGACAATGAAAGTTTGTTTGCTGGAACTGATGATGAATCAACACAACCAAGCACCCTTTTTAGTGGCAACGACACATCTAATATGAACTCAAGCTGTTCCTCTATTAATTTAGACGCTCATCATCCCGAAATCAAAACAGCATCTCCAAATGTGCTAAACTTATCATCACACATTAATCAACTAACTGTAGAGATTGAGAAGCTACAACAGCAAAGAATAATTTTACAAACTCTGTTGAAAAAAGCTGAAATTATAAACAATGTTCCAGAACTCAGAATTTTGAAAAAATCGTTGATTAGTTTAGACAAGGAATTGAAATTGAAATCTGTTCAGAAGGAACAATTTATTGTTCAAGATAGGGAGAATAGTCTTTATGAAAGCTCAAAAGTGAATATATCCGATTATATTAAAGCTAAAGACAAAAATGGGAAAGACTTTATCATGTACGTGATTGAAGTAACTAAACTTTCTGCTCTTGATCATAAAACCCCAATTGCTAATTGGATGGTTACAAGAAGGTTTAGTCAATTTTACGAACTACATATATATTTAAAAAGTAAATTCCCTGAAGTTGAATCAATGGACTTTCCAAAGAAAAAAATGGTTATGAAATTTCGTCAAGAATCTCTGATTCTTGAGCGTCAACAAGCTTTAAAGAAATATTTGCAATTATTAATAAAAAATAAACAGGTGTGCAGTGATAGAATATTCAGAGACTTTTTATCTAGTGAAACATTTGATGTATCTTGTGATAACAAGCTTAACCATTTAGAGAGGAAGAAAAATAAAAATAATGATGGATCAGGAACGAAACTTTATAATATAATATCGAGTCAAGCCTTATATCCTTTGCTATCATTAACAAATTATAAAGGAATTAATGATCAAACAAATGAAAAATTATCCTTAGACAAAAATTTAAAAGATAGTCAAATTTTGAGTGACATTGAGAATGAGGACACTATATCCCAGGAGTCAAACGTAAAAGACGTTACATTTGTAAAACCAATATGCGATTTGGTTATTTCAATTTTTCAGCTAAACAGCTCAACTAGTTGGCTAAGAGGTAAAGCATTGATAATTCTATTTCAACAAATATTTGGTTCAACTGTTGAGAAAGTACTTCGTGCAAATATAGACGGAAAAATCAAACATGAAGAATGCATATCTAATATTTTAACAGGATTGCAGTCATCTTTATGGCCAGATGGAACTTTCAGGAAAAGTAAGCCACCGAGAACTCAAATAGAGAAAAATCGTAGTAAAGAACAGGCAAAGCAACTGTTACATATTTTTATAAATGATACATGTTCTAAAATTTTTGGTCAAAATGCGTCCAATGAAGGTGCAAATATTCTTTACTTGATTTTTCAAAATGAAATATTGAATCGACATTTAGTTTTATCAATATTAGATGAATGTTTATCAACAATTTTCCCAGAAATCAGCTAAAATCATTAAAACGGGAAATATATAGAGTTATATAGCTATAAAAATAAATAGAACTAATGATTTAAATTCTATAAAGTTATTTTGGTAAACATTTGCACTAAACTAGTGTATTAAGCCAAATGTGAAGAATGGTCTATAAATTTCTAAGCTGTGTTCATTTTAGTTAAATTTCCTAACAGGAAGTTTTGGTATACTCATTTTTGTGAAACGATCTAAATTATAACGTAAATTGGACTTCATTTTTTCGTTTTGTTTTAAGTAAATATCTGATCCGTTAGAATAACTTGTTTTTTTAATAAAGTCTTTTTTAGAGTCTGGAGCACCATTTATAACTTTTTTCAACCTATTGTCTCTATGTATTCTTGCTTTTGAAAAAAGTATTTGCTCTACTGGATAGTCTGGACCACTAATATAATCTTTCTTCATTTTTATATTGAACATACGGGAAAGAAGTTTTTGACTTTTTTTATCTACTGGATCTAGTGCCGATATTACATTCAACCAATCGAATCCATATTTAGGAACTATCCATCTCCCGGGTTGATGTTTTTTAAGCTTGTTTTCAATTGGCTCATTCAAATCAATAGATTCATCTTGCATCCTAAACAAATTATCAATGATATTATCCAATTTGTTTTTAATATTAGTTTTTACTGTATCGTCTAATTGTATATCTTCAGCATCTTTTCTTTCAATAATATACTTACTTGGGAATCCTCTTTGTGTTTTCTTATGTGACTCTGCATACTTACTAATTTCAGAGTTTATTTTACGTTCAAAAACAGAATCCATGCATTCGAACAAATCTTGTGTTGCATCAATTTCGGGATGCCAATAACCTAACATTTGTTCATTTGGCTTAATTCTTGAATTGTTTATGTCATAGTTAATATATGAATATCTGGATTCTTTGTATGGTAGTGCGTTTGCATTAGGACCAATTGTATTACTTGTAGTTGTACGTAAATGATTTCTTGGTGTTATCACATCATCAGATATCATTGGCCAAAGTGTAAATTCAGGTGGTGGATAATTATCGTTTTTACAATTCATCAAAAAAATGTTGTATAAATGCATAGGTAAGTCAGTAGTAAAGTCTATATTGAGATCTTCTATCATAGCGTAATATTTTTTCATTTCTTTGCTTATTTTATCTTCATTAACCAATATCTTTATTCTGTTGTTTTTCCTACTAGGAACGTTTTCAAAATTTTCTCTAATATGTTTGAAAGCATTTTTCATTTCCATTTCATTTAGCCCTTCAGTAATTTCCTCTTTCGAGGACTGATCACTTGACTCTGATGAATCGCTTTGAAAGTACTCAGGAATACTTGTATCACTGAGTACTTCATTTTTGGGGTATTCGGATTTAATTGGATTCGGAACAATCTCATCTATAACAGTATCATTTCCACTTTCTAAAATTCTTTTCACTTCTCTTTGTAATGGATCTAAATCAGAATCGTCTATTTCTATAACTTCTTTATCAGATTCTGAATCACTGACGCTTTCACTAGTCTCATCACTGCTTTCCTCTGAGTCTTCATCATCATCCGATGCGCTTGAACTTTCAGTAACTGGCACTATAGCGTCTGATCCAGTTAAATCAACAATATCTTTCTCCAAAGCAGCATCAATAGCGGTATTTGTTAGCTGTTTAAATTTATTTAATTTACCAGTATTGACTCTTTTGTTAGGACGAAGTGTTGGAGTGATATCGTTAGCAATATATGTTAAATCTTTCAGGTTGTAATTCATCCTTGTTCTTTTCCTCAACGAACGTCTTTGAACATTTTCTGTCAAATTCAAATCACCTTTGTTTTTCAGACTATCATCTGGCATGATAATATCCGACTAGCCAAACTTGCGTAGTTATAGGAGTGAAGAATAGGGAGGAAAATATTTCAGAAAGATGCAAATACTCTTTACAGATTCATGTTTGCGACAATCGACGGCGTTTTTGTGGGTTTTTTTTCCCAAATTTTTCAAGAAAAGTGCATTCAAGAGACTCGTTCATGATTCGGGACTCGAAACGTTTACATGATAAAGGAAAAAGGAAAAAGGAAAAGGACAGAGGAAGTGTATTTCGGAAAGGGAGTAGATATTTCAGTAAGATATGCCAACACTAGAAGAAATCGAAGATGTCGAAGATATTGACAACTTGGATATGGATTTAGCTGAATTTGATCCAGATTTAGTGACACCAATTGCACCAGCCAAACCCAAACCAACAGTTACAAGATCACAAGATGGCCAAAATGAGGATCCATTTAATATTCCTGATATGTTCAAAGGAATTGGAATGAAGAATCCACAAGACATGGCATCGAATATTGCAGAGATAAATGCGAAAAGACAAGCTGCTAATCCAAATATGAAAATGTATGATAGTATGACACCAGAAGAGAGGAAAGAATTTAAAATGATGCAATTAGTATATCCATGTTATTTTGATAAGAATAGATCTACATCAGAAGGAAGAAGATTACCATTAGAGCAATGTGTTGAAAATCCATTAGCTAAAACTATATTAGATGCATGTAAAGTTTTAAGAATTCCTGCAATTTTTGAACCTGAGAAATCACATCCACAAGATTGGGGTAATCCAGGACGTGTTAGAATGGGTATTAAATATGAACACAATCCAACACATTCACATTTAAAGACCAAAAAACAAGCTTTATTAGCTATATCAGAATATATGAAGATGCATCCAACGACTTTAAAAAATGTTAAAGATTTACCAGGTCCACCTGAGTTAATGGAAGGTAGTTGGGAGCCAAGTGAAATTCCAAAAGTGAAAGGATTTAAAATGAATACTATAGTGCCAATGCACTCATTTTATACTATGAAGAATCCAGAAACTGCTGGTGCATACATGAAAGTTGCAGACACACCAGAAGGCAAGCCTTTTGAGCCAAAGAAGATCAAGCAAAAGATTCAAAGAATAAGAGGTTGAATGGTAGGTGGGAAAATGAGGCCAAGAAAAGAAGTGTATCTTTTATTTCCTCTGTTTCTATCTCTATCCTTATCTCTATATTTTATGTAAATTTATATATAACTATTTTAATCGTTTTTAAGTTGGATATTACTGTAATTATTATTATTAATATTTTTATTAGATAAACTACTAGTTTATACTCATTATACATTTATCCGTGAATTAATTAGTTTGAAGGAACATATTGTTTCCTGTATTCCAAAATACTTTGCATTTGCTCTTGAGTCAAGACGTTTTTCAAAACTTCAATGATATCATCAAAAGAAACAATAGATAAAACTGGGACACCATATTTTTTGGAAACAATTTTTGTTGCACATTCATTTGAGTCTTTAGTAGTTTCCATTCTATCAAGAGCGATAATACAACCAACGGTATTACCACCTTCTTCAGATATAATACCGAAAGCTTCATTTATAGCGGTACCTGCAGTCATAACGTCATCAATGATTAAAATTTTTTTACCTTTTAAAGGACAACCAACAATTGAACCACCTTCACCGTGATCTTTCTTTTCTTTCCTGTTAAAAGAGTAACCAATATTTTCATATTTTTTACCACCAATTTCATATAATTTAGTAACGGTAATAGCAGCTAATGGGATACCTTTATAAGCAGGTCCGAAAAGTATATCGAATTCTAAACCTGAATCAATGATTGCACGAGCATATGACTCAGCTAGCATGGATAAAGTTTTAGAAGTGTTGAATAAACCCATATTAAAGAAATAAGGTGAAATTCTACCACTTTTAAGTGTGAAAGTACCGAATTTTAAAGCTTGAGCTTCTAAAGCTGCTTGTAAAAAGTTTTCTTTATAGGACATGGTATCTTTTTTGTTTTCTGGGAAAATTCAGTACAGGTACCGACTAGAGGAACAGACAGATTGGCAAGGTCTGCAAGCAAGACACAGTTGATCTCCCAGTGCTAGAAATGCTGCAAGTTCACCGTCTTTTCACCCAAAATTTTCTTTTTCTCCCAGCATGGAAAAACTGTGCCGCGGTGTTCGGGTCCACGATTAGCACAGGCAATATCAGGATTGCACGTTATGAGTATTTGAAAGACAGTGGAGAGAAGAAGACGAAGAAGAAAACAGACACAAGGCTGCAAACAGGAGGAAATGGATACCGAAGATGCTAGAGCAGATAAACAGATGAGTGAAAAATCACACACCGCTACAGCGATACTGAATATACTACAGCAGTTTTCGATTTCACCGCCACAGACGCCATCTAATACATCTATGACATTACAGCATTTGCATTCTCTACCTAAATCGATAATTCCCAAACGGAGGTTGTCATCGTCATCGTCGTTTGATGGGTATTCGGATAAATCCCGGAATAATAGTATTAGCTATAACAACAATGGCACGAATCACCACAATAAGAAACAGTTGATATATTTAAGAAACTCGAAAGGGCAAGTTAGAAGTATAAATTTATCATCACCGTTATCGAGGAAACAGTTGATCAAACGATTGAATACTTTTTCAGTTTTGAATTGGACTATTCAAACGCCTAAACTATCACCATTGGTATGTGCGACACAAGGATGGAAATGTCACGCTGTTCGTAAAAACGAGATACATTGTACGTCATGTCACTCAGGTATTATAGTTAAGTTAAGTGAAGCAGAACCTAAAGAAGTTGCATTTGATATAAATAAGATGTTGAATAGTACGGAGAAATACGAGCAATCGTTTGATTTCCGATTTTTAGACGATGAAGATGATGCGGATGATGATGTACACATTTATGAAACTTTGGTAAATTCATACGTTAACAGATTAACAACTGATCATTATCCTAATTGTAATTTTTTACCTATATTACCACTGACGCCGAAAGACGAGAATTATTATATTACATCTAAAGATATACCGAGAGAGTTAATTAATTTTAAAAACAGGTTGAATGTAATGATTAATAACAAAAATAAGCTAATGGGAGAGAATTTTAAGAAAAGCATATTGAGTAAAGACGAGATGGAATTTTTATTAGAATATTTAAAAGATGTAGGGAATGAGATCGAAAAGAATCAAGAAGAAGGTAACGATGAAATGGAAATAGATGATGAATATCAAGAAAACGAAGCTGAAAGAATGATTTTATTAGACATTATATTACCTGCGTTGCTTGGTTGGGAATTGAAAATACAGAAATTTTCGAATGATAAATTTTTACTTTTAAAATGTGATTGTTGTACGAAGAGAATATTGTTAGGGAGTATTGAAACTGTTGAAAGTACAGATAACAGTAGATTTAACGATGGAAATGTTAGAGAAGGGGAAGAAAGTAGAGGAGATAAAATAGAGGAACTCAAAGCGTGTCCACACAAAGCAGAAATTCCTGCAAAAGAAGAAATGACGGAGTTTGACGAAACGGTGAAAACGTTTAACATGAACGACGAAGAGGAAGAGGACGAGATTGACGTTGAGCAGGAGCACGACTCGTGGTGCTGCATGAGGAGCGGGTGGAGAATTGTGCTTGAGGGCCTGCGCAGCTGTGCGGACGTGAAAGTTGTGCTGGGCAAGTGCAAGGGAGGGGGAAGGGAAAGGGGAAAGTGCAGGCCGCTGGGCCCAGCGCAGCAGCAGCAGTTTGGGCAGCAGTTTGGGCCGAAACAGAAGAGCGCGCTGGACGAGTTGTACGCTGAAACGGTGGCGCAGTTACGGAGTGTGTGAGAGTGAGAGTGAGTTGTGGCTGGAGAAAGTGAGCTGTTAATTTTTTATTTTTTATTTTTTATTTTTTATTTTTTTTTCTGCATTGGGAGGCGCGTCGTTTAGCGATGTTTGTTGTGTGTGCCCCTTTTTTTCTGTTTGCCTTTCTTTTTTTTTTTTTTGCCCTGCTGAAGTGGTTTGCTTTTGTCCTGCTGCTGTTGTTCTTTTGTTCTGGCAAAGACTTCTGCTGCTACTACCACAGCCGAAACGTCTCTCTTTCCACTTATAACCTGCTGTTTGGCACCCCCCTTCTTTTCTCCTAACTGTCTCACGTTCACAACACCGCTCTTTCTTCCTTTTGCTACTAAGCCATTACACTTGATACCTTGATCCACACATCTTACAATGTCTCTCCCTTTGCTTTCCAAACTTAACGTTGAAAAACACAACAGTAAACAATCCTGCTGGGTTACACTTTACAATCGTAAAGTCTACGATGTCACAAAATTTTTAGAAGAACATCCAGGTGGCGATGATTTGATCTTAGATTACGCAGGTAAAGATATTACCAAAGTTTTAGCAGATGCAAGTATTCACGTACATTCTGAATCAGCTTATGAAATATTAGATGAAGATATGTTAGTTGGTTATTTAGCAACTGAAGAAGAAGAAGAAGAATTATTGAAAAAACATAAAGATATGAAAGTTATACCAGAATATGATTCTGATGGTTTAAGAATTGTAGATTTAACAGAATTCGGTGATATACCAGATGATTTATTACATTTGAAAACTGATCATTCAGAAGATTTTAAGAAACATCAATTTTTAGATTTAGATAAACCTTTAATTATGCAAGTTTTAAGAGGTAATTGGTCAAGAGATTTTTATATTGATCAAATTCATAGACCAAGACATTACGGTAAAGGTTCTGCTCAATTATTTGGTAATTTCTTAGAACCTTTATCACTTACTGCTTGGTGGGTTGTACCATCAATTTGGTTACCACTTGATTTTTATATTTTATATTTAGGTGCATCTCATCTTAACCCATTTTTAACTTTCTTTTTATGGTCTTTAGGTTTATTTGTTTGGACATTAATTGAATATTGTTTACATAGATTTTTATTCCATTTAGATGATAATTTACCAGAAAATAATATTGCTTTTACATTACATTTCTTATTACATGGTGTTCATCATTATTTACCAATGGATAAAATGAGATTAGTTATGCCTCCAACTTTATTTGTTGTTTTAGCTTATCCATTTTACAGATTAATTTTCGGTATTTTCCCATTTTATGTTGCATGTGCTGGTTGGGCTGGTGGTTTCTTAGGTTATATCATGTACGATGTTACTCATTGGTTACTTCATCACGCAGTTTTACCTTCTTATCTTCAAAAATTGAAAAAATACCATTTAGAACATCATTATAAAAATTATAGATTGGGTTTTGGTGTTACTTCAATGTTTTGGGATAGAGTTTTCCATACTTATTTACACGAAGAGGATGTCTATCAAAAACAAAACTAGTCAGTTAAGACAACTAAGAAAAAAAAAAAAACAACTAAATAATAACTTGAAAAATATAAGGTACACCTGTTTTTAGCAGATTTATAACAATAACTTAGTACAGGTTTATACAACGGATTTAATTATATACAAAAACTTTTTTATATGCATAGATATATATATTTCTCTATAACAATAAATAATAAATTAAAAATTGTCTTTTTTTATTTATTTATTTATTTTATTTATTTTAATTTTATTAAAAGGAATACTGTTATTTTTGGTGATTTCCTGTCAACTATGGGTGAAGGAAAACCGAGTCCTGAAACTAACATGAATGGACAGAAATGGGGTGGGGGAGGAAGGTCATTGGTCAATTATTATTATCATTATTTTTTGTTTTTTTTCAAAACATCCATTTTCTGCTCTTTGGTTTCTTCTCTTCTTCAGTAATTACAGATTTACCAATACCGAATTTTGATAATGTACCCCTAATATCACCATAACTTTCTCTATCACCTTGAATTACAATTGTAGGATCAGAATTTGTAAATATATTTTCAGATATTTTAATTAAATCATTCCTTGAAATTTTTTCAATTTTTTCACACATTTCTAAAACGTCAATCCTTTTACCATAAATTTGAACTTGTCTACCCATATCTTCTAATTGAACCATTTTACTTTCTAAATTCATCATTAATGAACTTTTTAATTGATTTTTTGCCCTTGAAACTTCATGTTCTGATATACCTCCTTTACTAACATCACGACTCATTAATAAATTAAATTCATATCCAATTAATTCTGCCATAACTCTATCAGCTTGTGGTACACAAGCTAAAGAAATTCCAAATAATCCTGAATCTGTAAAATTATGAATAAAACTTTTACAACTTTCAACAAATCCGTATTGATTTAAAACTCTTGTATATGCCCTTGAATACATACCTTTACCTGGTCCACCTGCACTAAATGATCCACCTCCACCTATTAACATTTGTAAAACTGCTAATTTATAAACATCTTCAGATTGAATATCAACACCTTCAAAACCTAAATAAATATTATGAAATTCTTCACCTCTATATTCTAAACCTTGTGGAATTGGTAATGACATTTCACCACCTGTATATAATGCAGATTCTTTAATTAATTTATCATTATTTAAATTTTTTGTTTTAAAATCAATTAAATATTTTTCAACTAATTTTAAAACTGTTGTTTCATCAACACCTGAAAATGCTATAACTAAATTTTCAGGATTATAAAATAAATTTCTATATTTTAATAATTTATCTCTATTAATATTTTCTAATTCTGCTGCAGGTGCTAATAATGGACAACCTAAATTTGAATGTCCATAAGCAACTTGTTGAAATAATTCAGGTAAAATTAAATCACTTTGTAACCAAATTTCACTTAATTCATATTCTGCATTTATTAATTGTTCCATAATTTCATCATTTGATAATATAGGTTTAGTAACAGTTTCTGATAAAAGGTGAAACATTTTTTCAACATCATTATTGAAAACACTTGCTTGATAAATCATTGCTTCCCTTGATGATGCACATATATAATTACCACCTAATTTATTAAGAGAATCAGACATTTCCTTTGCAGTAAAATTTTCAGTTGATTTAAATGATAATTTATCCAATAAATGTGAACAACCTGTTAATCCATAAGTTTTCTCATATCTACTACCACCAGAAATATAAAATCCAAGAGAAGAAAAATATGAAGGTGTTGGATCTATTGCTAATTTAATACCATTTGGTAAAGTTTCAATAATAGTTGGTGTATTAGGTTTACTTGAAGAATAAAATTTTTTAGATGTATTAATAAAATTTAAAGATGTTCTGGGATATTTCGAATATGATAATGCAGATCTCAACATGATGGCGATTTAAAACTACTGAATAAAGCAAGACAAGTAATAGAGAGAAAACAAAAATGCCCGGATATCTAAGAAACAAGACAGGAAGGATAGAAAACTATACAGCAAGGGTAAAAGAAAAAGAAAAAGGAAAAGAAAAGGGAAACTGCATGTAATAAAATGGATGGCTACGGAGACAAGTTTTGCAAAATGTTCAACACTTTGTCGCACTTTGTTTCTTGGTTGACAACTTGTATTTTGTTCTGGTTATCACTGTGAACATCGGCACGGGGCGTTTTGTCAACGAACATAGACGCCGATGTGCTTGCCATAGTTTCAACCCCGTCCATATCTCTACGGAGATTGTTACGTATATTTTCGAAAACTTTCCTGCCTTCCTCCTCTGTGGCCATTGTCGCCACATGGAAATGTGTGCTAGCTGCCGATGTCACTCCTGGTTCACCACGCAGCTGTTTAATCCACGAATGGACGTCGTTCCTGTTCTTCGTTCTGGCATTGCTGCTATTAGCGGCTGCAGCAGTTGATTTGGTATTGTCAGTACTCCCTTCTTGTGCCATAATACCAGCGTCTCCCCCGGTTAGTCCCCAGAGTGTCTTGCAACTGTGTTGTCCCTTAACGTACAGACAACACACACACACAAAGGACAACACTGAACTTGTGCAAGCGTTTATAAAGTGCACGCGGCTTGGCCATATCCTCTGTACGTGTCCGGTATCTGGAGAGAGTCGACATACTCTGTGCTTTCGTAGTTGGCAACGGTGAAGTGTTTGTACTGGAACGGCTTGATGGTCTCGTTGGTGAAGTACAAGTCGTTGTCCAGGACCCATACTACGGGTGTGTCACACGCAATGCTGAATATTCTATGTCCGACATCGTACTTTGAAATGCATTTGTATTTGTGCACACACGATTCGTGTATACTGTCTTGTGTGTTGGATATCACAACTGTTCGGATAGGACATAGTATCAACAACGACTGTGCATACAGTGACCCCCGGATATCTGTTATTGTAAACGTATCTATATTCCTGTAATACTTTTCCAGTTTTTTACCAATGTTTACAATCAAGTTCTCGTTTATACACAAGTATTTTAGAATCGGGTTGATTAACTCATCGACGGTTTCCAAAGTATATTTCAAATCGCTTACCATTTCTTTGTCGTTTTTGACAAACTTGTTTGAATCCAAATTGTGAATGATGTTATCCAGCATCTTAATCCTGTTCAAATTGGTTCGTATACACTGGTTTAAATACGGTGATTTCTTAGCAACAAAAATCTGCGGTTCTAGCATCATATCCAGCAGTGCTCTAAAGTTTGGTAGTAAATGTTTTGTATTACACGATGCAAAACCCACACTCTCATCGTACTGAAATAATGGTAGATGTGGTTTATATTTGAAGTTATCTCCGGTGTCTTTGTCGTAGTAGTTTAAGATTCCGAAACCGGCAACCCAGTCCTCAAGCTCTTTTGGAAGGACCAACTCATCAAACCCCAATCTTCTGAACTGACACACAATGTCATTCAAAGGTTCATTCTTATGAATTTCATTTATCACCGAGAAGTAGTAATAAACCAGCTGGTAAGACAAATACAACGTGAACAGAGATAAGTCTACACCGAAAATGTCTGCATCACTACACTTGTCGATATCAACGCTACAATTAGAGCATTTCCTGCTTTTCAGTTTGTTGGCAAACAGAAGCTTGGACGCTTTCTGTTTGCAAGCATGCAGTAGCTGTCTCTGGCCAAAGCGTCTCTGTGCAAACGAGATAGCAAAGTTTATGCTGGGCACGTAGTAGCAGGTCGTTGTTGTGGCACTCCCTTCAGCTAACGCCTCCACCCGAGAGTCCAAGCAGTACGGGTCTGCCCCGTGCTGTGTGTCGGTGACATCCATTGTCCCCCAAAGAACTGCTGTGCCAGAAACCAACCAGGAAAGCAGTTCACCGATTTGCAGCAAGAAAAGAGGGAAACGGAAAACAGGACAGCTGAGCCGCCCAAACGGAGGCTCGGCAGCTATTTTTAGAAGTCGCCAAGGCCCCCAAAAAAGAAAAAAACGCGTTTTTTCACGTTTTCTCACGTTTCACGCTTTACACACGATAAATGGCTTGTTTTATCTGAAGACACCTGTTTTTGCTCTCTGTTCTTTCCCTAATTCCCTTTTTTACTCCCCTTTCTCTGGCCAGACAGTTTATGAACAACAACAGCGGCAATCCCACTAACAGGAAGTCGAATCCTTTCTCTTTTGACGACGACTCAGACTCAGATGCACAGTCCACTACTCACTCCCAAATTGAAAACAGCTCCTTACACGAACTAGATCCTGCTGAATCAAGCGTAATACCTGAGCTTCATTTCGATTCTGTTGCTGAAAATACCAATCCTGTAGACACTGAAACAATTCAGGACGGTTTCAATAATGGAATAAACAGGCGAAACAATTTTAAAACTGGTAGTACTTCATCAATAAACTATTTAGATCCATTCCACAGTCCACAAAGTGCCTTGATTTCTGCTTCTCCAAAACACCAATCTGTTGCTGATATTCACGATAATTCATACATTAGTAATAACTATAATCAACATCTTTCCAACGATCCTTTTAATGCCAATTTCAACGATAGTGAAAGTCAAGCTTATGAACTAACTGATCTTCATAATCAAGACTCAAATTCTGTTTACAGTTCAACAACAAAATTAACCAATGTTAATACGGCAGTGTATGAAACTTCTTTAAATAATTCATTTTTAGATTCCAATGTTTTGAATCCAAATATTACTCCTTCACATCAAAATCTCCCTACTAGTAATATCACTTACGATAATTCTCCAAATGATTCTTTCCTGTATTCAAATTATCCGGAACAACAACAACAGAAACATCTATTATACAACAATACCGATAATAACAATAGTTTTACAAATTCATTTGAAAATAATGATCAATATTTTAATGATAACTATACAGATTCATCAGTTTTTCAACCTTTTGAAAGAGATATAGATGAACCAGATTTAGGTGATACAAATCAATTATTCCATGATAATCAATCAGATAATTTAAATGCTGATATTCAAAATACAAATTTTGTTGATACAGGTGATAATAAAGTTGAATTAATTGATGGTAAATATTATAGTTTTGATTATCCAGTTCCAACACAAATTTCTTCAAGAATTCCATTTCAAGGTGCAAAACAATTAACTGAATTTAATCATTTAAGATATCATGCAATTACAACTGATCCTAAATTTTATACAGATAATAATCCTTTATCAAAAGAATATATTGAAAATTATCCTTTAAGACAAAAAATTTATCCAATTCAACGTGAAACTGAATTAATGATAGTTTGTACAATGTATAATGAAGATGAAGTCTTATTAGCTAGAACTTTAAAAGGTGTTTTCAAAAATATTAAAACAATGTATAATTTAAGAGAAAATGAAAATGTTCACCCATTTGGTAAAAATACTTGGAAAAATGTTGTTGTTGTTATTGTAAGTGATGGTAAAACTAAAATTCATGAAAAATCAAAAGCTTTATTAACTTTATTAGGTGTTTTCCAAGAAGGTATTATGCAAGAATATGTTAATGATGATAAAGTTAATGCACATTTATTTGAATATACAACATCTTTTGGTATTGGTAAATTTGATTATAATAGAATTAATAAATCTTATAAAGTTCCATTAGTTACAGAACAAACTGTACCTGTTCAATTAATGTTTTTATTAAAAGAAGAAAATAAACAAAAAATTAATTCTCATAGATGGGCATTAAATTTTTTATGTCCAAATTTAAATCCAAAAGTTATAGTACTTTTAGATGTTGGTACAGAACCTGGACCTGATTCAATTTATAAATTATGGAAAGCTTTTAAAGATCCTAAAATTGGTGGTGCATGTGGTGAAATTAGAGCAATGTTAGGTAATCATGCATCACCAAATGATGAAAGTTCAATTTTTAAAAAAATTTTTAGATTTATTTATTTTAAATTATCTGATTTTTCAAAATGTTTAATTAATCCTTTAATTGCTGCTCAAAATTTTGAATATAAAATGTCAAATATATTAGATAAACCAACAGAAAGTTCATTTGGTTTTGTTTCAGTTTTACCTGGTGCTTTTAGTGCATATAGATATGAAGCATTAAAAGGTGATCCATTAAAAGCTTATTTTCATGGTGAAGATATGAAAACAAATTTTGATAAACCTGCAGGTATATTAGAATCAAATATGTATTTAGCAGAAGATAGAATTTTATGTTTTGAATTAGTTGTTAAAAGTTCAAAATCTTATTTATTAAGATATGTTCATAATTCTTATGCAGTTACAGATGTTCCATCACAAATTAATGAATTTATAAATCAAAGAAGACGTTGGTTAAATGGTTCATTTTTTGCAGGATTATATTCAATATTACATTTTTATAGATTAATTAAATCAACTCATTCATTTGGTAGAAAATTTATGTTAGTTATTGAAATTATTTATCAAACAATAAATCTTTTATTATCATGGTTTGCATTATCAATTTATTTTTTAGTTTTCAGAATTTTAACAATGGATATTGGTGATACATTTATTGGAGAAAATACTGGTGATATATTAGCAATTGTATTTTTATGGGTTTATATAGCTGCAATGGTTTTAACATTTATATTATCATTTGGTAATAAACCAAATGATGGTAAATATCTTTATTTATTAGCATTTATTTTATTTGCAATAATTGCAATATATATGATATTTTGTGTTGTTTGTTTAACAATTGAATCAATTAATTCAATTAAAAGGGAAATTGGTACATATACAACATTTACAATATCAATTGCATTAGAATATTTTAAAAATGAGAAATTTAGAGATTTAACAATTTCATTAGCTTCAACATATTTTTTATATTTAATTTCATCAATTATATTTTTTGATATATTTCATTTAATTTCATGTACAATTCAATATTTATTATTATCACCTGCATATATTAATGTTTTAGGAATTTATGCATTTTGTAATATGAATGATATATCATGGGGTACAAAAGGTGCATTAACAAATGAAATTAATACACATAAAAGGAAAGCAGTTAAAAATAAAGAAAATTTAAATAATGAAGATAATGAAGAGAAAAATTTATTATTACTTAATGAAAATATGGAACATCCTGATGAATTATTTAAAAAAGCACAAAATCAATTAAATGGTAAAAAATTTGAGATAAAAGAACCAAGTGAAAATGATTTGATTAAGATAGAGAATGAGAAAATTGAGAAAAATATTAAAGAAACTGAAAAAAATTATGCATTAGGTAGAACATATACAGTTATAATTTGGTTAGTTTTAAATTTTATTTTATTAGTTGTTATTTTACGTACGGGAGGATTAGGTGAATATTCAGATTATATAAATAATAGTAAAAGTGATACAGCAAGCACAACGAATACAAACTATTTAATGAAAAGAAGTTATTGGAATGATTTGAATGTTGCAAATACTTTTATGTCTGTGATTTTATGGATTGTTGCAGCGTTAGCATTAATAAGGTTTATAGGGTGCTGCTATTATCGTGTGAGTTTCTTTATTTCTGAACGGAGATATCACAAGAGACAAGTGTACTAGTGCAGAGTAGTGTGCAGGAGAAGGGTTGGGCGGTGTAGATCACCTGTTGGAAGCCATCTGTACTGGTGGTATTTGGAAATGGGTAGAGATAGCAAAAATGGTGAGTGCACACACACACACATGGATTTATATTTATAGGAGGTTAAAGTATAAATATGTATTGATAGGTAATGGGCAAAGTGTATATATTTAGTATGTATAGAAATGCGAGGAAGAGAAGAAACTGCAGGCCGCATTGTGTCATTGGGAAACTGCAGACAATAAAACGGACGACACGCGAGGCGAGGGGGGGGCCGTGTGTGTGGGAAAGTAAAGTGGGAAAAAAAAATAAGCCATCGAAGCATCTGTGCGGGCTTAATAATATGGGGGCGAATTTTGGGGGGGGAATTTGAAGGGAATTTGGAGGGGGAGAGGGGGTGGAAACGCAGGGAAAGCCAAGAGAACGCTGTGGAAGGGAAGCGTGGGAGGGAAGCGGGCGGTTCCGCAGGGCGCAGTGCACTGGGGGCAGTTCCGACGGGATAGAGTTGCAGAAGTTACACAGAAGATTAAGCGTATATAGAAGAATAACGTTTGATTTCTTTACGTAGCTGGCCAGGACTTAGCTGAAATGGGTTTAGTTTCTTGTCCCATTTCATGCTTTCGTAATCCTGGCCGTATTTTTCAATGAGTTTCTTGTATCTGTACTGTTCGAGCTCGTTCATTTTGTGCACCTCTTTCTTCTTAGGTATGCGTGACAGTTCCTCGAGCTCGGCGATTACCTGTCTGGCTTCTGATTGATCGTCTTCTTCGTCTTCAGCGTCGTCGTCGTCACCATCGTCACCGTCCTCGTTTTCGGAGTCTCGATTTTCACTATCCTTGTTATGGTTTGCTTGCTTTGATATAAGTTTCTTTGTACCGTACACGATTTTAATAACTTTGCCGTTATCGTCTTTCATTATCTTTGCAGTACCTTCGATGATGTTCATTGGGTCGTAAGGATCGAAACCTTCTTCTTCTTCTTCCTGTTCTTCCTGTTCCTCTTCATCTTCTTCAGCATCGTCGAATAGCGATTCTTCCATATTGCCTCTGTTTATCGGACCAATGACTATTTTCTTTTCCTCACCACCAGTTGTTGCTCCAATTTTAAAAGTTAACCCCAATTTCTTATAATTCTGCTTTGCAGTAAGTGTGCTGTCCCAGTGTTTTGCGATAACTGGATTAGATTTTGGATTGTAGCGGCCTGATGTGTTACTGCTGTGGTTTTTCCTAGTGTTTTTCTTGACACTAGAACGTTTCATTTTCCTCTTTCTGACGGACACCATGTTGTGTTAGTTGTTGGCTGTGATGTAGGCGTGGTTGTACGACAAGTGCAGGCAGCAGGTGTTTTGCAGTGAAGTGAAAAAAAAAAAGAATTTCATATAATGATAATGATAATACTAAAAAAAATTTTTTGAAAAAAAAAAAAAAAATTTTTATGTTTTCCCAAGAACCGGTTTCCTTCCCGCTGCAGCACCCGTGCACCAGCAGCAGCCGTCACGTGACCCACCGCCAAAAAATTGACAAGAGCAGCAGCTGTTCCGACGGAAACTCCCCGCAGAGCAAAGTGTCCCGCCGGAACGCGGTGCGGAGATCCCAGTGGGAAGATAAGCTTCTTACAGTTTCGAGAAGGAAAAGTGCGTTGCCAGTGGAAAAAAAGTGCAGACAGCTGCAAACGGGAGGAAACAGCCAACAATTGAGTTTTAAAAGGACCCATGTTTGCATTATTTCTGCTCTGTGCCACTCTGCTGTAACCATCCTGCTACTCAACCACCCCCTGCTTTACAAAGAAATACTACTACACTTTCTACACTCAACGTCAACTAGTATCTGTATTCCTGGCCACTGTTTCACAATCTGCCAAACACAAAGAAAAATAAGAAACGAACAAACCACTCAACTGCTTTGTTTCTAGATTCGGGAACGTCAAAAATAGAAACAAGAAAAATAAGAAGAAAGTGAAGAAGAAAATCAGAAAAGAAAAGAAAATAAAAAATTTTTTCTAGGAAAACACATTTCTATAACGTAATTCCTGCCAACATTTCCATTATCTGTTCACCTGGAGCATACTGGTTTTGAAAATACTCAACTTCACAGAAAAAAACAAACCTGGAAGCCTGCAAGCCTGCAAGACAAAAACCACCCGTTGCTCTTTACAACCAGTTGATTGAAAACAGGCGCACAAAACTGTTGCTCCCCATCACCTAATTTGCAGAGAAGAAAAAAACATAAATTAAAGTTTCAAGAAGACTGCAAAACACCACATTACCAACCCTTGTTCACCTTCGTTTCTGTTTTCGAAGTTTTGCATCTCTACTGGCATTCTTTTAACAGTCGCTTTGCTATAAAAAAAAGGTAGATTACCATATCTGTTCTCTCATTGATATCTCGAATATAATATCTTCCAAATATACTAGATATAGTGGCATTTTTTTAAATAATAATTGCTTTTTCCAAATTCTTATTATTTTCTTTTTTGCTATATACATATAGATATCCATTTACCTGTTTTCACCCCCCCTGATATACTATGTTGGGATCGAAAATTATGGAATCTTCAGATGTTGCTGTTTCAACACCTGATATGAACCAGTGTCGTAGTGGCTCTAGTGTAGATGATATATGTTATACTGACAATATCAATTCTAGCAATACAAGTTACAAAAATAACGATGACATCAACAGCAATAGCAATAGCAATATTAATGGGAAAGATTTCATTAATGAATTTTCATCAAATGAATCTTCGGCAAGTTCTTTACTAACCAATAAAAACTCAGATAATTCCAACTCAACTCTAAGCACACAAACTTCTACTTATAGTTCCGATAAAGATAAAAATTTTAAAAACTATCGCTCTGTGGATTTATCTGAAAGTTCTTCAACTTCGTCTACTTCCTCAACTTCGTCTACTTCTGAATCAAATTCAAATTTGAATTCTGAAACAAATTTAAATTTTCGTTTAAATAACAACAAATTGAAATTAGATCTAGATACAATTCCTTCTTCAAGTTCGGAATTAAATTTATTATCTAATCAAAATTTCGATGGCAGTAATGATGTCAATGGTTTATCTATTAATGGATTGTCTATTAATGATAACAACAACAACAACAACAATGATAATGTAATGTATAGATTAGGACCTCATCAACCTAAAAATCAAAGAGAAATTGATAGTAGATCTATTTATGTTTCAAATATTCCATTCACTATATCTCCTTTCAAATTAAAACAATTTTTCACTAATGGTATACCCAATTTAGTTGATGGTTGTGGAGATAATTCTGTTCATAGAATAACAATTATTTGTGATCGTAAAACTGGTTTACCTAAAGGTTTTGCATATATTGAATTTTCAAATGAAGAAATCGTAGATAAAGCCTTATATTTTAATGGTATTGATTTAGATGGTAGAATTATAACAGTAGCTAAAAAGAGAACAAATATTCCTGGTGTAAAAGATAATTCAACTACAACTAATAGTAATTCCAATAATGATGAATCTGTTGAAATTTTAACTAATAACAATAAACAAAATAACCTTAAAGTAGAAGAAAATAAAACAGTAAATGAAAAGGAAAATGAAAAAGAGGAACAACAAGAACACGATTACGAGCACGAAAATGGTAGATGTAGAAACAACAATTTACTTTTAATACATAGTAACAATAAAAATTTAAATCATAGTCATATTAGTAACAATAAATTGTACAATAATTTCAATAAAAATAGTGAATCATTTAGTCAGTATGATCACAATAACTTTCGTAATGATAACAAATACTCAAAAAATTTTAATGATAACAATAATGATAACACGGATAACAATACATTCAGGGATAATAACAAATTTAAGGATAATAATAAATCAAAATGGGATAACAAAAAGAAATATTCAAATTATGGTAATAATAACAATAGTAACAACAATTTAAATGGAAATAATTATTTCGGTAAAAATAGCAATAACTATATCAATGGAAATAACTATTTTAATAAAAATAATTATAATAGGGTAAAGAATATTACACATTCTAATAGTAATTACAACTTTATAAGAGGGCATAACAATAATAATTTAAACAAATATAATCAAAAAAATACCAGATATATCAAACGAAACAACGAAAAAAGCCTTTATAATAATAACAATGATGGTATTTATGGAAATAGCAATATTGATAGCAACAATGATTACGATGATAAATCTAGGAGCTATATACATCATTCACATAAGGTACGTCCTGCTTCTAAATTGGTTATTGACGATAATCATTATCTAACACCTTCTTCACGTGTCGGTGTTTACAAAACTGACTGATTATTGCTAATTTGGTAATAACTCTCTACACAGTAAATGATAAATTTCAGAGGAAACTTGGAAAGAGGTTTTTTTGAAACGAAAAAACAGAAAGGTAGGCCATATTATAAAAAGCTGTGCTTTTTCGTAATAACACCAAGCAACTTATTTCAGGGAATATATATCTATATATATACAGACCAATTCACAACTCTCCTTCTTTACTCGCTACGTATATTTTATATCTGTACATGTTCATGTAACCTTTTGGTTTCTCGTATAAGTAAATACAGTACCCCCCCCATGCCCAATGCCGACACAGTACTAACTGGTCAATTAGCTGGTTTCAGTACATTGGTATCTTGATACATAGTAGAAAAGTGATTGTATGCTAACATATACACACAAATACGTAAAGTATATACAAATACCGAATAGTGCATCATATTCAAGTTTCAGTATTTTTTTTCAACTGTGGCTACTTAAAACAACCAAACCCATATAAAACACCAGAGAATAACAGCAGAGAATGCCAACCAGACTTTCCAACCAACACCACTTTTCTCAACAAAACGTTTCATCTTATTCATATTCCATTTGATTCGTTCACTACTTATACCCATATCTTCACCAATTTCTAGTAAATTATTTTTCGACTTGTTTATTTGATCACCCATAGATAACGACAGTCCTTTCAATGATTCAATCTTATTTTGCATTATATTCATAGTATCCTCGGCTTGTGATTCTAACTGTGCCATCATATGTTCCTGTGATGAGTATCCCGGTATTTTCATTTTCTCGTATGGATCAGATATTTGTGACTGGCTGTTACTCAAATTCACACCGTTTTCTTCGTTTGGTAGTCCTAGAGACGGGGAAACAGATCTGCTCACATCTTCCATTGAAAACAAATTCTGTCTGTCCCGTTGATGGGCCTTCGATGAGTATCTGCTGCTGCTCATAGTGTCTGCAATTCCCTGGTCCTTGCACAGACGTGCTACTCTTCCAGCTTTATATCGTCCGTGCACGTAACAAAGTTGACAAAATTGACACGAAAACGTTACGCAAAAGAGGGAAGAAGAAAAACGATGCCTGATTTCACCGGATTTCAACAACTGGAACACTTCCTGGAAGCCTTGCTGTGTGCAGATCCAGGGCGGCATCAGAGAACATCAGAATGAACACCAAGACACTTCGTTTGCAGCTCAACAACTTCCTGACCATGGCAATGGTCATAACCAGTGCTTTTGCCATCTGGAAAGGGTTGTGTGTTGTCACCAACTCTCCATCTCCATTGGTGGTGGTCCTTTCCGGTTCTATGGAACCAGCTTTTCAAAGAGGTGATATATTGTTCTTGTGGAACAGAGAGAACACTGTCAACGTAGGGGACATTGTTGTCTACAATGCACCCCAAAGAGATATACCAATTGTCCATCGTGTTTTACGTGAACACAAAATCGATGATAAACAATTCCTTTTGACTAAAGGTGATAACAACGAACGTGACGATTTACCCTTGTACGGTTACGGTAAGAACTATCTTAATAGAAGCAAAGATATCGTAGGTAACGTCAAAGCATATATTCCAAAAGTTGGATACATAACTATCCTTGTCACCGAAAACGTGTATTTCAAATATGCCATGTTTGGTTTCCTTGCTATATCAGCATTGTTCTCCCAAGAATAGCCGGACGTGTTGGTCTCTTTTTTCTATCGAGTTCACTATTACACATTCTCACGATATCTATAATTACATACCTATCTATCTAGCTAGTTACATATACTGTATATACACACATGTGTATCTTAAAAATCTAATATCTTTTTGACCTTTTATCAGAAGTTAAGCTTACATACTCATTCACTTCGGCATATGTTCGTTTAACCGCCACATTGGACACTACCAAATCATATAAAGTCTTCAAGTCTTCCTCTACCAATTTGGATCGAGATCTCATGAACTCAATGAACGAATTCAAATTCATTTGATCAATTCGAATATTCGAATTAACCAGCATTCGTTTGGCAGTTTCAACCTCTTTTGAAACTTTCAAGTTCTCATTGTATATCATATCCCAGTAATAATCAATAGGCGAGGATCCGTTGTGACCAAAAAGTTCTTCAAACTCTTTAGTTTCTTTAAAAACACTTATAAAATCAATCCATTTCGTTTGTGAATTGGGTTTAAACTCACCACTTTCAATCAACTCATTCAATTTATTTTTGAAAGCATCCCTCGTTTGCTTATCATACATGTAATTCTTCTTCTTCTCAATATCAATAAGTTCTTGCTCTTCCTTTTCTTTGATTTCCATAATTTTTTCAAATACTTCAATAATATCTCCTTTGTTCAAGTTATTATATTTTTTATCGTTTTCAATGGTGCCAACAACTGTAGTAAATTCAGAAGTTAAATCTAGCGTTTTACTCAATTCATCTTCTAATAATTCCGATTCTTGTTTCTTCAATTCACTCGTGACTTTCTCCTTCTCCTCTCTAAGCAGCCTAATATACTCATTGAAAAATTCTTCTTTGACTTTATCTGATAGCTTCTGATACAGCTCTTCTTCCCATATAAGTTTCTCACAGCTTCTCCACCTGGTATAGTATTTAACGTTATGTTTTTTCAATATCTCAAAGAAAGATTTCCTGTATTTGTCTTTACCCTTCTCATATTCTTCTTCTATAATTTTATTAATATACTTGATAAACAATTTCTCCCTAGAAAACGGATCTGTTATCTTCCAATACCTGTCATCTTCCATGCAGCTGCTGTTTTCCAATAAATCTTTGTAGTTCCAAGATAGCTGTATTTGGCTGTCTTTCAGTAAATTCAAAAACTCTTCTTCGTCTGTCTTATCAATAGTTGATTCACCGTGTTCGACGCTGTCTTCTTCAACTCCCTTTTCACTTGTTGTTTCATTTTTTCTTACATTATTAGCATAGTTTTCTAAAATTTCATTCAAATTAATAAGCTCATTCACATTCAAAACTGTTTGTACATTTTCGATTTGATTAGTTGTATCGTCTACTACTATATCATCTGTCTCATCTGCAGTATCTAAGCTTATAGAAGCAACAATTTCATCAGCTGTGATTCCCTCACGAGAGTCTTCGTCAAAGAAGTTTTTGATAGTATTCACTACAATATCAGGTAACGACCACGAGCTTTCTTCTGTCTCCTGTGAATAGAAATATACCTGAGAGTCTTCACTTTTAGCTTTGAACCATCCACACTCTGCCAGAGCTGTTTCTAGCACGTCTTCTGGAAATTCCCACTGTGTGACTCCTGTTTCCTCGTTGTAGTAATACGGCTTCCCACTGGCATCATCGACCAAACGTGCCCAAGCCATCACACGTATCCTATCCCCTAAAGACGAATCCGAAACCGAATCCGAATCCTTCACTCTGTGCCCCGTTGCAAAAGCGTAAAGCTTGATTTCCCAAATTCATGTTCTCGTTCTCGCCACTTACCACAGTTGCCAGTAATTACACACAGACTGCCACTGTATCCTCTGTGAAACAGCTACGGGTACTTTCTCTACAGCGGTGAACACCTTATATCGTACAGCAATGTCTCAGTCACTTAAACCATATCTTACTGCAGTTCGTCACTCACTCAATTCGGCACTGTGCTTGCAAGATTTCAGCTCACAATTAGTAGAAAGACACAACTATCCAGAAATAGAGAACAAAGAAACAAAGGAAATCTTGCTTAACCCATTATACATTTCACGTAATGAATCGGAACGTGTTTTCATTGAACCATCTATCAATTCCGTAAGAGTTTCAATCAAGATCAAGCAAAGTGATGAAATTGAAGAAATTTTAGTTGATAAATTTACAAGATTTTTAACTAAGCGTGCTGAACACTTCCTTATTTTAAGACGTGTACCCGTTAAAGGATATGATATTAGTTTCCTTTTAACTAATTATCATGAAGAAGTAATGATGAAAAACAAATTGGTTGATTTCATTATTGAATTTATGGAAGATGTCGATAAAGAAATCAGTGAAATGAAGTTATTTTTAAACTCAAGAGCTAGATTTGTTGCAGAGGCTTACCTCAATGTTTTCGACTAATTGCCGTTACTCAACTTTGTACATTCCTAAAAATAAAAATGACAACATAATAAAGTAAAATAACTAAACTATTTATATTTTACACAGACATAAAAGGAAACCTATAAAATAGCAGATGGTTCAACCTGACGGTTTCCTATTTTATCCCTTATATCATTATTACCAGTACTATAATACTTTCATTTTCATTTTCCCCTTTTTTAACTACTATAACTATTCTTCTATTTATACTAAAACCTAAATAAAATTAAATATTTTTATCCTTCGAATTTTCACTACACACAATCCAGTGTATGGCTACAATTAGTAGAGCAAAGCAAATCTGACCCCCTTGTATTACCCAACTAATTAGCCTGCAGATAATTTCTCCTACCACCGTAACTACAATGCAAATACCATCCATTGTTTTCATAAATATCCACAGGCCAATTCTTTTAAACCAGAGCTTTTACAACTATTTCTGTCATACAACGATCTGTTCAAAAACTCATCATCGCAAGTAACATCTAATGTTAGAGTGTGGTTATTACAGTTGGAATGATCCCATTCAATCCATTGCAATAAACTATTATGTTTAACTTTGTAAGAGCCTCCAGATACGTTCACACTAAAATAATTTTTTTGGTAATATAGTGAAGGTATCAATATGATATCATTTTCGGTACCGTTACGTTCAGGCGTAATGTTTAAATGGAATTTTTTTTCAGCAATATCAAATTCACAGACATTGACTATACCATTTATTAACATAGGTACTGGCCGAACAATCGCATTCACAGCTCTGACACCTTCCATTAAATCGATTGAACAAGAGTATTTTGAAGAATGGTCTTCTGAAATAGCAGATTCGGCATAATTGTGAGTAACTTCCCTTATACGTTCTTTTGTAATAGATCTTTCGGATTCAATACTATTATTTGAATCTGAATCATATTCTGTTGGTGAATAGGATTGATTGTTTGAATTTAGACTATTTTTCAATAACCAATCATCATAGTTATTACCATTCAATAATTGTAAATTATCTACATCATCTCTGGACCATATTGAAAAATCTTCCAAATTCCATAGGTCTCCCCAAACGTGACAATTGTCCGGATTATAGCACCAATAGGTAAAATTCAATTGTTCATTTTCCAAACCTGATAAAATTGCATCATTCGCAGCTTCTTGTGAACTATAATCTCCATCCTTGTATGAACTTTTGTTATCCATATTAAACGGCATACCAGTCTCTGTAAATATAACCGGAATATTAGATCCAACGTTTTTCTCACTTTCAATAGCCATTTCTTTAAGTTGTTGCTTGATTGATTTCCTAATATTAGATTCTCCTAATACTAAACCAAAAACAGGATTTAAATATCTGCCTCTCATTATACCCAAAGTATCAACATTCATTATTCTACTCCATTTCTGAAACAAAAGAGACATACCGTCGTAGTAATGTAAAGCCACAATAGTTTTATCATTGACATATTTAGGATTATTTTTAATTTTTGGAGGTATTTGCAAAACTGGTGGTTGCATAATCAAAAACATTTCATCGTCGATTTCTTCCATCTTGGTTTTAAAATCAAACCAAAATTTCAAAAACGTTGAATTGATAAACTTGTTCTCATCTAAATATTCACCAGTTTCTGGATGAACCTTAAAATAATCCGGAAGTATTAAATCTCCCGATTTTGTATCCCAAACACTGTGTTGTCCAAATATACATTCACCAAGTTTCCAATCAGGACTTCTATTAAACCCATAATGTTTATCCTTATTGTCTTCGGTTGTAACCCATGCTTTGACACCTTTTGGATCTATCCATTTAGTACCAATTTTAGTTGGTCCAAAAATCGATAAGGAATAAATATCAACTTGTTCCGGATAACCCATACCTAATCTCATTGCCTGAATTGGAGTCGGAGTTTCATCCAACTTCAATTTTTGGTCTGTTGGATACTTGTTTAAGTCACCAAAACCGTAAAATCCGCTGTTCGGTTCATTCATACTTTCGACACCTAATAGGCAAGATTTGAAAACATGTGGAATTCTGTCTTTAATATGGTTCATCAAAAATGCAAATGCATTAATAAAATGTGATTGCAAATAATCTTGGATATTCATACCATCGATTTTAGCTTTTGGGGTGAACGTATTACCACTAAAAAATAAAGTAAACATTGTGCATGAAGCTAATCTATGATAGTTAGTTGTCCATACCATTTTAGTAAATTTTTGAGGATCAGATGCTAGATTGTGAACCTTAGCACCTAAAGTTTCTTCAAAATGTGTTGGTTCCAGACCTGCAGCATAAAACGTCCACATTGGAGCACCACTACCACCACTAAACCTTGACCAAACATCTTGATGTGGATCAATGAAAACGTATAAACCGCCAACTTCTTCTACTATCTGCAACAGCTTAACAACGTAATCGGCATATTCGATATCATAAATATCGGGACCTTCGTGTTCAATTGCTTCCCAAGTAGTAACAAATCTAATAGTATTAAAACCACACTGTTTAATACGTGATAAATGTTCATAAGCCGAATTCAATGGGAATGGTCTTCCGACAAAAGATACAGTATCTGCGTTGTCAAATAAACCGCAATGAATCGGATGGAGATTTGTAGATTGGCAGGGTTTGTGTGGAAGTTTTGTGTTTGAAGCAAAATTAACACCGTGCATCCTGAACTTCCTTCCAGTATCCCTTTCTATGAACCTACCATATTTGTCAATTATCAATTTCGTTGTCTTGAATGGCGTCTGTTCCAACATTTGTGCCTGTGTGACCCGTCCTTACCACCAGGACAAAGAAAACCTGCAAGAAAGATCATCATCTTATACCGAATGCGATAATTTTTTGATGGCCAAGCCTTACGGTGGCATCTTGCGACTTTTCCACTGTATCAACACACACGTACACACATACACACGGGTACTTTGCACAACCTGAAAGCTAGCTTGACCAAGTCTGCCCCCCTAACTGAAACCATGTCTAACAATCTACCAGTGTTGACTTGTGAACAGGTCTATATGCTCCCGTTGGCACAGCAATGCCAATTTGTGCATACAAAATGCGCAGACGTCCCAGGCTTCATAAATCCATTCACACTTTATTACTGTTTGGAGCAGTCGCCACAGCTTAGACATTGGATCTGCATACCGTTGCTATGCATATTATTGCTGGTTCTGTTTGGATCCATTGGCCTAGTTGCAGGCAACTGTTTGGTGCCGAATCTTAACTCTATTGCATCGCATTTGAATATCCCTGAAAACATATCTGGATTGACTTTACTTGCCTTTGCCAATGGCTCTCCTGACATTATATCCACTTATACATCATTGGTTACTGGAAATGTATCACTAGCATTAGGAGAAATTATTGGTGCTGCTTATTTCATCAACACTGTCGTTATCGGTGTGATATTCATGATAAAACCTTTTGATTTGGTTCCTAAAAACAAGTTTAACAATGTAGGAGTGAATGAGGATTCTGCTGACATGAATAAAGACGACGAGGAACAGAAATTTCACAAACTTAATGCCAAAGGAACCTATCTCAGAGATATCATTTTTTTCATTGTATCAACGCTTGTGCTTTTGTGTTTTGTTAGAGATGGTGTATTGACTCGATTCGAAATGATTATATTGGTAAGTATATACATTACTTATGTTTTCTCAATAGTTGCATGGCAATGGTATTTCAAGAAAGAGTTATCGAAAATCCAACTCATAAATCAATCTAGATCAGTGTATGATAGAAGCTCAGTAGCATTGGTTACACCAGAGAACATAGAATTTCAAGATTCATATAGTTATAACCCGCAAATAATAAGGAACCTAGAATTTGAAACAATTCTAAGCGGAATTACATCACGGAATTTCGTTAGGTTTTACATCAACGAAGAAGGCCAATATAGAGATCACGATGATAGCTCGGACGATACAATTGCATTGAACCAATTACAGGCAGAGCTGATTGAACCACAAAGAAAATCAATATATGAGAACATATTTGACTATGTAGCATTCCCGTTTATCAAATTATTCAAACATACAATACCAATACTAAAAGTTACAGATTATGAAGGATCTTATAAGCCGGCTTTGAACGCACTGTTTGAAATGCTAACCTCGTTGCTGATCTCACCTTTTATTATCATATGCACGTTATTCCCATCAACAACATTTTTGACCAAGTTCCTAATGATTATACCAGCACTATGTTTAACATATTTTGCGTATCACAATTTAGTGAGGTCTCCAAACCCTTCTTCATGGATCAAATGTTTGATTTCTTTAACGGGGGTAATGTGTTCAATCTCATGGATTTCCATTATAGCATCTGAAATCATTTCTATACTGACACTTATTTCATCATTGACATACATCAAACAGTCCGCTTTGGGTATTACGTTGTTTGCATTAGGAAATTCTGTTGGTGATCTGATTTCCTGTATTGTGATTACCAAAATGGGATATCCATTGATGGCACTTGCAGCCTGTATTGGAGGACCATTGCTCAATATCCTATTAGGATTAGGGCTGAACGGTTTGTTGGTTGGAGCTGATTACATTGAGATACCTCCAAGTGTATCAATTACGTTTTGTTTGATCGGGTTACTAATCAACTTGATAGCTGTGTTGTTAGTGTTTATTCCAATATGTGGCTGGAGATGTGACAGATACGTTGGGTTTGCCATGATGCTGTTGTGGTTTGCTGGTGTCACCGTTGCTATTGTGCTGGAGATGCTTCTCTCGTATTAGAGTGCTGAGCCCCGAACGCGTTTTTTGCATTTTTTGCATTTTTTTTTGCTGTTTTTGTTTTGCAACATGTTTTTGCCACTGGTTTGAACATAGGGCAAGAGGTGTTGAACCGTGTTGCAGCAATGGCTAAGACGGACTTCAAACGATATAAGAGCAAGCCGGTAGAGCCTGTGTATATGAATGTGGCTCTGGGCACTGGGGCCGGAGTCAATCCATCTTTGAAACGACGAAGAACTAACACCGACCCATCCACACTGTTGAAACCTTTCAAACCTCCTATTGCTAGATCTGGCAATCGTATGTCTAATACTATAGCCAGCTCAAATGGACGGTCAATAAGGAAAGCTAGATTGAAAGGACCGAAATCATATGCAGAAGGTGTGATCAATGTTGAAGAATCAGGAAACGAATTATGGTTTGATGAAAACAGCTATGGTAGAAACAATAGTCAAAAGAAAATAAACGCATTACATCCTAGACGCTTGTTGGGAGATGCAGATGCCAAGATTAATATATTAACTAAAAGGTTTACTATTCCGCTGAAAACTAAACCTGATGATTGGTCACCTCATGAACGTGCTCCTCCACCGCTTGGGAATCGTAAGAAAGTTTTTTTCCCTCCTAGGCCTTTACATGACCCATTCAATGATATGGCAATTGTTTTATATGATCCAACTATTGATGTTATACCCGAATTAAAAGAAGAAGAAGAGAAAGAGTTGGAGAAGCTGAAAAATGATTCTAAATGTAATAATGGTGAATCAAATACTGATAACGAAAGTCAACCATCTCCAAGGCCAGCACAACGTGCAACGTCTAGATTCAAAAATTATAATAAAATATCAATTAATCAAATGTTAGGTATTTCAGATAATTCTGAAGATCCAACCTCTAAATTCCCCAACGTTCCTGTGGTAATTGATCCTAAGCTTGCCAAAATTCTAAGACCTCATCAAAGAGAAGGTGTCAGATTTTTATATAGGTGTACATCCGGTTTAATTGATGCAAGAGCAAAAGGTTGTATTATGGCAGATGAAATGGGTTTAGGTAAAACATTACAATGTTTAACTTTGTTATGGACCTTACTTAAACAAGGACCAAGAGGTAAAAAAACAATAAATAAATGTATTGTTGTTTGTCCCTCAAGTTTGGTTAAAAATTGGGCCAATGAAATTGATAAATGGTTAGGTAAAGGTGCATTGAATTCATTAGCAATTGATGGTAAACCAATTAAAGGTAGCACTATAGGAGAATCGATTGAAAAATGGGCAGAGGCTAGAGAAAATGGAATTGTTAGTCCTGTTTTAATCATTAGTTATGAAACTTTAAGAAGGAATATAGATAATTTACACAATTGTGAAGTTGGATTGGTTTTAGCTGATGAGGGTCATAGATTGAAAAATGGTGATAGTTTAACATTTAATGCTTTAAATTCTATCAATTGTCAACGAAGGGTAATTTTATCTGGTACGCCAATACAGAATGATTTATCTGAATACTATTCATTATTAACATTTGCGAACCCTGGATTATTAGGTAATAGAAATGAATTTAGGAAGAATTATGAGCTTCATATTTTAAGAGGTAGAGATTCTTTAGCTACTGATAAAGAAAAGGAGAAAGGTGATTTAAAATTGAAAGAATTAACTACATTGGTACAAAAATTCATTATTAGAAGAACAAACGATATATTGAGTAAATATTTACCTGTTAAATATGAATACGTTGTTTTCTGTGGTTTATCGGATATGCAAAAAAAATTATACACACATTTTATTACTTCTTCTGATATCAAAAAATTATTAAAGGGGGAACATTCGCAACCATTAAAAGCTATTGGTTTGTTAAAAAAATTATGTAATCATCCAAATCTTTTAACATTACCAGAAGATATTGAAGGGTGTGATGATTTAATACCTGAAGATTATAAAGATGATCGAAACAGTTATGGAAGAAATAGGGAAATTCAAACTTGGTATAGTGGGAAATTTGAAATGTTAGAAAGGTTTTTATATAAAATTAATAAAGAAACGGATGATAAAATAGTTGTTATTTCCAATTATACGCAAACTCTTGATTTGGTTGAAAAATTATGTAGGCAACATAAATTTGGATCATTAAGGCTTGACGGTACCATGAATATTAACAAAAGGCAGAAACTTGTTGATAAATTTAATAATCCTGAAGGTAAAGAATTTGTATTCTTATTAAGTTCCAAAGCTGGTGGATGTGGTATCAATTTGATTGGAGCAAATAGGTTAATTTTGATGGATCCAGATTGGAATCCAGCTTCTGATCAACAAGCACTTGCTAGAGTTTGGAGAGATGGACAAACGAAAAATTGTTATATTTATAGATTCATTTCAACAGGTACTATTGAAGAGAAAATATTTCAACGACAAAGTGCTAAATTGCAATTATCTTCATGTGTTGTTGATTCTGTTGATGATGTTGAAAGGTTATTTAGTAGTGATAATTTGAAACAATTATTTCAATTTAATACCAAAAGTATATGTGAAACACATGATACATATAAATGTAAACGATGTGATGAAAACGGAAAGCAGAAAATCAAATCGACAGCTATGTTATACGGAGATGCTACTACCTGGAATCATATCAACCATGATTTATTAGCTAAAAACGAAGACTTCTTAATTCAAAATGAAAGTCAATATGGTATAGTTGATTTTGTTTTCCAATATATATCCCATTTACAGTAGTTATATTCCTATATATTCATATACATTTGTTTTATAAAGCGTAATATACTATACATTATTAATCCATGAAGTAATCCAATACCTGATTTCACCGTTTTCGCCTTGTGAATCGATCCACAAAATACCATTTGTAACTAAATCGTTAATAGCTGATTGGCATCTAATTTTTTTCCAGCCAAAATTATCTCTCAAAATTGAAATGCTTACAAACCCTAGCGTTTCAGCTGTTTCTAGTATCGTCTTCTCGTCGATGTTTAATTCTTGTGGTGTATTCTTAATGTAACTTTTTTTACCAATTTTAAACAATTTCAACTCATTTCCTAAAACGGACAAATGATCCAAAGCGTCAAATATATCACTTTGCGTAAATTTGAAATGTAAATCGGTATTCACCCAAGTATCTGAATTAATCAACTGTACTATTTCATTGACTGAAATAATACCACCATTTATTAGTTTAGTTGAATTACAAATTTCTATTAGTTTCATACATAATTGGTTTATCCTTTCATGATCTTTAAATTTCGCATCTTTGTTATTCGGGTCGTCAAATATTGAAGAAGCCACAACCAATGGATCAATTCCAAACGCTATGCAAATCTCTGCAAACGAGTTACGGATTTCAGGATTTTGAATGATTTCTTTAGAGTATTCAGATTTAAATGATATCAATGCAGATTGGAACACCTGTAATTGCGTCAAAAGCTGGTCTCTTTTCTCGTTTGTAATCTGAGATCCCAACTCCTGGTATTTTTCAGATATCGACAAATCGTTCAACGATGCCAACCCCTTCTTAGGCGCCATACCAGCATGCAAAACTGCCACCAAAAGAAGGAAACAAGCACTCTCTACACTGAGGCACATCTGGCTTCTTGTACACTTTCACGCATTTCCGCATTTTCAGTTCTTTTCCCTTTTTTTCTCGTTTTTTGCACTTTTTCCCAAAATTTGCCACCCTAGATTGAGCAAGTCTGGTTTATTGACTGGAAGATCTTTCTTTCTGGGATAAGACATTCGTTTGCAATCGGCTGGCCAGTATCAAAGAGGGGAAATGAATTCAGGTGCTACTATTGAAGAGTCCGCTGCTGCTGTTGCTGCAATTGCAGAAAGTGAAGACGTATCGGTGTCCATTGTGCAGCAATTGAACGATTTTTTGGGACTAATCCGTCAAGCAACAATTAAATTTGATCCACGTTATATCCATAGAGTTTTCCGTGAATTGGCAATTATTAGAAGAAACATAACATGTGATGATCTATTAGAATTGATCGATAGTGTATACCCTGAGAATTATATAGGACTTGATCGCTTGAAGAAACATTTGAAACCGTTTAGTAAAAATGAAGTGTCACATACAGCTGACAGTAATGAAATGATGGTTGATGAAGAAAGTAATAATAAATCAATTAAAAAAGATGATGAATTTTTACCGGAGATTGATATATTTATACGTTTACTAGTTCAAATTGTTTTACATGATTTAGGAGAAACCAAAGCATTTTATACATTCAGTACAGAGTTAATCGAAGTATTGAAAAATTATAACAAAAGAACCTTAGATTTCATTCAAGCTAAAGTCTGGTATTATATATTTAGATCATATGAATTAGCCAATGATTTAATTAACATCAGAGTTGAATTGATGAATGCGCTAAGAACAGCTACTTTAAGACATGATGTTGAAAGTAGAGCATCAACTATTACATTATTATTAAGGGATTATATATTAACAAATGATATCAATCAAGCATATAATTTAGTTGAGAAAACAGAATTTCCAAATGAAGCTAATAATTCAGTTGTTACAAGATATTACTACTATTTAGCAAGAATTCAAACAATTCAATTAGATTATTCATCAGCAAATGAATGTGTTATAACAGCAATTAGAAAATGTCCACAAACAAAGAGTGCATTAGGATTTTTACAATCTGCAACCAAATTACAAATTATTATTCAATTATTAATTGGTGAAATTCCTGAGTTGTCAATTTTCGAAGATCCAAAATTGATGAAATCTCTAAAACCTTATTCAGCAGTTACAAAAGCTGTTAGATTAGGTGATTTAACAATTTTCAATGATTCTTTGGTTAAATATGGCAAACATTTAAAGAAAGATAAAAACTATAATTTAGTTTTAAGATTAAGACAGAATGTCATTAAAACAGGTATTAGAATAATCTCACTTTCATATAAACGTATTTCATTGAAAGATATATGTATTAAATTGCACCTTGATAGTGAACTAACAGCTGAATATGTTGTTTCTAAAGCAATCAAAGACGGAGTTGTTGAAGCAACTATCAATCACACACAAGGATTTATGGAATCCAACGAAGTCATTGATATTTACGGAACGACCAATCCACAAGCAGAGTTTGATCGTCGTATTAAGTTCTGTATGCAATTACACAACGATAGTGTGAAGGCCATGAGGTATCCGATGCAAGATGAAGAGAGCAAAGACAGCAACGAGGAAGCGTTGGCACGTGAAAGGGAACAAGAGCTAGTGCAGTTCCTCCAAGAGGAAGATTTCTGAAAACTCTTCTTCTCCCTCCAGCAAGTGCATCTCCAAGCCAGTGCTGTGTGTCTCTTCCAAAGCCAGTGCTTTGTGTGTAGATTTCTGTATAAGCTTAATCTTTAAAACGACAAAACACGACAACGAGGAAACGTAAGCAAAGGCCGCGTGTAGCATGATAAAACGAAAAGACAATTTTCCCATTTTTTTTTCTCTTTTCTTGTTTGATACTGAGTTGGATGCTCCTTTGTGCTGTGCTATTTGTATTAGTATTGCTATTGACAGGCTGCGTTGTTCAATTACAGTAGATAATGCAGAGATCGTTGTTAGCCGGTATCAGGACAGGCAGTAATGCGTGGAGCTCTGGTTTTTCAGTCAGTAAATTGGTAGGAAGAAACTTAGCATGGAAATTGAATTCACAATTAGAGATTAACTCAGTGAAAACTGGTTCAAAGATCAGGATGTTTCACCAAAGTGTGATTTCAAAATATGAAGTCCCAAGTTCAGAAACACAAAAAGTTTCACCACGTTCTCAACGTGGTGAATTACCTAAGATGTCACTTCAAGAATATCATAGATTAAGAAAAGAGTATAGAGAAGAAAAGGATAATTATGAAAGACAAACAACTATTTATTATTCATTATCTTTAATGATGATTTTTTTGGCATTTTCATATGCTTCGGTTCCAGTTTATAGAGCAATTTGTCAACGTACTGGTTGGGGTGGAACTCCAATTACTGATAAAAATAGATTTACAAGAGATAAATTAACTCCTGTTTCAACCAATAGAAGATTAAAAGTTTCATTTACTGCAGAAACTAGTGGTGCATTACCATGGAAATTTGTACCTCAACAAAGAGAAGTTTGGGTTGTCCCTGGTGAGACTGCATTAGCATTTTATAAGGCAAAAAATACAGGTGATAGAGATATTACAGGTATGGCAACTTATAGTGTTACACCAGATCATGTTGCACCATATTTTAATAAAATTCAATGTTTCTGTTTTGAAGAACAGAGATTAGCTAAAGGTGAAGAAGTTGATATGCCACTTTTCTTTTTCATTGACCCTGAATTTTCAAGAGATCCTGCAATGAGGAATATTGATGACGTTGTTTTACATTATACATTCTTCAGAGCTAAACATGATGAACAACATGAGAAATTGTTTGGTGCCAGTTCTGCTACATCACAAGAACCTGCTAATGTAGCAGCAGCTGCTACAGAAAATTAGAGCAAAAAGTTAAATTAATTTGAAAGTTAATAAATTAAATACATTTTGTTAACATAACGGACATTTGGGTGTGCTAATTACATTACACGATTTTCCTTATATATTCATGACTTATATATATATACACACAAAAAAAAATACCTTGTAAATATTAATATAAACTAATTTTGAAAAACAAAAACAACAGCGGTAATGCGACAATATACTGATTGTGCTCAAGAAACTGATCACAGCTTACTTTTGATTATATTGGAATAATCTAAAGATTTTGGACCTTGAATCATTATTTTGATACTTTCACCCTTTTTCGCAAACTCGTAGGCTTTGACTGCATCTTCAAATTTAAATGTATGAGTAATCAAAGGTTTGACATTTATTTTCTTGTCGTTTAGTAGTTGAACGGATAATTTATAATCATCCACGCTATACCTAAAACATCCTTTGACTGTCAATTCCTTTTCCATGACGGCCGAAATTGGGAATTTGTCGACATCGTTCCCGCCCATACCAACCTGGACGTAACGACCCTTTTTAGCCAATACTCGTAAACATAAATTAATACAGTTTTTATTGCCTGTCGCATCAATACCACAAGTAGGTAATTCATCTGAATTCCAAACTGATTTAATATAAGTTAATAAGTCTTCAAAAGATTTATTCATAAGATTAAAAGTATGAGTTGCAAAATCATTTTTTAATGCAAAATCCAATTTCTTTTGTATAATATCAACTATTAGAACATTCTTGCATCCAAAAGATTTAGCAACACCTGCACATAAAATACCAACCGGACCTGCACCAAATACAATAATTGAATCGCCAAATTTTACATCGATTAATCTGTTTGCGTGCATTGCAACAGATAAAGGTTCAACCAAAGCACCTTCCTCTAATGATACATGATCAGGTAGCTTATAAACAAAATCTTTTGGCAATGAGTAATATCTACATAGGGTACCATCGTAAGGAGGTGTTGCCGCAAATTTCATATCGGGACATAAATTATAATTACCGGATTTATATTCATACGACTGTCTTGAAGGTACACCAGGCTCACAAGCAACTCTGTCGCCAGTTTTTAAATGTGTAACATTTGAACCAGTTTTAACAATTATACCGGAAGATTCGTGTCCTAAAACCAGTGGTTTTATTAATTTGAAACTACCACAGCATCCATTTTGATAATAATGGACATCTGATCCACAGAGCCCTGTGTTTGTAATTGCAATAATAACGCTGTTTGTATCAGCTAATTTAGGTATTGGTTTATCTTCGAAAGTTATGAGGCCAATTTTTTGTAGCACAACCGACGGATTATCCTTCATCATTTTGTTTCCTGTTTGTTTGCAGTAATAAACTGTTTAATCTTAATACAGGCAATCAGCAGCACCAGAGAAATGTAGTGAAGCCGTGGACCTGTGGCATGCAAACACATTCTGCACATCCCCCCACAGTGTTTCAATACGATTTAACGGTTGTGATTTTAGTGCAAGGCTTTAGCCGAGGGTTGTTCCGAAAGTGAAGAAAAGAATTTCCGAAAGTTTTAAAGCAGCAAGACCATAACGGAAACGGTGCAAGGCTTTCGTGTGATTGATAAGTGCTAGATCAGCATAAGGGTATTCGGTGTGTGTATAAAGGCCTATCTTAGAATGAAATTTTATAAATAATACACAACGAGCTAAAAATAAATAAGTAAGTATATTTAAAAGTCAAGAAACTAAATATCATAAATTAACAGCAGGGTAGTAGAAACTAAAGCAATGGAATAGGAGAGTGGACACAAGTATTTGAATAGCTGTTTTCTTTATCATGTTTTTTTTTATTATTGTTATTTTTATTTTTCACTTTTCTTTGCTTCTTCTCTGTAGTGAATTAAGATTATTTTTCATCAGCATAGTATCTACCACGGAAGAAATCCATACAGTTAGTGAAAACGACTAAAAGGATACCACCACCAGGGCCTAATCTAAGAACTTTTGGTAAGAAACCTTTATATAAAGCACCAAAACCTTCTTCTTTGAAGACTAAATATAGTGAAGGCCAAGCCCAGTTATATTTTCTAACTTGACCTTTAACAGCTGAAGTACTTTGAATTCTTGATTTAACGACATCGAAAGGTGTATTAAGTGCAGTACCTACTATACCACCAATCATACCACTAACTAAATCATTTAAAGTTTTCTGAGTTGAATCTTTTGCTTCAGGTAATAAATCTCTAACTTGAAAGATAACACCGAAATAACCTGCATTCCAAATGATATGTCTCCACAGAGTTGCTTCTAAACCATTATATAAAGATAATAAACCTTCAGCTTTAACAGTTTTCAATAAAACGTCAACCGGACCTTTATATAAGCTAGCTTTTGATTTATCTTGTAATCTAATTTTAACTAATTCAAAAGGAACAACAATAAAAGATTCAGTTGCACCAGCGCAAGCACCGTTAAGAATTGCTAAACTTTGATTTAATTTATCAACACCAAAAGTTTTCTTCCAAAATTTACCCCATTCATCATTTGCAGCAAATTTTGTTGCACGTTTTGGAGCTTCCATTAAAATTGGTGCAGATATACCTCTATATAAAGTTGCAGGACCTTCAGTTTTAACAATTTTAGTTAAACAATCTATAACACCTTTATATTCAGCATTTGCATTTGAACCAACTTGAAGTTGAATTCTTGTTTTGACAACATCGAGTGGGTACATTGTCAGGATTTCAGAAATCCCTGCAACTGCTCCTGCAAAGAATTGGTAGTGGAAAGGTAAAGGACGGTTATCTATTGACATGATACTGTGTTGGCTAGTAATGCTGGTATACTGTATAGTTGCAATTGCTTAGTCCGTGTGTGCTAAACCAGCAAGAAAGCAAGAACGCAAGTAAACAAGCCAGCAGGAGGAACACCGTCCAAGCCTGAAGTGTCGATAGGGTCAGTTGAGTGAATCATCAAAGTGAAAAAGTGAAAAATTTAAAAATTTTAAAGATTTTTTCAATTTTTCACTTTTTTTCCACAGTTTCACGGAAGCGTGTTTCCGGCCGTAAACGGGGGGAAGAGCCGACTGGGGGCCGCAGTCGGAGTCGGGGGAAAGCTGCAGTGTGCATGGGAGGCAGACGTGTGTGTGTGTGTGGGCTGCCAGTACAGCATCGTCTCGGTTACAGCAGTACGTGTTACTACAGAGACGGTGTCGGGTATGGGTACAGTGTTGCAGAGGGAGAGAGAGAGGCAGGCCAGTGTATCGGGGGGAGTTGGGGGCCAGAGAGCAGAAAAGGGCAACCAATTGCGGTCATAAGCAAAAGATTAGGAGCGAGTGAAGTTTTTTGTAGGGACTGTGATTGGCGAGGGAACGATCTGAGATGTTTTAAATTGGAAACTTTTTACTTTTATTTTTACTTTAATTTTTATTTTTATTTTTATTTTTATTTTTACTTTTCCATTCTTTCTTCTTCACCCTTGCTGTTCTTCTTTCTTCTTGCAACCGTTCACAGCTATACCATGTTTGCCCGTTCGATTATCACCAGTGCTGCTTTTGCTTCTGCCTCTGCTTCTGCCAAACTTTCTGCTAGAAACACAGTCCGTTCAAACAATGGATTCTCAGTTGCTAAACGTTTCTACCATCCAAAAGTTATTGACCATTACCAAAATCCAAGAAACGTTGGTACAATGGACAAAAATTTAGAAAATGTAGGTACTGGATTAGTTGGTGCACCAGCTTGTGGTGACGTTATGAGATTACAAATTCAAGTTAATGATAAAACAGGTGTTATAGAAGATGTCAAATTTAAAACTTTTGGTTGCGGTTCAGCAATTGCTTCTTCATCTTATGCAACTGAATTAGTTAAAGGTATGACACTAGACGAAGCAGAAAATATTAAAAATACAACTATTGCAAAAGAATTAAGTTTACCACCTGTTAAGCTTCATTGTTCAATGCTTGCAGAAGATGCAATCAAAAGTGCAATCAAAGATTACAAATCTAAAAGAGGTAGAGTTACTTTAGGTCCTGGTGCAAGTTCTAGCACTGTCCCACCACCACCAAGCTCACCTTCAACCACACAAACTGCATCTGCTTAATTCTATTGACAAGATAATTACGCTCTACGACTACCCCCTCTCTTGTCCCCCCCAAACAGTTCAACTGATCTGTTTGCTTACTTTACTATATTGCATTTCATTCCCATTACTTACATTTCATGCTATGTGGGTTACATGAAACACATCCCCTAACAAACATACTAAAAAAAAATTAAAAAAAAATCAAAGAGAAAAGCTGAAAGATTAGCTAAGCAAATGGGCATCCTGGGAAACACCGCTTGCTAGCGTGTCATGCACACATACGCACACACCCGGGCCCCTCTCCTCCCACCATATCACATCCCACTCTATATATACATCCTGTGTCCTGTTTTCCTTCTTTCTAGCTGTATAGCAAATATATTCGATGACCCCCCATGACTGCACATCACACACATCACGTACTCTCCTCCGAAACATGATTCACTCTCCGATATCGCACTTCCCCTCAGCCACACTCAGCAGCACAGTTTTCCCGGCCAAAAACTGTCCCTGCGCGCCACAACCACTCACCGCACACTCTGGCTCTGGCTCTGTCTCTGGCTCGGGCCTGGGAACTCCGCGCAACTCCCCCCAGTGCTCGTCAAACTTCCCGCCCAACCACTCGCTAAAGTCCCCGCTCTCCTGCTCGCTTCCCCAAGCCGCTCGGAAACTTCCCCCAAGCGCACACGCATCGCTGATTTTCACCTGGTATCCCATCTGCAACGGTGCCATTACTCTGTTGTACTTCTTCACAATAGACTCATTCTGTGATCCACCACCAACGTAGTACACATTGTTTGGCCGTTTTAACAACTCAGTAATTGAATAATCTACCTTATCTATTGTTATTTTCTCGGATTTCAATATTTTCTCTGAAATCCCCTTGAGCTCTTTAACTTTACCTGTGTAATTAACGTCATCGTCCTTTTCGTATGTCAATAATGGACATACCCGTAATCGACACGATAACGCCTGTGACTCAATTATCAATTTAACATCTTTTTCAACGTCTTGTTCAGATTCCTCCTTGTATTCGTGTATCTTACCAGACTCGTCGAAATGAAACCTCTTTGTACACGCTTTAACATTTGGTATGATTTCTCCATTTGGGAAATAAATACCAATATCATTCTCAACGCTTTTATCCAACTTATCATCTTCCAAAATTTCATTGAACTTATCCCATTTCCCATTGTTTATACCATACTTGCTATTAACACTGTCTTTGATTTTTTCTCTTGCTAACGCACCATTGCAGTAACATAGCATACCCATATATAAGTTAGATTTAACAGGATGTTTGAACAAGTGATAATTGATCGATGGTGAATATTTCTCTGTTAATAATAAAACTGTAGTGCTTGTACCTAGACTAATCAATATATCATTGGATTTAAGTGGTAATGACATTATCGTACCCATGTTATCGCCAGTAATCGGTCTGACTTTACAATTTGAAGGAAATCCATATTTTCTAACTAGTAATTTGGAAACTAGTGAATAATCGTCACTGCTTAATACATTACCAAACATTTCCCTTGCCTTGGTAGCCGCTTTAAGTTCTTCAGTCTTACTGACATTATCGATTTTACAGTTTTTCAACAAAATCAACGATAACAACTCATCATTCCAATCGTTTCTCTCGATATCAAATAAATTCATGCCGCAAGCTTCACTGTTTTCAATACCTTGGAATTTACCTGTTAGTAAAGTCATTAAAAAACTTGAAATTAAATTAATCTTGTCAGTATTGACCCAATCTGCATTACCAATCTTACACCTTTTACGAATTTGTAGCCCGGAAAACCTATAATGTGCTTTGCTGCCGGTTATTTCACACAATTTGAACTTATCACCTAGCGCATGTTCAAAATCTTCCACTTCGTTAAATGTCGATTTATCCTGCCAGTTCGATGCATTTTTAAACGAAAACCCATTTTTCAAATAATCGGACCATTTAATACTTGTACTTAACTCATTGTTCAAATTACTTAGCAAGTTATCTATTTCAGACGTATAAAAAACTGTTCCGTGTTGCTGACATGAACCGCCTATACTTTTAACTCTGCAAAATGGGAAATTATCAAGTTTCATCAAATCGAACAAATACTGAATTGAATCAATTAATAAGAAAATCGGCGTAACCGTCATTCCAAGCTCATCAGTTATTGTACCATTTTGTAAATTCGGATACTCAGTTTTAAAATGTTCAAAATTAACAGAATACTTAGAATGAATTGATAGATTTTCAAAACAGGTTATAATTTTCAATTGCTGTGTCGATAAATCAATCCCTATATAAAGTGGTTCTTCTTCGTTAGTTTCACGTCCTGCCATATTCAGTTATTGGCAGATATCGCAATTCAGCTGCTGTAAAAACGCTTAAACGATACATAAAGAACAGTCTTGTCAAAAAAGAGGTGTATATATACTAGATTACAGATTTATATATGTATGCATATATAGAGAAAATCATACAGGTCGATCGACCGCTTAGACGCAAGTGTGTGTGCCTTTTTTCACTCCCTATTTATACCCTTTAAACACACACACACACACACACACACACAGATATCTATATTTCATATCTATATTTCAATTTCAATCTTTTTCGGAGCCGGTCTTTCCAAGAAAGTGAGTGGTTTCTTATTGTATTGCGAATATGACGGTAGTGTTACAATACCAGCAATTACAATGAATGGCACTATTGCGTAAACTATCAACGTGATATCTTGGAGAAGGAACGAGAAAAAAAGTGAGAAAACTGCACCAATTGACAAAATCAAAATCATGAAGCGCACAACTAACTGTTGGCCTTGAAAATCTATTGGGAACTCTACCCACTGTTCTATCTGAGAGACATCCATTGCTGTGTGTTCCGTGAAACGCTGCACCCGACACCTAACTTGCAGTGTCAGACCGAGTGTTATGCTGTTTGAGTAGTTTCACAAAACTCATGTCGCGTTTTTCTCACTTTTTCCGCACTTTTTTGCAGGACTGCGCCGATCGACGGCCAATAAGCCACTCCCTGTGGTTTTTCTGCAAAAACGGGGGGGAAAAGAAGAAAAAAAGAAAAAAAGGAAAACCTCGGAGTATCTGTTGTGTGGGGTACCCATTTACTCCGAGCTGGCCATACATTCTGTGTTTTCTTATAAATACACTGCAATTTGCTGTATGGGATGGAGCCATTAGAGGAATAGGAGTGTTCACTTCCTCTTGTCCCTTTTCCCTCTCTCCCGGTTGTTCCCTTTTTCTCCCTTTCTTTTGTTTCCCACAGATTCAAGTTAACAAATTAATATGAAAGATACTACTATGCCTATACCAACATCGGAGGAGCCCGATCCTAAACAACTTATTTGGAATGAACGTATGTCGACTTCATTTTCATTAAACGACATGCACTCGTTTCTTGAAGGTTCAAAAGACGCAAGTATCCATACTTTACGTTTAATGCAACAAATTGAACGTGATCCGATTTTACAAATTAAACCAGAGTATTATGAATTATCTAAAAATCAACATCGTGAAATAACTGCTAAAAAAATCAAAAGATTATCACAATTTATTGAAATGGATGCACCAAATTTTCAAACATTTCAAGATCGTTTAAATTTAATTGCTTTGATTGATCCTCAATTAGGTACAAGGGTTGGAGTTCATTTAGGATTATTCCTTTCGGCAATAAGAGGTAATGGTACAGATGAACAATTCAATTATTGGGCTTATAAAAGAGGTGCAATTTATTTAAAAGACATTTATGGTTGTTTTAGTATGACGGAAATTGCACATGGATCAAATGTTGCAGCTTTAGAAACAACTGCGGAATTTGATATTGCGAAAGATGAATTTGTAATTACAACTCCTCATATTGGAGCAACAAAATGGTGGATTGGTGGTGCTGCGCATTCGGCAACTCACACAGTTGTTTTTGCAAGATTGTTAATTAAAGGTAAAGATTATGGTGTTAAAACATTTGTTGTACCAATTAGAGATATTAATCATGATTTATACCCTGGTGTTTCAATTGGTGATATTGGTGAAAAAATGGGTAGAGATGGTATAGATAATGGATGGATCCAATTTTCTGGTGTTAGAATTCCAAGACAATATATGTTATCAAAATTTACTAAAGTTGATAAAGAAGGTAATGTTGAAGAACCTCCTTTAGAACAGTTATCATATGGTGCATTATTAGGTGGTAGAGTTACAATGGTTACAGATAGTTGGAGAACAGGTGAAAGATTTATTACAATTGCTTTAAGATATTCTGTTGGTAGAAGACAATTTAATTTAAAAGGTGAAAAAATTGAAAATCAATTAATTAATTATCCTTTACATCAAAAAAGATTATTACCTTATTTATCATGGGTTTATGGTATGAGTATTGCATCAAATCAAATTCAAAAAGATTATAAAGAAATTTTAAATAAATTGGATGAAGGTGTTAAAAGTGGAGATTATAAATTATTAGTTTCAGGTATTAATAGTTTAAAAACATTATTTGCAGACTCGGCAAGTTTGAAAAGTACATGTACTTGGTTAACAGCAGATTTAATTGATGAATGTCGTCAAAGTTGTGGTGGACACGGATATTCAGCTTATTCAGGTTTTGGTAAAGGTTATGCAGATCATGTTGTTCAATGTACTTGGGAAGGTGATAATAATATATTAGCCCAAAATAGTGGTAGAATTACAATTCAAAAAGTAATGGCATATTTGAAAACTGGGAAAGTTTCTGGAGAAAGTTATAAATTTTTAAAAGATGCTAATAAATCAGATATAATTATTTCAAATAAAGAAGATTGTAATAAACTGGATAAATTAAATTTAGCTTTAAAATCTGTTATTTTAAGAATTTCTTATCAATGTATTACCAAATTGAATAACAATAATAAAAACTGGGATTTAATTGCAACAGAAAAATTGGTTTTATCTAAATTATATGCAGCAGAATATATCTTAAACAAATGGATTGAAAAATTAAATAAAGATAATTTAAGCGATTCGTTGAAATCTCAATTAGAGAATTTAGCTATATTATTTGGAATTACAAATATTGGAAAATTTGCAGTTTATTTCTTACAAACGGGTGTTGTTTCCAGCGAAGGTTTGAAAGATATGGAAGACTACGAATATGAAATTATGAATTTAATACGTAAAGAAGTAATTGGTTTAACGGACTCGTTTAAACTAAGTGATTTTTTCATTAATTCAGTTTTAGGTAATTATAATGGAGATATCTATCATAATTATCTAAGTACTGTAAAGAGTTTAAATGATTCAGCTGGAACTAAGGCACCATACACGGCGGAACTATTAGCGATGTTGAATCGTAGTTCCGTTTCCGTCCGTGAAAAGAGTCAGAAAAATGGCGACGTTTTGAAAAAGTTGTCCAAGTAGCTTAGCTTGTGTAAAAAAACTATTATTACTATACTAAATATTATATTATTGGGTACTGCTATAAATAAACCTAGCGAATAGCGCAGCGATCGGGTGAAAAAAAAACTGTGAAAAAACTGGCGAAATGTGACGTATTTTTGTGCGACCGCTGTCAAACCAGCCATTTTTGTTTCCGCATTGGGCAATGTTTCCTGTTTGGGACTAATTACCAGCCAAGTGGCTTGAGATTGGATCAAGGGTTTGGGTTTTTTGTTTACATGATGACTTAAAATAGACTGCTTGGATCAGCCAGCGTGGTTAGCATACAGCCACCAAAATACTGATGCTTCTCGTTTGTTGAAATGTATAAAAAGGTACCTGAATCCACAGATTTATTCAGATCAATTCAAACTATTTTACTTCTTATTCTTTTATCAGACAAAACAAAAGGAAAACTTTAAGTATCCAATATCAAACAAACCAATAAAAATTTTCTAGAATGAGAACTTTCACTTTATCTATTGCAACTTTATCAGTTATCGCATCAGCAATTGGTGCTTATGTTCCATCTGAACCATGGTCAACTTTAACTCCAACAGTTACTCTTGAACACGCTACAACTGATTTCACTAAAACTTTTGCAATTTCAATTGACCCAATTTCTACTCCATCATCCTCTGCTTCTGCTTCACTTCAAAAAAGAGATGTCGTTTCTCAAATAGGTGATGGTCAAATTCAAGCTACTACTGCAACTTCAACTGAAGCTCACGTTGTTACTCAAATCGGTGATGGTCAAATTCAAGCAACTACTGCAACTCCAACTGAAGCACATGTTGTCTCTCAAATCGGTGATGGTCAAATCCAAGCTACTACTGCAACTGAAGCACATGTTGTTTCTCAAATCGGTGATGGTCAAATTCAAGCTACTACTGCAACTGAAGCACATGTTGTTTCTCAAATCGGTGATGGTCAAATTCAAGCTACTACTGCAACTGAAGCACATGTTGTTTCTCAAATTGGTGATGGTCAAATCCAAGCTACTACTGCAACTGAAGCACAAGTTGTTTCCCAAATTGGTGACGGTCAAATCCAAGCTACTACATCAACTGAAGCACAAGTTGTTTCTCAAATCGGTGATGGTCAAATCCAAGCAACTACCACCACTTCTAAAGACGGTGACAAAGATGCATCAAAACCTACTTCTACTACATCAACCCAAAAACCAGAAGAAACTTCACCAAAAGATGATGGCTCATTTGTCTTCCCAGTTTCATGTTCTAATCCAAACGCTTTATCAATGGTCTTACACAATGGTATTTTAACTGATGCAAAAGGTAGAGTTGGTTCAATTGTTGCAAACAGACAATTCCAATTCGATGGTCCACCACCACAAGCAGGTGCAATTTACGCAGCTGGTTGGTCTGTTTCAGATGATGGTGATTTAGCTATTGGTAACACAACTGTTTTCTACCAATGTCTTTCAGGTAACTTCTACAACTTATATGATGAATCAATTGGTGACCAATGTGAACCAGTCTACTTAAAAGTTGTCGAATTAGTTGATTGTTAAATTGATAACTAGCCAATAATTACTTCAAATTTAAGTTAAACTCATCAATAGTTGCAATGAGTTAACATGATTTTTTTTTACTAACAAATTCACAGCCATCTTACAATACTAAAAAAAAAATCACAATTTTGTATATTACTATTATTATCAATATTTTCAGACGTTTATATTCATTTTTTTAAAAATCTTTTCATTTTCTATTCATTTTTTATCATATATCCAAAAAAAAAAAAAATTGCAATTTCAGCTCTTGATTCCTCTCCCCAAGTTATCAATAATTGGATTCATTTTTTTCCTTTTTTTTTCCTCTTTATTTTATAGTTACAAATATCATATATATTTTTCATATAGTTTATAAGTCACAATCTATTATTTACAAAACAGCTACCTTAGGTATTTCCAAAATTACCTGCTTCTGACCAGCTAGCCAGCCAGCCTGTCTTTTACTTGTAGAAACACTTCCACGATCGAAGACGATGTTTAACGTCTCCAGCCAGCATGGGCGCCGATCGACGCTCTGCTATTTTTGATGTGAAAAATGAAAAATGAAAAATGAAAAATGAAAAAAAAAGTCGAAAAAAATTGGAAAAAAAATTGTTTGAGTTCGAGGCACTTGGTAAGGTGTTATATCGAAACGGTGAGAGAAGACTGTTTCTCTGCTTGTTCCCACCGACGACCAAGTTCAGCTCTGCAGACATGCTTAACAGATCATTAGTTGACAGTAGTTTTACTAGCAGTGCAAATGCTGTGAAATTTGCTGCAGGTAGCACACAGATTTCACAAGTACGTTATAGAAGAACTCTTGCGTACCCATTTTATTCAAAAGCTGGTAACATTCCACCAACTAGAAAAGGACGTAAACAAACTGTTTTCAAACGTCTTATGGATCAATTTCTAGGGCCTAAGAATTATAAAGGTGATTATTATTTAAACAAATACAATTATCCAAAAGCAGATCATTCAACAAATTATATCGACCCAAGACTTGAAAGAAGTAACACACTTTTAGAACCTCTTAGTGAATTTGAAGCTTTAGAAGAAGCCGAAACTACCAGAAGAAGGGGTAAAAATCCATTACAACCATTTCCATTAAATAGTAAATGTTTAACCAATTTACAAATTAACAATGAAATTAAAAAAGATATTGTTAATGATATTTTAATAAATAAAGTACCATCACAACAAATTGCACTTAAATACAATTTAAAAATTCAAAGAATTGAAGCAATTTTAAAATTAAATGCCATTGAACAAGAATGGGAAGAGAAAGGTTTAATTCAAGGTGATTTAAAGAAAATGTCAAAAACTTTATATAAAATGTTCCCATTGTATGATCCTCAAACTAATGCAGAAAATTTAACAGAAATTCCAATTCCAAAAGAAACTTTACAATCACGTTTCTTAACTATTGCAGAATCTGAACCTTTCGGTCCTGTTGATGCAGCAAGAGAATTCAACTTAGAACCAGCTGCTGTTACATTAGAAAGACTTTCTGAAGGTGGAGAACATTCTTCTCATCATGCAGATTCTTCTAAATCTAAAACTGACAATTCATTCGTTGCACCTATGCACCAAGGTGATAAATACGCTTTTAAATTCACACCTGTTAAAGTTGGTAAAGTTGGTTACAGATATGGTAAAGTTTTCAGAGATAATAGAAAAGATAGAAAAGTTGCATATGATGCAGCAGGTAACAAATACTATCCAATCGAATAGGTAAGATCAGATCAGATAAGATAAGTCACACTTCTTGTATATATATATGCACATATAACAGTAATCCAATTATACAGCATCGGTTTTATGTGGAGAGAAATCAACACATTTTGCTCGGTTTTCTCCCCTTTTTTTTTCTTTTTTTTTTTCCTTTTTCTCTCGTTTTTTTCTTTTTCGCCCTTAGTGATTAGTCATTAGACAATAACGCTTTCTGACAGACGGGGCAACAGTTTCAGCTGCAAGAAACCACTTTTACTACACCCGTTCGGCTTCTCCACACTGCCAGTACTATAGTTTGTCGACTATGTCATGTCGATCTATGCATTCGCATAAACATTCTTTAAGTATGAACAGTGCAGAAAGCATACCAACCACTCCCAGAGATTCAAAACCGTCGAATCCTGTATCAGTTATTCAACTCAAACAAAATGTGGCACCTACAACAACTGTCAGCAATTTTCAAGTATCCACATCAACTAATAATACAGATTTATCAAATTTAAATAACAACAAGCTTTCACGATCGCCTTCAAGAACTTCAAGGAGTTCCACCACTTCAAGCACCAATACATCAACTGATCAAGATATAAGTCGTACAAGCTCTCATTCAAAGCTCACAAATTTAGCACATAAAGTTACCGATTTCCTGTTTGCTACCCGTCACAGTATAGATACTTCTAATAACACCAGTTTCAACAATAATGATCATACATTGGTTCCTACAATATCGGACTCTTCCTCTCCTATTCCTTCAAGAGAAAGTTCTCACGTTTCATTAACAACTTTAGCTAGAGGAGGACCGGCATCTAACAAAAGAAGAAGCTTTATGTACCGCTCAAATATGAGCCCACCGGGAGATTCAATTGTTAACAATCCTAACCCTAGTGCCAATAATCATAGTCATAATCATAGTCATAATCATAGTAATAGTCATAATAATAATCATAATCATAACTATAATTATAATCATACTTATAGTAATAGTAATAATACAAGTAATACATCACAGTTTTATTTAAATCAAAGCTCGTCAACTACATCTGTTAATTCAACCATTGTGCCTAAAAGTTCCCCTTGTCATTTTCAGTGTGTTGATATGAACACATCGAATAATTTTTCCACACAGTCGAAAGTGAAAGAGACTCACTATGTTCATGTTGAATATGATCCTGTGACTCGTAAGCGAGTTTTAAATACTTATGAGATCTTAAAAGATTTAGGAGCAGGACAACATGGTAAAGTTAAATTAGCTAAAGATATAGCCACTGGTACAAAAGTGGCAATTAAAATTGTTGATAGAACAGGGAAACCTGCATTGATGTTAAATAGATTATCAAGAAGTGGGAAAAAGCAAACACAAGAAGATAAAATAAGAAAAGAAGTTGCTATTATGAAAAAATGCGATCATCCTCATGTTGTTAAACTAATAGAAGTTTTAGATGCAGAAAATTCTAGGAAAATCTATTTAGTTTTAGAATATTTAGAAAAAGGTGAAGTCAAATGGCAATTAACTCCAAAAGACGTTTTCAATGAATTGGTAAAACGTGGTGATATCAGTGGTGATATCACAGAGCTTGAAGAAGATAAGATTATTGATAAGTTGGTACCAGAACCTTTGTTACCTTTAAATAAAATTAAAAACATTTTCAGTGATATTTTAAGTGGTCTTGAATATTTACATCATCAAGGTATTATCCATAGAGATATAAAACCTTCTAATCTTTTAGTTAATGAAAACGATGAAGTTAAAATTTCAGATTTCGGTGTTTCATTTGCTGCTAATCTCGATACAAAAGAACAAGATGATTTGGAATTGGCAAAAACAGCTGGTACACCTGCATTTTTAGCTCCAGAATTATGCTCAACAGATGGTGCCATTAAAAAGGTAACTTACAAAATAGATATATGGGCTTTGGGTGTTACTCTGTACTGTTTCCTATTTGGATGTTTACCATTTTACGCAGACTCTGAATATAAACTTTTCGAAAGTATAAATAATGACGAAGTCAAATTTCCTGATATGTCAGTTTGGCGTGTTGCCAAATCATTATCTGATAGAGACTTTGCAGTAGCTACTGATTTGATTTTGAAATTGTTGGATAAAAATCCAGATACTAGGATTGAGATTGATGAAATTAAAAACCATCCTTTTATTGCTAACGATTTAAAAAATACGAAAAACTACGCTGGGTGGAATAAAGAAATGAAAATTGATGTTAGCAATGAGGAAGTTAATGAAGCAGTCGTTGGATTAGGTAATAGAATAAAGAAAAGATTTTCACATGCATTAAAAAAAATTACAGGTGAAGACACATCCCATGAGAAAAAAAAGAAATCATCTAAAAAAATTGAAGAATATTCTGGAATTCATTCTCAACCATTAGAATCATTGAAAACTGATTGTAGCTATATTTTATCTGAAAAAAATAACTATCCCATTGATTCTGTTTCAATGTTTTTGATGGGTGACGAATGTGATTCAAGGGATCGTGATTCATATATCGAAAATACCAGAAAGACAAAAACGAAATCATCATCTCAATTAAAAAGGGAAGCAATTTTCAATAATAAAGAATTGAAGTCACATCAAACAAATCAAATAAACAATACCAAAGTAAACAAAAATACCACAAAATCAACATCCGAACATTCTAAAAAAGAAACTATAAATCAAGAAAAACCAAATAAAAATATCAATGAGCTATTTATTGAACCAAAAGCTGAAGCAATTGTTTGCTCAAATACAGAATCTTTGAAAAGCTGCGTAAATTCTAATAAAACAGAAGGGTATAATAGCTGTGTTATGAGCTCTGATGAATCGGATCATTTTGACCATAAATCAAATGAATTCGATATTAAGACTGAAGATATTAATGGTGACAATGACGATAATGAAAGTTGTAATGATAATGACGAATTCGATTATAGAAAACAACTTCAAATGTCGGAAGAAATGAACAATAATGAAGTAAAATTAACAGTGAATCCAAGTTTTGCCTCTCTTGATAGTTTTTATGATGATTCTTATCAAAGCTTTATGAATCCATCAAACAGTGGCTTATATACTAGCTTGGATAGCTTTTCTAATAGAAATGCTATTAGTAGTCGAACACCTATAAGAATTCCTACCGGAAATTCAGGTAGAGGTTCTCCTAATTCGGTCCCTTTGAATTTAAATACACATTTAGATCATATTGGACATTCTGCAGATACACGTGAGAGTCTTATGATGATAAGGAAACACTCAAATAGTCCTGTCAATTCAAATACTGAAACATTCATGCATCCGGCATCATTACAAAATAGTTTTAATGCACTAAGAGGTAAATCTGTTAATAATCAGATATCACCTGTAAATAATCCTATGATAAATCCATTGGGTAATCCAAGAATACCAAATCAAATTTCAAATATAAGAAATCAAAACAAACCATCTATACCGATTTCCTCTCAATATATGAACAACCGAGGCATCCCTAGTAATGGGAATGTTAAAAAGAGAGCAATCTTTTCAAATATGACAGACTCAGAATCTTCTGATACGGAAGATGAAAGAGATGGACCGTTTTCTGAGCATGAAAAGATATCTTCTCCTACACGTCAATGTAAAAATGGAGGTAATAACTTCGGCGATGAACATGAAGCTATAGCTGAAAAGGAAACTCGTGCACGTAAAGCAGTATTCACTAGTGGTGATATTGATGATGATGAAAGTAGTAATACTGAAAGTGACAATGATAATGAAAAAACGTTTATTATAAGTCCTAAAACATCGTTTGTTCAAGGTAATCAAATGCCAACGAAAACATCTATCTATGGTACAAAGATCAACTTATTACATCATTCTTTCGATGATGATGATGATGATACAGATGATAATAGTGAAGATGAATTGTTTTTAAGTTTTGGTAAAGATAAAAATACTAACTACAAAAATGTAAAACTACCAACATCTCAAATTGACTTTGAGGCAAGGCAAATCATTGCACCATCCTCCAATTACATAGTTGATACAGTTAACGTTGTTGATGTTCCTGATGCTATATTTGATTCCGAGAAAGGTATTGATTTGGATAGTAGATCTGTTAAACCTACATATACTGTTTCTCAAGCTCAAAATAAATTGGGTTCTTTAACATTAAATGATGACGATTGGTTAGGAGATAAGCGTTAACTTTTGTTTACTTAATGCGATTTTAGTATTAAGGAAATATATACCATGACTTGGGTTTTAATTTTTATGTATTTTATTTGTTTCCTAATATAAAATAATTAAGTAGGTTTATATAACAATATAGAAAAGGGCTTTTAATACCTGAGGATATTCTATGCAAAGGTAAATCTGTTTATAATGCTGTTTTTATTGGCATAATTCACTTTTAAACTAGTTAATAACGATGACGAATCGATAATTTTTTCGCTTTTTGAATGCAATGTCACATGAATCTGTTTTTCATCCTCAAGTAAATCTTTGAATGCACCTTCAATAATGACATTATCATATATTTTGTTATCAGCCTTAGAAAATTTGAATTTAAATTTGAAAAAATCATTTTCTGCTTCACCTGAACTTGTATAATAAATAATACATAAATCTTTCCAGGTATCGATAAATTTTACCCATTCATCTCTTATATATTTAATAAAGCTTGAAATTTTCAATCCGGAGGTCTGTGTGGTATACTTTTTCAAAAAAATATCTATCAATCTAGTAAATGGAGCAAAATGGTCTCTATTTTGCACATCTAGGTTAATGAAAAAATTGTTTGATTTCTCATTTCTGGTAAAAACTACCTTTAACTTATTTAAAATTAAAATCGTTGTTGGCATTTTATTAATTAATTTAACGGAAGTTGATTTCTCAAGTTTCGCAAATTCATTTTTTAAACTTTCAAAATCATCAGTTTTTGGAACTATATATTTTTTAAGATTAATTTTCAATTCCTCAATCTCTTTCATAAGTTGTTTCTTTTTACTTTCCTTTTCAGATAACACGTTTGCCAAAGTGTTCACTGATTCCGAGATATCTGAAATCATTTTATTTTTTTCAATTCTCTCTTTTCTATTTCTTTTTAAATCCTTATTAGCACTACGTATTTTATCGATATTAACGGCATTCCAGTTGTCTTTAAGATTATTCAACTTTTGAATATACTGATCTAATTCAACTTTTTTTTCAATCATCTTTTGTCTTTCAATCAAAATGTTTCTTCGCCATTCTAAGGCTACGCTAAGGTCCGAATCGAGATTTTGGTTGGTTCTTTCATATGATGTTATTAACTGCTCCAACAATCCTGATAAAAATCTTAGATTTTGACATTTTGACTGTTTTCTAGTGAATGATGCAATCGCTTGGTAATTAGTGCATAAATCATTTTTAACTTGTTCAGACTGTTGATAAAATTCCCTTATAGCTGTAGGATTTGATTCCAAAACATCGTTGGAGAAAGTGTTAACCATTGTTGATATAGATTGAATGGAAGTTTGATATTGGTTAATCAAATGAACCAGATATGAATAGTATGGTATATTGGTGCAAGCGTCTATATATTCAATCAAGTTTGCATGTTTGCTAGATGCCGATTGGTTTGAAGACGGAGTGGAGGTTGAAGAAATCGAAGTTCCAGGAGACGAAGAAGAATTGACGTCAATATCAAAATTAAAGGCAAGTGTATTATCTATTTCCGACTCTGAGGGACCAATATTATCAAAAAACTGAACATTAACGTCGTGTAAAAAGGTATCAAGTGGAACATTAATATGACTGTCATCCCCAAAAATATTATCAGAGTCGTATTCCTCATTATTATTGGTAAAATCGCCAGTAATTTCTGCTAATGGTATCATTTCGGTTCCTATAAATGATGATTCAGTTTCACTACCACTATTATTTTGATAATACATTGTTGAGGTCTCGTTAGTTTCAGCATTGATCAAATCTTCATTTTGCTCTTGGTTTTGATCAGTTCTAAGTCTAGAAGCATCCTCTGTTTGCACAATATTTCCTGTATTGTTTTCTGTATTGCTATCTGTATTGCTTTCTGAATTTCTTTCTATATCATTTCCTGCATTATTTCCTGTATTTGTTAAAGCCTGGTTTCCTGATTCACTTGATATCGGTTCCGTTAATTCCATTACAGTACTTAATTTTTCATCGTAGATGGAAGTTTCTGCTGCTGGACGAATATTATCTATAGATTGTGTTAATTCCATTGTTTCATTATCAGATGAATCTTGTGATTTAACGCTATGCGTAGTTATCGGCTCTGTAAGCTCCATTTGGGAGAAGCTCATATGTTCCAAGTTTTCATTATTCTTCGTGTTAAAATCTGTGAGCTCCATAAGCTGGTTACTTGAATCTTCATCGAGTTGTATGTTTGCTTGTATTGGTACATTAGGCTCGTGAATCCGAAGCTCTGAATCCATAATCTCATATTCCTTTGCAATTTTTTCTGTTGATATTACAGGTTGTGTCATCTCCATTGATATTTCTGAAGTAATATTAGACGCTGTATTTTCTTCTGTGTGTGAATCCTGAGCGTGTGCTATTGTCTGAGTGAATTCCATGTCTAATTCAGAATCATTTTCAGAAATATTCTTTTTTTCTTTGGTTTCTTTGGGGTCTGTTGTAGCTGGATCAAAAGAATTATTGTCTGATATTTCATTTTCTATATCATCAAAGATGTCGCTCAAACTATTGGTATTAGTTACGACTGGTTCACAAGTAACGTCTTTATTTTGATTTTTGATCTCATCTTGTTGCTTTAAAATTTGCTGTGTTAATTCCAAACTCATTTCCATAGTCTGAGTGGTGCAGTCTTCATCAATTATAAATGCGTCGGTTGTTGGGCTTTTCTGTAATTTATCAATTTCTGTTTCTGCTTCTTCTGTGATTTCTTTATTTTCTTTAGTATTCGTTGATTCCGGAACCTGGTATACTTTCCCTATAAATTGAGATGTGCTTAATTTTGAAAAGCTGTTTTGTTGATTTGCTGTATTCCCAGTAAGTGAACTTCTCCTTTTTTGCCTTCTGTCATCATTCTTAAAGTAATTTATTTTGTGTAATGTTACTTCTGGTGCAAAAGAAACCCGTCTTTTTGATTTTGAGATCATTTCCTCCGTCAGATTAACATTTTTATTATCCGAAACTGCTTTCAAAATACTCCTTACAGGCATGAGGGTATATCTACGTATTGGTAGCTCATTTTTAGAAGTATCATCTTCTAAAACACCAGCAGTTATCGGTAATGAGAATCTTTTATTTGGTAGGCTAAACCTTCTGTTATCGTTTTGATTGATATTTTCATTATCCATTATGCTGTATTCCCACGAACTTCAGCACTGCAAAATGTAGTTTGTAAAACTGGATCAGTATCTTGTTTTGTTTTAAGTTTTGTTGTTTACAACAAGTTTTTACGCGAGAAGTTGATTTTTTGAACCCAAATCAGGAAGTCTTATTAATTTACACACAAAATATAATCAACAGCATGATTGCTAATTAACCGGGGGAATACTGTTGGCCAATTTTAGCTGCAGTAAATAGTTTTAATGTTTTTCTTGTATTAGATCCAAAAAAGTGTGTCTCATTAAATCTTTTAAACTGAAAGAGTAGCCTTGATTACGTGATCTTGCTGTTTTGCTATATCTTTTACGTCAAAATATATATATAGCACTTCCAACTGTAAACTGTAGATGGCAGAGGTAACTTTTTAAATGCTACAAGGAATAAACTTTTTTAATGAAAAAGAATCCGATTCTTAATTGCTTTAAAAAAATTTGGAAATTTTCCAGAATAACTAAAAAAGATTGTAGTAATATTGTGTTTCCTTTATTTCTTAATCATTTATATTTTAAAACATAATTAATCATTTGAATTCACACTGGTTGTTTTATAAATTGACTCATAAAACAATGAAGTGATTTATTCAAACAATTAAACATAGTTTAAAACATTTTGCACGTAAAGTGCCTATACAACATAATCTCTTGTCGCACTTGCTGTACAAGCATCAATACGTTATATTTTGAGTTAACAACTTTTCTGGATATTTTGTTTAGGGACACTAAATAAGTTTATATTTATGTTTTCGGTATCATTTACATTTTTATACATACATAAATATACATACAATATTATATAAAATTAGAAGTGTTCAACATCAAAAGACCAAGTACCAGTAATACTATCATACCCAACATATTTAGTATGTTTTACATTTTTTAATCTGGCTATATGCTTAGGAACAATTGGATGTTTTGGATCTGTAATTAGATTTTTTCTGTCTTTTGCCAAAGGAAAACAGCCTTCTAGTGATATCATCGCAGGAACATTGAAACCTTCGCCTATCGCTGGTTTAGTTTGAATATCTGGATAAACATTAACTTCATTCTTATCAAAAACAATTGAATCTGCAATAGAAGTTAATGGTATAGTTGTTAAATCAATAGGTTTAAGAAATTTAATCGAACCGCTACCCTTTTTACCAACAGTAAAATCTTTTACGGCTGTTAGTTTTTCTGGAGAATAAGATGACAATTCTTCAAATGATGGAACTGTGTAATAACCTTCTGGCAATGCTGGCTTTAAATCTGTGTTTTCTTCTTCTTCTTCAGCTCTTTCTGGGATGCTTTCTTTTTTATCAATAACATTTTCTTCTGTTGTCAATATCTTAATAGCATTAACTTTCGGAATTTCTGGGGTTTCTTTCAAGTTTTCTTTATTTGCATCATTATCGCTGTCCTTTTCTTCTGGAAGCTTTATATTAAGATCACATTTTAAATCAACAGACTGTCCAGATTTAACTTCATCTTGCAATAGGTTGGTTTTATTATTATTTTCAATTGCTAATTTTGTTAATCTCTTGGAACGTGCAAACAGAGGGTTTGAAAGAATTAATTTATCAGTTTCAGGATTATTCAATGCATCCAGTTCAACAGAAGTTTCTAAAATCTTGGAAATGGCCGAATCATTAACCTTGAGAGGACTAACAATATTGTTTCTATTACCTAAAACAGCTTCACTTGCATTAAAGAGAGGCTTTGGATTGAGTCTATAGGAAGAAGTCAATGTAGCTTTTTTCTTTGCAAGTTCTACAACGGGTTTAGCTTCAGGTTTAGGAGATGTAGGAACAACTGGACCAATGTTCAAATTGGCATTATTAAATAACGGACCTGATGAATATGGATTTTGGTTTGCAGGATTAATGTTTTGCTGGAATCCCAATTGCTGTTGCTGAGGTTGACCACCAAACAAACCGCCTGCTGTACCCGCCGGTTTTGCGCCAAATAAACCACCAGAAGTACCATTTGTTGTTGAGTTATTACCAAATAACCCACCAGCAGTTCCAGTAGCTGGCTTAGAACCGAAAAGTCCACCAGTTGTAGCACCTGCGGTTGCATTATTATTACCAAATAATCCACCTGCAGGAGCAGCAGGTTTAGCACCAAATAGGCCACCACCGGTTGAACCAGCAGCATTATTATTTCCAAATAAACCACCGCTTGTTGCACCAGTGGCTGCATTATTACCAAACAAACCACCGGCAGGTGCTGCAGGTTTAGCACCAAACAGACCTCCACCAGTAGCACCAGCAGTTGCGTTATTATTACCAAATAAACCACCTGTAGGAGCAGCAGGTTTAGCACCAAATAGACCTCCACTAGTTGCACCAGCAGCAGTATTACCGAAAAGACCCCCGCCCGTAGCACCTGTGTTTGCATTGCTATTACCGAATAATCCACCACTAGCTGAATTATTATTGGCGCCAAAACCAGTTGAAGCAGTATTATTATTAGCCCCAAAACCAAATGCTGGTTTATTGGCAGTATTGTTATTCGAACCAAATAAGCCACCACCTGTGTTATTGGTTGTGTTATTATTGGATCCAAATAGTCCGCCACTAGTAGCATTGTTATTAGCACCAAACCCTGTTGAAGCGGTATTATTATTAGCACCAAAACCAAATCCTGGTTTGTTGGCAGTATTGTTATTCGAACCAAATAAGCCACCACCACCGTTATTAGTATTGCTACTAGCTCCAAATAGACCACCACCTGTAGAATTGTTGTTATTTGCTCCAAAAAGGCCTGTATTAGTATTAGTGTTGCTATTTGCTCCAAACAAACCACCCGCAGCAGCATTATTGGTGTTATTAGCACCAAATAGACCACCTCCAGTAGAATTGTTGTTAGCGCCAAAAACATTACCAGTGTTATTATTGGCACCAAAGCTAGTATTGTTATTATTAGATCCAAACAGACCTCCGCTAGCATTATTTGATCCAAAAGCGTTATTATTATTGTTGCTTGAGCCAAATAAGCCGCCTCCAGTATTAGTGTTGTTGTTTGAGCCAAATAAACCGCCACTGGTTCCATTGTTATTGTTGGCACCAAAAGGCGAATTATTGGTTGTACTACTACCAAAAGAAGATCCAAATCCACCTGCTGCATTATTATTATTATTATTATTGGATCCAAATAAACCCCCACTAGCAGTGTTTGAATTATTAGTTGCGCCAAACAAGCCACCACCGGTTGCAGTGTTATTATTTGCACCAAATAAACCACCACCTGTAGTATTATTATTTGCACCAAAGCCACCAAAGCCTGTCGAGGTTGCAGAACCTGCAGAACCACTAGCTCCATTACCGTATCTTCTATTTTGTAAATAATCTTGAATTCTTAATTCTTCAAAAGAGAAGTTTCTATATTCAGGCATTGCAGAAATAGATTCATAATATGAAGTACCTAAAGTAGGATCTCTTTCAATGTAGGGTTTGAATGGAGTAACAGCTGTACCTTTGTTTTGTGTATTGGCTGCATTTAATCCACCAAAACTACCCGAAGCGCCAAAAGGAGTTGATGATTGATTGTTGGTTGCACCAAATGTATTTCCGGAAGCTCCAAAAAGTCCACCAGATGTATTAGCAGCAGTGTTATTGTTAGCTCCAAAAGGTGATGAGTTATTATTTGAAGCACCAAATGGAGATGCATTATTAGTATTAGATGCACCAAATAAACCACCACCGGTAGTATTGGTATTGTTATTTGAACCGAATCCAAAACCTGTGCTAGCAGTATTACTGTTAGAGCTGCCAAACATACTATTAGTATTAGTATTAGTATTAGTATTGTTATTGGCTGCACCCCCAAAGATGTTATTTCCAGTGGTACCAGTATTAGAGCCAAATGGAGAGCTGCTGTTATTACCAGCGCCAAAAGCAGACGAGTTTGAAGTAGATCCAAAGCCGCCAAAGCCCGAAGTACCTGAAGGTCTACCAAACATAGTTATCTGGTCGATTTAGAGGGAATGTACGTGTCACAAATATGGGGGAAAAAACAGATAAAAGAAGACAAAAGTGTGCAAGGAAAATCAACACCTCACAAAAATGTTGTGCAAATCGGAAAAAAAAATTGTCGAGAAGAGGTTTTTGATGTAAACAGTAGGTATCAAATGCGGAAAGCGCATTGATAATAAATGGAATCGAATCTACGTAAGGTGAAATAACAAATAAATAATGGAATAAGTAGTCGCCACTAGACAAAAGCTGAAATTGTTCCAGCCGTAATAAGCGTAGCAAACAAGATACTTAGACGACGATGACACTGGTTGGTATCTTTGTGAAAAATAATCGGGTTGTTGTTACTACCGCTATTGGCACTGGTGCTTGAGATAGAAGACACTGAATGGGAGCTTGTGCTTGAGCTTGATGCTTCGGTGCTACTCGACACCACTGCTGAAATTTCTGAAGTTTCTGTTTCAGTAGCAATACTGCTACTGCCATCTGAAGTTGCAGTTGGCTGCGTAGTATCAGTTTCAGATGTGCTATCAGATAACGTTGAATATGTCACAGACTCAAGCTCTGCTTGTTTTATAGTAACCAAGCCTCCATCTGTAAAAGTCAACGAGCTGCTGCTTGGAATACAAGAACTGTAGCTACCACTGGCCAGTCCAGAGCTAGCACTATTCGAACCACAATAAGGAGGGACCTCTGAGTAGTATAATGTATCACTCGATGTATAAGTGTGATATATGTGTCCAGGATATAGCAAAGCTGCGCCACCAATAAAACCAACTGGTAAAATCATACCTCTAGGGTAAAATCTGTTACCTTGGTAATACACGGGGTAGCCATATCTATAGTCTACTCCGTTATAATAATAGTGGTTATTACCACGGCTACCTGAACCTTCACCAGAACCATGTCCACTGCCAGAACCTTCACCAGAGCCATGTCCACCACCTGAACCTTCGCCTGAAACATGTCCACCACCTGAACTTCCATGTCCACCGCCTGAACCCCCATGTCCACCTTTTTTAATTTCCCATTCCCAAGCTGACGGTACTGAGAGTGCCACTGTTTCCAACGTTGTGCTTACACCGACACCGTAATTCATTTGCTCTACACTCATATTGCAGAACTGTCTTTTGAGATAACAGAAAAGACCTATATCCCAATTGGTGCAAAAATTATTATTCAGCCACCTTTAAAAGATAAACGCGTTTTTTTTGAAAAATTTCATGTTTTTCGTTTATTTTCGTTTGGCGTAACTACCCTTTTTTAATGTGTTTTTGTTGATCCTTTTACCAAGGTTTACCATATCTATAAGACGCTGAAATGGGTATCAAAGGTCTCAATGCTCTTGTAAAAGAGCACGCTCCCGGTGCAATCATTTCCAATGAAATGAAATCCCTTTTTGGAAGAAAAATTGCAATTGATGCGTCAATGTGTTTATACCAATTTTTAATTGCAGTTCGTCAACAGGATGGTAATAATTTAACAAACGAAGCCGGTGAAACAACATCACATTTAATGGGTTTTTTTTATAGAACTATAAGAATGGTGAACAATGGTATCAAGCCTTGTTACGTTTTCGATGGTAAACCACCAGTTTTGAAAGGAGGTGAATTAGAGAAAAGGTTGAAGAGAAGGGAAGAAGCTGAGAAAAAAGCTGAAGAATTGAAGGAAACAGGTACAGTTGAAGAACTGGCGAAATTTGAAAGAAGGACAGTAAGAGTTACAAGGGAACAGAATGAAGAGGCTAAAGATCTACTTAGATTAATGGGTATACCATTTGTTGAAGCGCCATGTGAAGCTGAAGCTCAATGTGCTGAATTGTCAAAATCAGGTAAAGTTTACGGTGCCGCTTCCGAAGATATGGATACTTTATGTTACTCACCTGCTCACTTCTTAAGAAACGTTACAGCTGCCGAATCTAGGAAACTTAAAATTGAAGAATTCGATATTAAGAAAGTACTAGAAGGATTTGAAATGAGTATTGAAACATTTGTAGATCTATGTATTTTGCTTGGATGTGATTACTGTGAAACAATTAGAGGTATTGGTCCAGTTACTGCCTTAAAATTGATCAAAGAACATAAATCAATTGAAAACATTATAGCATCAATTGAAGAAAACCCCAAATCTAAATACACAGTACCAGAAAACTGGCCTTATAAAGAAGCACGTCAATTATTTTTACACCCGGATGTTAAATATGGCGATACGGTTGACTTAAAATGGACTGAGCCAGACATTGATGGACTGATAGATTTCATGGTTAAACGTCACGGTTTTAGTGAGCAAAGAATTAGAGAAGGTGCTGCCAAACTATCAAAAGCTTTGAAAGGTGGAACTCAAGGTAGACTTGATGGTTTTTTCAAAGTTACAAACAACGCAAATGATAAGAAGAAGAGGCCTGCTAAAGAAGATAAGAAAGCCAACAAAAGAAAGAAGAAATAATAAATATGAACAATTACGATTGAATATATAATTTATAAAATTTATGTACTATATAATAAATGATTAAATTCTAGCCAAGAAGTGAATGACAAAAGAAAACTAAAAACCAAAGAAATATGTTAAAAAAAAGGAATATGTTTATAACTTTCTATTGTTTAATATGATTATATCATGTCATTCCTCATCAAGTAACTCAATTTGATCTGAGATCTCAACACTTTCTTTTGTATTTTCATTCGACCTACTGAAAAAAAGACCTGAAATCAACGATGCTTTTTCAGACACATACTGACTTGAGGCTGATGTCGACTCTTTTGTTTTATTAACAAATTGTTTCATACTAGTATCTATACCCGACCAATACCTTAACATAGCAACAACTGGCCAAGGAGCAGATCTGAAAACTGGCATAAAGTTACCATAAAATGGCATTTTGATTTCTCCCCTCCAACCATATTGAACACATTTGAAAACTTGATATGCAACATCTTTTGGATCCAGTTCAGGTGCAAATAAAGTTGATGGGGTTCTAACACCTTCAAACATGTGAGTTTTAAGCTGTCCAGGGCAAATTAATAATGTCTTAACGCCTGAAGTATTGAAAGTTGGACTACCTAACTCATATGTTAAACTTTCATGTAAGGCAACTAAGCCAGATTTTGATGCACCATATGCACTTAACCTTGCAGGTGACATATAGCCCAAAGTTGAACCGATTGTAATGATATATCCTCTTTTTATATCCAACATTTTAGGTAAAAAAGATTTGATTGTGTAAAAACTTGATAATAAGTTTACAGCCATAGTTTGTTCAATTGATTCAAAAGATAGATTGAGTAATGTATCACCAGTTGTAATCCCTGCATTGTTAATAAGTATTGTGACAATGCCTATATCATTAGTAACCTCTTCTGCTCTCTGTCTAACCATTTCGGGATCAGAGACATCACATTGGTAATAATATACACCATCAATACAGTTATTGTTATCTTCTACATCACTTTTTACAGGTATTACAATATCGAATACAATTACTTTTGCTCCTGACTGGTGAAACAATTTAACCAATTCCATACCGAGTCCTGACGAACCGCCAGTTACGAGAACGATATCCCTGTGTGGATCAAAAAGCATGCCCACCAACAAGGAGGAGACATCCAAAAGCAGTTTATTAGTTCTATAGAACAGCCAAGTCAGAGGTCCAGTCATCCTGTCGTCTGCCAGACATAGCAGAAACAACCCGAAGCAGACTGTGTGGCCATCACTCACCGTTTTTGCAAAGTGCCCCGTTAAAAGAGGAAAACGCAGCGAAGAAAGCAAGTGATAAGCCGAAACCGTGCAGAACGGATGACTGCTGATTTAACTCCCACACACCGGCTGTCCTCTTTTCCCCCGGGTGGTTTTCTTTTGCTTGTTTGTTAGACATCAGGAAACATATAAAGACATAAACAACCAAGCAAATAAAATAAAACACAATGCCACCGCAAGAACTTCCACAGATTTTACGTGTGAAAAGAAAAAGAACCGACGACCCATTACAAGCCCTTGTGATGGAAACTAATCGTCGTCAAATAAAGAAACCTCGTTACATTTTCAGACTTAAAAGAACAGAAGAGAAAGACATACAAGACTCAACCGCTGTTTTAACTGCCAGCAGTAATTTACAAAACAACAAGCCAGTTTTCAATATCCCTTCGAAGAAAAAGAGGAATAACTCATCACTTGGTGCAGATACTGAAAATGTCAATGGCAATTTCCTCAAATCGAATATACCGGAGAGGGTAGCTTCCAACAATGAAACAACTGATACTATACAGCCAACTGATGATAATAAACCACAGGAATTGAATCCGGAATTATTAGAAATGTTGAATGATTATTTAAAAAACAATGACGAAACTACGTCTAAAAATCCTGTCAAGCCACCTAAAAGGAGACAGTCGAGTTTATCCCAAGAATTAAACTCTAGGCCTCATTTTAATAAGGATAAAGTCTTCAATTCCAGCGCAATTGGTGAAGAGAATGAAGAAGATGAAGACTCCGAATACGTATATGACGTTTATTACAGAGATAAAGCCGTAGATGATCAATGGAAGAATGAACATATTGGTTATATAAGATTTGACGATGACGATCTTGACGGTTTAAACAACGATGAAGACTTAACCATGAATACAGATGACGAAGACTCAAATGATGAAAATTTCTATAGAAATGACTATCCCGAAGATGAAGATGGAGGATATGATAATGAAAGCGAGCTTGCATCAGTAGGATTAGGGGAACCAAGCGATGATCAAGATGATGAGTTTGATATTATAAATGATAAAAGGCGTTTTAGTAAATTAGATTTTATACAGAATGAAGGGCTTAAAAGTATCAGTGACGGTGATTATAACGAACTAGCAGAACAAATTGACGAGAAACCAAATTATTGGGATAGAAAAATGTATGCCGAAGATGAAGACGGAGATGAAAATATGGACAGCAGCTACTTAGCAGATGATGACAATAATTTCGAAAGAAACGAATTCTTTCAATCCGATAGAGACGATCCTATTGCCATCAACAGGGACCGAATCTTTGGAAAACTCCAAAAAATGATTAATGAAGTCAATAATCAATAATGTGTAGACATATGTATAACTATCGTATTTTTAGACGAAAAATATGCCAAATCAACATTATACAGGGTATTATAATCAATTCAGAAAAAAGAGAGAGACGATATTATACGACAGCAATTTCCACTGTGCTTTTCGGATTATGTTTTTAAAAACATTACAACTTAGCAGTGTATTGAAAGCTTCAGATGTATTTTATGGTTCTTCTTCCGTCCAACCAACAGATTCTTCTGATAGCAATCCTCTTTCAAGGGCACCAATTGTTACTCAAGGTAGCAAAAGAGACCATCGCCGTATCAGTGGTGTATTAGTTGGATGCTACATATATACAACCCCAACCACTCTAGCGTTTATTACAACACTGGATGCTCTTAGTAAGCTAATTCAACACACAAAAAAACATGACCGAGGGTCTGTCAACTTAGTCAAAATACTTTAACGAACAATTATTTTTGATTATCTGAGTACTTCTTGAGGACCAGGTGCCATACCGATCAACACAAATGTCATTGAGAGGTGTAGGAAAAGCCTTATACAGAACACCCCACCAATTATTTGGTCAGAAAACTCCTGAAGATACCATCTTTAAACAATGGGAACATGATATTAAATCCGCTGTAGCCGGCTTAGAATATCTTAAGGCAGAAAATAATAATTTGAAAAGTTTCTGGATTAGTTTTATAACTAACTTCATACAAATACTTAACATTTTCAGAGATTTACATTGTGATTTGGTAGACCAAGCTAACAATAAAACTGTTGATAAAAATGAAATGTTCACAAATATTACAATGCATGAATTAGAACAAGCCAGTAAATTAGCCAAAATACTTTTAGAAAAAACAACTAGATTAGCCAATGAAGCTTCTGAATCTTTCAGTTCTAAATGTAATGAAATGATGCAATATTTGAAAAGTGCAGAAAAATTAATTATAAAAAGAGACCATAAAAAGATTGACTATGATATGGTTACAAAGCGTCTTGATTCGATTTTGAAGAATAATATTAGTACTGAAAAAGAATCTGCTAAACTGGAATCAGAGCAACAAAAATATTCCGAGGCAGAATTTATCTTTAATGACTTCAATGATAAAGTGAAGTTGATTATCCCAGAAGTTTTATCTAACCTATCAGAATTTATAAATAAACTAACCTACAAATTATATTTTTCAAATCTGGATATAATTACATTTATACAAAGGAACTTATCGAAATTTAGTAGATTGCATGGTATTGTGGAAGATGAAAAAATACTTGATTATGAAATTATTATTAATGATTTTAATTGCTTATACACTCAAGCTCAAGATAAACTGGAAAATCTCGTTTTACTAAGAGATTATAGGCAATTTAGGAATAAAAATCTGTCTGAGAAAACTGTTCATCAAGTAAACAATGTTGCTGGATCCGTTGTGGATACAACGGTAAATTTAACTTCATCTATTTATACCAAAGCTTCAAAACCTAGCCAGAAGATATCTATGTCATTATCTGAAAAGCCCATGAAAGTAGAGAACCCTGTCAAACCTTTTGATAAACGAGGTATTTTTTATAATGCTTTAGATCCTATAGAATTTACAATTCAGCATGAAATTCAAAGTGGGAATTCAAACCCTGATACATCATTTGAAAACAAAGAAGAGGATAATGATGGAAAGAGTGATAATACAAAATCAAATTTTGCTCCTTCTCACATCAATGATCTTAATGATTGGATGAAACCTCCAACAAAATCCGCAATAAATCAAGATATGAAAGAATCAACTCCTACAACACCGACATTTGACACTTCAGACACCATGTCAGCTAATTCAACAATGAGTTCATATAATAATAGCGGGAAACGTGTTTTAAGTGTGGGAACGAATACCGATACCTATAAATACGTTAATATTTCAATGAATAGCGTTACAAATGAAATTCAAATGTTACTTTCAACTCCAGAAATCGATGAAGCACCAGTGATCATTCCGAAACCTGATTTGTGTATTAGAAATAGGAAACTTAAAGATTATTTTGTGGCTAAAAGTAGCATAACTGCTAATGCATTTGCTGCATATTACGATATTTAATTTTTATATTTTTTTATTTTATTTTATAACATAATTTAATGTATTTAATGACGAAATTTTTTTTTCATAAAATAGGATTTTTTTTACTATAAAACATGAAATTGATATATAGAGGTCATTATTTAACAGATTTATTAGTACAAAAATTATGTTCATTAAGTGAAGGATCTTGAACCACCTCTAACGAATTCAAGAACTTTCCAACCTTCAGTTTCTTTGTTATCCATTTCTTCAGGTATTCTGGTAAGAACCATAACATAACCTGATAATAGGATATCTTCATCACTACCTGCAACTAATTCACCAGTTTTATACTTTCTAAATAAATTAATTTCTTGAACTCTAGAACTAACAACCATAACAGGGATATTTTGAGGTTCTAACATTTTGAAAGTTACAATTTCAACACCTCTAATATCTAAAATTTTACCATCAGAGAAAATACCTTGATCTCTTAATTGTTTTTGTCTGGCTGCATATATATTGAATGGAGCTTCAGAGAACCAAGTTTTCAAAATCTTTTCATCTCCTTGAATATATGCTTCAACAACTTCAGGGACAATATATTCTCTTAATTGTTTTTGAAATGCAATAGAGGTAAAATGTGGATCATATTCTTTAAATTGTCTTAAAACTTTAGCAGCTTCAGTTTCAGCAAATAAACCACCAATTTTATTTAAAATTGTTCTAATTAAAACTAACAAAGGATTTTCTGCTTCCTCCCATTTTTCTCTCAAGACTAAAAATAATTTACCAATGGCAGAGTTTGGTTTAATCTTTAATTTCTCTTTTAAGTTTGAAGTTGGTTTAATATCAGTTGCAACTAATGCGGTACCGGCAGTTTCATCTTTTTTAATAGTTGCAGGTTTTTTCTGTAATTCCTTTTCTCTTCTCTTTAATCTATCTTCTTTTGATTCATATAAACCATAAGATGATGAACCTTCATTGAAAACTTCTGAAACTTCTTTATAAGTTTTAGTCTTAGTAACTGGATCAACAACTTTATCAACAACATCTGCAGTAGTTTCTGCTGTTTTCTTAACAGCTTGACCAACTGGTGATTCCCATGCTTTATAAGCAACATCACCAACAACTTTGGCAGTTTTTTGGATACCTTCACTTATATTACCTGAACCTTTTTGTGCAGTTGCATAAGCATCTTTGGCTCTTTTAAAAGCTTCTGAATCACCCAATTCATCAGTTGCACTTTTCAACTGTTTAATTTGATCAGTTAATTCAGAACTTTTCTTCCATTCTTTTCTGAAAGTATTAACGAAAACTTGCATTGGAGATTTTGGTTCAAAACAAGCTGAAGTTGAACCAAAATTACGTGCATTTGCTCCTAATAAAGCTGAAGAGCTTCTGATTATATTCTGTCTGTACATTATTGTAAATCTTTTCTGATACGTTCTTTTTATAGTAGTTGCCTTCTTTTTTTGAATAAATCTAGTGGGGTAAGAAAAAAACCGACAGAAACAAAAAAAATTAAATTGGAAAATGGAAATATTTAAGACACAAAAAAAAAATGATGATCAATCTTTTTTGTTCGTTTTAGAGATTTAGTATTCCAAGTGGTTATTCTCCGTTGTTTTCCAAGATAAAAGAAAATGTGGATCTAGTAAGGAGTTTGGAGTATAGATATGATGAACCTAGACGGTTTGTAAAGTATGTACAGGCGTAGTTGTGGCTACTGGTCCAGCAGCAGGTCAGCAAACGGGGTTCCCTTCTTTGTCGAAGCCAAAACCCCCTCTGCCAACCATCGGCCAGCTGAAAAATTTACGTTCTCGTTTTCTTCACCTTCGGAGACCTTTTCCGGCGGTCGATCGGCGTAGCGACGCGACGGTTGACACAGAGAGGGAAAATCAAGTTTACGTGTGTAGAGACATCTGGAATAGATCAAGAGCTGGCAAAAGTGGTAGAGGCGACAACTTGTGGCAGCACAGAGCAGACAGAGCCGGCTTGCTGCTGATATCACCGACCAGCTTAACACGATGAGTCTCCAGAAAAAGAAACTGAACTCTTTGAATAAACAGCCTTTGCCAAGAAACACACTGTCGTATTCCAATCGACCGAAAAAATCTCTAAAAAACTCAACTTTGAATTCAACTTCACCAAATTCAATCAGGATACCTGCACCCATTTCAAGCTTGCATATATCGAGTCCTTCAGATTTTCATCCTAGAGAACTTAGACGAAAATTTGATATAGATTATAATGAAGATTCAGATTTGAATGACTCGCAGTTCTCAAATATCTTATCAGTTAAAGACGATTCTAACAAAGTAACGATTGATATGACAACCAATTCTGCAGATAACGTGAAAAGTGAAGACACTGATAAATTTAACATATCCAAAAATATTGATTTCCTTTCTTTTGATAGCAATGATTCAATCACTACACCTGAATTAATACCACTTAAAAAAATAATATTGCGAAATAGATCAGATACTCTAGAGAAACAACACAACGATATGTGTGTTAAATTCACCCGTGGTTACATGTCATTAAATTTAAATGATGCTTTTGATACAAAAATTCAAATACGATATAATCAAGTGAAAGAAGTTCGATTGAAACACAACAGGAACCCTTCAATCATTTTATTCCAATTACTTAGTGATTATAATTTAGATATAGGCAACATTACTAAATCTTTTGATTTAGTCGCAATAAATTTCTTTAGTCCAATATCAATGGTGAATTGGATGGAATTAAAATCATATCTTAGACCCATTCCTTTAAAGTTATTTAGTTCATTTGACAAACTAATGTTTCATGATTTCAAACCTGTATCACCTGAATCCTTTTATGGAAGTGCAAGGTCAAAAAACGGAAATGATAATAACTCAATTACTAAAACGTATGCTGGTAAAAGGAAATCGTTCATTGATACTGATTTTCTAAATATGAGGCGATCTCAAAGGCCAAGCAAGACGAAAACTTATTTAGACGAAGACAACGAAGATGAGAAAGCTACAGAACTTTTGATTGCAGAGAATGGAGCTGATCTGTATGTTACCCCTGATACTGTCCAATTAGTATTTGAACCAGAACTAAAATATAAATTAGATAACAAGAAAACATTTACTATTACAGACAACGACTTCAAATGTTTATACGATTCGAATTGGATTAATGATACTCTTGTAGATTTCTTTTTGGCTTATTATTTAAAAAATGCCAAAGAGAAGAAAGTGTTCAAAGATGATAAAATAGAATTATTTAATTCTTTCTTTTATACTTCATTAGCCAGAGGTACAGCTGATAATAACTATTACTCAAATGTTAAATCATGGTTTAAAAATAAAAATGATTTATTCGATAAAAACTTTTTCATTATACCGATTATGGAAGACTCTCATTGGTACCTTATAATTATATCAAATTTAAGATGTCTCAAAAAAAGGCATGGAGACAAAAATGAAACCGGTGAAAATAATACAAGTATCATTTCAGAAACACAACAAGATTCCCAATCAAATGATCAGCTTCTTAATGACGAAGATATCATATCAAATCCTGCTGTAGACATGGATGACGAATCAAATAAATCAAATGATCTAAGTTTGAGATCAAAATCCGACTCACCCGCTGTTGAGCTTGAAAAATCCGGAACATTATTAAATAATGATGATTTAAATGCTAATCCACAGACTCCAGCTAACATAGGAACCAATTTAGTCAAAATATGGATCTTGGATTCATTACCGAGGAGACATAAAAACGCAATAGATCTTTTAAAACATTTCATAATCGGTTATGCAAAAGATAAATATAGTTATGATGTAGGAGAAAATGAATTTTTTGATCATATATGCCACGTACCAAGACAGAAAAATTTTAATGATTGTGGTATATACGTTGTTTTAAATGTTCAAATGATGCTAAAAGACCCTGTTTTGTTTAGTAGGACAATCTTGAAAAAATCAATGAATAAAAAGGCAACTGCCGTTGCTAAGAAAGATAGTAAATTTTTCTATGATTCTAATAAAATTCCAGATCTAAGGGAGCATTTAAGAACTGAATTATTTAATTTACTTAAACTTCAAATTGAATCAGAAGGTGGCGATTCAAGTAATATAGGTAAAATTACGGTTCATGATAAAATGCTGAGCGACTTAGAACGTAATAAACGTAAAGATGATCCAATAAATGATTTAGAAGATGAAAATAATCTCAAAAAATTGATGCCTTCTACTGAAACCAAATCAGGTAATACTGATACAGAAAAAAATATTGATTCTAAAAACGAAGAAAATATCAATGAAGACGACGATGACGATTTAATGATTGTTAGTGTACAACAAAAAGAATATATACCCAATGATCTTGAAGTTTCAAGAATTGAACCTGCCACAACTTCTTTGAATTCGCCTAAAAGGAGAGGACGGAAAAAAGGAACTATTATTAATAAAACTAAAAATGCTGCAGTAAGAGAAAAATCAGATGACAGCTCATTATCTGATCAAGCACTTTACAATAATTCAGGCAAAAGTGTTGGAAGACCATCTAAAATTAAAGATGAAAAAGAAGGATTGATATACAAAGATGAATATTCATCCTCAGTTTTGAGTTTAAAGAAAAATAAAAAATCTACAAATGAAACAACAAATGATACGTCAAACTTTTTTTCCAGAAAAGGCAGAGGGAGACCAAAGTTATCAAATATTGAATCCGATTCAGATATGAATATATCTGAAAACTCAAGAAGTAAAGGTTTTGATTTATTTGGTCCAAAATTAAGCGATGAAAATAGTAACAAAGTAGAATCCGAGGTTGATTCCAATGAATCAGATTCCCAATTTTCTCGAAATTTACGTAGATCTACCAGGAAATCCAGAGATATTATTGAATTGTACGAGTTACCAAAAGATGATGATAAAGATACCAACGAAAACAGCAATCATAAGGAACTTATATATGATGACAAAACTCAAATTTCAGAAAATGAAAGCCAACAATTTGAGTCCAAATCAGATACTTCAAATAGGAGCAATACCAATGATATATTATCACAAAATTCTTATGAAGGAGATAGGTCTCCTATCAATCTAACCGATGATTTTGATGGTAAACAGAAGATATTAACTTTACAATATAGGATTGAGAAAGAGATACTGTCTGATACACAAGATTCTACAGAACTATCACCTAAAACCCCAACGTCTCCAATAAGTTTATCTGTTGATTCTAATAATTATTTGAAACGTTCTTCCAGCGAATTTACAATTATGGATAATGATAATGATGATAGTAATAATAAAAGGAAACGTATACCTAAACGAATCAGCAAAAAATCTTCTAAGAATAGAAAAATATCAATACAAAGTTCAGATTTCAACAATGATGATACTGAATCAGAATATGATAGTACTGCATCTAAAGCTGAAGATGATGTGAAAATTGTGAAAGAACCTATTGAATCTAGTAAACCGGAAAATACTGATATGATTCACATTGAAAGTAACTATATACCCACAAATTCCGATTCAGAGTCAGATAACTTTGAAGATGTGGAGAAACCTAAAGTCAAAAGAAGAGCTTATAAAAAATCTAATAGCAAAAATTCCAGTGGGAACAAAGAGAAGAGTGAGAAGACCGAAATTCTTAAAAAACCCAAGACTGGAAAAAGACCTTATAGAAGAGCTAGTAGCAAAGAAATTATTGACTCTGAGACTAGTAAAGTTAACAAGAATAAAGAGGCAATTGAAGAATTTGAAGATGTTGAAACCAAAACAGAACCGGAACAGAATTTGATTGATTTAACGAAAAGTGAACACAAAGTAGGAGTTTTAAATAAAGCTGAAATTTCATATAAAAAAACCCCTATTGCTAATAAAATTACTAGAAGTAAATCATATGATATGAGTCCTATTAAATTATTTGATGATAAACCTGAAAATCATGATTTGAAAATAATAAACTCAGGTATATCCAAAGCTGTAAGTGTTAAAAAGAATATTTCAGTTAATAAAGAAGCTATAGATTCATTAGAAGATGACATACAGAATAAAGATACATCATTGGAAAAAGCGTACATATCGGATAAAATCAATATAGAAAAAGAAACGAAAAATAAGGCAACAAACACAGAGAAGAAAAAAAGTTTGTCAGTATATGAGAAGAAAGATGTAGATATCAACAAATTGTTATCGAAAACCAGTGAATCAAAGAGACCTAATAATAGAAGAGGGAGATTTAAAAATGGTGATAAGTCTAATTCTGAGGTAATTAATTTGGATGAACCTATAAGTTTCTTAAGCTCAAGAAATGCCAGTAAGGTTAGAAGCAACAATAGAGATAACGGGAAAGATTTAATTAATCAATTAAATAATAGGAAACGTAGAATTGTTGATGAGTCCAATAAAATATCTGTCAGACGTGGTAAGAAAAGAATATTAGCTAAGAATACGGACACTTCAGGCGGTATGTTTGGTCAATACGGATTTGAGCTAGAGCCTGTTAGTAAAAGATCCAAAAACAACAACAACAACAACAGCAACAGCAACAGCCTGGACAGTGATGTTAGTGGTACTTTATCGTTATTTTCAAGAAAGGGTAAAACACATGACTTTGGTGACGGAAATGTCTACAGGGATGACCAGCCTGAGCCGACTTCTCCAGAATTTGAGATTGAGATAGATTAATGTGATACTTGATGATTTATAAATTGTTTATACATGCTTATGTCTTTATTTATATACAATATCATTGAAAAGTAGTTGAAATTCACGTAGTAGTCAAAGTGCTGAGCCCCGTTTGGAAGAGAAAGACAATTCGCATGCAGTTAAAGACATGAATTTTAGCTATTGCAAGTTGTGTGGGAGTTGGACGTGTACGCTATAGAGGACAACATGGCAAGACCGGGGGGATATCCATCATTGTCCAAGTTTAACGATAAGTTAATATTTACCAATTTTCCAGATTACGAAGTTGAAGAAGCTTCTGAGTTTATCACATCATGTGAAGAAGAAGAGGATGAGGAGGAAGAAGAAGAGAGAGATAACGATAAATTAATACGTAATAATATAGACAAAATACGAGATTCTAAAGGTGGTATTGATCTTGGTCTTAATATGACAGATTTAGGAAGAGTTGATGATGATCGTGTGATACAAAGGGAGAGAGGATCACGTAAGATGATTAATTATGAAATGAATGAAAATGTACAAGATTTTGAGCTGTTGTCAAATGGAGATGCCGACATAAAACATAACGAATATATTTTACCGTTTGAGTTTGGGGACAGAGGGTCTAATTGGCGTATGATCAAATTAAATAAACTTGGCAGGAATCCAGAGCATGGTAAGATTTTAGAGCAGTATTCTACAATATGGGACTATAAATTAGCATGTTTAGAAAGGGATGAGGTTGAATCAAGGAAAAGGAAATCGAAGAGTAAATGGGTTTTCAAACCTAGTAAAGAGTTTATGAGAGAAAGGAGGAAATACGTTGTTGAGAATGATCATATTGTAAAGAACATACTCAAAGAGAAAATGGACAAATACCAGGATACACTGAAAATGGGTGAAGATGATAAAAATGTTATTACTATGAAAAAATACAATAATTTAAAAATATCAAAGGCTCAACAAATTAAAAATGAGTTGAAATTGGCTCATTTGAGTAATTTAGATTATAATGACATAGACGACTATGCTATGTCTAGGGAACAGATTGAATCATTGACCAATTCGCCGTAGATTTTTAAATATTTAATATTTTGTTTTTTTTTATAAACCAAACAATTTTTTTTTAGTAAAAGGAGAAGTATACATTATATATATATGTATACATATATGTAAGAAAGTAATTATTTATAAAGTGTTATATAGATCATACTAAGAATATATAATATAGCATAGTATGATGCTTTTTTTTGTTAGAGTTCTTGTGAGTTTTTTTATTGTTTATATATATGTATGTGTAGATGTGTTTAAAAATTTTTAATTTTTGTTATATTAATATCTAATAATTGTATAAATATATGGATGAACTTTTTTTTATTAATATTTTTTATGTTTTTAAATTTTTTATTTTTTTTTATTTTTTTTATTTTTATCATTTCAAATGCTGTTAAAGAAAAGAACAACAATTTTAATTTGATTAAAAGGAAAAAAAAGGGAGGGGAAGAGATGGAAAGTAAAGAGGAATACAAGTCAAATGTAAATTGAAAATGATTAAGATTATTTTTTAGTTTTGTTTTTATTTTCATTTTCATTTTCAGTTTCAGATTCTTGCTTTTTATCATCATCTAAACTTAATTTATCGGTAACTAAAATGTTGTGATCTTTTTCTTGAACATTTTCAGAAGCAATTAAATGTTCTTGTTCTTTTAAAACTTTTAATTTTTGTTCAACTGTAGCATTATCGATATCGACTTGAATTTCTTGTTCATGATAAAATTCAACAGGTAAAGCACTTAAAACTGCTTTTAAAGCTTCATGAGTTGAACCATATCTTTCAGCATCACCATAAGTATAAGCATTAACTAATAACATTAAAGTTGAAGGGATTTTTTCATGTAAACGCATAACTAACCATTCAGATAAATATTGATGTAATTGACCAGGAGTTGCATTATAAATTGATATACCTCTTGAAGCACAAGCTTGTTTTAATTCAGGTAAAGATAAAGAATCTACACCTTCTTCATCAATTAATCTATCATCTGCTTTAATTTTCAGCATTTTATGACGAATTCTATAACGTAAAATTTGATCAGTACCATAAGGTCTAATATTAATATATTTTGACATTGCAATTAAAGTACCTCTTTGAGCATTATCTAAAATTAAATCATCTTTAAACATTTTAGCAACTCTTAATAATTGTTGTCTTGGAATTTCATTTGATTTTGAAGATCTTAATTTTAACATAAAATCTTTAAATTCATTAATTTGTTCTTCAGATAAATTTGGTGTAACTTTAACCATTTGTTTTGTATTAGTTAAAACGTCAACGACAGATTTTCTAGTATTTCTTAAAGAAGTTAATTTTTTATCTTTATCAGATTTTGATTCATAAGTTGAAGGTAATAAATTTGGGAAAATTTTAATTGCAATAGGTAATAATAATTCAGCAAAAGGGATAATAACAAACATTGCAAAAGGGAATAATCTTAAAACGTCAGCTGTAGTTCTTTGTAATTGTCTATATTCTCTTCTAGTTAATTCATAACCTGATGACATTTTAATTAATAATCTTGAAGAAATTTTAATTTCCAGACCTAATAATTTAGTACCTTCCCAATAATGATGAGCTTCATGTTTAACTTTTTCCCAAATAGTTAATTTTTTAGTATTTTCTACTTTAACAGCAGCAACTTCAGCTGGATTTTTAGAAATTTTATTATTACTATTTTTACTATTAGTTGAATTTGAATTTGAAGAAGAATTGAATCTTCTTGAATTAAATGAATTAATAATAGGGAAAGGAGTTAAATGTTTTGAAGCTCCATTTAAATGGCATTGATTTAAAATCAATTTATTAGAATTTAAAGCAATTCCAATTAATTTAATTGAATTTCTTGATAATTGTAACATAATGAATTATTTATTGATAGGTGATATATCAATGGAATATTAATATATGTGTGAGTGTGTGGGTGGGTTTGTGTGTGTATATATATAGTATATCTATATATAGAACTATTTTTTGTATTTGTTTTTAAGGAAGAAAATAAAAAACGAATTGAAGTAATAAATGGATCAATTAATTATTTTATGAGGATAGAAGTTTTATTTTTAAGTAGTTCAGGATTATCGGAAGAAAAAAAAAGCGTATAATGGACAATGAGTTTTCAAATAAACCTAAAAACAGAGGTGAGGAAATAAAAGAGTGAAATATTTAATAATGTGAGTAAATGGAAAAGGGTGCAAGTCCAGAGAACAGTGAAGTTGTGGAGTGAGAAGTAGAATACGAGGGGAGCAAAGATGGAAGGAAAAAGGAAAAAGAAAGAGGAAAGCAGGAAAGAAGAGAAGAAGAAGAAGGCAAAGAGTGTCAAAAGGGCAAGAAAGGGCAAAAAATGGGCAAAACAGGGGGATTTTTACTGGAAGAGATGGAAACTGTTCTGAACACCGAACAAGTTCAACAAAAAAAAACTGAACGTGAAGCAGAGAGCAAAAAACGCGACTTAGCGACTTTTTTTCCCCCCGTTTGTTCGTGTTGACGGGGATGGCTGACACTGCTGGCAGTGTGGGTTTGGCTTTTGACTTTTGGCGTTTCGTGGAGGCACGGGTACGGGCAGGGGCATGGGCACGGGCAGGGTGCAGCATTTGCTGAAGCAGGGGGTGTGATTAGTGGTTAGTGGTGGGTAGGTGGATGTGTGTGTGTGTGTGTGTGCTTGAGGTGTGCACGCTGCTGTGTCTGTGTCCGGCTGGAGTGCTGCAAGGAAGGGACACACATGTGCATCTGTAGCTGCGTAGCTGCGGCCGATGGCTTGCAAACAGTAAAAGCCGGTGTCGGAATTCCGGATTTCGCAGTTTCGCAGTTTCGCAGTTTCTTTTTCTTTTGCGAGTGCAGTGTTGGCTCGTCTGGGAAGGTGTTGGCGAGGTCACGTGCGCGTCGATCGGCGTGCCTTTTTTTTTTTTTTGGTTTTTTAAATTTTTTTTTTACAAAAATTTTTTTTTTTTCACGAAACTTTTTTTTTCCCTGTTTTTCCTCTTTTTTGCTGAATTTTTGCCCTTTTTCACACTTTTCAACACTTTGCTACCCATTTTTTTTCGCCTTCAGTAAACATTGCCACCCCTTCCAATCAATAACCATGGCCAAAAGAGCTAGGTTTTCAGAATCTGAGGCCTCTTCAAATGAAGCAAACGAAACAAAGCTTCCTGTCTCCAAAAACTTTACTAATACAGATACACTTGACACAGTTAAACATTCAAATCTTATAAACACAAATAATAACGTTAATCACGATAATAACGTGGATCATAATGAAGAAGAAGATGACGACGATGAAGATGACGACGATGACTCTAATACACATTCAAACAATCAGAATAACAACACATCTAAAAATAAAAATTCAAAAAAACAAAAATTATCCTCTCACGATATTCAAGTAGCTAGAGAAACTGCTGAATTATTCAAATCAAATATTTTTAAACTAGAAATTGATGAATTAATTAAAGAATTAAAATTAAAAGACTCTCACTGTATATTAATAGAAAAAGTTTTACATAAATTACATAATATAATTCAACAAATTCCAGATTCGGATGCTTTATCTTTTGATGATGCAATAGATTTCTTTAAAAATTCAAATGTTACAATACCTTTTCCTGATCCAAAACCTAATTCCCTTAATTATAATTTACAATATACTACTCCTGATGATATCTCCCTTGTAGGTTCTTTTGGTTTAAAAACTGGTATTCAACAAAAAAATGGTATGTCAATTGATGTATGTTTAACAATGCAAAAAAATTTAATTGAAAAAAAAGATTATTTAAATTATAGAATTTTATATAAACAAGCTTTTTATTTAGCTTATTTAACTCATCATTTATCAATTTTAGCTCCAAAAAATAATTTACCAATAGATTTAAAATTCGATTATCATAATGGTGATAATTTATGCCCTTCTCTAATAATTTCAAGTAATCCAAATACTTCAAATAATAATAATAATAAGAATAATAATAATAATAATGATTTAATATTTAATAGAACAAATTTTAAAATTAGAATATTAATAGGTTTACCATTTGGTTGTTTTGATAGTAAAAAAATATTACCTGATAAAAATTGTATAAGAATTCAAAATTCTTTAATTAATTCAGTTGATGATTTACCTCCAACTCCTTTATATAATGCTTCAATTTTACAATCAACAACTTATTCTTATTATTTAAAATATCTTTATACTAATAAAAAAGCAACTGAATCATTTAAAGATGCTGCTGCTTTAGGTAAATTATGGTTATCTCAAAGAGGTTTCTCTTCAAATTTAAATGAAGGTGGTTTTGGTCATTTTGAATTTAATATATTAATGTCTGCTTTATTACAAGGTGGTGGTTTACAAGGAAATAAAATTTTATTACATGGTTATTCATCTTATCAATTATTTAAAGGTACAATTAAATATTTAGCCACTCAAGATTTATGTGATGATGGTTATTTATCTTTTAATTCTTTAATTGATGAAAATAATTCAAATTCTTATTATAAAAAAAATGGTTTTAATGTACCAACAATTTTCGATAAAAATACTAAAATTAATTTATTATGGAAAATGTCAAAATCTTCTTATTCAATATTGAAAAAATTTGCAATTGAAACTTTAGATTTATTAAATGATTTAGTTAAAGATAGATTTAATCAAATTTTTTTAATTAATAATAATAATTTATTATTAAAATATGATTCAGTTGTTTCAATTCCTTGGTCTAAATTAATTGAATTAACTGAAGATAATTTTAATCCTTTAGAGAAAATTTCTTTTATTAATTTAGAAAATTATTTATTAAATAAAATTTATAAAATTTTAATTGAAGCTTTAGATGATAGAATTTATCAAATTGATATAAAATTATCTAAAAACACTTCAAATTGGTCAATTAATAAAAGAAAATTTTCTAATCCAATTGATCAATATTTAATAATTGGTTTATTTTTAAATCCAAATGAATCTGATAAAAGAATTACTAAAGGTCCATTACATTTAGAGAAAGATTTAAGTGATAAATTTATTTCATTTTGGGGTAAAGATAAATCTCAACTTCGAAGATTTAAAGATAATACTATTCAATGGAGTTGTTTATGGGATATATCACCAACAGATTCTGTTGTTTTAACAATTGTAAAATATATTTTAGATAAACATTTATCAAATTCTTCAAATAAATCTCATTTATTATCAAATTATATAATTGTTAATTCATCAAAATTTACTTCTTTATTACCAAAACCTTTAGTACCTCATACAACTTCATCACAACCTTTAATTTTACCTCAACATTTTATTTCTTTAAAAAATTCTTATGATTTATTATCAAAAGAATTAATAAATTTAATTGATTTACCTTTAAAAATTAGAAATATTTTACCAATTTCTTCAAGTTTAAGAAATACTTCAATTATTTTACCCGTACCATTTGCAACTGGTAATCCAGATTTTTTTAATGAATCAATAATTCAATTTGAAACTTCAAATAAATGGCCTGAAGAATTAATTACTTTAGAAGATACTAAAACTGCATTTTTATTAAAAATTTGTAATGAATTAATTAATAAAAATTTATCAATTATTAAAGATTGTTTTATTTTAAATGATGATTTATCAATTCCTTATAATAAATCAATTAAAATTTTAAGAATTATAACAAATGATGGTTACGGATTTCAATTTAGAATTTTAACAGAAAATGATGAAATTTTATATTTAAATGCAATTGAAAATGCTTCAAAATTAAATAATGGACCATCACAAGTTTCATCAATTGAATTATCTTATATTAGATTTATGCAAAAATATATTAAATCTATTAAACATCATAGAAGTATATCAATTTTAGTTACACATTTTCCTTATTATTCTGCAACTGTTAGATTATTTAAATTATGGTTAGATTGTCAATTAATTTTAACTCATATACCAGAAGAAGTTATTGAATTAATTGTTTTACAAGTTTTCGTTGATCCATTACCTTATGGTATACCTAATAGTGTTATGTCAGGATTTTTAAGAGTTTTAAAATTTTTATCAAATTGGAATTGGAAAGATGATCCATTAATTTTAGATTTATCAAGAGAATTTAATTCTAAATTTGATTCAAATAATGATAATAATTATATTGATAAAATAACAGATAAATTAGATTTAACAACTTATCAAATAATTAATAAATCATTTAAAAAATTAAGAGAAAGAGATCCTCAAGGTTTAAAAGTACCTTATTTTATTGGTACAAAAGATGATATTTCTGGTAAAATTTGGACTCAAGGTATTTCAATTGTTATTGCAAGTAGATTAACATCATTATCAAGAATTGTTTTAGATGTTTTATCAAAATGTGAAAATGAAATTAATGATAAATTTTTAAAATTAATATTTACACCTGCTTTAAAAGATTATAATATAATTATTAAAATTGATAATAATAAAAATGATTTAAAAATTTTAAGGAAACAATCAGGTATTTTACCTAATAATATTAAATTCAAAAATTTAGTTGAACCATTATTTAAATTTAATAATTTAAATGAAAATGATGATCCAATTTTATCTTATTATAGAGAATTAATTTCTAGATATGGTGAAGTAATTGTTTGGAGTACACGTAAATTTGGTGGTTTAATAGATAATGATCAAAAAGTTATAACTGGTTTAATCATACCAGGTAATGAAAGTCGTAAATTCCGTGTTAATATCGGTTATCCATTCAAACCTATTAAAAACGAAGATAATAAAGTTGCAATAGATATTGACGATATTTTGAAAAATGCTGCACTCATAGGCGGTGAACTTATCAAGTCTGTTGACATCAAACAGAAATAGACATTTGGCGATGTAAATATTATTGACATATAGACATAAACTGTGTATGTATTGTATATTGTAAAATTGTGTTAGTTTATACAAATATGTGTAAAAGTACAAAAAAGCTCCCTCTGTTACGTAATCGGCGAATCTGCATTTTTTTCAATTTTTTTCAAATTTTCTTTTTTTTGTTTCCGCATCGGTTGTTTCAGTTTTTTTTTGTGAAACTGCCATGTTTGGAAGTACGATAGGACCTGTTTGCGATTCAGAGGTGCTGGTAAATGTGTGTGCATGTTTGTGTAAACAGATAATGGATACACAGGGGAGCATAGCGAGATCGATAAAAAGAAATGAACGCAAGATCAAAGAAGAACAAAGACAGGCACTTACAAAAGCGTTTGTTAAGGATATAGTAATGGTTTTATCAGTACTGCAATATATATCGTTTCTATACGACGAATCAATAATTACATCATTGGTACGAATGTTCACGCAATTTTTAGTAAATGCAGTATCGATTGACCGTTTTGATGGTAATGGGAATGCAAATAATAGTGGGAATATAGCATTATCACAATTAAATGGATTAACTAATTCGTTTGTCATGAATTCTAGTGTTAGTGGTAACAATCAGACAAACAATCAAAATAATACCCGTGATAATAATAATGAAAGGCGAAGTAGTGGATTACCTGAACTGAATACATTGGAAGATTTTTTCGGAGATTGGTCTACAGAACGGAAAAAGTTTGTGATATCGAATATTTTCTTATTATTGTTTACATTTTGGATAGTTATTATCGTATATCAAATTTTTTTCTGTTTAGGTAATTATGAAGAAAATTTAATGCATCACGTCGTTGGTGATTTAAACAATTTGAAAAATTGGAATCCAAATAATATTTTCACAAATGGTTATTTAATGGTTAATATTATTGGAGAGATTAAATTTCGAACTAAATTTAATAAATTCTCAACTATTTTCATTGTTGATCTAGTTATGATAAGTTTAGAAGTTTTAATTTTAGTTATAAATTGTATTGTTGGACTAGGTTTAGTTAAAAATATAACGGTGAATTCCAACGTTGACGAAAACATTGATTATTTTGATGGAAGACAAGGCAATTTACTCGTTTTAAAACTGGACCCATTTGATGCGTTTAGTCAACTTAGTTAGAAAAGGAAGCTATAAGACAATATGGTGATTTAATTTAAATATAAGTATAATTATTGGTAATATATTTATTTATTTATTTATTTATATATATATATATATATATATAGAGTATTTGTTTGTAAACGTAGTTTTTTTTTGGTTCTTTCTATAGATTATACATTGCATACGGTACATTGACGATTAGTTTAAATTACCAATTGGACAGTTTCTCAAGTATTCAGCTTTGTTCTTTAAGATTCTTATAGATTTAAAGAATATTTCTTCTGGTGGCATAGCACCAGTACTTTCAATATTGAAGATGAAATGATCTCTTCTTCTACCTAATTTAACTTTACCATCGAATTTCTCATGTCTGAGTACTTCTCTTGAAACTGTATCTTTTCTAGCATCTTTAACGTATGCTTCATCATTTTCATTTATACCAATTACACCAGATGGGAAACATTTTTGGAAATCTATTGCATCTTGACCTTGAATCTTATCTTTAATATCGATAACTGGTAATAATCTATAAGAAGCTGTTGAAACAGGTGAGAATTTTGCATGATCTGAACCTATACCTAAAATACAATGAACTCTAAGAGAAATTTCTTGACCTGGTCTCAGCTTTGCTAATAAAATATTTGGATCACAAGGTATAACAGGATTATTTGCAAATGTATCAATTTGACGACCTTGTGGCTCAAATTTTAAATGTTTTGCATAAACTTTATAATTTCTATATAATTCATCAGGATTAGTTGAATTTTTTGGTGCATTTGGATTATTTGAACATACTATATCTAATGATAAAACAATTGTATTATCATCTTGAAATTTATCCTTTTCATCAGCATTTGGATCAATCCAATTTAATTGATCAGGGTCAACTTTTAAAGGTATTAAACCAATTCTATGAGCTAAAACTTCATCTTGGATAACTGATGTATTATTAAAAATATAAACATATTCAGGTGCAACTGTTGGAACTTCAGCAATCATGATTCTACGAAATGCATTTGCTATTGAAGTATCAAGACCAATTAAGTCTAAATTGGCAGTTCTATCAGTTATGTATGAAATATTTAATTTAAATTGTTCTTTAAACTTGGATAAGTCCCAGTTCATATTACCAGAGTCTGCAGAATAACCTGGAAAGTCTGTGGATGTGGTATTAGTAACTCTGTCATGCTCTATTCCTACAATGTTAGACATGGCTGTGTTGTAGCTGTGATGTTGTGATGCTGCTGTTGTTTTGTTGTTTGATTGAAGATAAAGTGAAAAATTTCTGAAAAAAAAGTTTTAAAAGAAAAAAAAAATTGAAAAAAGTAAAAAAATAAAAAAAGGAAAAAAATTAAAACCGCGTCGATCGGCGGGCACGTGACTGCACACTGTAGTTTTTGTCTTTTTAATGTTTCCCTTGTAAAAAGGAAAAACCCAAGTGTGCAGTCATGAGGCCCACTTAAGGCTACAAACGAGACAGAAGAGTCAAGTGTTGATACACCAAACGCAGCTTACTTGGAACCCATTGGAAACACTCAATGTCAGACTCAGATATTAAAGCAGAGGAGCCTTCTACTCCGATCAATTCAGCTACTAAAACTGCGAGCTCACCAGATGCTGAATCTACACCAACTAAACCTGACACAAATGATTTAGATTTCAATAAATATAAGGAAAGTGATGACCTCACTTCGACTCCTTCTTCAATCTCTAAAACCAGTACCAATAACACCGTTTTAAATGAAAACAAACACTCTGCTTTCCCATTACAGGTAACCAAAACTAAATCTTTCAGCAAAAAAACAAGTCCACCAACTATACCATCAAGGACATCATCTACCACTAGAAATAGGAACTCACGTACACATTCTTTAATTATACCTGTTTTATCGACTCCTGAAAGGAAATCCAGCATTATTAATACCACTTCTTATACGAACACTTCCTCTCCTGATAATAAAGATAACGATGACACAGATACCGATTTAGTTGACATGAATCAAGATACTATGATTGATTTAGAATCATCACCAAAATTACCTCAAAGGCCACCTAAACTACCACCTAAAATAGCCATACCAGAAAACGAAACATACGATTCGGAATTTCTTGAAAATCAACATTTGGATCGTTTGAATGGTTTGGAATTTTCGCCTACTTCGATTCGTTCACGTAAATTTAGCGTATCCACTATCAATAGTATTGGTATAAAGTCAATCGAAGAACCCTTAACAACTATAAATGAAAGATTCTTAATACAAAGTAGGAAATACCAAATTGAAACTATTAGCAGTCTTTTGGAAACTGCCGATTTAACTATTTCCAAAGCTGAATATTATGAGAAAGTTCATTCTTCTAATTCTTTTGTTGAGATCATAAGCGAGATCCATTCAGGTAGTTTTGAAAATCCTAATATACCCATTTTATATTCAATTATTTTGAATTCAATCAAAATGAAGAATATGGATGTCATCTTCAATAATTGTTTGTTATCAAAATTGGATGATAAAATTTTAAATAAGTTCGATGACATCATTTTAAAACTGGATCCTTTACTCAAATCTACTTACGAGCAAAAATTGAATTTCAAGAATGATTTAATTAAAGTGTATTCTTTATTAAACTCAATTCATAAGACTAACAACAACAACAACAACAACAACAGTAACGGTGATTCTGATTCTGGAAACTCTGATGTTATTCCAGAGAAGGAATCGGAAGATAAGATTGGCGAAAAGGAAGAAATTGTAGATACTCCTAGTGATGAAAAATCTGCTGATAATGATGATTTAGTTAAAGAAACCAATACTACAATAAACAGAAAAATGATTGAACCGAATGCTTTAGTTGCTGCTTTCCTGTACAGATGTGCATCACCATATATATTACCACAAGCAACTGTTTTTGCTACATTAATCAATGAGTTTATTTTTGGTAAAAAGAAAGAATTCCATTTCCTTATGCTAAGAGCAATTGAATCAATAGACGAAAAAATCTTAATTTTCAATTTAGATGAGAACACTAATCCTTTGTCATATTTAATTTCGTTGTTTGAGTCCAATGAATTTTGGTGTGGTTTAGTTCTGAAACTATACGAAAACGATAAATCTTCTTCAGCATCGAAAAATAGTAACGTTCATCGTTTGGGTTTAACAAACGTGTTACACAATGTTGTGATTTATGGTATGTATTCGTTGATAAACACAATTATTGAATTAAGGTATGAATTGGAGATTTTTGGGTTGAAGAAAGATGATAAACCTGTCAATGAAAAAGAAGATCAAAAACCACTGTTACTAGATTTAACTAGGTTCCATCGTGAATTTTTAGTTTTACAAGATACTGCAGAATCAAGGCTAATAAGTGATTCTTTAGACCAACTTTCGGAAAGAAATAAAGATTTAAAGCAACAGTTTGAAGAGAAAAAGAAACTGTATAATGAGCTACAGCAAAATTTCCAACAATTAAACGGAGAGAAAATATCAATCAGTGGGTTAATTGAGAAAATTGAGTCTGAAAATGTTAATCTTAAAGCTGAGAAAAGGTCGCTTGAAGCCAAAGTTGAGTATGCTTTATCCCAATACGATGTCATCAAACAGACTGTCGAAAAGAACAAGCAGGTACAGCAGATGAACGACAGCATGCGTAACGAGATATCCCGTTTAGAGAAAGAAGTAGCTAAGCTGAAAACGTGATGTTCAGCTTATTTGTAAAACGAAAAATAATCGGTGTGTAGCGAATACGTGTAAAATGCCAAACGCAAACTTCAACACCAACAGCAAAGCGGTCAGAGACGAAGTGGAACTGGTGGTAGAAGCATAGTGTACCAGCGGACAGGATAATTGACACGATGAATAGTGCTTACAGAATATTGTCGTTTATTTGTGCTTTGTCATTGGCCGTCTTTGGCGTTTGTGCTGAGGGTATTAGCATCGGAAAAGGTATTATCCGTATAGATGATCAAAATTTCAGTATTAGAAGTGAAAGTGTACCACTGAATTTAACTGACAGCACAGTATCAATTGGGTTCTTTTTAGTTGACGATGAAACCAAGGAGAAAGTTACACCTGAGCAAGTTGTAATTGTACTAGAAAATGATAATTTAAGCACAGGTCTTTATGTATATCCAAGACTTGCAGAACAAAGCATTTATGAAGGCAATTTGCTAATTAGTCAAATATCCAAGTATTTATTAAACCAAGACTCAATTCAAATTTCAATCATAACTGGTGACAGAGAAAATTCTAAATATAACCAACTTATTAAAACGGCTTCTTTAATTCCATCTGATAAATTAAGAGCTGACAGGAAATCTGAATTACCTTCTAGATTTGCTGCAAAACATGAAATAATTCACAATTTTAGATCCGATCCAAAGAATTTACCTGGTATGATATCAACACAGTTTGTTTTCTTGGAATGTATTGGATTATGTGTTTTAATATTAGCTTGGAATTACTTTAAAGCTGCAAATATTGAAAATGCATCTAAATTTAGTCCATTAAGTTATATATTTTTCATTACCATTGGTTTGTTCGAATACTATTTCTTTGATTACTATCTTGGTGCATCAATCTTTGTTTCATTAAAGAGGTTTGCAATTCTTGGAATTTTCACTATTTACTTTGGTTCTCATGTATTAAACGACATGTACAAGCTTAGATTATCTAAACAACGTTAATTTAACCTTCTGTAATATATATAAATATACATATAATATAGTATAAACAAATATATACAACCATAATCATAAAATCATAAACACACATACACACACGCATAAATATCCTCTATTCATATATATACGTATATGTATATCCGTTATATATTCATTTCTATACCTCTGTGAATGTATTTTCTAGAAATCTGAAATAGTTTCCTTTAAACTTTGTCCAATTAGGATAGTACATTCCAACAATGATCTTACCACCAATCAGTCCCATAGGTAAGACACTATACATTCTACTGTCTATTGAATCACTTAGATTATCACCGGTCAACCAAACATGACCATCAGGCACAATAATGAACTGATCATATGGACTTCGATCATACCCCTTACTGTTATTATTAATATTATTTTTTAAAACAGGTTTTATCTCTTTCAGGTTACCAAGGTCACCATCGTTAGAATTATCAAGCTTCTCTTTTAAACTATTTAAACTATTTCGACTTGGATCAATTATAACTATATCTCCTGGCATACCAGTTATACGTTTACAAACCCAATTATCAGGTTGCGTTGGTTTACTTGCAACTATAACATCACCAATTTTAACACCGTTACCATTTTTAAATCTTTTATCAACAATACAAAAATCTCCTGACATTTGAACTGTCGGTAACATACTTGCACCTTCAGTTTGTGAAATTTCAAAAAATGTTGATGTGAATAGATGTATAAACGCAATAGACCTTATAGATAATGATCCAATTCGACGTATATCTTTTAATGCCGATTTCATTCTATATTTATATAATTACCTCTAACACGCTTTTTAAAATGTATTTAAATGCTTAAAGTAATCAGAAACTATTCAAATTCGTTACAAACTTCAACATCTTCACAATGCAAACAGCTCGGTATCTTTAGAAGAAAATGAAAAATCTCAAATAGTACGATCGTTGCTTTGAAATATTCGTGTTTTCGTTAATTCATTCGATACAGCAAAGTTATATATCATATATGTATTTAATTATGTATTTATGTATGTACTATGTATAAGATGCACATATATAATATTTATATTTATGCGTGTATGTATAGTTAATTTATTTTATTGTCCGATATCCACTCAACTATTATATGCTTGTTTCTGCAAAATCGATTATGGTGACAAAATAAAATATAAAATAAAAAAAGACCAAGTTTAAAAAGAGAAAAGGGGGGAATAGGGGGGAGTAGGAGGAGGAGCAGAAATTATACCTTACCGCCCTTTTTTTGGTAAAAATCTTCATTAATCGTTAAAAAGTATATTTATTAATCATAAATTTAATCTATTCAAGATTTCTCTTGCCAAAGATTTATATAACCATGTATTACCACTAACTTTCTTTAATTGTATACCATATAAACCAACTAATGGAACTTTAACAATATGAATTTCAAATTTAAGTGGAGTTTTAGAACTTTTATTTTTATCCTTTTCACTAATTTGTGATGCTCCAATACTTGGTGATCTATCACCATGATTTTGTTGTTCTAACCTACTTGAAACTAACATATCACTTGCACCATTACCTTCTTCTAATGTTAAAGATTCAGAACTTTCATCAGTGCTATGACGAATTAAATTAGCAGGTGCAGGTGTTGTAGGTATATTATATTCCATTGTTGGAGTTGCAGGTACATTAGTCATTAATGTTAATTTATCAGTTTTACGTGATCCTAATAATCCATTGCCTAAAGAAAATTTTCTTCTATGTTTCATTGGAGTTTCTGGTGTATTAATAATACTTTCTTGATCTTTAAGAGATTTATCTGTAATAATTGATTGATTTCTAGATTTTGAAATTTGTGATGATGATGCATCACTTAAATTAGGCGTTTTTAAACCTTCAATTGTATCAATTAATTGAGGATCACTATTATCAATTTTTTCATCAATTAAATCAGTATTATTAAAAGTAGATTTTGTTGGTGAAGGTGATTTACTTGAATTAATAAAAGATTGTGATTGTCTTTTATTTGATGAATCAATAATTGAAGGATAATGAATACATATAAATCCTCCTTTAACTTCAACAAAATGAACACCTAATTGAGGTAAAATTGTTATAATATCATATCTAATTATTGGTAAAGGTTTAGTTGAAGTTGTTTGAACAGAGAAAAATCCTTTAAGAAATAAAGTTTTAGGATATTCAATTGAAGGCATAGAATTAGGTGGTGCTTTATCAAATTGTTCAATAATTTCATTTTCTGATAATTTTTTGGTATTCCTCTCTAAATTATCATTAAATTGAATTGTATCCATTTCTTCATCGAAAAATCCATCATAATCACCATTTTTATTAAATTGTGGTAAAGGTGGTGCATTTTGATCCATTGTATAAGTACCCGATTTTGTAATATTAAGTGAATGTTTCCTTGAATGACTTCCAATTTTAGTTGAAGGATGATATTTAACAGCATTATTTGATTGAGCAGATTTTTGTAATGAATCATGACGTGAATTAATATTTGATTCTGGATTAAATATAGATGCAGTATATGCAGATGTTGCACGTTGATGTTGTTTATGTGCTTTACTTCTCATTGAAGTTGATGATAAATTATTTGGTAATATAGGTAATTGTAATTGTTGTTTCTCTTTTGATGTAACTTTAACACTACCGATTCTTTTTATTTCATCATCTTTTGAATGTTTGGTACTTAATTTTCTCAATAAAGTATTTACACCATTATTTTCTTTTATTGATTGTTGTTGAGGAGAATGTATTGCTTCAATTGATGGTTGTCCATGTTGTGCCTTTTGCTGTTGTTGTTGTTGTTGCTGTGATTGTTGTTGTTGTTGTTGTTGTTGTTGTTTATTTGAATTGAATGAATGTGGTGGGATTTCTGCATGAGGTGATGTATGAGCAGCTTCAGGCATAGGTAAATTGAAAGGAACGTTAAAAGGTTCAGTATTAACATGGATTTTAGGTGGTTGAGAAGCATTACGTTTATGTTGATATTGTTGAGGAATTGGTTGAGTTACAATTCTATTTTGAGATTTATGAGCCATATTAGGTTGAGGTGAAGCGGCATTGAAAACAGGAGTTTGTTGAAGTTGTGGTGTAATAATATCTGGTTGTGATTGTTGTAATTGCTGTTGTTGTTGTTGTTGTTGTAATAATAATTGTTTCTGTTGATTTTCTTTAACTTTTTTCCTTTCCAACATTTCTAAAACCAAATAATAAATTGAAATTAAAGGATGATAAGCTTTAGTTGGATTTGGTATATTTGGATTATAAGAATCTAAATTTTGATAATTAAAATACCAATTATTAGTTGAAATTTGATAATTATTTGAATTAATTAAATTTTCCAAACTATCATGTAAACTTTCTTTACTTGTAGCTAAATTTAAATTTAAAATTTCATTTAAAACTTCATCATTTAAAGGTAATTGAAGTGGTAATCTTTCAGGTAAATAATTTGGTACAATATCATTATAACCTTTACTCATCCATTTATGATTTATAACTTCATCAATTGAAGCTCTATTTGAAACGTCAACAACCAACATTCTTTTTAATAAATCTATACAATCAAAAGATAAATGATCAGGATAATCTATATGACCTTTTTTAATTTTTTCATGTAAATTACTAACACTTTTATCATCAAATGGAACTTTACCACAAACTAAAACAAATAAAACAACACCAAAAGACCAAATATCAACTTCTGGACCTCTATAAGGACGTGCAGATAATAATTCAGGAGCTGCAAAATAAAGTGAACCACAATAAGTTTTCAATAAATGATCATTTTGATATAAATTAGATAAACCAAAATCTATAATTTTTATATCACCAGAATTATTAATCATAATATTTTCAATTTTTAAATCTCTATGAACTATATTATTTAAATGACAATATTCTAAAGCAGAAGCAATTTGACGACAAAATTTTCTAGCTTGAGATTCTTTCAAAGAACCATGAGCAACTATATAATCTAACATTTGACCACCAGAAACGTATTCAAATAACATATAATAGTGATTTGACATTGAATACATTTCATATAATCTACAAATGAATGGATGATATAAAATTTTACCTAAAGCGGCTTCTCTAATAGTTCTTTTATCCCTAGCAACTTCTTTTTCAAATTCTTTTTTACGTTGATTTAATTCATAAGGGTCATTAGTTGGAGGATCATGTAAATGTTGTCTTTGCCAAACTTTAGAAGCTCTTGTAACAACTTTAATTGCAGCAATTTCACTTGTAATTCTATGTTTTGCCAATTTAACTTTACCCATTGAACCTGCACCAATAGTTTTAGTAAATTCCCAATCACCAATTGCCTTTCTATGAAATTGAGCTTGTTGATGAGGATTATTATTTGTTGAAGAAGAAGGTTGTTGAGATTGTTGTCTTGGAGTTTGATTATTATTATTATTATTATTATTATTATTATTATTACTTGCTATTCGATTAGGAGTTGTTGGTTGATTTCTGTAATTAGGAGTAGGGGTAGGAGTATAATTTGGATTTGAATTTGATGTATGATTAGAGCCAATTCTTTGTTTAGTTGGAGAATTAGCAATTGGATTAAAATCTACACCAGGTAATAATCCATTATTTCTATCATTTTGATTACTAACGTAATTATTTGAAGGTTGTCGTTGATGAATATTAGAAGATAATCTTTTTGAAGGTGTTATAATATGATGTTGTTGAGGTTGTTGTTGAGATTGTTGCATAAAATTTGGATTAATTGTATATTCGTCATTAAAATTATTTGAATTATTTGAAATTGATCTTAGCATTCTTGGAGTTGCAGGAGCAGCATTTTGATTTTGAATTGTTGATTGAATTGGAATTTGATTATTGTTAATTTTTTGAGGTGATTGAATACCTGTATTTGATCTTAATTTAGGTACATTTAAAGGTATCTGTTGTTCATAATGATATTGATGGTCATTATGAGATGAGCTATTTGAGGACATGATAAGTTAAAATAGAGAATTGAAGATAAATTAAACACAGGGACAAGAAAAGAAGAAGGAGAAGAAGAACAAAATAATGAATGGCAATATCAAGAAATCAAGAAACTAAGAAACCTAGAAAATAAGACACAATTGAGTAGACTAACCACTGGGTATATAGATATACACGAATAGGTATATATGGATATGTGAGAGTGTGAGAGTGTGAGTGTAAGTAGATGTGAATGGAAGTGTAAGTGTAAGTGTGTAGGTAATTGACACTTGACTAATGCAGGAGTATATAAGGGATGTGTGTTGCAGAAGGCAAAATTGCAATAAGTCAAACACCAAACTGCAATATAGTGTTGTGCAGTGTAATGCAGTGTAATTTTTTTAATTGCATGTATATTAGAGTAAAATAAAATAAAATAAAATAAAATTAACACTTTTGCCCTTTTTTCGCACCTTTTTCGCCCTTTTTCGCCCCCCAAGTCTCGTTTTTTTGCCTTTTTCTCGTTTTCGCATTGCAATCAGCTTGTCTGGGAAACTGAGAAAAGAAAAAGAAAAAAAAATGGAAGAAAGCGCAGCGTCGATCGGCTGCTGTCACGTGACAGCAGCCGGGTCGGTCGACCGCTCTCGAGCTCTTTTGCTGCGCCACATATCTTGTTCTTCCTCATTTCCATTTTCATTGCAGCACCCCCTATAAACGGTCAGCTGCGCAGAAACGCAGCAACGAAAAAAAAGAAAAAATGTTGAGCTTATCGCTCGGTGCAACTGCTCCAGCATGATTCACCACCACTACAACGGATAACAGGAAATGCTCTACCATGGACACACGGGTGGCACACAACTGGCTCACAACACGTTCACTACATGTTCACACAGCTTACGTGAATCATCTTCTCTGTCAGTCTCTTTCTCTCTCTCTCTCTCTCTCACAATCTACAGCTTCAACTCGTGCCCACTGCAGCTGCTTCACCTATTGTCTCTGTTCTACCTGCTCTGTAAAATGTTGGCCAACAATGCTGTTTCTTCCCCCCAGCACAAACCCGCCATTCCCAAAATGGAAGTTCCATCAGCATGCGCCACATATACATCTTTATTATACTAACATCTCTTTGTCTCACATAATCACATAATATAAAATGTGGCGCATGTAATTTTTTCTTCTTGTAAAACGCGGTTGACCGATTCCAGCTCACAAGTGCTGAACGGGAAAACACACATACAAAAACGCTTCACTGTGGAACCTTTCTGTATATCGAGATTTTTCAGCTTTTTTGTTGAAACTTTCTACTATTCTTCTGCTATTTGATCTTTTTGTTTCCTCTTTCCTCCTTCCTCTTTCCTCCTTCCTCTTTCCTTTACTCTCTCCTGCTTCTCTCTTTCTTCTCCCTTTTCCTCCTTTTCCCCCTTTTCTTTCCGAATACTCAATTTGTTCTATACTTTATCAAAATCATCACCAACAACAATGACAAATTCTCATTCTGTCGTTCATGAAGCAAATGGTGTAGTTGCAAGACCAACTCCTTTACCTTTCTTTGAAAAACAACCTCAAAAATCTTTATCAGATAAATCAGAATATGAATCAATGTATTCTCAATCAATTAATGATCCTGAAACTTTTTTCGGTAATATGGCTAAAAATTTCTTATCTTGGGATAAAGATTTTAATAAAGTTAAATCTGGTTCTTTAGATAATGGTGATATTGCTTGGTTCCTAAATGGTGAATTAAATGCTTGTTATAATTGTGTTGATAGACACGCTTTTAAAAATCCTGATAAAGTTGCAATCATTTTCGAAGCTGATGATGAAAATGAATCAAGAAAAATTACTTTCTCTGAATTATTAAGAGAAGTTTCTCAAGTTGCAGGTATTTTAAAATCTTGGGGTATTAAAAAAGGTGATACAGTTGCAATTTATTTACCAATGACACCTGAAGCAATTATTGCTATGTTAGCTTGTGCTAGAATTGGTGCAGTTCATTCAGTAATTTTTGCAGGTTTCTCTGCTGGTTCAATTAAAGAAAGAGTTACTGATGCTCAATCAAAAGTTTTAATTACAACTGATGAAGGTAAAAGAGGTGGTAAAACTGTTAATAATAAAAAAATTGTTGATGAAGCTTTAAAAGATTGTCCTTCAATTGAAAAAGTTTTAGTTTATAAAAGAACTGGTAATCCTCAAATTTCAATGAAAGCTGATAGAGATTTTTATTGGCAAGATTTAGCTTGTGAATTTAGAGGTTATATACCTCCAGTTTCTGTTAATTCTGAAGATCCTTTATTTATGTTATATACTTCTGGTTCAACTGGTGCTCCAAAAGGTGTTGTTCATTGTACTGGTGGTTACCTTTTAGGTGCTGCAATGACAACTAGATACGTTTTCGATTTACAATCTGAAGATGTTTTATTTACTGCAGGTGATGTTGGATGGATTACAGGTCATTCTTATGCTTTATATGGTCCTTTATGTTTAGGTGTTACAACAATTATTTTTGAAGGTACACCTGCTTATCCAAATTTTGGTAGATTTTGGAGAATTATTGAAAGAAATAAAGCAACTCATTTTTATGTTGCTCCAACTGCTTTAAGAATGTTAAAAAAATCTGGTGAAGATGAAATTTCAAAATATGATTTATCATCTTTAAGAACTTTAGGTTCAGTTGGTGAACCAATTGCAAGTGAAATTTGGCAATGGTATGATGAAAAAATTGGTCATGGTTGTTGTCATATTTCTGATACTTATTGGCAAACAGAATCTGGTGCTCATTTAATTGCTCCTTTAGCTGGTGCAGTTCCAACAAAACCTGGTGCTGCAACTGTTCCATTTTTCGGTATTGATGCAGTTATTATTGATCCAACAACTGGTAAAGTTTTAGAAGGTAATGACGTTGAAGGTGTTTTAGCTGTTAAATCTTCTTGGCCTTCAATGGCTAGAACTGTTTATAAAAATCATAAACGTTTTATGGAAACTTATTTAAAACCTTATCCAGGTTATTATTTTACAGGTGATGGTGCAGGTAGAGATCATGATGGTTATTATTGGATTAGAGGTAGAGTTGATGACGTTGTTAACGTTTCAGGTCATAGATTATCAACTGCTGAAATTGAAGCAGTTTTATTAGAAGATTCTGAAAGAGTTAGTGAATCTGCTGTTGTTGGTATTAATGATGATATTACAGGTCAAGCAGTTATAGCTTACGTTCAATTAAAAGATAATTCATTAATTTCAAATGATGATTTATTATTAAAATTAAGACAAGATTTAAGATTAAGTATTAGAGCAACAATCGGTCCATTTGCTGCTCCTAAAACTATTATCATTGTTGATAATTTACCAAAAACTAGATCTGGTAAAATCGTTAGAAGAGTTTTAAGAAAAATCGTTAGTGGTGAAGCCAAAGCTTTAGGTGATCAATCAACTCTTGCAAATCCTGAATGTATTCCACAAATTATTGACGCAACTGAAAAACAATTCGGTGTCAAAAATTAAATTCCCTGCAATTCGTCCCTTCTCTTGTTGCAACTTTTTTATTTCTTAATGTTTTAAATTTTATAAAGTTAGTTAATTTTACTATTATTCTTATTCTTAATCTTATTTTATTTTATTTCCTTACTTTTTCCCCTCTCCCCTCTCCCCTCCCCCCTTTATTCAAAACCCACTTTTACTTCTACATTTATCATTTCTATTTTCCTAGAGTCCAGTATACACATATATTAAATAGACCAATAGCTTAAAAAAGCAAAATATGCCGTACATCGTGTGCAAGCTTATGCTGATTATGTAACAAAACACAAACTTTTCTTCAGTCCGCGGAAGGCAAAAACAGAAAACAGAGAAATCGCATCAAACTCACAAACTCACAAGCGTAAACCATTTGCAACTTGAAGAAGAATTGTCACTTTTTTGACTACACAAACAACTACAATGTCACTAGAACAATTAACAACAAAATTATCAGAACTATTCAATAAAGAAGACTATGAAAATGCATCCAAATTATTAACACCTATTAAGATCCAATTATTAGAGAATAATTTCTTAGTACCTTCAATTAACTCAAAAATTAATCCAAATGATTTATTAATTACGAGGCAAATTTTAGAAATTGGTGCAATTATTTCAATAAATTTATTAAAAATGCAAGATTTCTCAAATTATATAACACAATTAAAACCATTTTATCAAATTAATTCAAATTCTTCTCAAATGAATAAATTATTAAGTTTATATTTATTATTATTAATTACACAAGATGATTTAGCATTATTTCATATTGAATTAGAAAATTTTTTAAATTTTAATATGAATATTGATGATATGGAAAATGATAAATTTTTAAGTATCCCAATTAAATTTGAAAAATGGATAATTGATGGAGATTTTAATAAAATTTATGAATCTTTATCAAATCAAAATAATTTCCCTTGTAAAGAATTTAATTTATTTCATAATGATTTATTAAATTCTATTAGATTTAATATCGCAAATGATTTACAGAAAGTTTACAAATCTTTACCAATTGAAAATTTGAAATTATTATTATTTTTAAAAGAAATTAACGAAATTGAAGATTTTATTAATGCTTATAATTGGAATTTAAATAATGGTATAGTTGAATTAACTAATAATAATAAACAAGATGTTGAATTAATAGAAGATATTAATGATGAAAAGGCAATCATTAAAAATTCTCTGATATATGCAAATGAAATGGAAAGTATTGTGTAAAATAATTAACAAACACAGAATTTCTGTTTTTCAGTCTATATTATTATATAATCGTTAAATATTAAAATAAAATAAAATAAAATAAAAAATAATGTAAAATTAAAACTTATACACATTTTTGTAAACAGAGTCAGAAATAAAAATAAAAATAAAAATAAAAATAAACATAAAAACTTAATGTAAAATGGAGAAATGATATAAATAAAAACCTCTCTATTCAGTGGTATACGTTGAAAGCTTCAAATAATTTACACGTTTCTCAATAGCGTCACATAATTTTGTTTTGGAAATATTTGCTTTATTGAGATATTTAAAATTAATTGCATCTGCTGTACAGAAATATTTATTAATTAATGTCCATTGTAATAATTCGAAATCAAATCCTATATTTGGTTGATCGATACACATTCTATATTGATGTCCATCATTTTCATCAACAAATTTCTTATTATTTATTAAACCAATTGGATCAAATTTAGGAAAATTTGAATGGAAAAACATTGGTTTACTAATTTTTTTATTAAAAAAATTCCAAAAATCATCTGGATTAAATTGATAATCTGGTAATAACATTCTATCTTTTAATTCTAATTTATACCTTTTCTCATTTAATTCATCAATAATTGGATCAAATTGAATCATACCAACACCTCTATATTCATTATTATGTGAATGTCCAATAACGTTAACTTGTTGATTAACTTGATAAAATGGTAATCCAAAAAAAATTGCACCTGCAGCAAATGTTTCTTTATCACCTTCACCTGCTCTACCTTGAGAAAATAATGGATAATATTGTCTTGGTCCATAAGAATTATAATAAAAACTTAATAATAATGCTTTAAAATGTGTTTTCTTATTTATAATTAATTGACCTGATTCAGTTGAAGAATCTGGTATTGTACCATGAATATCATGTAATGGTATATCAATATTTAAATCATCAGATTCATTTGTATAAACTTCAATAGGTGTAACTTTATCATTAACGTATCTAACCCTTTCTTTACCAATTTTATAATTACCTATTTCATAAAATTTTGGATGTGTAACCCTTTTCCAAAAATCTGGCCATAAAATTAAATTTTTAGATTTAAACAAATCAGAATCAAATATAATATCAGGATTTGCAACAGGTATATTATCAGAATCTAAAAATAAAATTCTTTCAAAACTTGATGCAAATAATGATAAAATTTTATATTGATAACCTGATATATTTTCCATTTTTGGATATAATTCATATAATAAAATACATTTTGCATTAAGTTTTGGTAAAACTTTTTCACATAATTCATATTCATAATCATAACTTTGAGGAATTACAACTTCAATTGGTAATTTAGAACCAGTATTTCTTAAATTTTCAATACCTAATAAAGATAACCAACTAAATTTATCACCTGCAATAAATAAAATACCATCACCTTTATATGTACCTTCAGAATATGCTTCAATCATATTATCAACAAAAGTTTTATGAGATTTCCTCAAATCTTCAAACATTTCATCAGGTAAATGTAAACTATTACTTAAAAATTTTTTAGAAACAATTGTTTCCTTATCTGTAATACTCATATCATGTTTACCTGAAGTACCATATTCTTTATTAAATAATTTTAATGAAGGATGTTTCTCATCAAGTTCATTATCAGAGTCTAATTTAAAACCTGTTGTTGGTTTACTTAATTCAACCATTTTAATTAATTTATCAAATAAATTTTTAATTAATTTTAACCTTTTATCATTACCAGGATGTGATATTTTATTTGAATTTAAAAGTTTGGATGATTTATCATCTATTTCATCAATGATTTTCTTATTATGATTAGCAAAATTATCAGGATCTTTTTCATCTACTGTAATATCCAAACCGTGAAATGTAGTATCGTAAACTTCTTTAAATGGTAATCCTTGACCTGCCATTTCATCGATATAAGCAGGTTTAGAATAATCATAAATTTCAGAATCTTTATAATAACTATCTTTATTGGTATCGAAATTTTCAAGTTTTGAAGAATCTATAGTAGTTTTAGAATTTGAGCCATGATGGTTGACATTCTTGATGGTATCATCGAATACCGGTTTCCCATCGATCTCGTCAACCGAATGGTTGCTATCAACAAAATTAGCGATATTATCATTTTTAGTAGATAAAGTGTTTGAATAGTATAGAATGGAGAAAAGCAGATAAGCTGCCACTAGGGCGTAGACCTTCAGCCTGTGCTGTTTGTAGAAACGGAACACCTTGTTCGGTGTAGAAGACAGCCACATTGCTCAGCCAAATAAAGAAAGAATAGAGAATAAAGAAAAACGACAGACAGATGCCAAACAAAGCAACAATAAAGGCAAAACACTTCAACAAACACGAAAACAACAAAAAACTTGAAATGCGAAATGCAAAATGCGAAAACTCGAAAACTCGAAAACTCGAAACGAAGGCTCATTTCGTGCCCCCCCCTTTTTCGTTACAAAACTTTGCGACACACGCGTGTGTCGCAGATTACGTACACAAACACCACTGTGGTCACGTGCCCACTGCTTTCGGCTTTTGGCTATTGGCTTTTGGCTATTGGCTATTGGCTATTGGCTATTACACACGTATCGTTGTCTCTTCAAGGAACAACAACCTGTTTTTGATTGCAGAACACAGCTCTGTTGGTGAAACAGCGGTGTAGTCGATGTAGTTCAGCTCCAATTTCTGCTCACAGAAATGCTTGTTAATTAATTGCCATTGTCGTAATTCAAAATCAAACCCTATATTTGGCTGATCTGAATAAAGTCTGTATTGATTACCTAGTTTATCAACCAAACGTTTTTTACTAATCAAATCAATTGGATCAAGTTTGGGATAATTAGAATGTACAAACATTGGTTTACCAATTTTACGTTCAAAGAAATTATAAAAATCTTCTTCGTTATATTTAAATTTTTCCTTTTCCTTTTCATTTTCATTTTCAATTTTTAAATTAGTTTCAATTTTATACCTTTCTTCATTCATTTTATCAATAATTGGATCATATTGAATCATACCTACACCTTCATATTCATCATATTTCCAATTACCAATACCTCCAACTGGTTGATTAACTTGATAATAAGGTAATTCGAAAAAACTTGCTGCTGCAATAAATGTTTCTTTATCACCTTCACCTTTACCACCTTGTGATAATAAAGGATAATAATGTCTTGGTCCATAAGTATTATAATATAATGATAATAATAAAGCTTTAAAATGTGTTTTCTTATTAATTAATAATTGACCTGATTCACTTGAAGCATCAGGTATAGTTCCTTCAATATCATGAAATGGTATATCATTATCTAAATTTTCTAAACCATTTGAATAATATTTACTTGGTGTAACTTTATCAATTATATTTCTAACTCTTTTTGAACCAATTTTAAAATTTGCTAATTCATAAAATTTTGGATGTGTAACCCTTCTCCAAAAATCTGGCCATGTAACCATATTATTTGATAAAAATGGTTCAGAATTAAATAATTTATCAGGATTTGAAACTGGTATATTATCAGAATCTAAAAATAAAATTTTTTCAAATGTTGAAATTAATAATGAAATAATTTTATATTGATAACCTGAAAATTTATTTTCAAAATTTGGTAATATTTCAAATGATAAAATACATTTTGCATTTAATTTTGGTAATATATTTTCACATAAATTATAATCATAATTTTCAGATGTTGGAATTATAACTTCAATTGGTAATTTTGATCCAACAATTCTTAAATTTTCAATACTTAATAATGTTAACCAACTAAATTTATCACCTGCAATGAAAACTATACCTTCACCTTGATATGTGCCTTGTTTATAATTAGTTGGAATTTTTTCAACAAAATTACTATGAGATTTTTTTAAAATTTCGAAAATATCATTTGGTAAAAATAAACTTTCACTTAATATTTTTTTTGATAACATTTTATTCTCAGATTCTTTATCATGAACTGCAATATTTAAAATTCCACTTTTACCATAAGCTCTTGCAATATAATTATTATTCATTCTAAATTTCTTTTTTTTCCCAAATGATTTATCAGTTGGTAATTGATATCCCATTGATGGTTTACTTTCATCCAATATTGGAATAATCGGATTAAGTAAATCATAAATTAATTTCAAATATTTATTATTTTTCAAATTTTGAGTAAATTTCATTTCTAAATTTTCAGGTTTCGGTGGAACAACTTTATCTGTTGAAGGATTGTCAATCATTATATTTGAATCTTTCAAAGAAGAATCTTTATAATATGAGAAATCTAAATATTTGTTAATATTTTCATCAACGTAAGCAGGTTTAGAATAATCTATCTCTAAAATTATTTTTTCTTGTATTTTAGGATTTTTTAAATCATTTATTGGTTTAATAGAATTTGTTTTCTCCTTATCATTTTTAATTTTGGAATTATCAATTGGTTTTGAATCACTTTTTTTCAAATTATTATTAATTTCATCCATTTTCAATTTTGTATCATCTATATTTTCTTCATCAATTACATCGTTATTAAAATTATTGTTGATTACTTTATTAAGTATATCATTATTTGATTTATCGACTCTTTCAGAAGATTTATCATCAACTAAATTATCATTATTCAAAATAGGAGCTTCAATTATTTCTTCCTTAGTATCAGTATTTTTTATATTTCCTGTTCTACGATTGCTCCCTTTATTGAATTCGTCAATAACTTGTTGTTTCTCTAATTTTTTATCGATTTTATCATTAATATCGATATTTTCATTTATGTTTTTACTATCTTTAGTAACATCATTTGAAGAATCGATTTTATCAGTATTATCAATCACAATATTATTTTCATCTTCAATATCAGGATGTGGATTATTAAGTTTAATTTGATTTTTCAATTTTTCATAAGTTTTCTTCTCTTTCCTTTTCTTTTGTCTCAGTTTCAGAGATTGTAAGTCTTTATCCAGTTGTTTCTTCAAAGCAGTGTCTCTATCATTTTGGATACCTTTCATAATAAAATCTTGTAAATCTATTGAGTTATCTATTGTTCCATCATTTTCAATCAGCATTCTTTCGTAGAAAGTCAGTTCATTTAAAGGTTTCAATTTCAAATTGTTAATGGAATTCGAATCATAATTATATATATTCAGATAATTGGTGATATTGTTACTATCGTTTGAACCAGTATTACTGAATTTATTGATATTATAATCAGATAGATAGTACCAAAACAAGAATAAGCAAAACGATAAGCAAGATATCAAAGTGAATTTGTGTTTCGAATTATGGCTGTAATACCTCTGTAGCTTGTTTTTCAGCAGTAGCAACCCCATCGTTCCTTAACCGTTTGATGCAAGCAATGATAAGACCGTTTAGAGTTTAGCAGGAATTAAGTATGCGTGTTGCAGCTGGTGTATGCAGTGTTGTCCATTTTTATCAGGACTCTTCTTTTCGTGGCGCAAACGCGGTCGGCAGTCGGCGCTAAGCAGTCGGCGGTAAGCAGTCGGCGGTAAGTGGTAAATGGTGGGCTTATTTCTTCCATGCTGAAACTAACCGGAAAAACACAACCACTCAGGAAAAACTAATCGGAGAAACCAGCAGCAGCAGCAGCCCGGTCACGTGACCGCAGCAGACACGTGACCTGCTGGAGCGACGCGACGATTGGTTTTTCCCCCCAATTTTCCCCCCATTTTTCGCGTTATTTCCGCGTTTCGCGTGCCGAAGGTATTCTGTTGCGCCGAAAAACACATTCTCGCTGTTTTTCAGCCACGAGTAGAGAAGGAAAGCCAACTTTCAACGGGAAGATTACCTTTCTTTCGTTTACTGTTGTTACTTCGTAGTGTGGACTTTCTGCGTTCTCGTCCACTAGTCGTGTGTATCAATTGTCTTCGATTACCAATCATTAATCAATTAGTGCTCTATGGACAGCAACAAGAGCCCTAGGAAGAGACGTTCCTCTTCAATCACTACTGTGTTTAACACCGATTTAGGCGATTCTTCAATTATTGGCGTGGAAAATAATAATAATAATAATAATAATAATAAACATAAACACGTTAAACATGCTAAAAAAAGTAAATCAATTTTAATTAAATCTTTATTCTCGGAATATCCTTGGTTGTATCCGTTATCTTTAATGATAATTTTAAATTTATTATATTATTCATCAAACAATCAAACAGAATCTAATATATTACATAGATTTATAAAATTAAGTTATGAAATTAAAAATAATAAATCAAATGAAATTTTATATGATAAAGGTTGGAAAGATTTTGCATTTGTAATTTATATGATGGTTTTCTTTACATTTTTAAGAGAATTTGTAATTCAAATATTATTAAAACCTTTAGCAAAATTTTTTAATATTAAAGGTAAATCTAAAATTTCAAGATTTACTGAACAAACATATGCCGTTTTCTATTATGGTTTAACTTCTCCACTTGGTTTATTTATAATGTATAATTCTTCAATGTGGTTTTTCAAAACTGAAGAATTTTATAGAAATTATCCACATAGAATTCATAATTGGTTATTTAAATTTTATTATTTATTTCAAGCAGGTTTCTGGTCTCAACAAGCAGTTATTTTATTATTACAAATTGAGAAACCGAGGAAAGATTATCAAGAATTAGTTTTTCATCATATTGTTACAATTTTATTAATATCTTTAAGTTATATGTTTAATTATACTCATATGGGTTTAGGTATTTATATTACAATGGATGTAAGTGATTTTTTCTTAGGTTTAAGTAAAACACTTAATTATATTGGATCACCAATTGAAATGCCATTTTTCGTTTTATTTATGTTTGTTTGGATTTATACAAGACATTATTTAAATTTGAAAATTTTATGGTCAATTTGTACTCAATATTTAACAATTGGTCCAAGTATTTTGGATTTTGAATCTCAACAATATAAATGTTGGATATCTCAACCAATGGTTTTCATTTTATTATTTGCTTTACAATTAGTTAATGCGTATTGGTTATTTTTAATTTTTAGAATCTTATTTAGATTCTTAGTTTACAATATTAAAAAAGATGAAAGGTCAGATTCTGAAGAAGATGATGATGATGAAGAAGAAGAGGGGGAGCAACACGGAGGAGTGAAAGCAGAAGTTGTAGGTGAAGGTAAAGGTAAAGGGGATGTTGAAGTTGAAGTTGAAGTTGAAGAAGTTAAAACAGTAATAAATGATAAGTTGAACAAGAATGATCAACGAAATAGTAAACAAGAAGATAAATAATTATGTACAGAGAGAATATAAATATATATTATATATTGTAATGTATATAGATAAAACGGTAAAGAAAAAGAAAAAGAAAAAGAAAAAGAAAAAGAAAAAAAAACACAAGATTTTACACACACTTGTGTGTGTAAATTTTCAAATTTATTATTAATTACTATATTTTTTTCTTTTCTTTTGCCTCGTTTCCAAATTTCAGTTAACTAACCAAGGAAAACGTCGTTTTCTTCTAATCCTAAATTCTTTTTATATTCAGAAACTTTAGTTAATCTTCTATTTAAACCAGTTTCACCAGATTTACCTAAAACTCCAGTAATTAAATTAGTTGTCCTATTAGAATTAGAATTTGCAGGAATTGGATAAGTAACTATATTTGGATCAACATTTGAATCAATTATACCAATAGTTGGGATTCTAGCTTGATTTGCTTCTTTAATTGCAACAGTTGCTAATTCAGGATTTAAAAATATAATTAAATCAGGTTTAATAATTTTATTTGCTTCATCAGAATTTAATTCTCTATTAGTTGGTAATTCTTGCATATCAATTTCATGTCTAGGTTTTGGATTTTCTAATGAATTAGTAATTGAACCAGGAATCCATTTACGTGCAACATAATAACCATTACATTTTTTTGAAGCTTCTTTAATTGATCTTAATTGACCAATTTTTAAACCTAAAAATAAAACTAAACCACCATTTTCAACAGTTTTTTCAATTATTTTACATGCATTTTTAAGATAAAAACAAGTTTTCTCAATATCAATTATATGTAAACCTTTATAAGTACCATAAATAAAAGGTTGAAAATTTTGATTAAATAATGAAGTTGATCTACCTAAATGAGCACCTGATGCAATTAATTTTTCAATTGAAATTTGATTAATATTTGGTGGATTTAAAATTAATTTATGTGGTTTATAAATATTTTTAATATTTGAACCTAAATTACCTGAAATTGATTGAAAATATTTTTGTCTAACAGTTAATTCAGCTTCTGTATAAGGTAAATTTTTATCAGATGGAATTAAATTTGGAAATTTTGATAAAAGTGAACTACTTGAATTAAATTTCTTTTTTAATTGATCTCTATTACTATATAAATTTAATAAATTTTTAAATTTATTTGTTAAAATATCTTCCCTATTTAATGTTGGATTAGGTTTGGAATTTAATAATGTATCAAGTTCATTATTTGACATTTCAGAAAGTTGTTCAAGGCATCCATCATATGGTACATTTAATGAATTAAATTGTTTTGGTTCAATACTGTTTGTTTCAATTCCAGCTGTTAATTCAGTACTATCAACTATATCTGTATTAGAAGGTTCAGCAACTTGTTCCTTTGTCGATGTAGCAGTTGTGGAATTATGTCTGATGCTGTTCAATAATGATCTTCTGCTCATGTGAGCAGTGACTTCAACTCTACGTAAGACAGACATCTCGGGATAAATATATATATATATATGTATGTGTTTGTATGTGTTTGTGTATGTGTTTATATATCTAAGCAGCTGTAGCACAACAGAAGATCTGTGAAATCAAAGCTGCAAAAAACCAGGAAGAAGGACACAGACTCCAAATGGCCAACCCGAACGTTGTTCAAGAGTTGTTGAAAACAAAAAATTTTCCACTTTTCCTCACAGTTGCTAGCAAATTTCCATGGTCGGTTTCTCAGCTTTTTGTTTTTCTTTTTTCCACACCGTTTATAGCAGTGAAGAAGGGAAAAGGATCGAAACGGGACGTAACGGGACGTAACGGGACGTAACGGGACACCAGACACAATAGAGATGCTGACTAGTGGAGTGCGTTCTGCTAGACGAAGCATGGCCGGCCGCTGCTGTCGGTGGTACTCTGCGATCACGGAGGAGTCTGACTTTGCGTTTAGGAAAACGGAAATTGGGAAGCTGAAGTTTGCAGATCAGGACAGACTGTATTATCCGACAATCACTACAGTAGAGAACGAGCTAAAGGATAAAATACTGGATAAAAGCATTGCCAAAATCCGGATACCTGCGTTCAGAAAGAAATATGAAGATGTGATCAACGTTGAGAACGTGTCACAGTTTGAAAATGTCGAACCTTATTACATGGTGTCCGGTAAGATCAAAAGTATAAGGAAAGCGGGTAAAGGATCGTATTTTATGGACATTGTACAGGATTTCACAAAGCTACAATTGATTGTGCATCATAAGATAATTGGCATAGATAAGACAGAATTCCTTGAAAAGCATGAAAGTTTCCGTCCAGGTGATCAAATTATGGGTATAGGGAAACTGGGTATAACCAAAGTTGGAGAATTATCGGTTAAGTTGATCAAACCGTTAAAACTGATATCACCGTCACTGCATCCGCTACCGCCTAAATTCAATGACATCGGTAAGATCAATTCTAATAAAGTTGTTGATTATTTAGTTAATGGTAAAAAAGTTATATTATTACGTATCAAGATTATTCAATTGATTAGAAGATTTCTTGAAAATGATGGTTTCATTAATGTTGAAACGCCTATATTGTGTAATGGTAACAGTGGAGCCAATGCGAAACCATTTGAAACCAGCAGTCAGTACATTGAAGAAGGTAAAAAAATGCTAAGTCTCCGAGTTGCACCGGAGTTGTGGTTAAAGAAACTAATCATAGCAGGGTTTGATCAAATTTACGAAATTGGTAAAAACTTCAGGAACGAAGGAATTGACTCAACACATAATCCTGAATTTACCAGTTGTGAGTTTTATAAAACGTTTACAAGTTTGGAGGAATTGATGGAAATCAGTGAAAATATGATTAAATTCATACTATCTGAAATATTGCTGGACGACTCGATGAAAGTATTTCATGAGAACTGTCAACGGTTAACTGACAAGATATTACATAATGATGGTAAATTTAAAAAAATCGATTTTATTGAACATGTGCAGAAGAAAACAGGAGTTAAATTTGAAAGTGATAAACTAGATGATAAAGAGCAAATATTAAAAGTGTATGAATCAATTGGATTACAACCGCAAGAGTATCGAAGTTGGTCAGAGTTGCAGTTGATTAACAAACTCAGTGAAGATTTTGTTGAGGTTGACATTGCAAATGAGGAAATACCGGTATTCATATACAATATCCCCGAAGTGATATCGCCATTGGCGAAATCGACGGATAACAAGATAAGTCGTCGATTTGAAATGTATATCAAGGGTAAAGAGTTTATAAATGCGTATGAAGAGGAGAACAATCCGTTCAAGCAGCACTACAAGTTTGAACTGCAGCAAAAGAGCAAGGAAAACTGCAACGAACAAGAAAGCATTCTTCCAGACTACAGATACGTTGAGATGATGGAGTGGGGGATGCCCAGTACCGGCGGCTGGGGTTTAGGAGTCGACAGATTGGTGATGGAGCTGTCGGGCAGCCCCCGCATAGAGCAGGTGCTGCCGTTTGGTCGTCTCAACGACGTCCTGAAGCAGTAACACAACATGTATAAAGCACACAACCTGTATAAAGCACAACCCTTGCTGCACGCACACGACGCGGTGAGCGGGCGACCAGCGGTGCCAGCTTTCTGAGCTCTGGCTGCTGTGGGAGCTCTTCTGCTCTTCAGCTGCTGTCCGGCACTGGCACTGGCACTGGCACTGGCACTCTACACCTCTAGACACTGCTCTACCCTGCTACTGCATCTTCATCCACCTGCAACCCCTTCCTTGTCCTTTCTCCGTGCCCTTCACTCCTCCCTCCCTGCTGCTACAAACAAAGAAACAGGCAACCACCGCCACAGCAAAAAACTAAACGAAAGCCCCTGCTAACAACCCGGGCCCTCTACATACACCCAATTGACCTACTGCTGCCCTTGCTACCGACACCACCACGTCTGCTGCTCCCAACACTGGCTCTTGTTCTCCCTGTTGTGTGTCCTCTGCTCTATCTGCGTTTGCAATCTCACCCATCCCTTCACACGCGTCGATCGTCTGCCAAGCAACCCTCTTTTTCACTCACACTGAAAATTGTCTCAAAACTGGCCATCCTGTTTTTCTAATCGATACTTTTTCACTTGCTTTGCTCTCCGTCCCCGTTTCCAATTCGTTTCTCTGAACAAAGAATCTCAAAAAAAAAAAGAAAAGGCAATCTCTTTACATCAGCTGCTGGAATTCTACATTATTCTATATTATCATACTACACCAGAAAAATATTGGAAAAAATTTTTTGTGAATTAATTAATCAATTTATTTTTTTGTTCTCAAACTATCTGGCTTCCTGAATCTTGTTTTTTTATCCAAAAAAAAAAACACAATTCTCTTTTCGGTTTCGTATTATACTATAACTATACTGCTGTTATTCCTTAACGCTAGCATCACTATTTTCTAAAAAAAAATCTTTTTTTTTGTTCTTTTCAATTCCAGCTATTTACTAAACAATCTTTAAATCATTACAAAAAAAAAACACACCAAAACTGAAAAAAAAAATTACCAATCCTATACTAGGAAAAAAAAACTTTTAAAAAAAAAAGCAAACTTTATTTATTTATTTATTTATTTATTTCTGTTTCATTTCATTTCATTCACAATGTCGTCTTGTATTCAAAATTATAACCAGGAAATGGTTAAACTGATGGAAAAAAGAACACATCAACTCACAATCTACGAATATAGGAATGATATACATGATCATTTAATTCGTTTGGATTTTGAATTAGAAGAAAATCCAGGTATAAATCCTTTAAGAGACCAAGTTAAAATATTAAGAAGTTCAATTTTAAACTCGCTATTCGATATATGTTTTAGATTATCTTGGTCAAGTTCAACTTTTGCTTTATCCGTTCGTTTGTTTGATTTATATACTTCGAAAAAAAATATTGAAATCATCAATTGTCGTTTAATAGGTTTCTGTTGTTTATGGATTGCATCTAAATATAATGAAAATAAACCAAAAGGTAATATATTAAACGCTTTAATAAAAAGATCAGGTTATGAAAATCCAAATATTAAATCAAATTTCTTGAAAATCGAATTCGATATATTGAAAACCATCGATTGGGATTTAAGTTATCCAACTCCTGAATTATTTATTGATTTATTTTTAAATACTAATGAACCAAATAATTTAGAAAGGAGATTAGGTTCAATGTTTTTATCAGAATTAGCTTTATTTAATTTAGATATTGTTGAAAAATATTCTTCAAGTTCAATTGCTGCTTCTTCAATTATGATAACTAATTTTGCAATGTTAAATTTAAGGCATAAACATATTAGACAACATAGATTTGATGATTTAGAAAGTTTGATTTTAATTCAAGTTGTTAAATTGGAATTATCAATTAAATCTAAATATTTAGATAATAAAATAATCTCACATTCTAATAATAATATGGTAATTCATAATTTAATTTATTTAGCTCAATGTTTTGTTAAACAAAAAGAAGAAGAGAAACAACAACAACAATTATTAAAACAAAAATTCGATTTAAATTCAAATATTTATTACAATTCAATTTTAAATTTAAATTCAAGTTTTAATGAAAATTCTCTTTTGCCTTTACCAATTTCTCCAATGGCTTCACCAACTAATTTACCAAATAATTCATTTATTAGATGCACTCCTCAAAATAGTAACAACAACAACAACAACAACAATAACAGCAATAATAACAACAACTGTAATAATAATTATTGCAATGGTGCAAATAACGGTAATTTCTATCATCATCATTTAAGTCATCAAAATCATTGTCAATTAATGTATACAAATCATAATCGATCGCAATCTCAAGATATCGATTATATTAATACAGGTAATGGTATTAATGAAGAAATTACAGATATTAATGGTAAAAGGTCAAGATCTCAATCTTTATCAACTTTTAAAAATATATTACCAACTCCTGGTACAACACCAACCGCTTCTTTCAATTGGATTAACGGTAATCCTACAATTTTAAATTCAGCATCTTCATCAAATATTCATGATATAGATTCTAATCAAACTAATAATTCAACTACCAATAGTAGTTGTAATAATTCACAAATTTTCACTCCCGTTCAATTAATACCTTCTGCTTTATTATATCATCAACACTCACATTCACATTCACATTCGTTATTAAAATTTAACAGTTTAAGAGAAAATGATGAATTATCAGAAAATTTTGCAAATAAACGTGTTAGACAGAAATATCAAAGAACTTTCCCCGTTATAACTCGTTCAAGGACAAAAATAACAGATTTCTCTGATAACATCGCTCAAGAACCTTTTGATCGTTCAATTAAGAGAAGACATATGTAGTCACACTAACTAGAGAAACATAGAGATTATTTATTTGCATCGCATACCGTAAATAACTTAGATTAATATTTATTTATATATATGTATATATATATATATATATATAATGTGTATAAAATCATAAACTACATATCAAAAATTAACAATGAAATCGCAGAAATTGACATGTAAAACACTGGAAAACATGCTTGTAAAGAAGACAAAATCATAGGTTTGAAAATATGTTCTTGCTTTTGTTTTTCATGCATTTTCTCCAGGTTTCTTTTTTTTTGTTTTCTTACATACTTTCCCATTTTCTACTGATTCTATTGTAAGCCCTGTATATAACACCTGATATGACGTTTTGGACTTGTATAAGGAAATATACAACACATCATGGATCAACAGATACAGCTAAGAAACTTTTTGGTAGACCATCAAATAATTTAACAAGTGGTATTGTAGGATTAGCCAATGTTGGTAAATCGACATTTTTTCAAGCAATAACTAAAAGTGAATTAGGTAATCCAGCAAATTATCCATTTGCTACAATTGAACCAGAAGAGGCAAGAGTTTTAGTACCAAGTGAAAAATTGGATAAATTACAACAACTTTATCAATCAAAGAAGAAAATACCTGCAATTTTGAAAATTTTCGATATTGCAGGTTTAGTTAGAGGTGCAAGTGATAATAAAGGTTTAGGAAATGCATTTTTAAATGATATTAGATCAGTTGATGGAATCTATCAAGTTGTTAGAGCTTTTAAAGATTCAGAAATTACTCATATTGAAGGTAATATTGATCCAGTTAGAGATTTAACAATTGTTCAAGATGAATTAATTTTAAAAGATATGGAATTTATTGAAAATTCAATTGAAAAATTAAATGTTCAATTAAAACATAAAGGTAATACACCATTACATGAAATTTCATTTATGGAAAATCAATTAGAAGCTTTAACTATTGCTTATGATTTATTAATGGAAGGTCAAAAAATTATAAATAAAAAAAATTGGAAAAATGATCATATCGATGCTTTAAATATTCATAATTTATTAACAGCTAAACCTTCAGTTATATTAGTTAATGTAAATGAATCAGATTATTTAAATAATTCAAATGATTATTTAAATGATATTAATAATTGGTGTAAAGAATTTTCACCAGATTCTCCAATAATTTTATTCTCTGCAGATTATGAAACTAAAATTAATATTAATAAACAACAATATGAATCAAAATCTTCTTTACCTAAAATTATTCAAGAAATGAGGAAAGTTCTTAATTTAATAAGTTTTTATACTTGTGGTGATATAGAAGCTAGACAATGGACAATTAGAGCAAATACTTCATGCCCAAAAGCTGCAGGTGTTATTCATACAGATTTTGAGAAAACTTTTATTAACGCAGAATTAATTAAATTCGAAAATATAAAAGATTTAAATCCGCCTTTTGATGAAAAAATTTTAAGATCAAAAGGTAAAATTCAAAGAGTTGGTAAAAATTATATTGTTGAAGATGGTGATATTTTACATTTTAAAGCAGCTGCTGCAAAAAAGAAATAACTTAATTAAAATTCTATAGAAAGTCTTGTATATATATATATATACACACACATGTACATATATATGTTTGTGTAATCAATTAATAGATTATTTATCATGTAACGAATTGTAATGTTCACCCAATCCGAAAACGTGTTGGTAATAAACTAATTTCAATTCAGTATTTGAACCTTCCTCGTTCATACGTAATTCGGATCTACCACTCATCATAACAGATATTGGGCAATCGTATACTTTAGATAACGCCAGTATCTCTAAATCACCACCCCAAACAACTGTATTGACTAGTTTATCGACATATTCATCGATATTTTTCAAACTCATTGTTTCTTCATCAAATAAAAATGGTATAAAATCATCAGGGTTAGCTGTAATAAACTCGCCGGCTTTCTCACGTAACTCTTTGACAGTTACTTCAATATTCTGTCTGATCTTCAATTGATCTGCAATTGAAGAGTATAAACAGTTACCATCAGGTGTTATATCATATTGGACTAAATTTTTCATTTCACATAATTTATTAATTTGGTCTAATTCCATACCACGTAAATCGGGTTGTGAATCCTGTTCCTTTCTGGCTTCTTCTTGTATTCGTTTCATTTCTGCTTCTCTTTTTGCCAATTTCTCCTTTTGTCTATTCCTTTTCTTTTTAGGTATCTGCTCCGCTGGTACTTCTTTGATATCATCCTTAGTATCTCTGTCGTTATCTTTTTGCTCAAGTTCTAATTGGGCTAAAAGCATCTCAGGTGTGACTTCTTCGGTTTCTTCTTCTCCAGTTTCTACAGCTTCACCTCTGAGCTGTTTTAATTCATTATGATGTCTGTCTTTCATCTCATCTTCAAGATCCTTTATCTGCTTCATCACGGCTTTACGTGTGTTTTTATTGGCTTGTTTCTTCATCCCGGTAATTCTACCAGTTAACTCTTTGGTTTCCTTCTTATGCCTTGCCAAAATTGCATTTTCATCTTCAGTATTCATTATAGTTATTTCTTTGTACAAGAGGGATAGCCTAGCCGTAAGAGTTGTACCTGTGATTCTTGAAACTGGTCGACTTTATAAAGAAAAAAAACGAAATTTCAGAAATTTGAAATATTCTTTTTTCCTCTTCAACATGTTTAAAAAAATTATTTCTTTATTTTTTTTTCCTTTCTTTTTTTGGTTTCTTCCTCCTTCTTTCCCTTTCCTCCTTTTGTTTGACTTGTATTGGTTTGTTAACATACTTCAAAACTCCAACTATGGGTTTATTTTGGTCTTCTGCTCCAGCACCATCTGCTGCAAAATCTGCTTCTCTTTCAGTATGTATTTTCTTTGCACATATACACTGTATGCGGTTATATACAGAAATGTTATTTTGATCAATACTAACAAAATGCCTTTACTTTCTGATTTTGTTTCTTATAGAGCCCACCACCAGGATGTCCGATGCATGAGTCAAACGTTGATTCAAACATTTCAGCCTGTCCTGTAGTAAACTCCAAAGATGAGTTAGATCCATTAACCAATATGCCATCTAATTTATCAGCAGTTGAAAAACAACCTGGACAAACAATTGAATTACCAACTGAGAGAACAATGTCTACGATCCCAAGAGGTACAACAACAAATGAAGGCGTTTGGGAATATCCTTCACCACAGCAAATGTTTAACGCTATGATAAGAAAAGGTAAAGGAGATATACCAGAAGATGCTGTTGAAAGTATGGTTAATATCCATAATTTCTTAAATGAAGGTGCATGGGATGAAATTGTTGAATGGGAGAAACCTTATACAAATGAAACTCATATGCAACCAAGATTACTTAAATTCACTGGTAGACCAGATGCGTTATCACCAAGGGCTAGATATTATAATTTAATGTCAAAATTTTTCCCTGATAAATATAATTCCGAATTACCTTTCGATAGACATGATTGGACAGTTTTGAGAAATGATGGTAACGGTAACTGGAAAGAAGTTAGATATGTTATAGATTATTATTCAGGTGGAGATGATCCTTTTGGCTTACCTTCATTCTATTTAGATGTTAGGCCAGGTTTGGATAATTTAGATAACGCAAAACAAAGATTTGATCATTGGAAAACTGAAATGAAACCAACTTGGGATAAAGCAATGGGTAGTAGCTCTACTGACGATTCAACTGAATCAAAAACCAATGAATAATTTAGTATCTCCGTTTCTTTAATATATTCAATTTCATGATTTTTTTTTCCCATCTGTTTTCCAATCCCTTTACGTTCCTGTCCATAAAATACAACACAATTTATCATGTCATATAATCTCACATTACTCATTCCACGCTAGTTAAACTTTTATCCCATTTATTTGTTAGTTTCGTATATATATATATATATATATATATTTGTCATACATTTAGTGTTGTAGTTTTTTGTGTAAATGTCTCTTTTTTGGTCTTGCTTTTCTTTTCAAGTCCAATAACAAACGATTTTTTATAAATACAACAACATAATTAATACACAAATACATATAACCAAGAAATAAATTAGCTCCAATAACAAAGATCCGTAAAATAACTACTTATTTTAACATCTTTTTTCCACCAAATTTTAACTAATTCAATTATAAATGATCTATCAGATACACTATACGGATCTAATCCCATTTCAATTAGATCGTTTGCATCTAAAACTAAAACATCGCTTTTATTTTCCAATTTAGATATTAATTCAATTAAAATTTCAAATAATTTTATGGTAAGTTTCTGGAAATATCCAACAATTGTAATTACCTTATCCGTATCATCATTTGATATATTATCAAAGCAATCAAACTCGATTGAATATTCTTCATTTATTGATTTATAAGATTCACCAGCTGTTGCCCACCATGCTAAACCATTCCAAATCAATTCTTGTATCGATCTTGTTTCAGCTACATTATCTGAAAGATTTATAATATTTTCATCAATATTATTATTGTTTAGTTTTGAATATATAATTTTAAACCTTTCATGATCTCTAAAAGTAGCATATTCTAAACTTTCTGTTATATCATTTTTTATTTCGGGTATACTTAAATTTTTATTACATTGATTCAATGGTAATTTGATTGAATAATCGTAAAGATTTCTCTTCTCAATTATAATTTGGTCGGTTGTTGAAGCAAGATAATTTGAATCAAGATTTACCAATTGGAAAATATCATTAACGCAAACATTATAAATGGGTTTATTAAATAATAAATCATCAACATTATAATTGCAAATATGATTAAAATTATATGATTGATGGATTGAATTAATTGAATCTTTTAATTTATCCTGAATCTCTAAAGGTATTGAAGAAATTAGAGAAATACAATATAAAAATTTTGACATTTCACCAATTTTAAAATTATCATGTTGAATTTCATCATTTCTATTGATACAGACATTCGAAGAATTATAAGGAGAATACATAATTATTGCTTTCCTTAACAAAGAAATCTTCCATATCTTGAAAATTAAAGGTCCAAAGTTTTTTATAAATGGTAATAAAGCGTTTATCATATGATCGTTTGAAGTTTGAAGCTCATTCAAAAGAGATGATGAGGATGATGATTTCAGTTTTGTCAGTTTCAATTCATTGATTGGTTCAAGTTTTAAATTATTATTGGTATTGTTGTTATTGCCAGTTATTTGATTTATATTTGAGTTTAAAGTTGTGCTAATTTTATAACTATTTTCGTTAAAAAATTTAGTAAACTTATCGAAAAATTCATCCTCTTGTTCTTTATTTATAGAATTCATAAAATTGCTTAACAATTGAGATAACGCAGGTTTAAAGTTCCAACAAATCGAATAAATTTTGGGTTTCCAGTTGTTATAGTTTGGATCCTTTTCCAAGTGCATTGGATCAATTAAAATACCTAATGAGAAAAGTTTAACTTTACTTCTATCGACTTCACCATGAAAATCCAATTGTTGTAAATGATTATTTTGCTTGAATATAGATATACCGTATAAGTAATCACTAGTGTTATTCTTATTTTGTATAAAACAAATAGTATCCGTATCAACAGAATGTAAACCAGAAGGAAGTGATTTAAATTCTAAATCTTTCAACTCATATGTTATATCGTCTAACGTTTTCAACCATTTCAATTCATATCCGGTATGAACGTCGAATTGTGTTAAAAACATCCCACATATAGGTGGCAGTTTGTTGTTCATTGTAGTTTGTTTTGTGGAAGGAAGAAAAAGAAAGAATCAGCTTGCAATTTCCAGCTTGTCTTTGGTAACAGAAAAAAAAACCAACTTGCACAAAAATATTTCACAATTTATTGCCTTGTTTTACTTCTACGACTTGTTAGATTCCTTTTTAGTTGTTGGTTTCCCAGTTTCCCTGCCTTGTTTGAAAGGGGTTTTTTCTTTTTGCTAGTGCCGATCGGTTATGATTGAAGACATGAACTTTGCTTTTATTTACGAAGATGACGATGATAGTATTCACGTTGCCAAATCCAGCCACCATGCAAAAAATCAAAGCAACAAAATCGGAACCGCCGATAAGGATAATGCCAACAACGTCGATTACTTCAGATCATCAAATCTGTTCAAAAAGAATGTATTATCTGATACAAACAATATATCTGATCAATGTTTCCAACAACTTAATAAAAAAAGGAAATTCTATGACCAGGCTGATGATTCCCAAAGGATCAATAATGATATTGTGTTGCCTGCTTATTCCTTTAAGAAATCTAAAATGGACATGAACTTGGATACTAAAGGAATAATAATACCGGATGTTGTTATCAAACAACAATATGATGAAAAATCAAACTTGAATGATATATTTGAGGCAATGGATGGTATGAAATTTATAAAACCAAACTCAAATACTGAAGTTAAATTAAAGAGAGACTTTTCTGATTTTACAAATAACAAAATACCTATATTATTATTTACTTTTAATAGTTCGGATCTATCATATTTGAAATTTTTCGAATATTTCAAATCGGTTAATATAAAAATTATTGGGGTTACACCAGAATTTAAGTACTACAACGATTTTACATTCCCAATATTACTCGATGAAAATGGAACAATTTCTAAACTGTTGAATCTTAGAGATCCTTTGGGTGGCGGGATTTTCTCTATTCCTTCAGTTGTTGTTTTCAACAGATTCCAACGTGAACTGGGTAGAATCAAGTTTGGTTACGACTTCAACGTACATTATGACGCTTCTGTTGAAAACAACTTGCAGAAAATCATTACAGAACTAGTTGATTTTTCTGTTAGTATATAAAATGAAAACACAGCAAACACATTATATATAACCAGATATTAAAATATACTACATAAAACACTTTACTACATAAAAAAAAATTACCTAACCGTTTCCGTTTCTGTCTTTATCGTTATCTTTGTTTTAACTTTTTCAGCACATTCTCTTCTTCCTACAATTCCATTAACTTTTCTCTTTCTTTCTGCAAATTGATAAACTCAGTTTCACTTTCTAGGGCTTTGGCATTTATAGTGTCCATTGCTTTACCTATTCTATCCAATTCTTCACGTTCTCTTTTCTTTAGATCGTCACTTAACAAAGTACCAGGCTGTTTAGTCAATAGAGAAAACATTGTATCTGTTGGTTCATTGAATACGATTTCATCATATGATATACTTTCGACTTTTCCATCCATACTAATTTCTTCTCCGTTATATGGATGTAATCTGATGTAGTGAGTTAAGTTGACGTTTTTTTCACCACCTTCGGTATGAAAGAATATTTTTATTAAAACTTCAAACTCACCCCATCCAGATTCTGTCACCTCAAAAGGTGGATTTTCAATCGTCCTGGTAGGATTTGGATATGTATCATGTAATTTGAATACAACTTTCTTTATATACGTGCTGAGATCATTGCCAGTCGGATCTCTGACAAAAATTGTCCATGAATGTGTGTGTTGAGTAGGTGCAGCCAAAGGTCTTGGATTAACAGGTGAAAACTTGGTTGCATAATTCCCATATATTATTGGTTTCGATATAGTTATCTGTTTAAGTCGCCTATGTGGTGGGTGTGACGGTGCCATTGCTTCTCCAACGCTGTTCTAAGAACACAGACAGCAACAAAAACGTCACAG